>CM035134.1:143328509-144070078 GCA_020205605.1 Panax ginseng | reverse complement strand
GAAACTTTGCAATCTCTCTCTTCATATTGTTCCACCAAAATGTATGTCGAAGATCACGATACATTTTAGTACTTCCAAGATGGATCGCAAATGGTGTATTGTGTGCCTCCATCATGATCTTGTACTTCAAATCAGAATCGTTAGGAACACAAAGTCTAGAGTGGAGTCGAAGTATTCCTTCTTCATCGATTCTTGCTTCTGGAATAGCACCTTCTTGCACTTTCTTCTTCATCCGCATCAGCTCCGGGTCTGTGGCTTGAGCAACTTTAACTTTATCGATTAAAGTTGGTTCTATGCGTATACTTGACATCATTGCAAGGGTCCCCGGAGTCTTGAATTCTATCTTCATCTTTTGTAAATCACACAAAATGGGCCTTTGTGTTAACAGCATCGCACTCGTTCCTGCATAAGATCTTCTACTTAATGCGTCAGCTACCACGTTCGCTTTTCCTGGATGGTATTGAATGGTGTGGTCGTAGTCTTTTAATAGCTCGAGCCAACGTCGTTTCGCATGTTGAGTTCTTTTGGGTGAAAAAATATTTGAGGCTTTTTATGGTGCGAATATATCTTTACTTTCTCCTCATATAGATAGTGCATCCAGATCTTTAAAAAGCGATCGCCG
This sequence comes from Panax ginseng, assembly GCA_020205605.1. Taxonomy (NCBI): domain Eukaryota; kingdom Viridiplantae; phylum Streptophyta; class Magnoliopsida; order Apiales; family Araliaceae; genus Panax; species Panax ginseng. The sequence goes on along the minus strand of CM035134.1, from coordinate 144,069,456 downwards.
CTGACTCTAAATCATGAGTAGGATAATTCCTCTCATATTCTTTAAGTTATCGCGAGACATAGGCTATGACTTTCCCACGTTGCATGAGAACACATCCTAACCCTTTGCCTGAAGCATCGTTGTAGATAACAAATCCATCTGAACCAGATGGTATTGTCAAAACAGGTGCCAAAATGAGTCTCTTCTTAAGCTCTTGGAAACTCTACTCGCATTCCTCGCTCCATACGAATTTTGTATCTTTTCGAGTCAGCTGAGTTAACGGAGTAGCAATTCGAGAAAATCCTTCCATAAATCTCCGATAATAACCAGCTAAACCCAGAAAGCTACGTACTTCAGTCACCGTCTTCGATTGCTCCTAACTTTGTATTGCTTTAATCTTCGCCGGGTCGACAGATACTCCATGTTTTGACACCACGTGCCCAAGGAATGCTACTTCCTCAAGCCAGAACTCGCATTTCTTCAAGTTGGCATATAACTTGTTTTCACGCAGGCTTTGGAGTATCAGCTTCAAATGGTGCTCATGATCTTCACGACTTTTGAAATATATGAGGATGTCATCAATAAAGACAACAACAAACTGATCCAAATAATCCTTGAATACTTGGTTCATCATAACCATGAAAGCCGCAGGAGCATTAGTCAATCCAAAAGACATGACTAAGAATTCATAATGCCCGTACCGAGTTTTGAAGGCAGTCTTTGGAATATCCTCAGTTCTAATATTCAGCTGATGATAACCAGAACGAAGATCAATCTTTGAAAAGAATTGTGCTCCTTGTAACTGGTCAAACAGGTCATCAATATGAGGTAGCGGATACCTATTCTTGATGGTGACATGGTTCAATTCCCGATAGTCAATACAGAGTCGCATACTCCCGTCTTTCTTCTTTACGAATAAAATAGGAGCACCCCAAGGAGATGTCTTGGGACGAATAAAACCGATGTCCAACAACTCTGTAGTTGGACTTTTAACTCACGAAGTTCAATAGAGCCATTCGATATGGGGTTTTAGAAATGGGCTTTGTACCGGGTTCAAGATCAATAAAGAATTCAACTTCACGTTACGGGGTAGTAGGAAGTTCTTCAGAAATCGTCCAGAAAGTCAATAACAACAAGGATATTATTCAAATTTGGCGTGTCTTTATTCAAATCCATAACATGGGCTAAGAAAGCTCGACATCCGCTTTTTTAATAAACAAATGACTTTATGGCTTGATATAACGTTGATTGATTTTAATGGTTTAGTTGCATGAATTGAACAACGGGTTGATTAGGAATATGAAAACTAACAACCTTACGAAAACAATCAATTTTGGCATGATGAGAGTTAACCAATCAATCCTTAAAATCACATCAAAAGCAAGTATCTTTAAAGAGATAAGGTCAACGGTGTAATGTGATAGTGCCAACTTGGATCAAACAAGACTTATAAATAGTGGATGTGATGAAAGTTTCTCCTAATGGAGTTTCCACAGATAGGTCAAAGTCTAATTTTTTCGAAGAGTCGTTTAAACGTTGAGCATTGGCGGGAGAGATAAATGAATGGGTAAAGCTTAGGTATCTAGTAAGGTATAAACTTCACAAGAATTTATGATTAGCTTACCCGTGATCACCTCGTTTGGGTTCCTCGCATTTTGACCAGTCACGACAAACGCTCTTCCAGGAACCGTTGACTTTGACTTTTATAGGATAGCCTTTTGAGTCACCGTCTCCGCTGAACTAGGTTTCGCTATCATACAATCTCGAGCGATATGTCCTTCTTTTCCACAATTATATCATTCCTTGAACTGTTGTGGGCAGTTTGGGCTGATATGTCCCTCTTTCCCGCATTTGTAGCATACGACCGGTGGCTGTTCTCCTCCCTTAGAATTAGTTGCTGCTGGTGCTGATGTCTTCGCATTGTCATTGTTGAATCTCCTCTTTTTAAAATCTCCCCCTGACTCGTTTCTTCTATTTTCATGGCCATGATTACCACCAGAGTGGTTACCATTTTTGTCCGTCTTTTTCTTTCTCCGCTGGTTATCATTGTTCTATTGACTACTATCTCCGGTATGATCCTGGTTGTGGTCCCTCGGTTGAACGTACTCGTTATCTCGCTCTAATAATTGAGTCCTGTTGACAACATCTGAATAGAGAGAAAATTTATGAGAAATGAGATACTGACGTATGCCAGGTTTCAAATCTCTCAGAAACATCCGCGTCATACGTTCCTCATTCTCCACCAAATGAGGTGCAAACCTGGATAACTCTGCAAACTTTGCCTTGTACTGGGACACCGTCATGTTATTTTGTTCCAGTCTAATAAACTCCACTTCCTTCATATGACGAATACTTTCAGGAAAGTACTTGTCATTGAACAGTTTCTGAAACGTCTCTCAAGACATGCTAAGTGCGGCAGGATGGGTACGCTTCACAGATTCCCACCAGTAATCTGCCTCATTACGGAACATAAAAGTGGCGAATGGAACCTTCTGTTCCTCCGTGCATCCCAAGACATCGAATATCTTGGTAATTTGTTTGACCCACATTTTCGCCTTAATCGGATCCGGCTTTCCCCAGAATTCTGGTGGTCCTAAATCCTTGAACTGCTTGGCTGTGACAAACTGTGCATTGTTATCATTTCCTCCTGTATTTTGAACACGAGTCTTCCTCGTCTGATTTTGCATGAACTGCAAAAAGCTTCTAAACATCCCATCGTTCATCGTCTGATCAGTGGTGTTGTTTACAGGAGGAACATTGCCGGCCTGTTGCACGTTCTCCTCATTGATGAGTAAAGGTGTCTCCACGGTTTCAGTTACTCTACTGTTAACATTCTCAGTCGACATTCTCAAATACTGCCATAAAATAAGGATTAATTAAGTAAATCAATATATCACATAATATCCCTATATACTGACCAACTAACAAATAAGCTTAGGTAGGACACACTAGCGAAGGATTTACTCGTCTCTCCCCTCCTAGTTCTATTCCCCGATTTCCGCCAGAGATCATATCCCTAAGCTTTGATACCAACTGTGATGCCCCCAAAATAGGTATACATCACCCATTCTGAGTTGTCAATACATGGTACAGAAACAACTATAATTTTATTAATACAACATAAAAACGGTGAGTTTAAATACAAATATTGTCTTCTAGACAATATCTATACCCAAATAAATCCTCATCATAATTTTTGATACATTATTTTACAAAAATGGTGAGGACTACTAAACAACTCTCTAGAACCATCATTTCATATCCCGACTGCAGACTTCGCATTACATTCTCGCCTCACGAGAAGAAAAATGGAACAAAAGGAAAAGGGTGAGCTCAACTAGCCCAGTAAAGAATATTATGACTAAGATAATATAAAACAAATTATCGTTAGTCTTCAACAGGGAAAAATCTAAGAGAATATAATAAACAACAAGTTTTAGATCAATATTCGCAGCGGAAAATAATAATTCATAGAAGAGTTACGTAGAGAATAAAATCTACTATTATCTATGAATTTAAAAGTCCATCAACAATATTTTATCACTGTAACATCAATCAATACACATCTTGAATACTCTTCCTCCTCACTATAATCAAATTTCGACCAAGAAATGGGGTCCCAATACATGAAAAACATATTTTAACATTTATTGTAACAAAAATACTCTTCATCCTCATATTCCACATTCATTATAAAAATATCACCATTATTATATTATTAAAATATAATAATATATTTAAATAAATTATTTTATCAGAAAAAGATAAAATATTAATTTTCAACAATTGTCACATTAAAAATTTTCTCCATCTATATCCACACAAAATCAATATTTTTCTCATCATATAAATCAATAATTAATTACTCACAAATAATATTACGTAATCACAATATTGACAACTGTGCAGCGGTTCCTGTGAAAGAGGGGCTTTCAATAAGGATTTCTCCTTCATGCAATGCAATTAGATGACCTAACCTCTCCTTGATGTAACTTTCTAGACATTGTGAATATTGCTATCTAATAATATTATTCAAATAATATGAATTATTGATCCGATAATGGAAAATCTTGTGTAATGACAATTATTGAAACAACAAATAATATAAACTATCAACGCAAGCAATTATTGAATCAATAAAATAAAATCTTGAATAGTAATTCTCGTAATAATTATTGAAGTAGTGCCTTCTTACATAAGAATCAATAATTGGTGCAATACTGTGTAATCTTCGTGTTTTAACCACAAAGTATTCCAACAAGATAATCAGAATAACCACTTCGTTATTTATAAACAACTTATACTTGTCGCTTTCTTCATCCCATCGCTTTCATTATGGGGCTCACACAAGGTCGCACTAAATGCATTTAATATTCCCGACGGTAAGAATATTCCACGACCAAACGAATATTTTATAACCACTTGCTTATTTGAAATATTTGTATATTTTACCCATAACTATCCACATTAATTAAATCAACCCTTACTATTTCAAAATAATAAATGGAGGAAATTTAATTTTATTTATAATAAGTTGGGGTCTTACAACCTCCCCTTCTTGGTATGATTATGACCAGGGATTATTTGGTGTAATCATGACCGTAATGTAACAAGTGATGTGGTAAAAATCCTCATTGGCCCGTAGTGCATTGATGGACAGTTGTTGGCATGATCATGACCATTGATGAATACACAAATATCCTCGTCGTAGAAGTGCATGGAATTTATGGTCGTGACCCTAATGAATATCCTTGGTCAGTCTGCGTGGATGATGTGGATTAATTATTGTCGAAGTCTGAGTCTCGGTGATAAAAATGACGAAAAACTTTTTAAATCATAAAAGATAGTAGATTTTATTCTCTACTTGACTCTTTTAATGGATTGCTTGATCCGCTACAGTTAAACTTGATGTCTATTGTATTTTATCAGTTTAACATTGTTGAAGGCTAATGATAATTTATTTTGCATTATCTTAGTCATAATATTTCTTGCTGGGCTAGTTGAGCTCACCCTTGCTTTCACTGTTCTCTTCAGGAAATGAGAACGTAGCTGGGACTAGTCGGGGAACGGAGTGATGGTCCGAGATGGTGTCTTAGTAGTCCTCACTATTCTATAAAATAGTGTGATAATAAATGTAACGAGGACTCTATTTGAGAATGAATATTGTCTAGAAGACAATATTTGTATTTAAACTGACAGCATATGTTTGGTTATATTTTACACGACTGCTGTATTATTAGTTTGTATTTGAATTTTGTACCATGTATTTGGCAACTCAAGATGGGTGATGTATACCTATTTTGGGGGCGTCACACTAAGATAAGATAAAACAAATTATCGTTAGTCTTCAACAGGAAAAAATCTGAGAGAATATAATAAACAACAAGTTTTAGATCAATATTCGCAGCGTAAAATAATAATTCATAGAAGAGTTACGTAGAGAATAAAATCTACTATTATCTATGAATTTAAAAGTCCATCAATAATATTTTATCCCTGTAACATCAATCAATACACATCTTGAATCAAATATTTATCTTTGCACTACAGACCAAAGATATTCATCAGTTGGTCATGTTCATCTCAACACCTGTTCATCTTTGCACTACGGGCCAAAGATATTCATTATATAATCATTAATCTTTGCACTACAGGCCAAAGAAATTCAATTATATCATCATTTAGGACTGAGGATGATGAAAAATATTTTAAAGAAAACGAATCCAGTGAAACAAAAGAATAAATATTAAGGATTCGTATTTCGATTTATCCATGTCCAAAAATACCTCAATAATAATCATAATGGAGTAAAATTCAAGAATGATCAAAACATGGATACAATCAAAGCTAGTATCCATAATAGATATTTTGGATGAAAAACAAAAATTTGATTTTTTCTGTGAATAGTGCCGTATACGTGAATAGTACCCCCGACACAAAAAGTTCTATATTTGATTAAAAGTTCAGATCAATACTTCGACATAATGATATTGAAAAAATAATATCATTTTAAAAAAAATAACATCCCTTACCTCGAAAAGACAGTACTTCTAGTTGAAACACCGGATATATGCTATGACTTGAACTTGCACCGTATAACAACACTCAAAGTATTAAAATACTCACAAGAATACGCTCAATATATTGAGAGAGAAAGAGAGAGAAAACTTCAGTTTCTGGTGTGATTTTTAATTCTAACCTAAGCACCCTATTTATAGAAAAATGCTTAGAACACCAAAGCAGAAAATTTAATAAATTAATAATATTTATTAACCAAATTCTTACGCACACCTTTGCCAACTGAATTCAGCCCCTAGCACATGTTAAATGAGGGCCACAAAATGTAAAAAACATTTTTGTAATTAAAAATAATTAAAACTTTCAAAAATCAATTATTTTAGAACTACAAAACTTCAATAATTCATAATAAATAGCCCTGTTATCAGAAAAATTCAAACCACATGTCTTTTTCATAAGAAATTTCATTATTTACAACTTTGCAGAAGAAAGTTTTTCCAAATTCCAAACAGAAATTGACCAAAATACACAAACGGGCGATTTTACAGGCTATAATCAAATTTCAGTCAAGAAATGGGGTCCACCGACATGAAAAATATGTTTTTAACATTTATTATAACAAAAATACTCTTCCTTCTCATTTTCCACATTCATTGTAAAAATATCACTATTATTATATTATTAAAATATAATAATATATTTAAATGAATTATTTTATCAGAAAAAGATAAAATATTAATTTTCAACAATTGTTACATTAAAAATTTTCTCCATCTATATCCACATAAAATCAATATATTTCTCATCATACAAATCAATAATTAATTATTCACAAATAATATTACGTAATCACAATATCGTCATAACCAGCAGTAGCTCCCAAGAAAGAGGGCTTTTCAATAAGGATTTCTCCTTCTTGGCGTAATGATTAGATGACTGACCTCTCCTTAGATAGAACTTTCTAGACATTGCCAATATTGCTATCTAATAATATTATTCAAATAATATGAATTATTGATCCGATAATAGAAAATCTTGTGTAATGACAATTATCAAACAACAAAGTAATATAAAATATCAACGCAAACAATTATTGAATCAATAAAATAAAATATCAATAAAGAATTATCGTAACAATTATTGAGTAGTGCCTTCTACGTAAGAATCAATAATTGGTGCAATACCGGTGTGTCTTCTTGTGTTTTAACCACCGAATATTCCAACAAGATAATAAAGAATAACTATTCTGTTATTTATAAACAACTTATACTTGTCGCTTTCTTCATCCAATCGCTTTCAGTTATGGGGCCCACATTGAGGATCGTACTCGTCGCATTTAATATTCCCCGATGAAAGAAGAATATTCCACGACCAAACGAATATTTTATAACCACTGCTTATTTGAAATATTTACAGTATTTTACATACATAACTATCCACATTAATCAAATCAACCCTTACTATTTCAAAATAATAAATGGAGAAAATTTAATTTTATTTATAATAAGTTGGGGTCTTACATTACCCCTCATTATTCTTCCTACTTTTTTGATATTTTAAACTCTTTCTCTCTCCTTATCCCAACAAAATTCTTCTTATCCCAACAAAACTCTCCCTATCCCAACAAAAAATTTAAAGGTATTATAGACAATTGAATATTATATTTAATGCTTTTCAATCATTATCTTAATGCTCGTGTCCATCTCTAAAACGTCATTTAAATAGGGACGGAGGGAGTACTATTTTAGGTAGTCCAATTTTCTTTAATAACCAAACTTTTACACATTTATTTCTATTATGCCCGTAGCATTAAATATCTCATACTTTTCTTATTATAATTCTCTCTCTATATTTAATAAGTATGGAGAGAGAATATTTTGAATTGAATAGTTAGAAAATCACTATCTCACCTACATTAAAAATAATTAATGATATATTATTATGGGTAATTTTGTCATTTTATTTCTCTTCTTATATATGCGTAAAAAGTTTACTAGAATTTTTATCTTGGGACGGAGAGAATAAATGATAGTATTAAATGACTTTCTTAATCTATGTTCAAAAACCTTAAATAACACTTATTTAGGAATGAAGGAAGTAATAAGTTAATATGCTACTTGCATCGAAAAATAAATTAAAAATAATGGGGCTATAAAATTAAATAGAGTAAAGTTTAGGGACTTGTGGGTGTCACAAAAAACTACTGATTGGCAACCTTCAACTGTTCCGACGAATCATCGACTACACAACTTATTTGCTTTCTTTTTCTCTCTCCTCACCATTTCAGACTCCAAACTTCAAGACGATCAGCTCCTTCAGGTAAAGATTCTTAAGTTTTTTCAGCTATCATCATTTTTAGTGATTGTAAAATACATTTGTTACGGTTGCTTAATTTTGATCTGTGTGTGTTTTGTATTGGTCAGAGAGTTTATATTGTATTATCAATTTTATAATGAAATTCAAGGAAAATTGTTTTCTTTTGCAATGGAGTTGATCTTTATTTGCTTTAGTACAATTTAAGTGATTTTGGTGTTCATACTGTAATGGGTTTTAGGAAATTGATAATAAAATGTAATCCGATGAGATGCCTGTAATGCTAACTAACACTCTGTTTCTGAGTTTTGAACAAAAAAGAAAAGAATAGAAAACTTAAATTAGAATAGAAAAAAAAAATAGAAAACTTAAAGTTTTCCTTTGTGTTGTTTCTGAGTTTTTAATTGAAAAAAATAGAAAATTTAAAATTGAGGACATGAGTTGTAATTTAAAATTTATTATATTAAAATTTGAGGATAATATGAGAATTATAAAAATATTACTTATTCTAATTTCTTTTCCATCCAAATTAGGCGAAAAAAGCCAAGTTTTCTATCCATTTTTTTTCTTTTCCGTTTATTAAAAAACTCGGAAACATAAGAATTGGAAAGAAAACTTAAATTTTTCGTCCATTTCTTTTCTTTTCTGTCAATTTTAAAACTCAGAAACAGAGCGTAAATAACTAGAAACTTTTATTTTAAGTTTATATTATACTGAATTACTGATTGGTGTTTGGAAGAATTTTGACGGAATCTCAGAGTTTAAGAGACTGAGGTTGAAGTATTGTTTGTGGGTTGAGTCAAATTTTGATCTCAATTTATGTCCTACGGTAAGGTTAGTAATAGTTGAATTTGTATGTCCAATTATGTGAGGTATTCAATAACTTACAAAACATCATAGGAAAAATAATGACTTGAAAATGTCAAGGCTAACAATAACATGATATGAAAAATAATGACTTGAAAATATTAAGGTTAACATTCCCTTCAAGCACAATATCATTCACACAGTGCACACGTATCAGCATCTTAAGATTGTCAATAAAATTTACTGACAGTCGGCAATGTTTTTGAGGGAAACTTAATAATTACCCAATAATATTCTTAATTTCTTGTATAGATTTTTGTAACAAACACATTCAAGACATTTATGTAAAAATAAACTGTTGCAGGTGAATTGACTATAACATCACTTCCAGCAAATTAATCAGATTATTTGTTTTAATTAGAGTTTTATAAGACAAATTTATAGCTCTCCATTTTTGGAAGAAAAGTAGTGCTTGAAGAAAGATAATTCTGGAAAGTTTTCTGTAAGCAATCTGGCTGTTCTCATTGTTGTTTTCATTACAGGAAAGATGTTGGTAAATGGTTACGATGAAGATAGACAACCTTCTAATTCCTGTGAAAACGAGGTAGGTCACATACTTGGTAATGCACACTGTGAAGAGAGTTGGTCTCTTCCTTTTATTTTTCTTTGTTCCTTTTGTGTGCACTTTGCCTTGAGGGATTTCTACAAGGCCTTTGATCTTTCTTTAATGTTCAAAAAATTCATGTATAATATTGTTTCTAATTATTGCTTTATCTTTACTATTGGTGGTTAAAATGTAAGCTCCTAACATGGCTGAGGAAGCCATTCCCCATTGGTAGGTTACCCTCGGCTTGCTCTCACTCCCGCTCCCTTCCCCAACCTTTTATACTGTCAATGACTAGTACTGTGTATCTAAATATATATAATGTGTGTGACTGTGTGTGCGTGATGGCTCAAATCACTGTATAGACAAAATTGGATCAAATACTCTATTGGATTTTCTGTTCCAATTTCGAGTCTATGTACTATTATCATGGCATTTTTAAATTGCAATTTGCATTTATCTTTATTTGCTTTCGAGATTAAAGGAATAAGTTAGGTGCTGCTCAATGTGTTTGAGTTATCCGTTTGACCCTGAGGAGTTCTTGTCTGATATTTGATTCTTTTGAGTATTGATTGTTATTTTTTTATCATCTCCAGGATAAAGTTGACCCTAGAAAACCAACATCTCTTACTTGGCAGAGGAAAGTAAATAGTCAAAGAATTGGTCTTTCCGAGTTCAATCTAAGCTTGAAAGAGATGATTTCTATGGTATGAATGCAGTTCAAATGAGATCTATTGTTCACATATACAAGTACACATTTTTGCTGCAAAGTAATGTTTTTTGTTTTCTTCATCATGTGGGTAATTTGAACAATGAAATCCAAGAGCATTTTGGATGGACATTATATTACAAAATTTGAAAGTTTGTAGATCATGTCTCAAGTACCCAAAGAATGTATTGTAGGCTTCTATGGTCTAGGCTACTAAGCTCATATACCTCTTAGAACCTCAATAGTAGCTCAAATTTGAGTGTTCTTTGGTAATTTTAGGTGACCAAATTCTTTAACTCAGCCCTCTCAAGCATATTGTGGTTTTGGATATTGGAGTTCAATTTTACTTAAATTAACCAATTATCAAGTTTTGCATAGTTTGTGAATATGAAATAAATACCTTTTTGCATATTCTCTTGAATGCATGTGCGCGTACTTTGGCTATTTAAGGTCCTCTTTAATATTTATTTTCTCTGGTAGTCTCTTTGTTCTTCTTTTTTTGTCAAATTTATTCGACTTATTTTTTGCAGGCTCCAATTGGTTATCGATTATGGCGCACTCTTCGAGACAAATCCACCAACGGAAATGTAATTCTCTTATGCAAGTGTCATAATTATCTTGATGAATGCTATAGTTGTGGTAAGAGAATGTTATAAACCTCTATTTATTTATTTCGGGGGACATTTATCAATCCCTTTGCAAAGCGCACTTTCACATCGTGTCAAGGTGTTCCATTAGGTGGTATTGGGTAAGTTTTCATTCAAATTAAAGACGGTGATTCATTAATATGCCCAGTTGTTGTTCATTAGTGATAAGTGTTACATTTTCTTGATTTTACCGTATAATGTCTCAAGAAATTTATTTCAGATTTTTAAAATTGGAGATGTTACTTTTATCCAATATTGGTCTGTCAGGCACTCGTTTGCACACATGTAGGTGTGTTTTACGCTAAGCGATCCTCCTTCTTCACATAATCAGCAAACTCATTTTAGCTACCAAAAACTTGTAGATTGCTACTTTTCTTACTTAATTATGCTTCCACCCACGTGTTCCATAACTAATTAAATCATGATATTGTCTTATAGTAAATTCCCAGGAACTTTCACATTAAAATATGACCCACATTCACATTTTAGGAGCTCCCTGGTAATACCTCACTTACATTCTTGTGTAAACGTTTTACTACAATTAGTGAATTTGACCTCATATCCATTGGCGTCATACTGTCAAATGAATAGGATGTACCACCTACATTGTTTCGCAACTTTAAAAATATTTCATCAAATTTGTTTTGAAAAGCTACATTGTGACATTCATTGATTGACACGCACATACCTAGACAAGTTTCTTTATTTGTTGTTTGAAAGATCACAATTTCAGTGCAGGAAGCATTGGAAGAACTTATAAAGGCGACTTTTTACGTTGGCAACTATTTCCTAGGATTTGTGAAGATAAACCGGTTTTGGCAAATCAATTTTCGGTATGTTTGATGTATTTATTTAAATATGTGAAAACTTAATATGGGTCACCTTTATAAGATCTTTTAATTACTGAAAACTTTTTTGTAAGAACTATTGGGACTTTATATTTCCGAAACCTTTAAATTTTTTCTTCCTACAAATCTTGCATCTTTTGGTTGCTTTGAGAGCCAAGTTTCTCATTCAGTATGAAGAAAGATTAGAAATCCACAGGATCGCTAGTTGTAGGGATAAATTGTAGTAAATTGTTATTTGGGCCGTACTAGATCTCTAGTCTCAGTTCATAGTTGTGAATTTGAAGAATTGGTGTCAGGTGTGTACTCCAGTCAGTCAAGGCCAGTAAGCTCTTGAGATTTTGGATATTTAGTATTTCTTTACAAGGAAAGTAGTTGTGGTTGTTTGTGGCTGAAGAGGATCAGTTGTGGAAACTCGATTTGGGGTGGTCCACGGGGTGGATCACTGAAGGGATGAGATAGTCTTATGGTGTAGGCGTGTGGAGAGATGGTGGGAGATGTTTGTGTGGCAGATTTCTTTTGTAATTTGGGATGGGCGGAGGATTAGATTTTGTAGGAATGTTTTGGTGGGGGCAGAGCCTCTGGTGGTGCATTTCCATATTTATTTTCTTTTGCAGTGGAGCCAGAGGTGATGGTGAGTGATTATGCTTCTTTTAAAAACTGTCAAGACTAAGCAACCCATCTTCAGGAGACAGGTTGTGAAGATTTTGACACTGGATTCTTTGAGTAGGGGTAAGTGTAAGAAGGATTATGAGCCGATTGATTATTTGCTTCTTCGTTGTAAGTGTGTTCGATAGTTGTGGACAATTGCTTTTTCTCTTTGGGGCATAGCTTGTGGGATGAGTTGATCGGTCGTTCAATTTTTTAAGTGGTTGGTGGGGGATTCGAATTTTGAAGCGAGTCATCCAAAACGAGGCATGATTCCTCATTGTCTTTTGAGGAAAAGGAGCTGTCGTTGGTGCTCATCAACTACTTGTTTTGATTTTTATTTTGTTGGGAGTATGGATTTTATCTAGCATCTGTTATTACTTTTGTTCTTTTTTGTCAGAATTCCACTTGGGCTCTTGATTTGTGTTGGATGACTTGATATATAGGGTTTATCCTATTTATTCTTATTTGTACATGGGTGGCGCCCCCTTGATATAAAGGGTTTATCCTGATTTGATATTCATTCTTTCTATTACTTATCATATATATATATATATATATATATTGAATTTGAAGTTGATTAGCTTAATGATTGGTGTAAACAACTAGCAGAATTGACTATTTGTGAAATTGTGAGACATTATTCAGTGGTTAAGGAAAAGAAAGAACAACAATCTAGGACACGTATCATATAGTAGTGAGTTGTGCAAGTAATAGAATCAAGGTAGTATAGCCTGCCTATTTAATACTGGGTTCGCTTAAATGTTTTTTTGGGGGAGCTATATGGTGATCTAGACATGGTGATTCATTTCTGCTGGTTTTATTATCTCATGTCTCACCTTCTTCTGCTGACAATATGATCCTATTCTAACTTAGAGGCAAACCAATTGAAGTCCTTGAGGTGTGTTTTGTTTTTGCTTTGAAGCAAGGTCTGTAAGATTGAGATTGATGGAAACTTATGCTGGTTTGGCGAAGTAAAAAGCTATCAGTTCTGGACAGATCAAGTGAACAAGATATATTTAGGGTTATGGTGAATCTCTCATGGGGACTTATATATGGTATAAACTTTGCTAAGTAGTTGAGCCTATACATTTGTGTGGTGACAAGCTAATAGTATTGGTGATCCTGTTTAATATACATTTGACTGAGCAATTTGAATGTAGTTTAATAGTCTACAATAGAAGCTTGAAACTGCTGTATTGAACACCAATTTTGAAGATGGGAGATCAATTGGTTAACTGAGTTAGTGAAGGAATTGCAGGAGATGTTCTTCCTTCATAGTTGGGCATGCTTGATGTATGTGCAGTGTGCACGAAGATGATGTACTGAAACTCTATATTAATTAAATAGGTTACACTATTTTTAAAAAGGAAAAGAAAAATGATGGGGTTGAGGTATAGGAAGTATCGGATCTTTCTCTCCTTAGCTTTCTTTCTTGGCTATTTCTTCTTCGTTTCTTTTCTTCCACTTCCAAAACCCTAGTGTCACCTTTTCTTACAGTGCATTTAATGCCTTTTTTACATATGCTTATGCATCTTCCTCATTTCATCCTCTCAATTTGATTTCAATAGGTGCCATTTCCTTTCCTTATCGGATTCTCATCAACGGTCACTTTAATTGAGCCACACCAATTATGGTTCCCCATACTGACATGGTTTCTGTTCCTCAAAGATAGATCAATAACATAACAAGCAAAATGGGTTTCCATTTAACCAACACTTGTATTTCTATGAGAAAGTCAATCTCTTATCTCTCCTTTCCCAATGAAAAATCAATTGTAATGTTTTCATGGGGTTCATGTACACATTCTTATTTGATTTCTAGTTTTATCAAGTTAAATTTAATGAACTCAGATCTAGTCCCTCTCTTTTTTCTGGACAAGTCTAGTCCTATTCATTTTAAATCTCCTTGATTTTAAAGTTTCTCTCTGAACTTTCTACATAGCATTATTCATTAATAGGATAGCATCAAAAGATGGTGTAAATCGCATACCTAATCAAATACATGTTTAACCATTTTATTTAATATCCCCTTGTGGACTTTAGGATTGAGTCATGATTGATGAAAATGTTTATATCTAGCTCTACTCATCTCAAATTTGTTTTTTTCCAAAGTTTCTCAAAACTTCTAATCTCATTATTAGTTATGGTACATAATTATGAGACTAAATAACATTAAGTGAGCATGATTGATCGAACAAAGTGCAACTGTGTGAGTTGACAAGAATACACTGCAGTATGTGTGAGTCAAGATTTTCTTTAGTGATCTGAAGGAGCAATAGGAGTTAATGCATACTGGCTTTCTCCCATATACCCCCGTAGATGAAGATTTCCTACCATTGAAGGAAATAATAGAGAAAATTGCTACCCACGCCGTAAACGGATGCCTTGATCCATTTCAAATCCAGCCGGAGGTCTTCGAGCCTTGTTACGAACCAAAGTCCTAAAGTGAAGCGACCCCAATCCCTCCCCAGCCCAGGTCAAAGGTCTCCCCTCTCTTCTTTTATCAGGGGCAGAGTCAAGTTCGTTATGGTCGGCAAACCAGCCCCGTATCGAATCGATAGCGATTCAGATCGCCTTCCCAAGCCTGCCTAACCTAATTGTGTGTGAACAATCAATCGTGACAAGTTGACCGATCCATAATTTACAAATTACATAAATTCGAGACGTCTTGACCTTAAGTTCTACTAGGATTTGTACATCATATATTTTGCAAAATGCCTAGAATGTGCCACTTAGTACAGTTGAACCTGTGCTGTTAAGCAAGATTTTGGCTGATTTGATATTTGGCGGGCTGTGTACAAGGGTTGCGCCCCCTTCTTGGCGCTTTATAATAATACTTTTGCTTGTAATATAGGCTAATATTTTTTTAAAAAAAATAAATGTATAAAGGTGTAGTTTAACCTACGTAAAATCATGCAAATTTACTCTTTTTGGGATGTCTATCACAAGCTCTTGAAGTTAGGTATTATTAAAAGTTGTGTTTGGCGTACGTTATGGCTTATCAAATTATTGATAATATTTTAGTCAGGATATGATTTCCTGTGCAGGTGTTTGTTTCACGTCCAAATGGTGAAAAGTATTCCACTGTACTGAGTGCAGCTAGCCCAGAAATGCCCAAGTAAGCAGCCATTATATTATTGGTTCATATCAGTTTTATTCCACTTGGAGATGGTACACAATTTGAGATATTCACCTTTTAAGTTCATAGGAGGGGGAAAAAAGGCAAAAGGAAACAATGAGCTTTTGTCTAGTTTGCTTATTGAACTTTTGTTATTATAAATAGAGTCGCTGAAATTTCAGTGACATTGATGTGGATGAACAGAGACGGTTCAGCTTTTGGGATAGGATCTTGGGACTGGAATCTGAGTGGGCATAATTCTACGTACCATGCATTGTTCCCGAGGGCTTGGACTGTATATGAGGGTAATCTTATGAACAACTGGCTTATTACCTAATCTCTTCGCCTCGTCATGCTTTTAATCTCTTATTCATGTAAAGCCTTTTCTCCCTAAATGCAGGTGAACCTGATCCAGAACTGAGAATAGTGTCTCGTCAGATTTCTCCAATTATCCCCCATAATTATAAGGAGAGCAGCTTCCCTGTTGCAGTATTTACTTTCACAGTAAGAAAGTAGCTCAAGAACTGGCTTTGACTTTGGAAAAGATTGTTTAGGGCATTGTGTAACAGGTTGCCTTTTTTCTGCAGCTGTTTAATTTGGGAAAAGCTGCTGCAGATGTGACCTTGCTTTTCACATGGGAGGTAGTTCTTTTGTTGCTTCTCTTTTAGTGGAAAAAAATATAAATCGTCATCTGATTTTTTGTGCACTAGCCACATTTATTGCAAGAATATCGTTTGGAAGTTCATCCTGTGTTTTGCGTTATTATATATGTATTTTTTTATAATAAAAATGGTATTTGAAAAACCATTTGAACTTATCACAATTGTTTATGTTTAAATGCATTCAGAATTCTGTTGGCGGGATATCTGGATTATCGGGTCAGCATTCCAATTTAAAGATTATGTAAGAGCATACATGAGTTGATCTCTTTCCAAATATTTATATTTAAATATTGGTAATTGCCGAACCCTAGTAGTTATTACACTTTGTATTAGGGCTTTGTTTAGCTGAAGATATATCAATTTATTCTTAATACTTCATTATCTGTCTCGAGGATTTGTAAAGCTCCTTGAATGGTTTCTAACATACAATGTCAAAATATTTACTAGGGCAAAGGATAGAGTTCATGGTGTTCTTCTGCGTCACATGTAAGTTATTCTTAATATAAATGAATAATTTTCAGGTTGGTCAAGATTGTTAAACTATTTTGATATTTATTTTATTATCTGTAAAACCATTTATGTTAACTAATTCAGGAGTGCCAGTGGACTATCCCCAGTAACTTTTGCTATTGCAGCAGAAGAGACTAAAGATGTTCATGTCTCCGAATGCCCTTGCTTTGTAATATCTGGAAACTCTAAAGGCATCACAGCAAAAGACATGTGGAATGAAATAAAAGAGGTTGGTTCCCCAGTCCTGTACTTGTATAATACATAGAAAACATACTGCTTGCTGTTTTATTTTGCAGATGCTGTTGATTCTTCTGCACCTTCACACTTAACAAGATTTAAGAATCAGCACTGCACAAGTTGATCAATTAAGATTTCATTTTGTTTCATTGTTTCCTTTAGATAACTTCTACATCTTTCATTATCGTTCGTTGTCATTACATCTTGTATTATCATAAGTAAAATATTTTGATTAGAGTAAAATTATAATTTCTTGATTTGTCATTATCTGGGACTGTACCTAAAATCTGAACTGATCCAATTTTAGTTACAAATAAGTCTGAGTTTGAGTAAAAAGTTGAACTATTCTTAGATCCAGTCCATAATAAGGTCCTGCCTCTCATACTTGGTCATTTGTCTTATTGTTGTGCTGTCTGATTTTGGTTTGACGATTCCAACAATTTGGATGCCATGGATGGGTGTTAAAAGAAGGTATATCAATTAGCAGAAATCTTCTCGACATAGAAGGTTGAATCTTTTTTCTTTATTGAGCATTTCTGGTGTAGTTTTTGGCAGATTCACTTATAGTATGGTAAGCTCTGTTATTTTAATGGCCAGCGTGTTGTTCATTGCTGAGAAATACCAGACTAACTATATAGGTCTGCTATTCTTGAGTTTGCTGCCGAGAATTTTTCAGCTCACTTTCTGTATTTTGCAACCCATGACTTTTGAAGTTGAGTCAATTTCACATACTATATCATCACTAAGTTCACAATTGCCTTGAAGTTCTCCATAGCTTTAATCCACCACAAGATTGACCATAGCTTGAAGTATTCTAATATCTGCAGAGCTGGATTACTTCAATTTTGTATCAAAACTTGTAGAGAAATCTCTCTTTTATTTTATTTGAGAACTGTAGGGAAGTCTTTGGTTGTAGATATCCTAGTTTTCCTATCAGTCAATAAATTGTATTCTATTTATGTTGTAAAGAAAATATCTGTAGTCTCTCTCTCTCTGTACTTTTCAAGTTCTTTAACTGTATTGTCCTTTTAAGTTTTATCTGGCTCTGTTCGTCCTTTAAAGGACGTGTCTGTGGTTTGTAGCTTGTTATATGATTCTGAGATAGATAATCTGAAGACTCTGCTGAAGCTTTAGATTTTCCCTTGGTGCAAACTTACAAAAAACAACTATTTTAATTCTTCCCATCTCGGTTCATTCTCCACTGCTTTATGTAGTTATCTTATATTATTGCTGTGTGGCTGTGTGTATACATGATTATCAAGACTTTGAATTTTTTTACTTTCTAATAGCATGGATCCTTTGACCGCGTCAGTTCTGCTGAAGTGGCAATGCCTTCAGAGTTGGGGTCATCTATTGGGGCAGTGTTAGCAGCTTCTGTGACAGTTCCGCCTAATGCAGTACGTACTGTTACGTTTTCATTGGCGTGGGACTGTCCTGAAGTGACCTTCCAAAGCGGAAAGAGTTATAACAGGTGGGTGATCTACTTACACATCAAAGTTTAGAATAGGCTTTATTCTTTGACTGAGAAAGAGAATAAAATGTCTAAACAGGCGTTACACCAAATTCTATGGTACTCAAGGGGATGCTGCAGCGAATATTGCACGTGATGCCATCCGTGGTAGTGTTTCCATTCCTTTTTCCTATAACGGAAGATTAGTTGGAGCTCGAAAGTCTGTGTTGTACTGTCTGCAAGATGATGTGTGGAAAAATAATACGTATAAATTTGGTTAAATTTTTTATATTGATTATATACCAGAAGGTCTCTTAAGTTGACTTCTAAAAGATGCTAGTTTGATCTCTGTTATTTCACAACTGAAACATAGAGCATAGCTGTTGGGAGGCCCAGATAGAAGCATGGCAAACACCCATTCTTGAAGACGAGACTTCCTGAATGGTGAGCTTTTTTGGATTTTTTATTTGCTTCTTGCATGCTGTTGAATATTTAATCTTTCTGATGGTTTTTGGCAGGTATGCGATCACTCTTTTCAATGAACTCTACTATCTTAATGCAGGGGGAACAATATGGACAGGTAAGCCCAAAACTTTGTATGTGATAGCATAATACGTTGGCCAAAAAGAAAACTCAAGTTCATATTCCCATTTGCAGATGGATTACCTCCAGTTCATAGTTTATCAGTCATCCGAGAAAGAAAATTTTCCCTTGACAGGTCCAATACTGACCTTAAAGAACTCACCAATATATCCAATCAGAATGACACCGCTGTTGATATTCTTGGAAGGATGACTTCAGTAATCGAAGAGATACACAACCCAGTATCAATGAATTCAGCAATA
This sequence comes from Panax ginseng, assembly GCA_020205605.1. Lineage (NCBI taxonomy): Eukaryota > Viridiplantae > Streptophyta > Magnoliopsida > Apiales > Araliaceae > Panax > Panax ginseng. Next base: position 144,050,062 of record CM035134.1, on the reverse strand, counting down.
GGAACAAATCTGCTTCAGAAGGGAGAGGAAAATATTGGTCAATTTCTTTATTATGAAGGATCTGAATATCACATGTGCAACACATATGATGTTCATTTCTACTCATCTTTTGCCTTAACCATGCTATTCCCGAAACTTGAACTCAGCATCCAAAGAGACTTTGCGGCAGCAGTTATGATGCATGATCCGAGAAAAATGAGTCTTCTGCATGATGGAACTTTTGTCTCAAGAAAAGTTCTTGGTGCTGTTCCCCATGATATTGGAATGATAGATCCATGGTTCGAAGTAAACTTTTATAATCTTCATAATACTGACAGGTGGAAAGATTTGAATCCAAAATTTGTTTTGCAAGTCTACAGGGATGTGGTTGCAACAGGTGATAAAGAGTTTGCAAAAGCTGTTTGGCCGGCTGTATATATTGCCATGGCTTATATGGAGCAGTTTGATAAAGACGGGGATGGGATGATAGAAAATGATGGGTTTCCTGATCAGACATATGATACATGGTCTGTCTCCGGTGTGAGTGCATATTGTGGTGGGCTTTGGGTAGCAGCCTTGCAAGCTACTTCAGCAATGGCACATGAAGTTGGTGATAAGAGTTCAGAGGATTACTTTTGGTTCAAGTTTCAGAAAGCAAAGAAAGTGTACGAGAAGCTCTGGAATGGTTCTTAATTCAACTATGACAACAGTGGTAGTTGTACGAGTTCATCCATTCAAGCAGATCAGTTGGCGGGACAATGGTATGTTTCAGTACAAGTAATTTCCTTAAAATTTCTAAATAACTGGTTCCATATAATTATGCGGAACTATAAATGAAACTAAAGTCAAGTCTAAACTATGTTATATGATTTGCGTTCTAAAGTTCCTTTCACTGATCTTGAAGAAGGAATTTGTTTGCTTTGTTCAACTGTTGTTTTTGACTTTCAGAGCAAGAAAAGTACTTCATAATCCTGATAAATGACGCCTAAGCATGTTTTGGTTTCATCATTGTTTAGTTAAATGCATTTCCCCTCTAAATCAATCACACACCCACCAACATATCACAATTCACAAGTTTATTTCTATATACTTACATAACATATGATTGGGTCTGTTTACATGTATATGAAGAACAAGAAAAGCTCCAAACCTCACTTAATCATGCATCATGAATATACATGACATGTACTCCGTCTTGCTTTGTGCATGTGCATGTGCACGTGTGTGTGCGGGTTTGTGTGTATTTCACTTTTTGATAAAAGGTCTATAAGGAAAATTCTCTACTTCAAGTAGCTTGCAAAATTATTTGTAGGTATGCTCGAGCCTGTGGTCTTCTACCAATTGTTGATGAAGAAAAAGCAAAATCTGCACTTGAGAAGGTGTATAATTTCAATGTCCTGAAGGTGAATGATGGTAAACTGGGGGCTTTGAACGGAATGCTGCCAAATGGAGAACCTGACATGTCATCTATGCAGTCAAGAGAAATATGGGCTGGAGTTACATATTCTGTTGGTGCAACTATGATTCAAGAAGGCATGGCGGAAATGGGATTTCAGACTGCACGTGGAATCTATGAAACTGCATGGTCTAAAGAAGGTCGCGGGTGAGTCAATAATCTCTTTCTTTTCCTTCACCAAGTAGGAATAATTTTGTTCAAAAACTTCAAAGGCAAGATGACAAATGGCTTGACCACAAAAAAGAAATGTAGATAGTAGATACTCATTGGTGTTTTGTTCTTAAGCACATTTATTCCCTTATCTGATCTCTTGCCTATCAAGTGTCATGGGCAACTTGTTGGCCTGATCACAGGCTATGACCTGTTCCAAGGCCAATCAAAAGATCTAGTACATTAATCATTGCCCAGACTACATTAAAATTCATTCTAATCCGAAGTCACAGTCATGAGAGGCACTTCACTAGTTTAGAAATGTTGAGGAACTGTCAATTTCTGACGCTACCCCAATAATTACTGCATTAAGAATTGCTCCAAAAGCCCCTGCAATTTTGCAAACTTTGGATTAGAAATCTAGGGTAAAATATATTCTGGTCAGATTTTCCTGAAATTTGGTGAACCTTCACTTTAAATAGGATTTAGAGAATTGCCCAACTGAATTCAGAAAATTTGGAGAATAATGACCTTGGTACATAAGTCATTGCTATGTTGCAACTTGTTTTCATTTTTCTATGAAATTTACTTGGGGTAGCTAACTGATGTGGTCTCATTCCCGTACAGCTATTCTTTTCAAGTTCCAGAGGGTTGGAACCTGAATGGCCACTACCGATCTCTCTGTTACATGCGTCCGTTGGGTATATGGGCAATGCAATGGGCATTGACACAACCAAAACTTCTAAACCAGGAAATGAAGGCAGAAGTAGACGAAGCTTCTTTGTTCAAGCAACACGCTGGATACACAAAAGTTGCAAGTCTTCTAAAGCTACCGGAAGAGAGAGACTCAAGAAGTATTTTCCAGGTTGCTTTCGACTTCGCTTGCAAAAGAATATTGGGATGAAATTATTTAGGCTTTACAAGAATTTAGATTTTTTGTGTGGGGGGGGGGGGGGGGGGATTTATTGTTGTCTCATCTAGTGGTTCAGCATATCATTTGTGACTGCATTTCAGAAAACATAATAATAATATGATTAAGGTGTTTGACACTTTTATTGTGTTATTATATTTTGAGACTACATGGAAAAAGAAGAAAAGGTCTTAAAATATGATACCAAACAAACATTGTGCAGGCAGGGTTTTACATTTTCTTTTCCTTAATTTCTTATTTTTTATATTTTAGTAAGATGAAAAGACAAAATTTATTCATAAAAGCCTAGAATAGATGAGTGGCAATGCTATTGAAATAAATCCTCCATTGAATTATTTCAAGTCCTTTTTTTCCTCGAAAAATTAGACTCACGAGCGAAATCTCATCTTGGAACAAACTGAAAAATTAATGAAAAATAATTTAATAATACACAATAATATTGATTTGAAAAAGAAAAAAAAATTAAAAGAGGAATTATTTTGTCAGCGTATAAATTAAAAATTTGCCCCAAAAGAATAAACAAACTGTTAAAATTGAAACTGCTATTAACTGAAATTAACGGCCACAATATCAGATGTAACTAATTCTTTAATTGACTATAACACCCTTGTCTTTAACTGGCAAAATCTCAAACTATAACTGTGAAAATAACCATCTATGCCACGTGGCAGTAACACATTTGTCCAATCAGTCTCCCAAGAATTCCACAATCTTTGGATCACCAAACGTTCTATCTAATATTTTCCTCTTATAACATTTGTATATATAAATTCTAGTCCTCAGTCAAAATCCTCTATTTTCCCTTCCCTAGAATATACCAATATATACACCACCTCTGCAGGTTAGAGAAGGTGATTTTCCTCTGTGAGGGCGGTTTTCCGTTGTTTCGGAAACCGCTCATCTCACTGCAAATTCTTTTCCTCTTTTCAGAGGATTTGGCGATCAAAAATAAGGTTTTTTTTTTAGCCAAAGTTTTAAATTTTTTATTTTTATTTTTACAATCATTTTGTTAGCTTATTTATTTAATTAGGCTATAATTTGTTTCCCAGTTTTATTCTTGTGAAGGATTCTTATTGTGGCATTTCCAAATCCTCTGCTTCATCATCGTCGTCGATATTATAATTAATATTATTTAACTTTGTTACATATACAATATCTGTATGCATTTCAAAAGTTTTCAGATTTCAGATTTTGAATTGGGGTTTTGTTCCCAATTTAAGACTGACCAAATAGTGTTTTATGCCCAATTTACGAGCAATCAAGCCAAGAAGAAAAGATGAATGGAACTCAAATGTGTTCGTGTCCTCAGCCTGGTGACTGGGTGAAGGGAAAAGTGGTTGGATCAGGATCATTTGGGACTGTTCATTTGGCCATGGACAAATCCAGTGGGGCACTTTTTGTTGTGAAATCCGCAGAATCACAAGCAGGGCTTGCCTCTCTTGAGAATGAGGCTAAAATTCTCGAAAATTTGAGTTCACCTCATATTGTGAAGTGCATTGGGAAAGATTTGTCCAACGGCATAAATGGTGTCAGAAAACTCGATCTCTTCATTGAGTATATGGCTGGTGGTAGTTTGGCAGACATCGCGGAGAAATTTGGAGGGGTTTTGGATGAGAAAGTGATTCGTTTGTACACGAGAGAGATTCTTCAGGGCCTAATGTATATGCACAAGAATGGGATTGTGCATTCTGATCTTAAGTGCAAGAATGTGCTTTTAGGTTCATCTGGGAACATAAAATTGGCAGATTTCGGATGTGCCAAAAGGCTAAACGACTCGGAAGCTGATGCCACCACAATGGGATCTTGTAAAAGTATTTGTGGCACTCCTTTATGGATGGCTCCTGAAGTGTTAAGAAATGAAGGGCTGGATTTTGCTGCTGATATTTGGTCCTTGGGTTGCACAGTTATTGAAATGGCAACTGGGAGACCACCATGGGGTGATGATATTTCGAGCCTGATGGCTGCAGTGTTGATGATTGCGCGTAGCAATGAGACGCCGCGGTTTCCAACACAATTCTCGACAGAGGGGTTGGATTTCTTAGGTAAATGCTTTGACAGGAACCCAAAAAGGAGGTGGACAAGTGAGGAATTGCTTCACCATCCCTTTGTTTGGGGGAAATCTGAGGAGGGGAATTTGAGAAAGGAAGAGGCTTTCTCGCCTGCAAGCGTTCTGGATGGTGGATTATACGAGGATGATTTCATATCAGAAGAATCCCCTGACGGACGAGAGATTACCAGTAGAATTCCATTTTCAATGAGGAGTTCTGGAGAGAAAGAGAAGCATTCACATAGGCATCATCATATAAAGGGTCAGCTGGCTTCATCAGAACATTGGGTCACTGTTAGGAATGGTTGAAAAACATTTTAATCAGTCCAATAAATATATGTAAATGTCAAGGCATAGGAATTGATGGATTGGTAGCAGCTAACAATTCTTAGATATCTACAAATAATTATAAAAAGAAATATAGACAACATTTTGCAACAGATAATGTTTTGGAAAAAAAAGAAGAAGAAAAGAATATAGATGTATACCTTTGTCTCTGAATAATGTGCAAAAGAAAGGGAAGACGAGAAGGTGAAAATTTGAAGAGGAAAAAGTCTGAGACCTTTATTTACTTTCCAGAAAGCATGGAAAGACAAACACACACAACAATAACACTACACTGCATAAATACCATCATATGTTTTTACATTTTACCAATGACAGTGTTATTACATCAAGTCCTTATATTTCCTTCTGTCTTGATTGGTAAACAACAGAGAAATGCATCAGGCAATTTACAGTCTGCAGAACACAACAAGGTCTAAGCAAGCCAATTATAAATTTATTGCAATACATAGGAGGATTCATACTATCACTAACTGTTTGAATATTTTGCACTCCATAATTTGTTATACTACTAATATTAATTATACAATACATTATACACCAATGGATCAACTAAGTAACTGAAAATATAAACACACGAACATAAACTAGTTTTCACAGTTCTTAGTACTGCCAACATACCATAGAAAATATTCAGTTTTAACAGCAAGGCAAGATTTATAAATTACATTTTCTATTTTGTATTACACAAAAGTTATTGAAATTGTATGTTTATTGCTGAACTAGTATTACGAAATTTCATTATAAATGCATTTTTTGCAATTTCCTGAGTTTTTATTGTGACCAAACACCAACGACACATTTATCAATAAAGATAAGACACTGAAAAATTATCTCGGACCATGCCAGGCCTTTCCTGGTTCCGTCTCTACAAGGAAGCAAAGACTCATAAAGTTATTTGAATACGAATTCCGGATACGAATCCGGATATCCGCTATCTGCCGGATATATTTACGGTCGGATGTTAAATGAATACGAATACGCCTATATCCGTATTCGTATCCGTTTATTTGTGAATACCTTTAAACCGAATACGGATATATCCGTTTTTTTTAATACGAATAATATCCTCTTTTTTTAAAATATGGATGCGGACGAAAACGAATTTTTCGGTAACCATTTACAATGCTAGAGAGAATAGAAAGATCAAGAAATACAATTAATTCTTTGTATGATTGATTATTATGAGTATAAAATCTCAATATTACCCCTCCAAAATCATTGGAAATGATGAAAAATAACCAAATTGATATTTAATGTAGGGTTAATATGGTAAACTAAGTCATTAATGCTTTCTTGAAATCTACAAATGACATAAAAATGTAAAAATTTTACTCTAAAAAGACGAATAAAAAGGAACACGTGAGTAACAGTGAAGGTACACTAAAACATAAGCTTTTAAGGAAATAATATTTGAAATTTTACTTGCTATTGAAGAGTTTCTCGATCTTTCAGAAAGAGGCGTAGGGAATATCCGTCTGCTGCTAATTGATCCACATCAAGTTGGGAAAAATCCGCACTGCTCCTTTCTGGTTCATTGCACTCTAACGCATCCCACCATTCACCCTTGATTATCTCCTTATTGCACACTTCCACAGAAGAAAGAATCTTCAGCTTCGGGCAATCGTAAATGTCCATCGTTTCTAACTTTGGCACAACACATTGATCACTGAATATGTTAACCAATTCCGGTAGGTCTGAAAGTGATATTTTCTTCAAGCTTTGGAGAGAATGAACAGATAGTGTTGGGTGAGATGAGTCCAGAATTACCAAGGTCTCGATTTTGGGACAGTCTTCCACTATAATCTCTTCCAAGAGTTCCAGATTCTGTAGCAACATGGGGGTGACAATGGCAGTCAAGTTAGGGCACATATGTATGGCCAATATCTTTAGATGGGGCAAAAAACTACCAACAACTGGCCCTTTCCAAATAAACTCTAAATTCTTTAGGTAATAAATATGCAAGTTTTGCAGGGAGAGGCTGTCTCCTTCATAAAAGTCACTTCCATCGAAAACAGTGTGCATCTCATTGCAGTCTACCAATAAGCAATCTTTCAGCTCATTTAGCTTGTCTATTTTGAAGACAGATAGCTTCTCGATAGACCAGTGACGATCCAGAAACAAAGTGTTGGCATGTTTGAGTGCTTCAGCAAATTGGTTTGTTTGGCCCTCGCCATTTATGTATTTCAGGCATTTCTCCAATTTTAGGAACTCCTCTTCAAGGTCATGCGGTAGACGAGATATGAGACGCTGTTGTTGAGAGCCAACAATCAATCGGAAGTGTGATAAATTTGAGTATATTGACAAGCCATCCACATTCCACTCAAGTTGGAGGAATTGTTGTAGCAGTTCAACTGTTGGCACATACAATTTGAGAGTTTCCAGCTTTCTTAAGCTACGCAATTCTTCGAAAATAGCTTTCACCTCAACATTCCACCATTTGCCATACGGATCCACATTGATGCTTAGTTCCTTCAACTGAGTGAGTTTTGATAATGTTGTCCTTGGAATTATTGCATCTATTCCCTTGCTTTCTTTGTAGCTATCTGCATATCCATACAAGGAAACCTTTAAGCACTCCAGATTAATGAGCTCTCTGAGTTCCTTGGGCAGATATACAATTTCAGTTCCTTCAAGATCTAACACCTTAAGATTCGTAAGTGCTCCAATTTCAGGTGGTAGTTCCATCAAGAGCTCACAACCTCTCAACAAGAGTTCTTGTAGTTCCACTAATCTGGAAATGGAAGGTATGCTTAAAGATTTTATGCTTGTATTGGACAAATCTAGAACTTGGAGAACTGGCATGTACTCAAAGAATGTGCTAGGAATTTCTGTCAAGTCGTAGTTTGATTGCAAGAACAACTTTTCAAGAGCTGGGCACTTTGGATTATCTGGCAGCTCAGAGAGTCTATTATTCATTAAGTGGATTTCCTTGGTATCCCACTCTTCAGCTTTTGGTGTCTCAGTCAATTCCAAATTTCCCAGCTTAAGATAGAGTCCATTTGGCTGAGGTATATATGCACTTACTTGAGTGTTTGTCTTCATCCTACATCAGAAAAAGGAGTCATAGACATTAGATGCCAATGTTGTCGGATCAGGTAAACCTTAAGGATGAAAGCAGGGATGCACCTTGACCAGAATTGATTATGGAGGGCCTATATATGTGATCTTACATGTTGATTGGATTAAACTCGAACCTTTCTTAAAATATAAGGTTATATAACTTACAAGATAAGGTTTCCTTTAAATTAAGTTAAATAATGTCTATTGAAGCTCAAACCCTGACCTCTGCCATGAAAATTTGATAGCATTTAAATTATAACTTGTTGATGAGAAGCCTAGTCACAGTAGACTCATCTTCAAACTCTTCTATTTAGTTAAAATCACAGACAATGTCGAAAGATACAAGGGTCCATCTTATGGAATACACCTTCAATTTCATTTTAGTTTTATTCATTAAAACTTAATATTTTAAGAAAAGAATGAGAATGGTGTTAAAAGTAACTAAACATCATTTCTACCCAGTGGACCTCACCCTTGTATTTGGAAGATGATAGATCTGTTTGTGGTGGTGAACCCTTTCAAATGCAAATTTCAAATTTGAAAATTGCAAGTGCAGTATTATTAGTTGAAGAATTTCACCCTAATTCGTTTGTTCTTATATGAATGTATAGAATACACATTGTACACTGCTTCCTACTTCACATATCTTTGACAATATAAGATGATACATATTCATGATACACTGATTTGATGCTTTAGTGTCTGCTAGAAGTGTTTCACTCAAATTCATGAATCAACAAGACTTCTATAACGGTCTCTAATAAAGCTACATGCCGCTATACAAGTGTAATCTAAGGTAACTACTAATCAACGATTTCTTTTTTTGGTATCATGATTAAATGATGAAATTCCTTGTAAAATCACTTCTTCTGGAAGCCAAAATAAAAGAAAAGGGGGGCGGGAGGCTTATATCTTGATATTAACTCATCATGAGAAAACTAATCATCAAGATCTACTGGTTAGCAGCTTAATCAATTATATCAAGATCACAAGTTTGAGTCAAGTTCCGTATTGAAATTTGCTTGTTGATCGTAATCCTATGCTGACCTAACCCTTTATTAAAAGCTAAAATGAGACCTGCCGTCATACACCTTTGGGGACTACAAATTTATTGACATAGGGCTTTGTTAGTCTATAAAGATTATTTTTACGGGATACTTTATTATTATTTATGTCAAGTATTATTTTTAATCTTTTTGACAAAATAGCCACGTGTCTATTTAGAGAATTATACACAGAATAGCACACCCTTAAGAAATCATTTTTATATGATTAAGTACATAAATTATGAAACAAGTTAATAGTTTTAATGCTCAAAAAACACCACCAATGTCGTGCAATGCATTAATATATATACATATATAGCATAATTTATTGTACATACATTCTCCACTGGATGGCTCCAACCTCTTAAAATTCTTTCTTTTATTGATTTGTTGAATGATGATGATACAGTTTAAATCCTTTATTACTCACCTAAGTTTATGAAACTCTTTTTATATATCGCTTTGGCTATTCAATAACCTACTTTCTTTACACTTTTCACTCTCTTTTCATTTTGACTAAGAAAATAAGATTATGTTCACAATGAGGGAAGACAAACTGAAAGCAGTTTCAAGAAGCAGGATAATAACTGATAGCTAGTAAAGGACTTTGAGCTAAATAAATAAAGGACTTTGGAGGAACTTACCGATCAGTTTGGTGGGAATTAAGTAACAAGACTCCGGTATCTTTAGCAAGAAACTCTTTCAATGACTTTAGATTCCGCAGTTCCATGGTAAATTCAAGACTTGAGCAACCAGAAAGTATCAATGTTTCAAGACATGGTAATGTGCATATACTTCTTGGAAGGTTTGTTAAACTTTTGCAATCTTCTAGATTCAGTAAAGTAAGTCTCTCAACCAATCCAATAGTCTCAGAAACCTTGACCAAACTTGCACAACCTTCGAGGATCAGACTTTTAAGATTTAGGACTCCTGAGAAGTCAGGAGTTCTCCAAAGATATTTAGAATGACTTAGATTCAGGATCTTCAACGATGGAAGGAACTGTTCAAAAAATAAAGTGGCCTGTTAGTTCTACACATACATAATCAATTGCTAGAAATTGTTACGATGACTAATTAGAATTCATACCACTATTCCTTGCCAAGCTTGTTCCAGTTTGTTATAACTCATGTCAAGATCAACCATATTAATGAAAGGCTGGGTAGGGATGGGAATTTTTTTATGAGGTCCCCAAGCTACCAATCTCAATATGTCAGAATGAATTTCATAGCTTAGCAGATTATCCTGCATTTTTTCATTCTTCTCATACCAGCTTCTTTTCGCATTATAGGTATCAAAAGATGATCTTGCAGGGTGATTTTCTAGGACCACACCTTGGAATAATTTTGTACCCTAAGGAATAAAAAATGAAAGAGAATAAAGAAACACGTTGTAAAATTACTTTAATCAGGAGCATCTTTGCACAAAGTAAGATGTGTATGAAAGTATTTTCCGTACCTGCAGTTGCAACAGAGCCAGTGATTGCAGACGAGATATCTCTCTTACAGAATCTGGTAATAAGTTACTTGTCATCAGCTGCTTATCGTCAGTGATTAAACTTTTGTTGTAATGATCGGGCAAAGAAGCAGTCCTTGGGTTTTCATAATCATGGAATCGAGCATGTGAAACCACTGTCTTTTTCTGTGGTGCATTTTCCCAATCCTCAATATTTCTTTTGTAAGTGTGAACTCCAACTAGGCCTTGGACCAAAGTCGAGACCTCTTCAACAATTCCTTCAACCATTTTCTTGATGAGCTTCTCCTCAGGACTGAGTATTGAGATTGAAAGGAAAAAAGAAGAAGAATAAGATTGAGCATGTGACGACTAGATTTATTTTTACAATTCTCATGCACATGAAAAATGACATCAGCAAGTTCTAAGCATTAACCCTGTTTTGATGGAAAGGGAGAGAAAGAAAAAGTGTCTTTTGAGTTTTTTTAGGAGAGGAAGGAGAGAGAACAAAAATAGCGTGTCTTTCAGTTTATTAAGGAAGGAAAGAAAGAGAATGAGAGAGAAAATTAGTCTTGCTTTCTCTTGAAAAATTTCTTCCCACTTCTGGAGAGAAAGAGAGAGAAACTGAACTCTGCTTGCTCTGCTCTTCTCTCCCCTTCTCTTCATTTCTCAACACTTCCTTTCTCTGCATTAAAAACTCCCAAAATCTAGGTTACGAAAAATTCTGAGACATACTGTAAGAGGTTCCACTCTGCATCCTAACAGAAGTCCTTATCTTATTTTGGTTAAACCAAGAGATTTGCATACGAAAAAGATGGCATTAACTATTGAATAATGAGAACACCCGTATATCATTTGCATATGATATGAGTGAGGAAAAAAAGGCCATACGAATTCTTCTATTTTTGTTTTACTTTTTTTCTGAATATTAAAGTTTCCGTTTGAGACACTGAAACATAGTCTTTTGCACACACATAGACAGTCTTTGGCTGTGTGCAACACAGAGTAGTGGTAATAAGGGAAAGCACAAACTTTGACTAAACTCTCATAAGTAAACAAACAGATCAGCCACACTGGAGGTTCGGAACCCATAAACAAAATGTAAATGGGTAACACAAACCTTACCAAACACGGTATAGGTGACGTGTAATGTCACATGGCCGAAGCACTTGAATTAGGGCAGGTTGTTGTGTTACTCCTCGAATCAGAAAAGAATTGCTAATATGGAAAGGAAGAACTCCTATTTTTAATATGAGTGTTATTTTGGAAATGAATCAATTTGTAATAGGAATTTTATTTTGGAAGTGTTCTATTTTGAATAGGAATAGGAGAATTGTGGGTACTCTATAAATAGGGTATTATGTTGAGTTATTGAAGCGCGGCACAACAATCAAAAGTCGTGTAGCATCTTAAGAGTTAAGAGATGGTGTGAGTGGGTTTTGTGTTTGTGTGAGGGAGAAGATTTTTGCAATTTTTATATTCCGTGCAAATTTTAGGGCGTAAAAATTGGGGATTATTGTAAGCACATTATTTTGATATAGTGAAGATTTGGAGTTTGACCTATGGTTTTTCCATTTTAAGGGTTTTCCACATTAAATATTGTGTTGTTTTATCTCTCTTTATTTTATTGGTTGATTTACATTGACATAATTCCCAACAAGTGGTATCAAAAGCTAGCTAGGTTGGTTGAATTCAAGGTACAGGGGAATTAGTCCCATTGGTGTGATAAATAAAGAAAGTGAAGATTGAAAGAGCTGAAAATGTTCATCGTGATGTTGATGAACAAGAGATTTTGCACTTATAGAGGATCACCGTTGCAGTTGCTAGATGATGAAGAAGACAAAGATGTTGTAAATAGTGTGGGTGACAAAGATGATGCGGATATTGCATATGTTGCGGATGACATTGACGATACGAATAGTACGGATGTTACGAATGGTGCGGATATCAGTATAGTGTGGATTTTGTGTCGCTTCACTAATCCCTTGACCTGAGTGCAACAAAGTCACCTTAACAATGAATAGTCGGCAAAGATACATATAGATCACTTTATTTAGTCCGGAGAAAGATAAATGTATCCAAGGACTTTATACTTGCACGAGTAGCAAACCGGTGACCCAACATATTTTTTTGTTGCGGAGAAATTTCTGGTGTAGGAGTTAGGAAGCAAGTGTTGTTAACAATGGAGGGAGTAGAGTTTAGAGAGGGAGAAAAGATTGTATCACTCATGCAAGAAACTCTAATTTATAGAGGCAAGTGTCAAGTGCTTTGGCCACGTGTGTTGGGAATTATGTCAACGTAAATCAACCAATAAAATAAAGAGAGATAAAACAACACAAGATTTAATGTGGAAAATCTTTAAAGGAAAACATCATAGGCCAAACTCCGAATCTCCACTATATCAAAATAATGTGCTTACAATAATCCTCTCGAGTTTGACGCCCTAAAACTCGAGTTTTCACAATACCACGACACAACTTTTTGCACGGACTAAAAACTGCAAAACCCTCACACTCACGATACAACTTTTTTGCACATAATATAAAGGCTGTAAAAACCCTCTCCCACTCTCTCTCCCTCACACAAACACAACCCACTCACACCCTATTTATAGAGTACCCACAATTTTCCTATTCCTATTCAAAAATAGGATACTTCCAAAATAAAATTCCTAAAATATGATAAGATCTATATAACATCTATAAAAAAATATGATCTAAAATATGACTCCTTCAAATATAACATCTATATAAATATATAATAAGACAACTTTTTTTTTGGTCTCTGTCCTATGCTTTGGTTTCTCCCTCGAATTTAACTAGAACCAAAACTCCATTTATGATCCTAAAAAATTTAGAGCAACTTATTATTCTACAACAATTCTATTTCATATAGGAGACCTTTAATTAATTAGTCCTTTAAATCATGTCTAGGATTTTACCTTTTAGGATTTCACTCAACTTTGGACTCTAAATAACTACTTCCTTCGTCCTCAAAAGGATGAGCAAAGTACATTTTAAACACATATTAAGAAAAATATAAGTAGAGGAAAGAGAGTAAAAAATTCCAAAATTATCCTACAAGATTATATAAAGGGTTGAGTACTTTTACTCCCTTCGTCTATTAATATTTAGGTATTCCCAAGTAAAATGTCTAATTACCTTAAATAATTTATTTTTTACAATAATTTGCTTATAATACTCTTTGTATTAATTGTCATATTTCAATTCTCTATGCATATTATGAAGTATCACTAGTCATGTGCGGAAAACTATACAATTAAATGAAAATTTAAATATGGACAATTTTGTCATTTTATACTTTCTTAATATGTGCAAAAAGTCAACTAGGACTTTTATCCCAAGACAGAGGGAGTATTTTTTTTTATACTAATGGAGCCCACTAAATGTCATATTTATCCTTCACTCTTTATGTACTTTATCTCATCTTTTTTGGGACAATTTTTTTTTTATCTTTAATCATCCTTTTGAGGACGGATGGAGTATATATTAAGAATATAGAATAATTATATATTAAAAATATATAAAATATTATGAGTAAATATTAACCGATTATTTTACAACAATTTAATTCTTTAAAAGTCATTTAGATACTTAGTCATACAAAAAATTCTGACTTAAAAATCATGCTTAGAATTTCATTTTGGAATTCTACTCAACTTTGAACTCTAAATGACTATACATTAAAGACATTTGAAAAAAATATTATGAGTAAATTATAATTAATATTAATAAAGACATTATATATAGTACAAAATATTCTTTAGTTAATTAATATTATAAAATCAATTCTAACTTATATATTAGTAATTTAAATTTAGTTAACTAATTTTAAAACTAAAAATCGTAATGGTAAACTCATTGTTTTGCAACAATTCTATTCTTAAATAACTATATATTAAAAATATATAATAAAAAAATATTATGACTAAATAGCAATTTTTATTCAAAAATTTAACATATACTCCAATCTGTTTCAAATTATAGGATCATTATTGAATTTTGAAAGTCAATTTGAGACAATTTCAAATTCAAAACTGAGATAACCCATTAAAAATTATGAAACAATAAAACTTACAATAAATAATCCTTTTTAGATAGTTTACAATAATTTGATTAAAATTAAAAGAATCTATGTCAATCTTGAGTTTAAAAATCTCTTAAGTTGATTTTAAAAAGTCAACAATGATCAAATAATATGAAACAAAGGGAGTATATCAAAATAAATTAATGCATGATTAAACTTTAGTTTCCAATTTATCATAATAGTAACCTAGTATTCTACAACCATTTTATTCCTTATAAGATTCTTTTAGTTCATTAATTATACAATTTCATCTTTTCGAGTAAAGTTTGTAGACATTCTAATAGCCATAGTAAGTTAATTTGTGAAATTATAAAAAAAATATTTTATATTAATCATTATATATAAGAAAAATAAGAAAAAAATTTATGTTATTTGAAAAATAAAACCGTGCTACGACCTACACACGGGCCACTTTAGCTAGTTTATACTACTATTTCCAAAGGAAATAGTAAATATAGACTAGTTTGATAAGAGTGCCTTATGTGGAAATATTATATATTTTTTTTTGTAAAAATAGAAAATAACTTGGTAATTGCAGTTTTTTAAAGTTGAATGGATTATTGCATAACTAAAGTGAGGTAAAGCTTAATTAAGAAGAACTTACTCATGATCTATGTTTCCCAAATAAATCCCAGACAAATTACCAGCTTGTGTTAGTGCTTCCCTCCATTTTCCGATCTTAGCTTCCGAGCCTGCCATCAATTTTTGTTTTGTTTTATGATCCATTTCCGTGTAGGACTTGAATTCTTTTGTTATATGACCCATTTCCCTGAAGGACTTGATTGTTTCTACGAGATCTTCAAAGATTCGAGCTTTGATTTTTCCTCGCTTAGGAGGAATTCGTATCGTTTCACGATCCATTTCCGTGTAGGACTTAAATTCTTCTTGCCTCCCTGCCACCAATTTTGGTTTTGTTTTACGATCCATTTCTGTGTAGGACTTGAGTTCTTCATGCCTAACAAATTTCATAGCTTCTGCGATACTCCCCGTCTGGTGCCGAACATCGGACGGATCTACGCTAAGGAAGACAGGTATAACAGCACGTCCATACCTCCTCTTGCAGCTCAAGATCGTCAAAAGATCGTCAAGGCAGCATCTGGAAGACGAGTAGCTTTGGGAGAAGACTATTATGAAAACTCTCGATTCAAGAATTGCTTCGTTCAGTTCCGATCTATGAATACTACTAACTTCTCCCCCATCCCCCAAGAACGTGCGAAATCCAGCTTTAATTAAAGTTGTATAGAGATGACTGGTGAAATTCTCTTTACCTCTGAAACTCAAGAAAACATCGTATTCCGTCGGAGGAATCGACACTGTTCCGGCATCGCCATCATCAGCCATTATATGACTGGTGAAATTCTCTTTACCTCTTAAACTGAAGAAAACATCGTATTCCGTCGGAGAAATCGACACTGTTCCGGCATCGGCATCATCAGCCATTATTAATTAATGCACAAAAATCGATTTTCCGACGAGCAACTGTATCTGTGTAGAAAGAGAAAAAAAACTTCTTGAGATTATGAGATTTGTGCGTAATCTGTCCTCCTTTATTTCAAAGATCTTTGGGTGAACAAGCTAGCATCTGGGTAGAAGGAGGGGGGAATTTCTTCCGTATCCGTGTAGAAAGGGGAAAACTGAGATTATGAAAAAAACTAGTCAGATGCCTTTTGACTGATCAGTAACTTTTAAAATAAATTAAAATATTTTTAAATTCAAAATTTGACGTATTTATTTCAATTATAAAAATAATTATTTTCTTATAAATAATTATAATTTTATAAAAAAAAATTATACAATATTACAATACATTGTTAAGTATATATTTATTCAAATAAGAATATTTGTCTTGTTCCTATATTTTTTACCTTATTAATATAATAAAATCTAATTCCCTTTTTTATAATCGTATTATTTTAAAATTTTAGAATATATACTTTCGTTGTTCCGCAAAATATGACATAAACTAAAAAAATATATATCTAAAGTACATTACTTAAATGTAAAATATTATATATAAGTTTCACTATTTTTTTCTATATAGTACAATTTAAAGGTGCCTAACCCGCGCAACTTGGATTATACTATAAGTACAATTTAAAGGTACCTAACCCACCAAAAAAAAAAAATATTAACCATTCATTGACTTGCACAGGCTGGTCTTTGTTTAATGATCATTGAATATTAAAATATTAAATATATGTTATAAAATTTTAGCAAAGTGTATAAAAATATATTATTATAATTGCTACATAAATTTAGAGAGAATAAGGAAGAGAAAAGGAGAGAGAGAGCAATTTTTTCAGAGAGAATTCTCTTATCTATCTTTCTTAACTATCACTGCCTTTATATAGGCAATAAGAAGAGGAGTAAGGAAGAAGGAATCATCACGGGAGAGGAGAGAGGAGGGAGGCAAGCTGTCATTCATGTACCCTCACGCGGAGGGAATCTTGATTATAACACTTCCCCTGATTTCCTCCGATAAAAGATTATGTCTCATTAAAAACCTTGTTAAGAAAATTCAGTGGGAAAAAACTTAACGAAGGAAAAAAGAGTACATATCTTTTACATAAATATCTTAATTGACTGCCTCGTTAAAATCTTGTCAGAAAAAACCCATTGGGATAAAAACTGTGACTAAGAAAAAAGAGTACAGTCTTCCCCTCAAAAGGAATTCATTACTCCTTGATAAAATGTTGTCATAAGTCTTTTAGTCGACACATTCTGATCTTTTTCTGAAATTTTGTAAACGTTGCATTTGGTAGCGACTTTGTGAATAAGTCGGCTAGCTTATCACATGATCGAATTTGATGCACATCTATATCACCCTTCTTTTGTAGCTCATGTGTGAAGAAGAATTTAGGTGAAATGTGCTTTGTTCAATCTCCCTTGATGTACCTTCCTCTAAGTTGAGCAATACATGCAACGTTATCCTCATACAGAATTGTAGGAATGTCTTTAATTGATGGTAATCCACATGATTTTTGAATATGTTGAATAATTGATCTCAACCAAACATATTCTTTGCTTGATTCATGTATAATGAGAATCTCTGAGTGATTTGAAGATGTAGCTGTCGTGGTTTGCTTTGTGGATTTCTAGGATATAACCGTGTCACAATATGTAAATATATAACCTGTTTGTGATCTTCCATTGTGTGGATCTGATAAATATCCTGCATCGGCATATCCAACCAATTGCGACGTTGAATTCCTTGGGTAAAATAACCCAAGATCTATACTTCCACAAAGGTGTCTCAAAATGTGTTTGATCCCATCCCAATATCTCTTAGTCAGAGAAGAATTGTATCTTGCTAACAAGTTGACAGCAAAATCAGGTTGTGTACAGTTTACAAGATACATAAGAGCACCTATTGCACTTAGGTATGGAACTTCAGGTCCAAGAACTTTTTTATTTCACTTAGGCATGGAACTTCAGGTCCAAGAACTTCTCCCATTACACTTAGGCATGGAACTTCAGGTCCAAGAACTTCTTCCATTGTACTTAGGCATGAAACCTTAGGTCCAAGAACTTCTTCCATTGTACTTAGGCATGGAACTTCAGGTCCAAGAACTTCTTCCACGCTTTCTAGAGGCCGAAATGGATCTTTGTCAACTTCTAAAGATCAAACAACCATCGGGGTAGTCAAAGTATGAGCTTTATCCATACGAAAACAATAGAGAATCTTTTCAGCATATGTGGATTGATGAACAAAAATTTCAGATGCTAAATGCTCCACTTGTATTCCCAAATAGAATTTTGTCTTTCCAAGATCTTTCATTTCAAATTCATCTTTTAGATAAATAGCAGTTCTTGTGAGTTCTTCAAGAGTACCTACAAAATTCAAATCATCCACATATACAACAATGATGGAAAAACCACTTTGTGATAGACATACATGATTATTTACATATCCATCTTTTATTAAATAATCACTAAGTCAATTATACCACATATGACCAGACTATTTTAATCCATATAATGAGCATTATAACTCGATTGAATAAATGTGACGGGGCTTTTATGATTCAGCCATTTTCAATCCTTCAGGGATTTTCATGTAAATCTCACTTCAAGTGAGTCATATAGGTATGCTGTTACAACATCCATCAGACGTGTTTCCAAACCTTCCATGGTTGTCATACCTATCAGAAAGCGAAAAGTGACTCCATTCATTACGTACTGAAGAGTCTCAGATCCCGATAATCAATACCGATTTTTGTGAAAACCCTTGAGCTACAAGAGTGGGCTTTATATCTCACAATTTTATTTTTCTCATTTCGCTTTTTGTACAAATACCCATTTGTTTCCAACCGGGATTACACCCAGCGGTGTTTGGACTACTGGTCCAAATACTTCTCTTTTCAATAGAGATTGTAGCTCAGTTTGAATAGCATTTTTCTATTTTGGCCAATCTTTTCTTTTTCGACATTCTTCCATGTTTTGTGGTTCAGGATCCGTGTCAGGAATCAAAGTAATATCTGATGCTATAGAGAAAGCAAATATATCGTCAATCACGACTTTGCTTCGATCTCATATTTTTTTCATCATGTACATAATTTATTGAGATCTCTTGGTGTTCATCTCTTATCCCTTTACTGAGATTTTGAACCTCTTCTGGGGCTATTCCCACTCTTGGAATAACTGCTACTTCTAGAGCGATTTGTACCTCTTCTGGGGTTATTCCCACTCTTGGAATAAGTGTTACTTCTGGAGCGGGTATTCCTTCTGGGATTCCCTTATTTGCTTTTGATTTTCGTGATACAGTGTCTCTTGCACCAACTTGTCTTCCACACTTCTGGTGTGGTTTAGATTCTTCTATTACCTTGTTTGTTAATTCTTCAGGAATTGATTTTTCAATAGGTATTTCTATCTCTGCTGGAGTATTCACTGCAAGTGTATATGACTTTATCATTTTTCTAGCATCATTAAATGCATCTGGCATTTGATTTGCAATATTTTATAAACAAATAATTCTTTGAACTTCAATTTTATATTGTCCTGTACGAGGATCAAATGAATTTAATTCTGATGCATTCCATGATGTCAGAGGATTTTTTATTTAAAACTTTCCCTCCTTCTAATTGTGGAAATACAAATTCATCAAAATGACAATCTACATAACATGTAGTAAAAACATCTCCAGTTAAAAGGCTCAAGATATCTGATAATAGAAGGAGAATCAAAACCAACATAAATACCTATTCTTCGTTGGGCTCCCATCTTAGTTCTTTGTGGAGGTGCAATTAGAATATATATTGCACTTCCAAAAACTCGAAAGTGTGATATGTTGGGTATCTATCCAAGAACTAATTGTAGAGGAGAAAATTTATGAAGAGTCGTTGGTCTTACTTGAATGATGGCTGCAACATGAAGAATTGCATGACCCCAAACTGAGGTAGGTAAGTTAGCCCTTAACATTAATGAGCGTGTAATTAGTTGAAGTATCTATTAAAACCATGAAATATCGAAATGGGCCAGACAATGTGTGACACCCCCAAAATAGGTATACATCACCCATCTTGAGTCGCCAAATACATGGTACAAAATTCAAATACAAACTAATAATATAGCAGTCGTTTAAAATATAACAAAACATATGCTGTGAGTTTAAATACAAATATTGTCTTCTAGACAATATCCATTCTCAAATAGAGTCCTCGTTATATTTATTATCACACTATTTTATGGAATAGTGAGGACTACTAAGACACCATCTCGGACCATCACTCCGTTCCCCGACTAGTCCCAGCTACGTTCTCATTTCCTGAAGAGAACAATGAAAGAAAGGGTGAGCTCAACTAGCCCAGCAAGAAATATTATGACTAAGATAATGCAAAATAAATTATCATTAGCCTTTAAAAATGTTAAACTGATAAAATACAATAGACATCAAGTTTAACTGCAGCGGATCAAACAATCCATTAAAAGAGTCAAGTAGAGAATAAAATCTACTATCTTTTATGATTTAAAAAGTTTTTCATCACTTTTATCATTTGAGACTCGACTTAATAAATAATCCACATCATCCCTGCACTACGGCCAAGGATATTCATTAGGGTCACGACCACAAATTCCATGCACTACGGGCCAAGAATATTTGTGTATTCATCAATGGTCATGATTATGCCAACAACTCTCCATCAATGCACTACGGCCAATGAGGACTTTTACCACATCACTTGTTACATTACGGTCATGATTACACCGAATAATCCCTGGTCATAATCATACCAAGTCCATCCATGCTCTACAGGCCATAGATGACTTTAAAAAAAATATAAACATGAGGATGATGACAATGATATAAGA
The DNA here is from genome assembly GCA_020205605.1 of Panax ginseng. Classification (NCBI taxonomy): domain Eukaryota; kingdom Viridiplantae; phylum Streptophyta; class Magnoliopsida; order Apiales; family Araliaceae; genus Panax; species Panax ginseng. Next base: position 144,029,179 of record CM035134.1, on the reverse strand, counting down.
ATTCAATAAAACAAGTTGACGAATTAATTTATTCAGGAACTAATAACGTCCAAATTGTCAACATAATACTTCTTTATAGAGTAAAATTCAAGAATGCTCAGAAGAATATTTCCATGAAAAATACTGGATGAAGCGCAAATATCAAGGATATTCCACTAATTTCATGGAGTATAGAAGTCAAAATTTTAACCAACTGAGTATAATAACGAATGGAATAACAAAAGAAATCACCGTGCATGCGATTACTTGGCGTAGAGCGAGGTTATTCCAATGAGGAATAATAATAATAACGGAACCAAAGTCGGTGAAATTCACAATCGACGAGGATGTTCCAAACGAGAATAATAAGTGCGCGAATAATAAAGAATGGAACCGGTCCAGGTGTAAAAACATGAGACGAGGATATTACACGAGAATAATAAAGACGGAATAATAAATAATGGAACCGGTCCGGTGTAAAACACACGACGATGGATATTCCAACAGAATAATAAAGGCGGAACCGAAGTAAGAGGCGTAAAAGCATAGACATGATATTCTAATGAATAATCGAATAATTAAAAGCGGAACCCGGTCCGTATAGCCTGAGACGAGGGATATTCCAACAGAATAATAAAAGGCAGAATAATGAAGAATGTCACCAAGTATAGGGTAGATCAGCATTATCGAGTTATTCAAATGAATAATAAACAATGGAATAACAATGACTCTCTTCATGAATAAGAAAGAATAACACCCTACTAGTAAAGTAAAAAAGCTGAATATAAGAGTAGGGAAGTAACATAATACTTTTCTATAGTTTCTCTATAATTTCTCTCTCTGGAGTTTCAGTGAATTCATAAGAAAATAATGAAGGAATGAGCTTCTATTTATAGAAGAATGGATTACATAGTAATTAATTCATGAACGGTCCAGATTGATTTACTTTAATCTGACGGTCCATATTTAAAGCAAAATCTTTTAAACATATATATTATATATATAACACATGTATTTCAAAATATTAATATCAATATAATATATCCACCACTTAATTTTTCTCTCCCATAACCAACATCAATCCCCCACCCACCCAATAATCAAATTCACTACACTCTTACACATCACTATCACACTACCACTTTTCCACCATTTTCCATTCACACACCTATCACTTTCACATATCATTTTCTCCCACCATATACTCAATACATACATATACTTCCATACATACTCTTCCATTTCCAAAATCATTTTTTTAACACATATGGGCCCCACCTTTAAAATTTTCTACCGATTATTTTTGAAAAATGGGTAAATGGAGATCCATAAAATAAGCAGACTTCATAAAAATCACCTTAATAATTTTAACAACATTTATCATCTTTATTACAATTCACAATATTAATCGACGACCGGTGTCGTTCCCGAGGATGTAGGAGGCTTTCCAATAAGAATTTCTCCTATTAGTAGCAATTAGGTAACCAAACCTCTCCTGGCGTAACTTCTAGACATCGTTAATATTGCAATTTATAATATTAATAACTCTGTCATTTTAATTATTGATTTAATAATAAATAAAATATCGACAATAATTGAATCAAATAACGTGAGATACTATGCAACAATTACTATAGCAATAATTAAACAAAACTAAGTGACTTCTCACGTAAGCATTAATAATCAATACTGGTGTGCTACTTATGCAACCCGCCAGACATTATACTTATACTTTATTACGGAGTAGTTCAACAGTATTAACGGTAAAACTTCCGCCGTTATTTTTAATAAAATATTTTTGTCGTTTTCTCAATCTGACAATAATTCCGTTGTGGGGTCCACCAATGATTGTGTCGTTGTATGAATATTTCCCGACACAAAGAATATTCCCTGACCAATCGAATATAATACAAAAACTTGCATACTTTGCAAAATTTTCAAATACTACCCACAATTATAACATTATCTCAAATCCACACCTTAATATTCAAAAAAATATTTCGAGAAATTTAAATCTTTATTTATAAAATCTGGGGTCTCACAATCTCCCCTCCTTATGGAATTTCACCCTCGAAATTTACGTACGTACTTGGTATGCTGAATAGGTGAGGATACCTTGACTTCATTTCAAATTCTAACTCTAGGGGTATAACATTTGAGTGTCGAATGTAATCCTTCTTATCCAAGATTTTAACACGTATCTCCTCAAACGTTAAATCATCTGCTATCTCATTCGGTTCTAACTTAATAATGTGGTTCGGGTAGTCCACATATTTATGTAACATCGATACGTTAAGAACACGCGACATTCTTGGCGGTAAAACGAGTCTATAAGCCACAGTTCCTACTCGACCGAGGATTTTAAATGAGCCAATTAAATCGAGGGTTGAGATTTCCTCTCTTCAGCAACTCTTGCTTTTAAAATAACGCCCTCTTGAACCTTCTTCTTCACATTCATCAGCTCCGGGTGTGTAGCTTGAGCGGCTTTAACTTTATCGATTAAAGTCGATTCTACTCGTATATTCGTTATCTTCATGTGGGTCCCTAGAGTCTTTAACTCTATCTTCATCATTTGTAAGTTGTACAAAATGAGTCTTTGTGTTAACCACATCGCACTCGTAAACGCATACGATCTTCTACTCAACACATCAGCTACCACATTCGCTTTTCCACGATGATATTGAATAGTACGATCATAATCTTCAATAGCTCGAGCCAACATCTTTGGCGCATGTTACGTTTATTTTAGTTGAAAAAATATTTGAGGGTTTAAGAAATGGGTTTTGTACTGGGGTCAATACAAAATTCAATTTCACGCTCTAGGGGTAGGCTAGGAAGTCTTCAAGAATACGTCAAGAAATTTATTAACGATACCAACTGTGACTTCTATCCCTTAACCTGGATAGCACCTCACAATGATATCTATCAACTTGCCATCTTCATTCACGATGTAGCCTACAGAAAGTCTGGCTTCGGTGCATTCCACACAAGGAAGTCAACAACGAAAGGATCGGGCTCTTTACTTATGGCTTGATATGATAATGATTGACTTTAGTGATTTGGTTACTTTGAATTCGCATAACAGGTTGGTTATAAATATAAAAGCTAACAACCTTACTAAAAGCATGATGAGTAGTTAACCAATCGATTCCTAAAATCACATCAAAGGTAAAGGCAAGTATTTTCAAAGAGATAAGATCGACAGGTAACGTGAAAATGTCGATTTGAATCAACAAGATTTAAAAATAATAGAGGTAACGAAGGCTCGAAGTTTCAACCAATAAGTCAAAGTCTAATTTCTCCGAAGTCAAGTTTAAAAGTTGAACGCAAGCAAGAGAGATAAAATAATGGGTAGAACCGTTATATTATAAGTTATAGACTTCGTAATTTATAATTAACTAACCCATGCTAACTTCGTTCGGGTTACTCGCTTTTTGAGAAGTTACGAAAAACGCTCTCCCTTGCTCTACCGCTTTTGACTTTTCTGGAACGGTCTTTGGTGCCTCCATCCTAATTTGAATTTGTCTTGATGGCGAAAAAAATCATGCTAGGTGACCTTCTTTCCACAATTATAACATGTTTTTGAATGACATCGCGCAGCTTTTGGTGATATGTCCTCTCCTCTCGCATTTGAAACATATGATAGGTGGTCGTTCTCCTTCCTTAACAATCAATCGGTAATCGACGTATTTCCATCATTGTTGAATTTCCTCTTCTTGAAATGTCCATTCTTATTATTTTGGCCATGATTACCACCGAAGTGGTTACCATTTCTGGCATGTTGATTCCCTTCACGCTTATTGTCACCGCTTCGATGATTGCTATCATTGGTATTATCATTTTGTCGGTTGCTTTCTTTTGGTTGGGTTGACTCACTTCATTATCGCTCCGATGGAATCGAGCCCTATTAACAACATCTGAATACAAATAAAGTTTATGAGAAATGAGGTATTGACGTATCTCGGGTTTCAAACCTCTTAGAAACATCCGCGTTATTCTCTCCTCATTATCAACCAAATGGGACGCAAACCGGGACAACTTGGCAAACTTGGCTTCGTACTGCGATACGGTCATGTTGTTTTGTTCCAGCTTGATGAACTCTACCTCTTTTATGTGACGAATACTTTCGGGAAAGTATTTGTCGTTGAATAATTCTTGGAACTTTTCCCAAGTCATCTTCGGTCTGGCGGAGTTGGAGTACGTTTCTGATTCCCACGAAGAATCGCCTCTCGCACGCAACATGAAGGTGGCAAAGGAACCTTTTGCTCTCTGAGCATCCCAAGACATCAAATATCTTGTTGATCCATTTAATCCACGTTTCCGTCTTAAGTGGTTTTGGCTCTCCAAAGAAACTCCGGTGGTCCCAGCCTTAAAGCGCTTGGCGGTGACCATCGAGAGTTGCCGGTGTTTCCACCGCATTTTGGACGAGAGCCGCTCGCTTCGATGTTGCATGAATTGCATGAAGCCTCGGAACATTCCATCGTTCATCATTTGGTCAGTGTTGTTGTTTGCCTGAGGATTGTCGCCTTCCTGATGCACATTATCCTGACTATTGATCTGTGGAGACTCAACGGTCTCCTGTGCTCCATTGATGTTCTCAACATTCTCGGATGCCATTTTCAGATAATGCCACAAAACAAGGGTTAATAAACGTATCACATATTATCCCTATACTCTGACCGACCAATTAAATATCAAATAAACTTAGGTAGGTCATACTAGCGAAGGAATTCCCCGTCTCTCCCCTCCTAGTTCTTATCTCACATCTCAGCCAGGGATCATATCCCTAAGATTTGATACCAACTGTGACACCCCCAAAATAGGTATACATCACCCATCTTGAGTCGCCAAATACATGGTACAAAATTCAAATACAAACTAATAATACAGCAGTCGTGTAAAATACGACAAAACATATGTTGTGAGTTTAAATACAAATATTGTCTTCTAGACAATATCCATTCTCAAATAGAGTCCTCGTTACATTTATTATCACACTATTTTACAGAATAGTGAGGACTACTAAGACACCATCTTGGACCATCACCCGTTCTACTAGTCCCATTACGTTCTCATTTCAAGAAGAGAACGGTGAAAGAAAGGGTGAGCTCAACTAGCCCAAAGAAGAAATATTATGACTAAGATAATGCAAAATAAATTATCATTAGCCTTCAACAATGTTAAAGCGATAAAATACAATAGACATCAAGTTTAAGCAGTAGCGGATCAAGCAATCCATTAAAAGAGTCAGTAGAGAATAAAATCTACTATCTTTTATGATTTAAAAAGTTTTCATCACTTTTATCACGAGACTCGATTTTAATAAATAATCCACATCATCCCCGCGCACTGACAAGGATATTCATTTAGGTCACGACCATTAAATTCCATGCACTACGTGCAAAGATATTTGTGTATTCATCAATGATCATGATCATGCCAACAATCATCCATCAATGCACTACTACCAATGAGGACTTTTACCACATCACTTGTTACATTACGGTCATGATTACACCGAATAATCCCTGGTCATAATCATACCAAGCTCATCTATGCTCTACAGGCCATATATGACTTTAAAAAAAATATAAACACGAGGATGATGACAATGATATAAGAATTCAATAAAACAAGTTGACGAATTAATTTATTCAGGAACTAATAACGTCCAAATTGTCAACATAATACTTCTTTATAGAGTAAAATTCAAGAATGCTCGTAAGAATATTTCCATGAAAAATCTTTGGATGAAGCTTAAATATCAAGGATATTCCACTAATTTCATGGAGTATAAAGTCAAAATTTTAACCAACCGAGTATAATAACGAATGGAATAACAAAAGAAATCACCATGCATGCGCAGATTGCTTGCATGTATAAAAGTTATTCAATGTAGAATAATAATAACGGAACTGGTCGGTGAAATTCACACCGAACGTGGATGTTCCAACGGAATAATAAGTGCAGAATAATAAAGAATAGAACCAGGTCCGGTGTAAAACACACAGACAGAATATTCCGACAGAATAATAAAAACGGAATAATAAATAATGGAACCAGGTCCGGTGTAAAACACACAGACAAGATATTCCAACAGAATAATAAAGACAGAATAATAAAGACGGAACCAGGTCCGACGTAAAGCACATACATGATATTCTAAATGTAATAAGCTGAATAATTAAATGGAACCAGTCGGTACAGATAAAGATGTATGACGGGATATTCCAAATGTAATAATAAAAGGCAGAATAATAGAATAATGTCACCAAGTATAGGGTAGATCACAGCGATACAAAAGTTATTCCAACAGAATAATAAACAATGGAATAACAACATGCTCTCTTCATGAATAAGAAAGAATAACACCCTTACAGTAAAAAGAAACCTGAATATAAGAGTAGGGAAATAATGAATACTTTTACATAGTTTCTCTATAATTTCTCTCTCGGAGTTTCGGTGAATTCGTAAGAAAATAATGAAGGAATGAGCTTTATTTATAGAAGAATGGATTACATAGTAATTAATTCATGAGCGGTCAGATTGATTTACTTTAATCTGACGGTCCATATTTAAAGCAAAATCTTTTAAACATATATATTATATATATAACACATGTATTTCAAAATATTAATATCAATATAATATATCCACCACTTAATTTTTCTCCCCCATAACCAACATCAATGTGACGCCCCCAAAATAGGTATACAACACCCATTCTGAGTCGCCAAATACATGGTACATAAAGCAAACTACAACTTCAATAATACAAATGTCGTGTGAAATACGACAATACATACTGTGAGTTTAAATACAAATATTGTCTTCTAGACAATATCCACACGCAAATAAGTCCTCATTACAATTATTCAAACAATATTTTATAGAAATAGTGAGGACTGCTAAAACATCTTCCTAGAACCATCACTCCATACCCCGACTCGATCCTGCTATGTTCTCACCTCCTGAGAAGAAAAATGGAACAAAAAAGAAAGGGTGAGCTCAACTAGCCTAGTAAAGAATATTATGACTAAGATAATATACAACAAATTATCATTAGTCTTCAATAGGGAAAAATCTAATAAAATATAATAGACAACAAGTTTTAGATTAACAAATGCAGCGGAAACAGCAATCCATTAGAAGAGTCACGTAGAGAATGAATTCTACTGTCTTCTAAGATTTAAAAGTCCATCATCAATATTTCATCCCTGTAACAACAATCAATATACATCTTTAATCATCTTTGCACACACAGCCAAAGATATTCATTCATATCACCAGGTTGGTCATGTTCATCTCAACACTGCTCATCTTTGCACTACGGGCCAAAGAGATTCATCGATTTAATCATTCATCTTTGCACTCTGTGCCAAAGATATTCATCAAATATCACCATTAAGAATGAGGATGATGAAAAAATATTTTTTAGAACGAATCCAGTGAGATAGAAGGACAATTATTAGGAATTCGTTTAACAGTTTATCCAAGATCGATAATACTTCATAATAAACGATTTTGAAGCAGAACTCAAAAATAACGATCAAAATATGGATACAATCAAAGATAGTAGCCAAAATAGATATTTTGGACAAAAAGAAGAAATTTCATTTTTCGATGAATAGTGTTGTATTCGTGAATAAATAGTGTCATTATATCGTGAATAGTGTCGCATACACGTGAATAGTAACTCCGACACCAAAAGATAGAAATTTCACAAAAACATCATCACGACTTCCGTGAATAGTATTTCGTGAATAAGTATCTCGTGAATAAGAACTCATGATAGTAACTCGTGAATAGTAACTCATGAATAGTAACTCGACATGAAAAAAGTTCCAAATTTGATAAAATTTCCAACCAATATTTTAAGATAATGATATTGAAGAAATAATATCATTTACTTAATAAAATAACATCCCTTACCTCAAAATAACCGTCTTACGATTGAATTTTCGGTATAGTCTTCGATAGAACTCATGAGTATAGTAACACTCAAAGTATACTCAAAAGAATACGCCGATAATATAGAGAGAGAAAGAGAAAACTTTGTTTCGTGTGATTTTAATTCTAACTTAGCCTCTATTTATAGGAAAATGCTGTAACGCAAAAAAGAGACTAAATTAATAAAATATTAATATTTACCAAATATTCAAGCCCACCACCAAGGAATCAGATTTCAGCCACCAAGCACATGTTAAAGATGCTCACCAACCTTTGAAAAACGTTTTTCTTGAAAATAATAATTAAAACTTCCAAAAATCAATTATTTCGGAACTCCGGAACTTCAATAATTCACAATAAATAGCCCTTTTATCAGAAAATTCAAATCTCGCGACCTTTTATAGGAATTTCAATTCTCTACAACTTTACAGAAGAAAATTTTTCCAAATTCCAAACAGAAATTATTCGAAATCCACAAACGGGCAATTTTATAGTCTATAATCAATTTTCGGTCAAGAATTGTGTCCACCGACACACAAAACTTGTGTTAAACATTTAATGCCACAAAAATAATCTTCCTCCTCATATACTCATGTATCCCACATTCATTGTAAAAATATCATCGTTAATATATTATTAAAATAATATATTTAAATGAATTATTTTATCAGAAAAAGATAAAATATTAATTTTCAACAATTGTCACATTAAAATTTTCTCCATCTATATCCACATAAAATGAATATTTTCTTTATTATAATAATCAATAATTAATTATTTAATTATAATATTACAGAATCACAATCGACAACTGTGTAGTTCTCGAGGATAGTGGGCTTTCCGATAAGGATTTCTCCTTAATGACGCCGCAATTAGGTGACCAAACCTCTCCTTAGCAGAACTTTCTAGACATTGCCAAGAATGTTATCCGATAATATTATTCAAATAATATGAATTATTGATCCGATAATGGAAAATCATTGTGCAATGACAATTATTGAAACAATAATAATATAAATATCAACGCATTGACAATTATTGAATCAATAAAATAAAATAATGAGCGATAATTCTTTGTAACAATTATTGAGTAAAGTGCCTTCTTACGCACGAATCAATAATTCAACAATCATGTCGTAATACTGAAGTATCTCTCTCGCTAAACCACGCATATTATCGCGTATTTTAACCACCGTGTAACCCAACAAATGATTGTTAATTGGTAACAATTTACGTAGATTATTTATAAAACTCAATCTTTGTCGTTTTCTTTCATCCAACTATTTTTCGTTATGGGGCCCATAAATGAGCTGCTGGCTGGGGTAGATGCGGAGATTCCTGAAACAAAAAAGAATATTCCACGACCAAACGAATATTCCCTACAATAATGAATATTTTATAACCACTTGCTTATTTTGTAAACTTTGCACGTTTCACCCATAACCAAAGTATTATATCAAATTAACCCTTATTAATTTAGAATAATGAATAGAGGAAAATTTAATTTATTTATAATAAGTTGGGGTCTTACAATCAATCCCCCACCCACCCAATAATCAAATTCACTACACTCTTACACATCACTATCACACTACCACTTTTCCACCATTTTCCACTCACACACCCATCACACATCTATCACTTTCACATATCATTTTCTCCCACCATATACTCAATACATACATATACTTCCATACATATACTCTTCCATTTCCAAAATCATTTTTCCAACACATATGGGCCCCACATGTGGCTTCCACATGTGGGCCCCACCTTTAAAATTTTCTACCGATTATTTTTAAAAAATGGATAAATGGAGATCCATAAAATAAGCAGACTTCATAAAAATCACCTTAATAATTTTAACAACATTTATCATCTTTATTACAATTCACAATATTAATCGACCAGGTCGTTCCCAGGATAGATGGGGCTTTCCAATAAGGATTTCTCCCTATTGGCGAGCAATTAGGTGACCAAACCTCTCTTTGATAGAACTTCTAGACATCGTTAATATTGCAATTTATAATATTAATAACTCTATCATTTCAATTATTGATTTAATAATATATAAAATATTGACAATAATTGAATCAAATAACATGAGATATTATGCAATAATTAGTATAGCAATAATTGAATAAAACTGAGTGACTTCTCACGTAAGCATTAATAATCAATATCTGGTGCTACTTATGCAACCAACGCCGCATTACTATACTTATACTTTTATTACCGAGTAGTTCAACGAAGATTAGCAGTAAAACTTCCACCGTTATTTTCCATAAAATATTTTTGTCGTTTTCTCAATCCGACAATAATTCCGTTGTGGGGTCCACCAATGATTGTGTCGTCGTATGAATATTCTCCAACACAAAGAATATTTCCTGACCAATCGAATATAATACAACAACTTGCATACTTTGCAAAATTTTCAAATATTACCCACAACTATAACATTATCTCAAATCCACACCTTAATATTCAAAAAAATATTTCGAGAAATTTAAATCTTTATTTATAAAATCTGGGGTCTCACAATCTCCCATCCTTATGAAATTTCGCCCTCGAAATTTACGTACGTACTTGGTATGCTGAATAGGTGAGGATACCTTGACTTCATTTCAAATTCTAACTCTTGGGGTATAACCTTTGAGTGTCGAATGTAATCCTTCTTATCCAAAATTTTAACATGTATCTCCTCAAACGTTAAATCATCCGCTATCTCGTCCGGTTCTAACTTAATAATGTGGTTCGGGTAGTCCACATATTTATGTAATATCGATACGTTAAGAACACGCGATGAATAGGGAGAAATCTTTATCGGAAAGCCCCCTCTTCTTGGGACCGATCTGGTTGTTAATATTGCGAGTTATAATAATTATGAATAAATATTGTTAAAAATATTGAGAATTTTTTTATAAAGTATTTGTTATAAATTTTGCTTATTATATAGACCCCTATTTATCTATTTTTCAAAATAATAAGTAAAAAGTTATTCCGTATAATAAAGATGGGGGCACATGTGGGGCCCACGTGTGGAATAAATGACTTTGGGTGGGGGAAAAGTCTGGGATCACGTGGAGAGTATTGTTATATATATATAACAGAATGATCCATAGCATCTGTAAGACCCCGAATTTTATGAAATAAAATTATTCAATTTTCCTATTCAATAAATGGTTAAATTGATAAAAAATAAAGTTAAGGGTGATATATGAAATTTTTTCAAAATACGCAAGTGGTTATAAAATACTCATTGTTGTCAGGGAATATTCGTTTGGTCATGAAATATTCTTTTTGTCGAAAATATTTATCACGTCGGTAGAACCAACGGTTGTGGGCCCCATATAATGTAATAAGCATTGGATGAAGAAAGCGACAAGTTTGAGTTTTTATAAATAATGGTGTAATTGTTACACAAATTAACACTATAAGAATACACAGTGGTTAAAATACGATGAATACTGGTCGTGGTTGAAGATGATCTTTAATTACACAATATTTTTTTAAATTATTGATTCTTACGTAAGAAGGCACTACTAATAATTATTACAGTAATTATTGCTCAATATTTTATTTTATTGATTCAATAATTCACTGCGTTGATATTTTATATTATTGTTATTTCAATAATTATCACGGCATAGTATTTCCCATTATCAGATTAATAATTCATATTATTTGAATAATATTATTAGATAGCATTATTGACAATGTCTAGAAAGTTCTGTCAAGGAGAGGTTTGGTCACCTAATTGCGCGCCAATAAGGAAAAATCCTTATCGGAAAGCCCCCTCTTTCTTGGGAACGGCCTGGTTGTCATAATTGTGATTCTGTAATATTATTTGTGAATAATTAATTATTGATTTATATGATAAGGAAATATTTATTTGATGAGGATATAAATGATGGATTTATTTATTTTATGTGGTTATAATTGAAGGATTTAATGTTGAGATATTTTTGTCGGAATGGAGGTTTTAAAAATCAAATCAGTATTTTTACGATATATTGCGTGAGTTATAATTTTTAATCCGACCGTTGGATCGTTGTGATTTTTGGATATGTTATACATATATAAGTTGGGTATATGTTCACAAATTTTGAACCGTTAAAAATTAACATATGATTTGTTATGAATTTTAAGAGGTGACTGGTTCAGAAATTATTGAAGTTTCTGAATTTATCATTTTGGTAGAAAATTCTAAAATGCGTGGGCCCTACCTATGGTTGGTGAAGAAATGTGCTGAAATTCTAATTCAAATGTGGTGGGTGAAAATAGTAGCAGGTAAAGCCATCAGTATGAGTCAAGTCTGGCTTGCGTCTTTAACATTTTCCTATAAATAAAGGGCTAAGTTAGAATTGAAAATCACACCAGAAGCATAAGCTTTCTCTCTTTCTCTCTCTATATTATCAAGCGTATTTTGTGAGTATTTAGATACTTTGAGAGTTGCTATTCAGTGCAAGTTTCCTTCGGCTTTATATTCCGGTCAGAAATACTGCTCTTTCGAGATAAGGGATTGTAAGGGATTTTAAGGGTTGTTATGTTTTTCAGTTTTGTACTTTTTCCGGACCTTCAAAAATTCTGGAAAATTTTTTAAAATGATAATTTGATGAGTTTCCTTGATTGTGTCCAAAAATGACGATTTTTGGATGTATAGATTAGGAGTTATGGATTTTATGAGAAAAGACTATTTTAAAAGTAAACCCTTATAACTCCTTGTGGTTAACTCCAAAATTGGTGAAATTTTTATTGGGAGTATATCTATATAATATCAGTATATCCTGTAAATTTTGGAATTTTTGGATAAAAGTATAATTTATGATAAATGTCTAAATATTCGGCAGTTTTGGCCATATGAAAAATAGTAAATGAATTTTAAAAATTTCGAGAAAAATATATGTTCAATACGGGACTATGTCTTGCTAAATTCCAGAGAAGAAAATTTGTTTGTACTGATTTGGTATTTTTTTCATGAAAATGGACTAGTTATGAATAAATGAATTAAATATGTTATGTGAAGTAACAAAATTGAAAAATAGGATTTTATGGCTTGGGAATATATGCAGATTTTTGATGAGGTTGTTGGTTATTGGTGATGAAATCTTATGAGTTTGGCATTTTAGTATGATTAAATGCATTAATTAGTAAAGTGTAAACAATTAAAATAAATTGTTTATGAGTTTAAGAAATGATTAAAAAATTGTGGTAGTATTAATAATATTAGATTATGAGATTATTAGTGATTTATAACATTTGAATTAAGGTGTTATGAAATCATTGATTTATGAATCTTACTCTTGAAATTAAATTCATGTTTTGATTATATTGTTATTATAACATTTTTATAATCCTGGTTATGAAACTTCTCTTTGACTTAAGTGTAAAGATGGGTAGATTATTGGTATGATCGTGACTATGGGTTCTCTTTGGCCAGTAGTGCAAAGTTGAATCGTTGACTGATATATATGATCATGACCATTGAATTTATAATTGAATATTTTTAGCTTAAGTGCAAAGGTGAATTGATCAACATGATTATAATTATGGTTTATATAAATTCTGGAATGATTGTATGTTTTTTCGAGATATGAATATCTTTAGCTTTGTGGTAAACGATCAATTATTGATGAATATCTTTGGCCCGTAGTGCAAAGATGACCTGTTATTGATTATCTTTGGCCTGTAGTGCAAAGATGAACTGTTGATGAATATCTTTGGCCCGTAGTGCAAAGATGACCTGTTGTTGAATATCTTTGGCATGTAGTGCAAAGATGAACTATTGATGAATATCTTTGGCCCGTAGTACAAAGATGAACTTATTAGTATGATTATGAGTGAGGGCGTGATTTGGTATAACCATGATCTTTGATGTTTCAGGTAAAGACATGTGATAAAAAATATCTTCGTCTTGGATGAGAAGAGAAAATTAGAACTACAATTATGATTATGAGTTATTCACATGACTGTGAACAGGATTTGTTGATTAATGTTACAAGGTTAAAGCATTGTTGGTGGACGTTTAACATGGAAAAGATAATAGACTTTATGGTCTATTTGACTCTTCTAATGGATTGCTCGTTCCGCTGCAACTATGGTTCAAAAGTTTTATCATCTACCATATGTTCTAAATCTCGATTTATTATCGATGAAGGCTATTGATAATTTAATTATCTTTAGTCATAATATTCTTTATCGAAGCTAGTTGGTTTCACCCTTTTGCTTCACAATTTCTTTCAAAGAAATAAGAGTGTAAATTTGGGTCGAGCCGGGGATAATGTGGGAAATAGTGTGGTGGTCAAAACCATCGTCAAAGTTTCTCAACACATTATAAAAGCGGCATGAGATACAATATATAATCGCATTGAGGACCTAAGATGTGTGTGTCGTATATTATACGTCACTTAATAATTGATTTTGGTGAACAACAATAGGGTGAGGCGAACCCAACGTTGGAAGGGTGTTTTGTCACTATCATACAAGAAGTCTAATGACATACAACCTCGTGTTATCATAAGACAGGGTTGTGCACATCCACTTGCTGAGTATATCTACGAGCACTACCTATATGATTTTGGAGTTTGCTTAAAATATAATTCTCAATTGCAGACAGTGGAGATAATTATATGTCAAGAGAGGACTCACCATTGGAAGGAACATGATAGTAATCTTCTCATTTTTCTTTGGGGTCTATTGGGTCAACCAAGGATAATTCTGTGGACATATGATATCTATCATAACTTAGATTCATGGCCTCCTATGTACGAAGGTTTCCTTGAGCATTTTCCAATGATTTTAATTTCTAAAACAGTTATTGACTGTACTTTTATGTAATGTATCAATGTGAGGTGCTGTCCATAGTTGAGACATGAGTCACAGTTGGTATTAAAACTCACAGTATTTGTGTTGTTGTATTTTGCACGACAATTGTAGTAATAAAGTTATAGTTGTTTTCTGTACCATGTATTTGGCGACTCAGAATAGGTTGAATGGATTGGACCTATTTTGAGAGCGTCACAACATCTATATGCTATGGGATAAAAGAAATCGTACGAATTGGATGGATTGGACCTATTAATTGCGTCAAATGTTTAGATAGTTGAAGTAAATAATAAGTTGAGATTAGAAAGATAAAAGAAATCGTACGAATTGGTTTGGCGTATTGGAGGGGCATAACCGTACGATAATTATACTAATTACGTCCGCTAGTAATTCTAGCGGACGTGGGTTACCCAGAATATATCTCAGCCATCAATAAAAAAACGGATAGAGCCTATATGTCACTTTTTATCCCATAATATATAAATGATATGGATCATTCCCTATATATATATATTATAAGTTTTGTTTTATATGAAAATCAAATATATTATATTTTATTATGCATAGTGACTGCATAGTAAATCAGAAAATTCGTCCGTGAATTCAATTTTTCGCCCGTGACTTTCTCTTTAACTATGCGTCCAAATAGTATCATTTCCATTCTCCTATAAATAAGATGCTTAGTTAGAATTGAAAATCATACCAGAAATAGAGAATTATTCTTCTATAATATTGAGCGTATTTCTTTAGAGTTCAAGAAAGCTTTGAGTGTAGAAAATAATGAAAGTTTTCTTCATGAATATATGTGAGACCCCAAATTTTATGAATAAAGATTTAAATTTCTCAAAATATTTTTTTTTGAATATTATGGTATGGATTTGATATAATGTTATAGTTGTGGGTAGTATTTATAAATTTTGCAAAGTATGCAAGTTGTTATATTATATTCGATTGGTCGGGGAATATTCGTACGACGACACAATCATTGGTGAACCCACAACGGAAGTATTGTCGTAGTAATAAAATGACAGAATTATTTTTATGAAAATAACGACGGAAGTTTTACCGTTAAAACTGTTGAACTACTCGGTAGTAAAAAAAAAGAATGTCTGGCGTGGTTGCATAGTAGCACACGATATTGGTTATTGATGCTTACGTGATAAGTCACTCAGTTATACTCAATTATTGATATAGTAATTGTTGCATCATATCTCTCATATTATTGATTCGATTATTGTCACAGTATGATCTGCATACTATGGTATATTATTAAATCAATAATTGAGACGACAAAGTTATTCATATTATTAAATTGTAATATTTACAATATCTAGAAGTTTTGCCAAGGAGAGGTTTGGTCACCTAATTGCGCGCCAATAGGGAGAAATCCTTATTGGAAAGCCCCCTCTTTCCTGGGAACGACCTGGTTGTTAAATATTGTGAGTTATGATATTAATGATGAATAGTTCGTGTTGATTAACGATGAATTTGATAGTTCCATTGTGTTGGGATTATTGGTGTTAGTTGAAATCGACATCTATTCCTATGATAATTGATGTGTGGGGGTTATATTGATAAATCGGGTAATTTATCGGATAAATGAGCAATTAATTACTACTTATTCATATGCTTATATAACTATTTGTTCACATGTGTGTACTATTGAGTCACATTTATTTACTATTAGGGGAGTTGGTGCAAGATTGATAATACTTGCATGACTAAGTTAAAGATGGAGGCATAGATGGAGGTACTATATTGTAATTAATTTTTTCACATGTTTAAAACTATTGAGTCACATGATTTACTATTGAGTCACATGATTTTACTATTGACTCACATGATTTACTATTAGGGGAGTTGGTGCAAGATTTATAATACTTGCAGGACTAAATTAAAAATGAAATAAAAGTTGGAGGTATTGTACTATAATTTTTCGAGCCCCAAAACATGCAATTATCGAAACTATATTTTTCTATAAATAGAAGTTCATTCTTCCTTCATTTCTCACCAATTCACCAAAGCTATAGAGTAATTATTATAGAGAGAAATTATAGAGAGAAACTATAGAGAGAAAATCTATAGAGAGAAAGAAGAAAAAAAGTCTGCTCTCTCACTATTCCAGTATCTAGTCTTTTTTTGAGGTAATGAGTATTATTTTCTTTCATATTCATGAAGAGAACTTCTATTATTTCATTCTTTATTATTACATTGAAATAACTCGTGACACGCTACTACCCTATACTTGGTGAAATTCTTTACGTTATTCCATTATTTATTATTCTATCGAATAACTTAATCTATCGCCAATACCGCATACATGGTGAAATTCTGTTGTTATTCCATTCTTTATTATTCGTTGGAATATCCATGTCATGCATTTTACGCCTTAGGACTGGTTTGTGAGACCTTTAATTTTATGAAATAAAAGTATTCAATTTTTCTATTTTTGTGAATAGTTAAATTGATAAAAGTTTAAAGTTAAGGGTGACATTTGAAATTTTTTTCAAAGTAAGTGATGATGAAGTTTTATTTTATTAGTATTATTAATGTAATAAAAATGAAACATCTTTTTATATAAAATGTAATACTTTTATAAAGTTATTACGTTTTATTTGATAATAATTAGATTATATTATATTTTATTATGCATAGTGTTGCATGGTAAAAAATTTTTATAAAGTTTTTCGTTTTATTAGATTATAAATAGAATATATTATATTTTATTTAAAAGATTTTATTTTAATTATGAACCGCCGATTAAAGTAAATCAACTGGACCGATTCATGAGTTAGTTCTTACGTAATCCATTCTTCTATAAATAAGCTCATTCCTTCATTATTTTCTTATTTAATTCAATTGAAACTCTAGAGAGAGAAACTATAGAGAGAATTCTTCTTCTATAATCTTGAGCGTATTTCTTTAGAGTTTAAGAAAGCTTTGAGCGTAGCACAAGTTTTCTTCGAGTATATCATCGCCCTACCAGTCGAAATACTCTTCTTTCAAAGGTAAGGGATATTATTATTGTGTAAGGGGTATTATTTCTTTCTTATTCATGGAGAGAACTTCTGTTATTCCATTCTTTATTATTCTATTGGAATAACCTGTATACGCGGAATACCCTATACTTGGTGACATTCTTCTATTATTCTTTCTTTATTATTCTGTTAGAATATGTGCCGCCCCCAAAATAGGTCCAATCCATCCAACCTATTCTGAGTCGCCAAATACATGGTACAGAAAATAACTACAACTTTATTACAACAATTGTTGTGTAAAATACCACAACACGTATGCTGTAAATTTTGATACAAATATATACCAACTGTGACTCATGTCCCAACCTTAGATAGCACGTCACAATGGCACCTTATATAAAGGTAAAATCAAAACTGTTTTAGGAATTAAAATCTTTGGAAAGTACTCCAGGAAACCTTCAAACATAGGAGGCCATGAATCTAAGTTATGATAGATATCATATGTCCAAAGAATTATCCTTGGTTGACTCAATAGACCCCAAAGAAAAACGAGAAGATTACTATCATGTTCTTTCCAATGGTGAGTCTTCTCTTGACATATAATTATCTCCACCGTCTGCAATTGAACAATATGTTTAAACCAAACTCCAAGATTGTGACGCCCCCAAAATAGCTCCAATCCATCCAACCTATTCTGAGTCGCCAAATACATGGTACAGAAAACAACTACAACTTTTTACAACAATTGTCGTGTAAAATACAATAACACATATGTTGTGAATTTGATACAAATATATACCAACTATGACTCATGTCCCAACCTTGGATAGCACGTCACAATGGCACCTTACATAAAGGTACAGTCAATAACTGTTTTAGAAATTAAAATCCTTGAAAAGTGCTCAAGGAAACCTTCGTACATGGGAGGCCATGAGTCAAGGTTATGATAGATATCATATGCCCATAGAATTATCCTTGGTTGACCTAATAGACCCCAAAAATAAATGAGAAGATTACTATCATGTTATTTCCAGTAGTGAGTTTTTTCTTGACATATAATTATCTCCGTTGTCTCCAAGTAAGAATTACATTTCAAATAAACTCCAAGATCATATAGGCAGTACTCGTAGATATACTCAGCAAGTGGATGTCCACAACCTTGTCTTATGATAACACGAGTTTGTATGTCACTTGACATCTTGTATGATAGTGGCAAAACACCCTTCCAACGTTGGGTTCACTTCACCCTAATGTTGTTCACCAAAATCAATTATTAAGTGACGTATAATATACGACACACACGTCTTAGATCCTCAATACAATTATATATTGTATGTCCTGCCGTTTTATAATGTGTTGAAAAACTTTGACAGTCTCGGACCACCACACTATTCCCTTGTTATCCCCGCTCGACCCAGCTACACTATTATTACCTGAAAGGAATTGTGGAGCAAAAAGGGTGAGCACAACTAGCTCAGAAAAATATCATGACTAAAGATAATTAAATTATCAATAGCCTTTATCAGTAATAAATTAGAGATTTAGAACATATGGTAGATGATAAAACTTTTTAACCATAATTACAGCGGAACGAGCAATCCACTAGAAGAGTCAAATAGACTATAAAGTCTATTATCTTCTCCACGTTAAAAGTCCACCAACAATGTTTTATCCCTGTAACATAAATCAACAGTTCATTTTCACAATCATATGAATAACTCATAATCATAATTGTGATTCTAATTACTCTTCTCATCCAGGATGAAAATAATTTTTATCACCTGTCTTTTCCTGAAACATCAAAGATCATGGTTATACCGAATCACAGTTCCTATTCATAATCATACTAATAAGTTCATCTTGCACTAAGGGCCAAAGATATTCATCAACAAGTCATCTTTGCACTACATGCCAAAGATATTCAGCAACAGGTCATCTTTACACTACGGGCCAAAGATATTCAATAACATGTCATCTTTGCATTACAAGCCAAAGATATTCAACAACAGATCATCTTTGCACTATAGGCCAAAGATATTCAACAACAGGTCATCTTTGCACTACGGGCCAAAGATATTTATATCTCAAATAAATACATAATCATTTCAGAATTTATATAAACCATAATTATAATCATGTTGATCAATTCACCTTTGCACTTAAGCTAAAAATATTTAATTGTAAATTCAATGGTCATGATCATACCAGTCAATGGTTCAACTTTGCACTACTGGCTAAAGAGAACCCATAGTCACGATCATACCAATAATCTACCCATCTTTACACTCAAGTCAAAGAGAAATTTCTTCACCAGGATTATAAAAATGTTATATATGATAATAAAAATAATATTATAAAAACATGAATTCAATCAAAGATAGTAACCATAATAAACATCTTGGATAAAAAGAAAAATTACATTTTTCGATGAATAGTGTCGTATTCGTGAATAGTGCCGTATACGTGAATAGTAACCCCAACACAGGGAGATAAAGTTTCACAATAAAATCCATATCAATATTTATAGCACCTTAATCCAAATGCTATAAATCACTTAATAATATCAAAATCTTAATATTATTAATATTACAACAATATTAAATAATTTCTTAAACTTATAAACAATTTATTTAAATTGTTTAGACTTTACTAATTAATGCATTTAATCATCATAAAATGCCAAACACATAAGATTTCATCACCAATAACCAAAACCCTCATCAAAAATCTGCATATACATCATATATGATTCTCAAGCCATAAAATCATATTTTCCAATTTTCTTCCTTCATATAACATTTTTAATTCAATTACTCATAACTAGATTATTTTCATAAAAAATACCAAATCAGTTCCAAAAATATTTCTTTTCTGGGATTTAGCAGAATATAGTCACATATCGAACATATATTTTTCTCATAATTTTTAAAAGTCATTTACTATTTTTCATATGGCCAAAACCACCGAATATTTAAACATTTATCATAAATTATACTTTTGTCCAAAAATTTCAAAATTTACAGAATATACTCATGTTATATACATGTACTCCCAATAAAAATTTCACCAATTTTGGAGTTAACCACGAGGAGTTATAAGAGTTTTCTTTTAAAATAGTCTTTTTCCATAAAATTCATAACTCTTAATCTAAACATCCAAAAATTGCCATTTTTGGACACAATCAAGATAACTCATCAAATTAACATTTCAAATTTTTCCAGAATTTTTGAAGGTCTGAAAAGTTACAAAACATAAAAAACATAACAACCCTTAAAATCACTTACCTCGAAAGAGCAGTATTTCTGACTCGAATGTAAAGCCGGAGGAACCTTGCACTGAATAGCAACTCTCAAACTATCAAAATACTCACAAAATAAGCTTGATAATATAGGGAGAGAAAGAGAGAAATCTTATGTTTCTGGTGTGATTTTCAATTCTAACATAAACACCTATTTATAGGAAATTGATAGAACGCCAAAGGAGACTAAAATAATAAATTAATATTATTTATTTTTCAAATCCTACGCACACCTTCACCAACCAAGCCAACCAAGTTGGAAGAAAATAGCAGCCCATGTGTTATTAACACCAACCAAAAGTGGGTCCTACCCATAAATTAATAAAAATTATTTTATTTTTCGAAACTTCAACGATTCATAGAAAATAGTCCGGTTATCAGAAAAATACGGATTTTATGTCCATTCTACCTGAAATCGAATTCTCTACAACTTTTTAGTTTTGAGTTTTTCCAAATTCTAAACCAAAAATATCCGAAATCCACAAACGGATGATTTTAAACACCGTTTCAACAATTTTTAAAATTCATAACAAATCATGCGTTAATTTTTAACGGTTCAAAATTTGTGGATATATACTCAACTTATATATGTATAACATATCCAAAAATCACAACGATCCAACGGTCGGATTAAAATTATAACTCACGCAATAAAGATTTAAGAACACCGATTTGATCTTTAATACTTCCAATCCGATAAAATACTGATAAAACACCTCCACATTAATTCCTTCATTTATAACCACATAAATAAATCCATCATTTATATCCGCATCAAATAATTATTTCTTTATCATATAAATCAATAATTAATTATTCCCAAATAATATTATGTAATCACAATTATGATAACCAAAAGTGCGGTTCCTGTGAAAGAGGGGCTTTCCGATAAGGATTTCTCCTTACTGGCGCGCAATTAGATGACCAAACCTCTCCTTGACAAAACTTTTTAGACATTGTCAATAATGTTATCTTATAATATTATTCAAATAATATGAATTATTGATCTGATAAAGAAAAATACTGTGCAGTGATAATTATTGAAACAACAATAATATAAACTATCACCGCAAAGAATTATTGAATCAATAAAATAAAATATTGAACAAAGAACTCATCGTAATAATTATTAAGTAGTGCCTTCACGAAAAAAAATTATCATGTTTCGTGAATAAGAATCCTCGTGAATAAGAACTCGTGAATAAGAACTCGTGAATAAGAACTCATGAATAATAACTCATGAATAATAACTATAAAAATTGAATACTTTTATTTCATAAAATTCGGGGTCTTACAAAGATCATATAGGTAGTGCTCGTAGATATACTCTGTAAGTGGATGTGCACAACCTCGCTCTTATGATAATACTGAAGTTTGTATGTCATTAGACATCTTATTCGATAAGTGACAAAACACCATTCCAAAGTTGGGTTCGCTTTCACCCTATTGTTGTTCACCAAAATCAATTATTAAGTGACGTATAATATACGACACACACATCTTAGGTTCTCAATACAATTATATATTGTATGTCATGCCATTTTATAATGTGTTGAAAACTTTGATGGCCCCTGACTGGCCACACTATTCCTTGTTATCCTCGCTTCGACCCAATTTACACTCTTATTACCCGAAAGGAATTGTGAAGCAAAGGGGTGAGCACAACTAACTTCAAGAAAGAATATTATGACTAAAGATAATTAAATTATCAATAGCCCTCATCGAAGAATAAATCGTAGATTTAGAACATATGGTAGATGATAAAACTTTTCAACCATAATTGCAGCGGAACGAGCAATCCATTAAAAGAGTCAAATAGACTATAAAGTCTATTATCTTCTCCACGTTAAATGTGACGCCCCCAAAATTAGGTATTCATCACCCATCTTGAGTCGCCAAATACATGGTACATAATACAAATACAAACTTAATTATACAATTTGTTGAACTGTCGTGTAGAATCGACCACGATTAACTCGTGAGTTTTAATACAATGTATGTAACTCTCATGGTGCCTCGACCACAACCTTACAATGGTACTTTACATAAAAGTATAGTCAAAAACTGTTTTTGGAATTAAAATCTTTGGGAAGTGTTCAATGAAACCTTCGTACATGGGAGGCCATAAATGCTCAGGTTATGATAGATATCATATGTCCACGTAATTATCCTTGGTTGACCCAATAGACCCCAAAGAAACACGAGAAGATTACTATCATCTTCTTTCCGATTGTGAGTCTTTTCTTGGCATATAACTATCTCCACTGTATCCAAGTGGAAATTATGTTTCAAATAAACTCCAAGATCATATAGTAGTGCTTTCGTAGATATACTCAAAGAAGTGGATGTGCACAACCCCGTCTTATGATAACACGAGATGTATGTCATTAGACATCTTGTATGATAGTGACAAAACACTCTTCCAAAGTTGGGTTCGCTTTCACCCTATTCATTCACCAAAATTAAATATCAAATGACGTATACAATACGACACACTTATCTAAAGTTCTCAATAAAATTATTTCCATACTATTTAGGGAGAACCTCAAAAATTTATGTAGACCATCGTTCTATTCCCTCGTTATCCCCATTTCGACCAAACTACACTCTTATTACCGAAAGGAATTGTGAAGAAGCAAAAGGGTGAGCACAACTAGCCCCAAAGAAAGAATATCATGACTAAAGATAATTACATTATCAATATTTTTCTTTAATAATAACTCAGAGATTTATAACATATGGTAGATGATAAAACTTTTCAACCATAGTTGCAGCGGAACGAGCAATCCATTAAAAGAGTCAAATAGACCATCAGGTTTATTATCTTCTCCATGTTAAAAGTCCACCAATAATGTTTTATCCCTGTAAATGAACCACATCATCGAATCATCCCTGCACTACGGGCCAAGGATATTCATTAAATCATCAATGGTTATGACTTATACCGAATAATCCCTGATCACAATCATACCCAGTCCATCTCTGCACGTAAGCCAAAGATATACAACAATAAAACCAATAATCAACAATCCATCACGCACGTTTCAAAAAGATATACAATTCAATAATCAACAAATCCATCTTCGCACGTAAGCCAAAGATAACTTTTATTACCATATAAGCATGAGGATGATGACAATGATATAAACATTAATCAACTGAAAACAAGGATAAATATTAAAGACTTTAAATTTATCCAAATATTATCAATCACATAATAAATTCATAATATAATATTGTTAATATCATAACAATGTTTTAATCACTTCTTAAACTTATAAACAATTTATTTCAATTGTTTACACTTTACCAATTAATGCATTTAATCATTCAAGAATGCCATACTCATAAGATTTCCTCATCAACAATATGCATATACCTTATATAGGATTTCCAAGCCATAAAATCCTATTTTCCAACTTTGTTACTTCACATAACATATTTAACTCATATATTCGTAACTAAACTATTTTCATGAAAAATACCAAATCAGTCCCAAAAATATTTCTTTTCTGGGATTTAGCATAATACAATCCCATAATGAAAATATATTTTTCTCGAAATTTTTAAAATTCATTTACTATTTTTCAAAAATTAATTTCTAATTAATTCCTTAAGAAATTAGCTACCTCAAATTTAACTCCAAAAATTCCCAAATCTTGGCAGGACCTTACACATGTTAATGTGAGCCTCCAGTTTAAATTTCATGGTCATCGGAGTTGTAGAACTCCGGTTATAGCATTTTTTGTCAGAAAAACCTAAATATTAAAATGGTCATAACTTACTCATTTTAAGTCGGAATGAGCTCATTTTTGGACAGGATGTTCTTTATACCATATACTTTCATTTCCCAAAAGGTCAGAATTTTTCTCATAAATTAAGTGGCCGAAAATTCCCATAGAAAAACGTGACAGCAACCTCTTTCATATTTTGTAGTTTTTCGTGCTTTACTAAAATCAGTCCACACAAAAATCTACGACACCTTTTCCAGTGATTCCACTTGGATTAGTTAGGTAACTCATAGATCTAACTCTAGGACTTGACCACACTCAAAAATTCGAAATATAACAGGAGATATGGTCAATTGAATTTCATGTTCCATTTTTACCAAAATCTAATTTTTCAACCCTTTGTGATTTCTAAGAAACTTTCATGTTTTCACATAATAACCAACATAACTCATCATGACAATGACATATAGTTCAATAAAACAAGTTCAAGAATAATTTTAAAGGTTTATAAATTAATTTATCCTGAACTCAATAATGTCCAAATTGTCAACATGATACTTCTTTGTAGAGTAAAATTGAAGAATGCTCAGAAGAATGTTTTCATGAAAAGATACTGGATGAAGCGCAAATATCAAGGATATTCCACCAATTTCATGGAGTATAGAAGTCAAAACTTTAACCAACCGAGTATAATAAAGAATATATGAACCGCAAATGGATTTTCACACCGCCATGCAGAATCTACGATCTGAGATCATTTCCACAATTTAATAAGGAATGAATACAAAGGATCATTCACCATGCATGTGGTAATCCACATAGACGAGTTATTCCAATAGAATAATAAAGAATGGAATAATGAAGGATTCACCATGCATGCGATAGAGACCGCACATGCATAAAGTTATTCCCAATGCGAGTAATAATAAATGCGGAATAATAAATATGGAACCGGTGTCGTGAAATTCACAATCAATGGATATTAGAAAAGAATAATAAATGCGAAATAATAAATATGGAACTAGGTCAGGTGAAATTCACACCGACAGAATAATAAATGCGGAATAATAAATATGGAACCAGGTCAGGTGAAATTCACACCGACATGATATTCCGACAGAATAATAAAGAACGGAATAATAAAAGAGTTTCACCAGTATGTGGTACTTCAGATAAATAGGTTATTCCAACATAATAATAAAGAATGGAATAATGAAGAAGATCACCAAGTATTGGGTAAACCGCATATATATAAAGTCATTCCACCAAGTATAGGGTAAACCACACATACAAAGTTATTCCAACAAAATAATAAAGAATGGAATAACATAAGGATTTCACCAAGTATAGGTATGCTGGCGATACAAAGTTATGTATAGGGTATGCCACTTTTACGAGTTATTCCAATGTAATAATAAAGAATGGAATAATCGTAACACCCTCAAATCCATTCTATCTTCACACCCGGATTCCGTAAGCGCCACTAAGACATCATTCATCCAACATACATCATTATATCTTTGAAATATAATAACATACATTCTAAATTCTCAGGTTCTAAAACCTTATAATCTTTCTCATTACAAATAATGATAATTACATTATTCTTTTCATCTTACAAGAGTGACTTTTATCCGCCACCGAGGATACATCACAGTTCATTAAACTAGTCTATAGCTTAATTTTCATCTTTCTATATTACAAGTCTTCACTTGGTCTTCTCGCTCATTCACATTCTGAATGGCACTTTATCTGGATACCATCAGCTTAACCCTTACGGGATCCTTAAGTTCTTCTAACATCGTTCGCTAAAAATGTTTTTCATTTAAAACAAGTGTGAGCATTCAATTGCCCAGCAAGTCTTAACAGTTGAACAAACAACTTTAAGAGTTTAACATTCCTTTGAAACTTTGATAACTGAACAAAGGTTATGAAGCAGCTTGAACAATAGGAATAATCTCGATTCTTATCATTTTAAAACATTAGTCACATTCACTTTGAAATACTTTTATTCTCTACTATCTTTCATATACATTCTCCGTCTGCTGTAATCAATATAGACGACTTAACAATAATCTGTTCATGTATAAAATGAACATTCTCTTATTGAACAGTTCAATCACAAAACAGTTCATATCATAGAAACACCGAAGTGTTCACATTATGGCTCAAGGCCTCATACGTTCTACCACCTTGTACAAATATCACACATTTGCACATAGACAGAACTTCTCAAGTTCAACATCTAAGAAGTTTAAGAAACTAGCATTCATTTAAAATATGAATGAAGTTAGGAAACTTGCCTTACACATACGTACTACACGAAACTTTTACGCCGAACTGCTTATTCCATTCCCTATAACACATAAGGAAATAACACATACACCAATTAGTCATATACTTGACTTTACGCATTGGTTTACTTAACTTTACTTCTTAGAGTTCGCGTTCTTACAAACTAAGTTTACGCGACCAACTTTCATTACCATTCTACGGCTTCATGACATACGGAGATGTCTTACTCAAAACGTTCATCATCTTTGATGATTAACATTCTTATCTTCTTCTTATAACTCCTCTAGGACTCAGCACACATCGCTTCTATGCTAGTAGTCCATATGGTACTCTGAGTGGTTTCCCACAAACAACCAACAAACAAGTTCCCGTCTCGTCTACATTTTCCATAACAGTGAGTTAGATCGGTTGCCAGTTTTGTATATACCTTCGCTCTCTGAAGGAATTTTTTAGCCCAGCTCCTATATGTCAACCATCAAAGGTTACGATTTTACTAGAACCTAAATTCATCTTAACTTACCCAAACTATTAAACTATAATATTCGTTAAGTTAATTCTTATTCCTTATGGCTTTCTGGCAACTAAATGTCATACCTCAGGATTCATTCATCATCGTCTAAGTCATACAGTCTTTTGTATACTCAGAACGATCATTCAATATTCATTCTACGCATATATAGAGTTAAACATTTTACGTTACCTTATTCTTATCTTACAACGTCCGGTTCATTCGACTCGGAACATCATCCAAGTTATAAACATTAACTCAGCTTTTTTACGTTATACGTACTTGTCTTTAACTTTCATAGGTTTAATCATTGGTCTTCATTATCCTACGGTCAAACCATACATGGAGTGTAGGTTTTACCCGTTTAGTATTCGCGTACACTCAACCTTCACGTCGGTTAAAGTGTTCAAATCTTACATTTCATTCTAACATACTCATCCGACTCACATTTGGCTTTCATTCATTACTCGTTACCTGAACCCCGTGTTCATTATTCTTTCCTAATGTCAAAGCCATACGGTTCGTTGTATGTTAAGACTGATCGTTCATCGCAACATCGTTGCGTTCACAGCGTCTATACGCTTTACATTCATCTCAGCATTACTTATGACATAACATCGAAATGTTATTCATTACCCTCGTTATTCAACGCCTAAGGAATCACAATCATAAAGAATCCTCACGTTCGATTCATTGTGACTACGGCCCCCATGCCATCGGGCCCCGTAACCCATAATTACATTCTTTTAATCTTTTCGCTCAACCTTCATTAAAGGTTTAAAACACTCGATTAAGTGTTACATTAGTTGAACTACATGTTCAGATTCTTTTTGCACATCCCCAGAAATTGAAAGCGCTTAAAAATCTCATTTCGGCATTGCTCTCAGACCGGCATTTGTGGCGCCACCTTCAACATCGATTCTCGGCATGGCGCCAATTAGAAGTATGTGACCTCCTACCGCACAGCGCTGCGGCGCCACCAATCAAGGCATGACTGGCACCGCGACGTCAAGACCTTCTTCCCGAAAATTTTTCTAAGTCTTTGGTAGTTCAGAGACGCGTACTTCAAAATCTCATAACTTCTTCGTTATAACTCAGAACGAGATCGTTCCAAAGCCATCTTCTTCATTATCTAACGTACTTCGATTACCCCAAGACAGAACTTTGTTCTAAATTCGTTAACATGCCATTCAATTGGCTTAATCTTCACCCTTTGTTCATTTTAACGTTTTTAACGTTCTTCGTTCGTTCGTCCGTAATTCGGTCATCCGAACTCGGAACTCGTTCGTTCTTGAGTCTACAACTCACGTTTTATATGTTCTCTTACATTCTTATAAAACCCTACACGTTCGGGTTCATTTACTAACTTTCAAATTCTCGATCTTCTTTTACGAAATTTTTGCCATAACTTCTTTATAGCTCAATCCTAATCCATTCTTCAAGAACGTTTCCAACGTTCCTAACCAAGCAATAAGCATCTAACTTATACGCGATGGTTTTAAACTTGTCCACCAACAACAATTATACTACGATGGTTTTAAATTTGTCCATCAACAACGTTCTTTGTGTTCTTCGCGTGT
Organism: Panax ginseng; assembly: GCA_020205605.1. Lineage (NCBI taxonomy): Eukaryota > Viridiplantae > Streptophyta > Magnoliopsida > Apiales > Araliaceae > Panax > Panax ginseng. The sequence goes on along the minus strand of CM035134.1, from coordinate 144,000,035 downwards.
TCTTCGTGTTCTTCGTTCGTTCTTCATTTTTAATCGATATTTTGGATTACGATTTCACTTTTTCTTGGAATTTGATGTTATAAAACATCATTCCTTACTTATTTGACCTACTCATTCATAAGATTCATTCGGATCACTCAAAATCCTTACGAATCTTATACTTCCTTAAGAAATTTATAAACTAAATTTCTAATTTCTTATTTCTTCTTTTTCTTACGATTTCAACCATATGAAATTATTCTTAACATCTTTTACTTCTTATTCTCATTAATTTATGTTTTTAACATAAAAACTTAAAGAAAAATTATCTAGAAGTTAGGTTTTCAGATTACCTTTCCTCTTTAATTTCATTTCGTCGGACAAAGTTTGCTCACGAGCAACTTTTCCTCTTCCTTTTACTTTTCTCCTTCATCCAAAATCTCTCTTTCTCTCTCTCTCTCTCTCAAATGTTTGACAACTTTCCAATTTCCAAACAAATGAAATAAGCTTCATATTTATAGATTTTTCGAAATTTAGGGCAAAATAGTCATTTTGCCCATAAAATCACTATTTACACCTCCTTACTATTCAAGACTTAAGGACTAAGTTAACTTAGCCCTCAAGTTTTCTTAGCCCTTAAGTTTCGTAGTTCCGTCTTTTGGGTTTCGTCCGATAGTTTTAAAAAACTGAAATTCTCGGAATCCAAATATTTTTGGATATTTCGTCTTTCCTTTACCGATTAAATATTACGTATTCTTCGAATCTCCGAAAAACTAAAAAATACTTTTCCATGATAAGTGTTTTCCTTCACATTTTCCCCTAACATAGCTAAACGAGTGAAAAGTACAAAACAGTACTTTTCGTCGTTTTTATTTTATCCGATTTCTGCACATTTTTCAAGAAAAACTTTTATCGCCTTACTTAACTTTTCACGATATATTATCGTCAAATCTTTCGACGGAATGTCATTTCGACATACCGAACTCTCAGAAAGGCTTAGGTTATTCAAACCCTAACCCTTAGGTTTCGCTTCGAATTGAATAAAGGTTTATTTCGCCTTTTTTTTTCCGAAAATATTTTATCTCTAGGAAAAATTTTATTTTCGTCTTGAAAATTCCTAGTCGTTCAGCCTAGAATTCCTACTCGAATTCTCTACAACTTTGCAGAAGGAAAATTTTTCAAATTCCAGACCAAAAATATCCGAAATCCATAAACGGATGATTTTAAACACTGTTTCAACACCTTTTAAAATTCATAATAAATCATGCGTTAATTTTTAACGGTTCAAAATTTGTGGACATATACTCAAATTATATATGTATAACATATCCAAAAATCACAACGATCCAACGGTCGGATTAAAATTATAACTCATGCAGTAAAGCTTTAAGAACACCGATTTGAGTTTTTAATACCTCAAATCCGACAAAATACTGATAAAACACCTCAACTTTAATTCCTTCATTTATAACCACATAAATAAATCCATCATCTATATCCACATCAAATAAATATTTCATTATCATATAAATCAATAATTAATTATTCACAAATAATATTATAGAATCACAATTATGACAACCAGGCCGTTCCCAGGAAAGAGGAGGTTTTCCAATAAGGATTTCTCCTTACTGGCGCGTAATTAGATGACCTAACCTCTCCTTGACAGAACTTTTTAAACATTGCCAATAATGTTATCTAATAATATTATTCAAATAATATGAATTATTGATCCGATAATGGAAAATAATGTGCAGTGACAATTATTGAAACAATAATAATATAAACTAACAACGCAGCAATTATTGAATCAATAAAATAAAATATTGAACAGTAACCACTGTAACAATTATTGAGTAGTGTCTTCTTACATACGAATCAATAATTCAATAATACTGCAATACTGCGGCGCCATATGCAACCACGCCAGACATCGTATTTCAACCACCAGGTAATCCAACAGTGTTAACGATAACAATTACGCCGTTATTTATAAAACTCAAACTTTGTCGTTTTCTTCATCCGACGCTTATTCTCATGGGGCTCTATAAATGATCATTGGCCGCATTTGAGAGATCCCACACAAAAAGAATATTCCACCACCAAACGAATTATTCCCCACAACAATGAATATTTTATATAGCCACACATCATGTATTTTGTAAAATTTGCATATTTCACCCATAACTTTAAACTTTTATCAATTTAACCATTTACTGAATAATAATTATAAGAAAATTGAATAATTTTATTTTATAAAATTCGGGGTCTAACAGAATATCGAGTAGAGAATTCTACAAAGTTCCTTCTGCATAATTTTATTTTATCAAATTCGGGGTCTAACATAATTTATTTTATCAACTTTGGTCTGGAATTTGGAAAAACTTCCTTCTGCAAAGTTGTAGAGAATTCGAGTAGGAATTCTAGACTGAACGAGTAGAAATTTTCAAGACGAAAATAAAATTTTTCCGGAGACAAAATATTTTCGGGAAAAAAGACGAAATAGGCACTATTCACCCGACGAAACCTAAGGGTTAAGGTTTGAATAACCTAAACCTTTCTGAGAGTTCGGTATGTCGAAATGACATTCCGTCGAAAGACTTGTTGTCTATTGTATTTTATCAGTTTAACATTGTTACAGGCTAATGATAATTTATTTTGCATTATCTTAGTCATAATATTTCTTGCTGGGCTAGTTAAGCTCACCCTTTCTTTCACTGTTCTCTTCAGGAAATGAGAACGTAGCTGGGACTAGTCGGAGAACGGAGTGATGGTCCGAGATGGTGTCTTAGTAGTCCTCACTATCCTGTAAAATAGTGTGATAATAAATGTAACGAGGACTCTATTTGAGAATGGATATTGTCTAGAAGACAATATTTGTATTTAAACTCACAGCATATGTTTTATCGTATTTTACACGACTGCTGTATTATTAGTTTGTATTTGAATTTTGTACCATGTATTTGGCGACTCAAGATGGGTGATGTATACCTATTTTGGGGGTATCACAGTTGGTATCAAAGCTTATAGATATGATCCCTGGCTGAGATGTGAGATAAGAATTAGGAGGGGAGAGACGGGAAATTCCTTCGCTAATATGACCTACCTAAGTTTATTTGATATTTAATTGGTCGGTCAGAGTATAGGGATAATATGTGATACGTTTATTAACCCTTGTTTTGTGGCAGTATCTGAAAATGGCATCCGAGAATGTTGAGAACATCAATGGAGCATAGGAGACCGTTGAGTTTCCACAGATCAATAGTCAGGATAACGTGCATCAGGAAGATGACAATCCTCAGGCAAACAACAACACTGACCAAATGATGAACGATGGAATGTTCCGAGGCTTCATGCAATTCATGCAATATCAGGCGAGAGCGGCTCCTGTCCAAAATGCAGGTGGAAACACTGGCAACTCTCGGATGGTCACCACCGAGCAGTTTAAGGAACTGGGACCACCAGAGTTCTTTGGAGAGCCAAAACCACTTAAGGCGGAAACATGGATTAAAAAGATCAACAAGATATTTGATGTCTTGGGATGCTCCGAGGAGCAAAAGGTTCCCTTTGCCACCTTCATGTTGCGTGCAAAGGCAGATTACTGGTGGGAATCTGTAAAACGTACTCAACCTACCGCACTGAAGATGTCTTGGAAGAAGTTCCAGGAACTGTTCAACGACAAGTACTTTCCCGAAAGTATTCGTCACATAAAAGAGGTAGAGTTCATCAAGTCGGAACAAAACAACATGACCGTATCGTAGTACGAAGCCAAGTTTGCCGAGTTGTCCCGGTTTGCGTCCCATTTGGTTGATAATGATGAGAGAATGACGCGGATGTTTCTAAGAGGTTTGAAACCTGAGATACGTCAATACCTCATTTCTCATAAACTTTGTTTGTATTCAGGATGTTGTTAATAGGCTCGATTCATCGAGCGCGATAAGTGAGTCAACCCAACCAAAAGCGGTTTAAGAAATGATAATACCAATGATAGTAATCAAAGAAGCGGTGACAATAAGCGTGAAGGGAATCAACATGCCAGAAATAGTAACCACTTCGGTGGTAATCATGGCCAAAATAATAAGAATGAACATTTCAAGAAGAGGAAATTCAACAATGATGGAAAGACGCCAAGATCAAAGACCCGTTGTTAAGGAAGGAGAACGACATCGCCATCATATGTTTCAAATGCGGAGGAGAGGACATATCGGTCAAATCTGCGTGATGCCGCCCAAAGCATGTTATAATCAGGAAAAGAAGGTCACCTAACACGATTTTGTCGCTCATCAAGACAAGTTCAATTTAGGATGGAGGCACCAAAGACCGCTCCAAGAAAGTCAAAACCTAGAAGTCTGAGGGAAGCGTTTTTCGTGACTTCTCAAAAAGCGAGTAACCTTAACGGAAGTTAAGACAAAGTTAGTTAATTATAAATTGCGAAGTCTATACCTTATAAGATACTGGTTCTACCCATTATTTTATCTCTCTTGTTTGCGTTCAATGTTTAAATTTGACTTCGAAGAAGTTAGACTTTGACTTATTGGTTGAAACTTCGTTAGTAGGAGCCTTCATTACCTCCAATGTTTATAAATCTTGTTGATTTAAATCGACATTTTCACGTTACCGTCGATCTTATCTCTTTGAAAATATTTTCCTTCGATGTGATTTCAGGAATCGATTGGTTAACTACTCATCATACTTTTCGTAAGGTTGTTAACTTTTATATTCATAACCAACCTGCTATGCGAATTCAAAGTAACCAAACCACTAAAGTCAATCACCGTCATATCAAGCCATAAGTAAAGAGCCCCGATCCTTTCGTTGTTGACTTCCTTGTGTGGAATGCACCAAAGCCAGACTTTCTGTAGGCGACATCGTGAATGAAGATGGAAAGTTGATAGGCATCATTTGTGAGGTGCTATCCAGGTTAAGGGATAGAAGTCACAGTTGGTATCGTTAACAAATTTCCTGACGTATACTTGAAGACTTCTTAGCCTACCCCTAGAGCGTGAAATCGAATTTTGTATTGACCCCAGTACAAAACCCATTTCTTAAACCCTCAAATGTTGAACGTAACATGCGCCAAAAACGTTGGCTCGAGATGTTGAAGATTATGATCGTACCATTCAATATCATCGTGGATGAGCGAACGTGGTAGTTGACGTATTGAGTAGAAGGTCGTATGCGTTTACGAGTACGATGTTGTTAACACAAAGACTCATTTCGCACAACTTACAAGTGATGAAGATAGAGTTAAAGACTCTAGAGACCCACGGGAAGATAGCGAATATACGAGTAGAATCGACTTTAATCGATAAAGTTAAAGCCGCTCAAGTTACATAGTCAGAGCTGATGAATGTGAAGAAGAAGGTTTAAGAAGGCATTATCTCAACCTTCGATTTAATTGGCCCATTTGAAATCCTCGATTGAGTAGTAGCTGTGGCTTATAGACTCGTTTTACCGCCAAATATGTCGCGTGTTCATAACGTTTTTAATGTATCGATGTTGCATAAATATGTGGACGACCTGAACCACATTATTTAGAACTGGACGAAATAGCGGATGATTTAACGTATGAAGATGTACCTGTTAAAATCCTGGAATATATTCTACACTTAAAGGTTATACCTCAAGAGTTAGAATCAGACGAAGTCTCCTCATCTGTTCGACATACCAGGTACGTACGTAAATTTCGAGGGAAAAATTTCATAAGGAGGGGAGATTGTGAGACCCCAGATTTTATGAATAAAGATTTAAATTTCTCAAAATATTTTTTTGAATATTAAGGTGTGGATTTGAGATAATGTTATAGTTGTGGGTAGTATTTGAAAATTTTGCAAAGTATGCAAGTTGTTGTATTATATTCGATTGGTCAGGGAATATTCTTTGTGTCGGGAAATATTCGTACGACGGCACAATCATTGGTGGATCCCACAACGGAATTATTGTCGGATTGAGAAAACAACAAAATATTTTATAGAAAATAATGGCGGAAGTTTTACCGTTAATACTGTTGAACTACTCGGTAGTAAAAGTACAGTAATACGCGTGGTTGCATAGTAACACACGGTATTGATTATTAATGCTTACGTGAGAAGTCACCAGGTTTTGTTCAATTATTGCTATAGTAATTGTTGCATAGTATCTCACGTTATTTAATTCAATTATTGTCGATATTTTATATATTATTAAATCAATAATTGAAATGACAGAGTTATTAATATTATAAATTGCAATATTAACGATGTCTAGAAGTTCTACCAAGGAGAGGTTTGATCACCTAATTGCACGCCAATAGGGAAAAATCCTTATTGGAAAGCCCCTTCTATCCTGGGAACGACCTGGTCGATTAATATTGTGAATTGTAATAAAGATGATAAATGTTGTTAAAATTATTAAGGTAATTTTTATGAAGGTTGTTTATTTTATGGATCTCCATTTACCCATTTTTCAAAAATAATTGGTAGAAAATTTTTAAAGGTGGGGCCCACATGTGGGGCCCATATGTGTTGGAAGAATAATTTTGAAAATGGAAGAGTATATGTATGGAAGTATATGGTGGGAGAAAGTGATATATGAAAGTGATAGGTGTATGATGTGTGTGTGAGTGGAAAATGGTGGAAAAGTGGTAGTGTGATAGTGATGTGTAAGAGTGTAGTGAATTTGATTATTGGGTGGGTGGGGATTGATGTTGGTTATGGGGGAGAAAAATTAAGTAGTGGATATATTATATTGATATTAGTATTTTGAAAAACATGTGTTATATATATATATAATATATATTATATTTTATTTAAAAGATTTTGCTTTAAATATGGACCGTCAGATTAAAGTAAATCAATCTGGACCGTTCATGAATTAATTATTATGCAATCCATTCTTCTATAAATAGAAGCTCATTCCTTCATTATTTTCTTACGAATTCACTGAAACTCCAAAGAGAGAAATTATAGAGAAACTATAGAAAAGTATTCTGCTACTTTCCTACTCTTATATTCAGTTTCTTTTACGGTAAGGGGTGTTATTCTTTCTTATTCATGAAGAGAACTGTTGTTATCCTTTGCTTATTATTCTGTTGGAATAACCTGTATACACGGTCTACCCTATATTTGGTGACATTCTTCTATTATTTTGTCTTTATTATTCTGTTAAAATATCCTATCTGTGCTATATACTTGGGACCGGTTCTGCTTTTAATTATTCGCTTATTCTCGTTAGAATATCGTCTGCGGCTTTCTACCGGACCGGTTTCATCTTTATTATTCTCTTTATTATTCGCTGGAATATCTCCATTCAGGCTTTTTGGGACCGGGTTCCGCTTTTTTATTATTCTATCTTTATTATTTTGTTGGAATATCCTCGTCAGGTGTTTTACACGGACTCGTTAAAATCTTTATTATTCTCAGATTTATTATTCGTTGAATAACTCGTCTATGCCAAGTACCGCATACATGGTGATTTTACATTGCTATTCCATTCTTTATTATTCTGTTGGAACATCCCGCTCGGTGTGATTTTCACCGACCGGTTCCGTTATTATTATTTTGTTGAATAACTCGCTCTGGCGCTAAGCACCGCATTTGCATGGTGATTTCTTTTGTTATTCCATTCATTATTATACTCAATAAGTTAAAATTTTGACTTCTATACTCCATGAAATTAGTGGAATATCCTTGATATTCAAGGCTTCATCTAGTATTTTTATGGAAATATTCTTTTGAGCATTCTTGAATTTTACTCTATAAAGAAGTATCATGTTGACAATTTGGACGTTATTAGTTCCCTGAATAACTTAATTCTTGAACTTGTTTTATTGAATTCTTATATCATTGTCATCATCCTCATGTTTATATTTTTTTAAAGTCATCTATATTGTAGAGCATGGATGGACTTGGTATGATTATGACCAGGATTATTCTTGTAATCACGACCGTAATGTAACAAGTGATGTGGTAAAAGTCCTCATTGGCCCGTAGTGCATTGATGGACAGTTGTTGGCATGATCATGACCATTGATGAATACATAAATATCCTTGGCCCGTAGTGCATGGAATTTGTGGTCGTGACCCTAATGAATATCCTTGGCCGTAGTGTAGGGATGATGTGGATTAATTATTAAGCTGAGTCTCAGCGATAAAAGTGATGAAAAACTTTTTAAATCATAAAAGATAGTAGATTTTATTCTCTACTTGACTCTTTTAATGGATTGTTTGATCCGCTGCAGTTAAACTTGATGTCTATTGTATTTTATCAGTTTAACATTTTTAAAGGCTAATGATAATTTATTTTGCATTATCTTAGTCATAATATTTCTTGCTGGGCTAGTTGAGCTCACCCTTTCTTTCACTGTTCTCTTCGGGAAATGAGGACGTAATGGGACTAATGGGGAGCGGAGTGATGGTCCGAGATGGTGTCTTAGTAGTCCTCACTATTCTCGTAAAATAGTGTGATAATAAATGTAACGAGGACTCTATTTGAGAATGGATATTGTCTAGAAGACAATATTTGTATTTAAACTCACAAAGATATGTTTTATCGTATTTTTTACACGATCATCAGATTATTAGTTTGTATTTGAATTTTGTACCATGTATTTGGCGACTCAAGATGGGTGATGTATACCTATATTGGGGGGTGTCACATTGGTATCAAATCTTAGGGATATGATCCCCGGCCGAGATGTGAGATAAGAACTAGGAGGGAGAGACGGGAATTCTTCGCTAGTATGACCTACCTAAGTTTATTTGATATTTAATTGGTGGTCGAGTATAGGATAATATGTGATACGTTTATTAACCCTTGTTTTGTGGCATTATCTCGAAAATGGCATCCGAGAATGTTGAGAACATCATGGAGCACAGGAGACCGCTGAGTCTCCATGGATCAATAATGGATAATGTGCATCGAAGGCGATAATCCTCGTGCAAACAACAACACCGACCAAATGATGAACGATGGAATGTTCCGAGGCTTCATGCAATTCATGCAACATCAAAGTAGAGAGCGGCCTCGGCCCAAAATGCAGGTGGAAACACTGGCAACTCTCGGATGGTCACCGCCAAGCAGTTTAAGGAACTGGGACCACCGGAGTTCTTTGGAGAGCCAAAACCACTTAAGACGGAAACGTGGATTAAACAGATCAACAAGATATTTGATGTCTTGGGATGCTCCGAGGAGCAAAAGGTTCCCTTTGCCACCTTCATGTTGCGTGCAAAGGCGACATGGTGGGAATCAGAAACGACTCAACCGCCGCCAGATCAAGATGTCTTGGGAGAAGTTCCAGGAACTGTTCAACGACAAGTACTTTCCCGAAAGTATTCTTCACATGAAAGAGGTAGAGTTCATCAAGCTAGAACAAAACAACATGACCGTATCGCAGTACGAAGCCAAGTTTGCCGAGTTATCCCGGTTTGCGTCCCATTTGGTTCATAATGAGGAGAGAATGACGCGGATGTTTCTAAGAGGTTTGAAACCTGAGATACGTCAATACCTCATTTCTCATAAACTTTGTTTGTATTCAGATGTTGTTAATAGGGCTCGCCATCTTTGGAGCGATAAGGAGTCAACCCAACCAAAAGAAAGCAGTCGGCAAAATGATAATACCAATGATAGTAGTCATCGAAGCGGTGACAATAAGCGTGAAGGGAATCAACATGCCAAAAATGGTAACCACTTCGGTGGTAATCATGGTCAAAATAATAAGAATGGACATTTCAAGAAGAGGAAATTCAACAATGATGGAAAGATATCAGTACCAGCACCCGTTGTTAAGGAAGGAGAACGACCGCCTATCATGTAAGACCCCGAATTTTATGAAATAAAAGTATTCAATTTTTATAGTTACTATTCATGAGTTACTATTCATGAGTTACTATTCACGAGTACTATTTATGAGTTACTATTCATAAATTACTATTCATGAGTTACTATTCACGAGTACTATTCATGAAGCATGATAAAAAAAATTCGTAAGAAGGCACTACTCAATAATTGTTACAGTAGTTACTGTTGAATATTTTATTTTATTGATTCAATAATTGCTGCGTTGATCTTTTATATTATTGTTGTTCAATAATTGTCACTGCACAGTATTTTCCATTATCAGATCAATAATTCATATTATTTGAATAATATTATTAGATAACATTATTTGACAATGTCTAGAAATTTCGTCGAGGAGAGGTTAGATAATCTAATCAAGGCCAAGAAGGAGAAATCCTTATCGGAAAGCCCCCTCTTTCCTGGGAACTGCCTGGTTGTCATAAATGTGATTCTGTAATATTATTTGTGAATAATTAGTTATTGATTTATATGATAAGAAAATATTTATTTGATGCGGATATAAATGATGAATTTATTTATGTGGTTATAAGTGAAGGAATTAATGCTGAGGTGTTTGATCAGTATTTTGTCAAATTGGAGGTATTAAAAATTACCTGTTTGTGGATTTCAGATATTTTCTGTTTAGAATTTGGAAAAAAAAAACTTTCTTCTGCAAAGTTGTAGAGAATTCGATTTCGTGTGGAATGGACATGAAATTCGTATTTTTCTGATAAACGAGCTATTTTCTATGAATTATTAAAGTTTCTGATTATTGTTTAAATGATAAAATATTTTGGAAAATTCTAGAATTGGTTGGTGAGAAATGTGCTCAATTCAATTTTTAAATGTGGTGGGTGGTAATAGTAGCAGGTAAAGCCATCAGGTAGCAGGTCAAGTCTGCTTCGGCGTGCTAACATTTTTCTATAAATAGAGGGCTAAGTTAGAATTGAAAATGACAATTTAAACATAAGATTTCTCTTTCTCTCCTATATTATCAAACTTATTTTGTGAGTATTTTGATACTTTTGAGAGTTGCTATTCAAAGGCAAGGTTCCTTCTACTTTTACATTCGAGTCGTAAATACGCTTCTTTCGAGGTAAAGGGATTTTAAGTGGTTGTTATGTTTTTTTATGTTTTGTAACTTTTCGGACCTTCAAAAATTCGGAAAAATTTGAAATGTTAATTTGATGAGTTATCTTGATTGTGTCCAAAATGGCAATTTTTGGATGTTTAGATTAAGAGTTATGAATTTTATGGGAAAAGACTATTTTAAAAGAAAACTCTTATAACTCCTTGTGGTTAACTCCAAAATTGGTGAAATTTTTATTGGGAGTACATGTATATAACATGAGTATATTCTGTAAATTTCGAAATTTTTGGACAAAAGTATAATTTATGATAAATGTTTAAATATTCGATGGTTTTGGCCATATGAAAAATAGTAAATGACTTTTAAAAATTATGAGAAAAATATATGTTCGATATGGGACTATATTCTGCTAAATCCCAGAAAAGAAATATTTTTGGAACTGATTTGGTATTTTTTATGAAAATAATCTAGTTATGAGTAAATGAATTAAATATGTTATATGAAGGAAGAAAATTGGAAAATATGATTTTATGGCTTAAGAATCATATATGAGGTATATGTAAATTTTTGATGAGGATTTTAGTTATTGGTGATGAAATCTTATGAGTTTGGCATTTTATGATGATTAAATGCATTAATTAGTAAAGTGTAAACAATTTAATTAAATTGCGTATAAGTTTTAGAAATTATTAAATATTATTGTAATATTAAGATTTTGATATTATTAAGTGATTTATAGCATTTGGATTAAGGTGTTATAAATATTGATATGAATTTTATTGTGAAACTTTATCTCTTTGTGTCGGGGTTACTATTCACGTATACGGCACTATTCACAAATACGACACTATTCACCGAAAAATGAAATTTTTCTTTTTGTTCAAGATGTGTATTATGGTTACCATCTTTGATTGAATCCATGTTTTGATAATATTGTTTTTAATATCATATATAACATTTTTATAATCCTGGTGAAGAAAATTCTCTTTGACTTGAGTGTAAAGATGGGTAGATTATTGGTATAATCGTGACTATGGGTTCTCTTTGGCCAAGAAGGCAAAAATGAATCATTATTTGGTATGATCATGACCATTGAATTTACAATTGAATATTTTTAGCTTAAGTGCAAAGGTGAATTGATCAACACGATTATAATTATGGTTTATATAAATTCTGAAATGATTATGTATTTCTTTGAGATACGAATATCTTTGGCATGTAGTGCAAAGATGAACTATTGATGAATATCTTTGGCCCGTAGTGCAAAGATGATCAGTTGTTGAATATCTTTGGCCCGTAATGCAAAGATGACCTGTTACTGAATATCTTTGGCATGTAGTGCAAAGATGAAATGTTGATGAATATCTTTGGCCCGTAGTGAAAAGATGAATTTATTGGTATGATTATGAACAAGAACTATGATTTGGTATAACCATGATCTTTGATATTTCAGGTATAGACAGGTGATGAAAATTATCTTCGTCCTGGATGAGAAGAGTAATTAGAATCACAATTATGATTATGAGTTATTCATATGATTGTGGAAAGGAACTGTTGATTGATGTTACAGTGATAAAACATTGTTGGTGGACTTTTAACGTGGAGAAGACAATAGACTTTATAGTCTATTTGACTCTTTTTAATGGATTGCTTCGTTCACCGCAATTATGGTTGAAAAGTTTTATCATCTACCATATGTTCTAAATCTCTGATTTATTACTGATAAAGGCTATTGATAATTTAATTATCTTTAGTCATGATATTCTATACTGAGCTAGTTGTGTTCACCCTTTTGCTTCACAATTCCTTTCGTGTAATAAAAGTGTATTTGGTCGAAGGGGATAATGAGGAATAGAATCTGTTCTATAATCATTGAGGTTCTCACTAAATAGTATGGAAATAATTTTATTGAGAACTTTAGATAAGTGTGTCGTATTATATACGTCATTTGATATTTAATTTTGGTGAACCGAATAGGGTGAGGTGAACCCAATTTGGAAGGATGTTTTGCCACTATCATACAAGATGTCTGATGACATACAACCTCGTGTTATCATAAGATAGGGTTGTGCACATCCACTTGCTGAGTATATCTACGAGCACTACCTATATGATCTTGGAGTTTATTTGAAATGTAATTCTCACTTGGAGACAACGGAGATAATTATATGTCAAGAGAAGACTCACCACTGGAAAGAACATGATAGTAATCTTCTCATTTTTTTTAGAGTCTATTAGGTCAACCAAGGATAATTCTGTGGGCATATGATATCTATTATAACCTAGATGCATGACATCCCATGTACGAAGTTTTCTGGAGCACTTTCCAAAGATTTTAATTTCTAAAACAGTTATTGACTGTACCTTTATATAAGGTGCCATTGTGACGTGTTATCTAAGGTTGGGACATGAGTCACAGTTGATATATATTTGTATCAAAACTTACAGCATACGTGTTGTTGTATTTTGCACGACAATTGTTGTAATAAAGTTATAGTTATTTTCTGTACCATGTATTTGGCGACTCAGAATAGGTTGGATGGATTGGACCTATTTTGGGGTCGTCACATATCATATGTTTCAAATGCGGAGGGGAGGGACATATCACCAAAGCTGCTGATGTCGTCGTCAAAGCATGTTATAATTGTGGAAAGAAGGTCACCTAAAGACGATTTTGTCGCTCATAGAAGACAAGTTCAACTAGGATGGAGGCACCAAAGACCGCTCCCAAAAAAAGTCAAAACCAAGAGGTAAGAGGAGAGCATTTTTCGTGACTTCTCAAAAAGAGAGTAACCCGAACGAAGTTAGCACGAGTTAGTTAATTATAAATTGCGAAGCCTATACCTTATAAGATACCAGTTCTACCCATTATTTTATCTCTCTTGCTTGCGTTCAACGTTTAAATTTGACTCTGAAAAAGTTAGACTTTGACTTATTGGTTAAAACTTCGTTAGTAGGAGCCTTCATTACCTCCAATGTTTATAAATCTTGTTGATTCAAATCGACATTTTCACGTTACCGTCGATCTTATCTCTTTGAAAATATTTTCCTTTGATGTGATTTTAGGAATCGATTGGTTAACTACTCATCATACTTTTCGTAAGATTGTTAACTTTTATATTCATAACCAACCTGTTATGCGAATTCAAAGTAACCAAACCACTAAAGTCAATCACCGTCATATCAAGCCATAAGTAAAGAGCCCCGATCCTTTCGTTGTTGACTTCCTTGTGTGGAATGCACCAAAGCCAGACTTTCTGTAGACGACATCGTGAATGAAGATGGCAAGTTGATAGGTATTATTTTTGAGGTGCTATCCAGGTTAAGGGATAGAAGTCACAGTTAGTATCGTTAATAAATTTCCTAACGTATTCTTGAAGACTTCCTAGCCTACCCCTAGAGCGTGAAATCGAATTTTGTATTGACCCCAGTACAAAACCCATTTCTTAAACCCTCAAATATTTCTTCAACTAAAATAAACGTAACATGCGCCAAAAACGTTGGCTCGAGATGTTGAAAATTATGATCGTACCATTCAATATCATCGTGGAAGAGAGAACGTGGTAGCTGACGTGTTGAGTAGAAGGTCGTATGCATTTACGAGTGCAATGTTATTAACACAAAGACTCATTTCGCACAACTTACAAGTGATGAAGATAGAGTTAAAGACTCTAGAGACCCACGGGAAGATAGCGAATATACGAGTAGAATCGACTTTAATCGATAAAGTTAAAGCCGCTTAAGTTACATACTCAGAGCTGATGAATGTGAAGAAGAAGGTTTAAGAAGACGTTATCTCAACCTTCGATTTAATTGGCCCATTTGAAATCCTCGATTGAGTAGTAGCTGTGGCTTATAGACTCGTTTTACTGCCAAATATGTCGCGTGTTCATAACGTTTTTAATGTATCGATGTTGCGTAAATATGTGGACGACCTGAACCACATTATTTAGAACCGGACGAAATAGCGGATGATTTAACGTATGAAGATGTACCTGTTAAAATCCTGGAATATATTCTACACTTAAAGGTTATACCTCAAGAGTTAGAATCAAACGAAGTCTCCTCATCTGTTCGACATACCAGGTACGTACGTAAATTTCGAGGGCAAAATTTCATAAGGAGGGGAGATTGTGAGACCCCAGATTTTATGAATAAAAATTTAAATTTCTCAAAATATTTTTTTGAATATTAAGGTGTGGATTTGAGATAATGTTATAGTTGTGGGTAGTATTTGAAAATTTTGCAAAGTATGCAAGTTGTTGTATTATATTCGATTGGTCGGGGAATATTCTTTTTGTGTTTGGGAATATTCAGACGACCAAGACAATCATTGGTGGATACCACAACGGAATTATCATTTGATTGAGAAAACAACAAAATATTTTATAGAAAATAATGGCGGAAGTTTTACTGAATTAATCTTGTTAAACTACTCAGTAGTAAAGTAAAGAATCTGATGCTGGCGTGGTTGCATAGTAATACACAGTATTGATTATTAATGCTTACGTGAGAAGTCACCCGCTTTTGTTCAATTATTGCTATAGTAATTGTTGCATAAGATCTCACGTTATTTAATTCAATTATTGTCGATATTTTATATATTATTAAATCAATAATTGAAATGACAGAGTTATTAATATTATAAATTGCAATATTAACGATGTCTAGAAGTTCTACCAAGGAGAGGTTTGATCACCTAATTGCACGCCAATAGGGAAAAATCCTTATTGGAAAGCCCCCTCTATCCTGGGAACGACCTGGTCGATTAATATTGTGAATTGTAATAAATGTTGTTAAAATTATTAAGGTAATTTTTATGAAGGTTGTTTATTTTATGGATCTCCATTTACCCATTTTTCAAAAATAATTGGTAGAAAATTTTAAAAGGTGGGGCCCACATGTGGGGCCCATATGTGTTGGAAGAATAATTTTGAAAATGGAAGAGTATATGTATGGAAGTATATGGTGGGAGAAAGTGATATATGAAAGTGATAGGTGTATGATGTGTGTGTGAGTGGAAAATGGTGGAAAAGTGGTAGTGTGATAGTGATGTGTAAGAGTGTAGTGAATTTGATTATTGGGTGGGTGGGGGATTGATGTTGGTTATGGGGGAGAAAAATTAAGTAGTGGATATATTATATTGATATTAGTATTTTGAAAAACATGTGTTATATATATATATATATATAATATATATTATATTTTATTTAAAAGATTTTGCTTTCAATATGGACCGTCAGATTAAAGTAAATCAATCTGGACCGTTCATGAATTAATTACTATGCAATCCATTCTTCTATAAATAGAAGCTCATTCCTTCATTATTTTCTTAGGAATTCACTGAAACTCCAAAGAGAGAAATTATAGAGAAACTATAGAAAAGTATTCTGATACTTTCCTACTCTTATATTCAGTTTCTTTTACGGTAAGGGGTGTTATTCTTTCTTATTCATGAAGAGAACTGTTGTTATCCATTGCTTATTATTCTCATTGGAATAACTCAGTATACACCTGGCCTCACCCTATATTTGGTGACATTCTTCATTATTCTGCCTTTATTATTCTCGTTGAAATATCCGTCTGTGCAGGCTATATGCACGGACCGGGTTCCGCTTTTAATTATTCAGATTATTCATTTGGAATATCATGTTCAGGCTTTTACGTAGGACCGGGTTCCGCCTTTTATTATTCTCGTTGGAATATCCTCTCTGCTCGTGTGTTTTACAACCGGACCGGGTAAAATCTTTATTATTCTCAGATTTATTATTACATTGAAATAACCTATGTCATGCGAAACCGCATACATGGTGATTTCGTTGTTATTCCATTCTTTATTATTCATTGGAACATCCTGCTTGTGTGATTTTCACCGACTGGTTTAGATTATTATTATTCTGTTGGAATAACTTGTCTATGCGAAGTACCGCATGTATGGTGATTTCTTTTGTTATTCCATTCGTTATTATACTCAGTTGGTTAAAATTTTAACTTCTATACTCCATGAAATTAGTGGAATATCCTTAATATTTGCGCTTCATCCAGTATTTTTATGGAAATATTCTTCTGAGCATCCTTGAATTTTACTCTATAAAGCAGTATCATGTTGACAATTTGAACGTTATTAGTTCCTGAATAACTTAATTCTTGAACTTGTTTTATTGAATTCTTATATCATTGTCATCATCCTCATGTTTATATTTTTTTTAAAGTCATCTATGGCCTGTAGAGCATGGATGGACTTGGTATGATTATGACCAGGGATTATTCGGTGTAATCATGACCGTAATGTAACAAGTGATGTGGTAAAAGTTCTCATTGGCCCGTAGTGCATTGATGGACAGTTGTTGGCATGATCATGACCATTGATGAATACACAAATATCCTTGGCCCGTAATGCATGGAATTTGTGGTAGTGACCCTAATGAATATCTTTGGTCAGTAGTGCGAGGATGATGTGGATTAATTATTATTGTCGAGTCTCAATGATAAAAGTGATGAAAAACTTTTAAATCATAAAAGATAGTAAATTTTATTCTCTTGACTCTTTTTAATCGATTGCTTGATCCATTGCAGCTTAAACTTGATGTCTATTATATTTTATCGGTTTAACATTGTTGAAGGCTAATGATAATTTATTTTGCATTATCTTAGTCATAATATTTCTTCTTTGGGCTAGTTGAGCTCACCCTTTCTTTCACCGTTTCTTCTTCGGAAATGAGAACGTAAATTGAGACTAATCGAAGCGGAGTGATGGTCCGAGATGGTGTCTTAGTAGTCCTCACTATTCGTAAAATAGTGTGATAATAAATGTAACGAGGACTCTATTTGAGAATGGATATTGTCTAGAAGACAATATTTGTATTTAAACTCACAGCATATGTTTTGTTGTATTTTACACGACTGCTGTATTATTAGTTTGTATTTGAATTTTGTACCATGTATTTGGCTACTCAAGATGGGTGGTGTATACTTATTTTAGAGGCGTCACAAGTAGTCCTCACTATTCTGTTAAATAGTGTGACAATAAATATAATGAGGACTGAATTTGAGTTTGTATGCTGTCTATGAGGACTCCATTGAGAGTGAATATTGTCTAGAAGGCAATATTCTTGTTTAAATTCTCAGCTTATGTTTTGTCGTATGTTACACGACAGTTGTATTATTAAGTTATATTTTATATTTTTGCACCATGTATTTGGCGACTCAAGATGGATGATGTATACCTGTTTTGGGGGCGTCACAATATATCCGCTATACAAGTCTAAATTGCTCTCTTTTTGAGGTAAAGGGTATTATTTATTTCATACTCGCTTACGATATTATTTTTCGTATTCGTAAGAAATTTTATTTCTTTCAATATTCGCAAGAAATAGTATTTTCATTTAATATTCGTAAGGAATATTATTTTCGTTTAATATTCGTAAGGAATATTATTTTTGTTCAGTATTCGTAAGAAATAATATTTTATTCTATACTCTGTAGTATGTAAATAATATTATTTCGTTTCAGATTTTGAATTCTACACTCATTTTATTAAAGTTTTGGCTTCTATACTCCATAAAATTAGTAGAATATTCTTAAAATTTGCGTTTCATCCAGTATCTTTTTATAAAAATATTATTCCGAACATTCTTGATAATTTTTGATCTTTTCATGCCGGAGTACTATTCATGGGATACTATTCCCGAATTACTATTCACAGAGTACTATTTACTCGAGTATTATTCACTCGGGTACTATTCATGACAAAAATTGATTTTTTTTTTCGGTCCAAATTATTTTTGATACTATATCATTTGGGACTTTTAACTACTGCATACATGCATATAAAGGCCTTATTATTTGAATAAAAAAAATTATGCATGCAACATTTATTATTATATGAAAACGAAAAATTACAAAAGATTAATTTAAAATACTATAAAGAAACAAAAAATAAACTAACCTTAGAGATTGTTAAATCAAAATACTTTTTATTATTTTCATAATAAAAATATTGCTGTAAATATATAGCGAAGATAAAAACTGTCGCTATAGCGACATTTTTATTATAGAAATAAATTTAACTATTTCCTAAAATAACTACGAGTTCTCTTAGGTAAGGGTGTAAACAAATCGAACCGAAGCGAACAGAGAGCTACTCGAATTCGTCTCGAAATGATAAATTCGTACTAGAATTCGAATTATATTTGAAAATTTCTACTCGGATTCGACTCGACTCGAATATTTATTACTCGAATTCGATCCGACTCGACTCAAATATTTATTCAAACTACTCGTGAACTTAAAATTCAAGCTCGAATTCGAATCTCCACATAATAACTAGTTTTATAATAAATATAATTATAAATTGAATTTGTTATTTTACTTAAAAATGAAAAAATATATTTATTATTATACTTTACAAATATAAAATCACAATTAAAATTAAAAATAAAATAAAATAATAATTAATTATCCTAATTTGATTTAAATTTGTATATATTATAAGAGAATGTATCGAACATCTAATCAAATATGTATTAACAGAGTATGTATCGAATCACAATTAAAAATTCGAATAGTTTGAACCTTAAACGAGTCAAGTATAACTTTGCTCAGATTCTACTCATATTTTTATTCAAATTATTTTTAATGCTCAGATTTAGATCATATTATTAACGAATTCAAGTCTCGCTCTTCGAGTCGAACCCGAATTAAGTGCGAACTGTGTTGACTCGTTTACTGCCTTACTTTTAGGAGTAGAAAGATAATTGAATTTATAGAGCGGGACTCACGAATTTATAATCAGTACCACTAATAGTATCCAACAACTTCACACTGTTTGTGGACACGCTCACGCTCTGCTCTGTCTGTAATTTCTGTCCTGCTTCCTACCGCCTAGCTATCTTTTGCAATAATGTACAAGCACAGTTGACGTCCCTCTTCTTCTCGGAAATAATGCATCGGCCATACTTGCTCTGTAACTAAAACTTGAAAAACCATCGAAAAATTATGATCTGCTGCCGTTGGCACTCGTGTATCAGAGTTTAGCGTACGTGCTTAATTTGATGAGGTACTTTCTCCCATTTCCATACTTTTCTCTGCCCTAAAACGGTGTATTGTCTTTTTAATATGTTATATTTTATGGGATCTAATTTATAAGAAGGTCAATTATAGATAGTTTAAAACTCAAATATGAGATTATTGGTTAAAAGTTATAAAACACCAATTTTTAGAAATATATGTCGATGTATTACTCCCTCCGGCACTTGATATAATATAAGTTGTGTTAGAGTTGTGTACAAGTATTAAGAAAATGATTGTATAACATTAAATATAATATTAATTGTTTATATTGTTATTGGAAAAATAGAATATTATTTATTGGTCAAAAAAATGGTGATCGAACCAAATTTATATTTAATGTTTGGGGTAATATTGAAAACTAAGCATGGACAAAGCACTGTTTGTATAGGTTATATTAAGGGACAGAGGGAGTAAGATCTTAGATGTTTGTATGGGTATAGCACATACTACCTCACATCACTTGAGAAATGATAAAAAATGGTGAAAGACGACCTCATTAGATGTTCCTAAGCAATAGATTTCAGTCTTTAATATACATAAAAATGGTCATAAATTTATTGCTTCACCATTTATACTTCTCTTTAAGCACATATCTTAGTGATTAGGGAACATTAACTGTGTTACGATGAAATTCATGTGCTCCTGTAGCTTTATTACAGTAAAAACAAATTTATGGTTAAAATAAATGACTTCAACTCAGGGTGGACGCAAGATTTTTGCTCGGGGGCACTTTTATAATTAAATAAAAAATAATAAATTTCATTAAATATAAGTTTTAATTAAAAACACATAAAAAGTCCTATAAATTCATTGTTCGAAACTTTATTTCTTAGTATGGAATATGACTAATTGACTTTTGAGTGGGAGTGGGTTTAACAGAAGAAGATTCGGATCGAGAACATTTAATAGCACTTCTTGACAAATATTTATCTATATATCTATTCATCCTCAAAATATATCAAATACAAATTCACAACATAATAATAAAAAAAAAAATTAGAAAATAAAGGTTTTTACCATCCCTGACTTCTATTGTTACGTTAAGCTAGATTTATTTATTTTTTAAGAGCCATCATTTTACCATATTAGCTCTATAGGTGGATTTTTTTTTAAAAAAAGCCACTCCCCCTGGGGGGATGTTACTGCATCCACCCTTGCTTGAACTTGAGTTTCTAAATGTTTAACTAACTCTTTGTTTAGTGATTTGTTTGAAAATTCTAAATTGTTACATTTTCGTTCGTATAACTTGAGCTAAATCGTTTTAGGAACAAAAAACAATAGCAAATAATTTTAGATAATATTATTGCAATAATAGTTACAAGTCTCAAAATTCTTGATTCCATTTGTATATTATTTTTATTGCTCACCTATAACAATGAAGTATGATCTCTCAAAAATTGTCTACACCGTAGATAGAAGCACATGGACAACTTCAAACTTATTCTTATGCATTAAAATACTGCAAATTACAAGTTGAAGATAAAGAAACTTAGCCTAGAATTCATTTCTTTTCATAATAGAATCACCAAGCAATTTGAACCCAGCTTCATCTAGACTTGCATTAAGCTGTACATGCAACTCATTTAAATCACGAGTTGGGACAAAAGAAAGAAAAGTTTTTCCGGTACAAGCGGCTATGCCCAATATTTTGGACAAAAATCGTCTTGTTTTAGTTTTTTTGATACATAAATTATTATTCAAAAAGACACCAAAAGGGGGTGTCAACCCGGTATACGCGGCAGAGTATACAAAGGGCATGAGGATACAAAAAAAACACAACTTGCACCACTAGAATGCTATACCACCTAGAACACTTTTCACACTGCAAAGAGCCTTAAGGCAAACTCCCTTAGGAAATTAATAAAGAAGACCATTGAAAAAGGGTAAACAAAGTTAAGCTAAAAGTATAACAAACTAAAAAAAAGACCCAATGAAAGGAATAAGCCTCTCCACATTCTGAAAATAATGCTTGTTCTCTCCGCCATAAGGTTCACCATAAGTTGTGTGGGATTCTATTTCATTTTTGTTGATTTCTCGTATGCATCCTCATCTCCTTCCAAGCATGAAGAAACTTGATCACCATCTTAGGTATAACCCAAAACAAGCCATAAAGGGTTAAAACCATCTCTAGAACTATTGAACAACCTCGCAATGAAACAGTAAATGATCTATCAAATCCTAATCCTTCTTGGACAATAATGATCCTACTAAAACCGAAGTATCCTCTCCTCTGCACATTATCCTAAGTCAAATTTTCTCCCTAAGTTGTCGTCCAAGTAATAAAGGCCACCATCCAAATGCATTTCTAGGAAAAACCATTAACAACCACTTCCCCAAAACTTCTTGTTAAAATATCTCTCTGTAAATCTACCGCTACTATGAGACTACTATCTCATTGAATCCTCTGCATCCACAAAGAGGTTCACACCCACAAATAATGATGAGCTCAACCTCTTCTAACCCTCAGTCCTAAACATGCCCATGGAATACTGATTTCCATGAAATATTATCCTCTGTGCTCGCGTAATAGTCAACAATGGATGAAGAAGGACTAACAATGTAACGACGCAATCCATATTATAGTTCAAAATAAGGCTCAATCTACATCCTAAGAGAATCAACTTGGGACAGTCCACCACATGCCCACCTAAAAGGTCATGACTATTGATTGTAGACCCAAATCGTAGTTCGAAATAAGGCTTAATCCACTTCCAATAAAATCCAGTTGGGAGCCTTATTTTGGGTTCGGTTTGGGTTGGGTTATAAGAAATTGTATTATGGCCAATTGTTGAAAGTTTGGGTCGGGTCATCACTTCAGGTTGCCAAGGGTAGGAAACAAAGGCGATCGATATTATCCCACATTGACTAGAGGTGTCAGAGGTGGGGACACGAGAGTACTAATATTATCTCTCAATGACAAGAGAATAAGTTGCTAGGCTATAAGTAATTATAGTGGGTCTGATGAGGACATTTAAATTTGAGGGAGATTGTAATATGCTAGTCTGACATCGGATAATATGACTTGATTAATGTGTTTATAAAGCTTAACTTTACTATTAGAGTTAAATGCACTTTGCATCCCCTGAATTTAGTCCATTTTGCACATTGCATCATAATATTCTTTTGGGTGGGTATATGGCGGGTCAAGATGTCTTGACGAAGTTAATGTTGTTGGGACGTGGATTAAGCCTTATATTGAACTTGATTTGGTTCGAGTCGGGTCTTTATGAATGTCGTTAATCAAAACGCGAAGTTGTTATCACAACAACGGTCAGTCAAGGGCCAAACAAACAACGACAGTGATGTTATTATTCATCAGATTAGCAACTCAACTTTCTCCTTATTCTTCTTTTCTGTTAGTTTCTTTGTTTTTTCTTTTTCTTTTTTGTTTCCTTTTTTGCTTATGTTTATCAGTGTTGTCAACTGGGCTTCTTGACGAGTTGGGATGAACGGCTGATGGACTTAACCTAAGAGGTGTCAATGGATATGAGTTCAATTGAGTTTTCTCGTTTGTTGGGGTTAACGTGCGAGATGGTTTTTTGAGGGTGATATAGTCGATCAGAGATAATATTTGTGATTTTGGGATTGCTAACGATTGCTTAAGTAGGAATTTGGTGTTAAGGTATGGCTTAGCTTGGGCTAGAGGGCTAGAGGTTAGGGTGTATTGTTTAGCTAGGGTTTTGAATTATGATGGTTAAAGGCTTGCTTGGGGGTTATGTGACTATGACTTTGGAATTTTTGGACAGGGATATTAGCTTGGACAATGGTGTATGGTTGACAACAAACAATGATTGTTGTTTTGATTTTAGTGAGTGGCAACAAAAGATAGGTCATACTCGGTAGTGGTTGGGCTATAATTTCGGAACTGATTATGGATGGTGGTTAGGATCTGATACCATTTGATGGGGAACCAAATTAGGGCTTATGAGAAATAAATTAAGAGGAATAAATAAGGAGATAAACAAGAAATAATGCTTAAAATATATTACAATCAATATGTGTCTCCAGAGTTAGGATTCCATCAAATTACTAAATTCTTAAATCAAAAAGGCTTGTAATTTGATAACTACTAAATTAAAATATATTAAATAGAAAGACTTTTATATTGATCCTATCAAGTTGGGGGCCTTATCCTGCATCACTATTCACTATAAGTATACTTGCACCCATAACTTCACATCATTTGTCCCACATTTGCTACGTCCCTTTGGTCGACTGATTTCATTCAAAAGCTCCCTTTAGCTCTTCATTCATTACATTAGAAGACATGATTTCTTCTTCAAGTACCATTTTCTTGGTAATCATATATATGACATTATGATCTTTGGACTGTATTCCACATGTCCTTAAAATTATTTCAGTCTATTGATTAGATTCTTCATCCTCACAAAAACTCTGTTTCAATTGTTCTTAATAACTTCAATAACAACTTACCACTCAACAGAAACAAAAATCCCATCAACAACATAGATTGGAACAACGACCTACACTTCAACTAAAGGCGATAAATCTGTTTGGACAAGAAATTACTCAGGTTAAAGACTAAAAGGTGCAATCAAATGACATGGAGAGAAGGGTTCGTAAATGAAGTTTATCTGAACGGAATTAGCAGTTCTCAGATCAGGCTATGCCTCTCCAGCTGAATAGACGACTAGACACAATGGATCTCTTCCTCACAAAAGGGCGATAAAATCTTCTAACATCTCTTTTAGCCTTGTACTTTCAGTAGCCTCTTCCAATGTCTCAGGACCATACTTTCACGCCATTTTTGCAGATATCCTCATTAAGGCCCAACATGAAACTGTAGATAATATTGCTTGGATAGTCCTGAACGTGTTGATTTTAACAATTGTTTCAACTGCTCAAATCTATTTCTGTACACAACTACTGTATTGGTTTGTTTAGTAATTCTTCGAAGTCGCTTATAATTCCCTTTGTTCTAAAGAAAAAGCAAAAGATATGGTGGTACCAGTTCTACCACTTCTACACAGCATTCTTGAATTCTTAATTGAATCAGTTTATGAAACATTTTTTCCATAGCTCTTCTATTGAGATTGAAACTAAGGGCCAATAGTTCTTAAAGTTATCTGTGTACTTAAAAACCAAATCTGTATGTTGGGGTTTGTGTATTTGAATCTTCTAGCATCATCATTTTTTTTCAATCCCATCACTTGTGCCATAAAACCAATCCGTACTTACGAAAATCGAGGTTTTTGCACCATTTTAATTTAAGAATAATTTCCCAAAGGAATGTAAAGGTGAAAAAAAGTACAAAGAAGAAGAGTTTATAGAAAATATAAATTTGTAGAATTTGGACAATTTTGAACATAATAATAGGGAAAGGATTAAAAACAAGAAAAATATATGAAAGACCGAGTGGAAAAAGGATTTAAGTGAAACTGAAATTTTTTTTATTGAAGAACTATGATTTCTCATTAAATTGGCAAAGTATTAAAAATTCGTAGAAAAAGAGGAAAAAATGCAATTATGTAAGATGAATAAGGTGACAAAATTTAAGAGATTAGAGAAAAGTTTCAAGAAAGGTGGCTTCAATCATCTTTGGGTCTTCAATACTGCTTTGCCTGCCTTTAGTGATATCAAATTTTGTCACCTATGGTTTGTCTAGATTTGTTTGTCGAAAGAGTGCTACAGTTTTGACATAGGTTGTTAATGGAGTCTGGGTTCAAGAATTGATAGCAAACAAAAGAATAGAAAGAAAGAACACAAAGAGATGATTCAAATGAGAAGAAAAAAAACAAAGATTTCTAAAATTAGGGCCAAGGAACGAAAGCTCTAGACTATTGACTGGCTGAAAAACAAGTAAAAGAAAGAAGTAAAGAATGGAAATGGTGGAATGGAAAATGAGTGGTTCGAAGAAAAAATATTTCTATTTCATTGTAATCAATTTGTTGTTTTTTATTATATTCCATTGGCTGCTGCTTACATAATCTGCTTCCCCTCCATTGATACTAACACTAATTACCTATATTCTTATTGCCAAAGGGTCCTTATCCTGTAAATATATACCCAGCAGTAGTAAATTAATATTCAATGTCCTTGATATTATATTTATATCTAATATTCTATTTAATTACACTTGCTTAAGAAATACTTTGAACTTAGAATGATGTCCACTAAGTGCTTGATAAATCTCCTCAACTACCGCATGTTATTGCTTTGCAAGATTGAGTTGCAAATAAACTAGATCAGTAAATTTTTTAATGTTTGTCCTTCATTTCTTAACTTCACTATGTCTATGGAAACTCAATGGTGCATTTTGTCATAGGACTTAAAGTATGGGGTTCATTTAATTGTAATAGAAGGAATGAGGATAGGTGAAAATCTCATTTGTGATCAAATCCCGGGGTGCAAATTTGACTTTGAAAAAGTACTCCTGGTTTGGGTTTAGGGAATATTTAGTAATATTGGATCAGTAAGAATGCTTGAATGACAAGAGTAGACTAGTGAGCTCATTTTTACATTGTGATGTTAACGTTATATTTTTTTGGGAGTAATATATTGCACACATTCTCATAGTATTATCCTGAATCTTATAATCCTCAAATCGATAATTTTATGCTTACTTTCTTAGGTAATTTCAGCATTATTCTGCTGGTGCGTTGTGATATGGAAAGACGTAAATGATATTAAAGTTTTAGAGAGCATTGTCATCAACTCGTGGACCCAGGTTGGCTCTCGAGTTAAGTTCGTACTTATTTTGTATCTACTTTTATGTATCTATCTTTTGTCACCGTAGCATCACCCTTTTCAAAATAGACTCATGTTAAAGTTCTATTGGAACTCTTACTTGTATGAAAAAAGGCTAAAAGGGTAGATAACCAATATTGGCAAAATTTACCTTTGCTGTCTTGTGGGGCTTATAAAAACTTGAATATTATTTTAAAACTCATTCGAAATGGGTCTTCCAAGAACTCAAGCACTTTCCGATCTCCACAAGTATTTTTGGATTATATTCAGCTTCAATAAGAAATACAGTCACTTTTGAAGCTCATATAGTACCTAAGTTTTTAGCAAATGCATCAATGGAGGGCTTGCTGTCAAAATTGATTTTGTAATTTAATTGGTCAATTTTAGTTGAATTTCCTTTGGTGAAATGAAGCCTTTTTATGAATTTCATCACAACCCTAAGGGTTGCTCCAGTGATAGTAAACATCATGATAATGACCTCAATGAGGTATAGGTCACGGCTTCAAAACTTCATAGAGGTGCCTTGGGGCTAGGGGGTTCCCAATGCACACCAAAAGAAGGGTAGTGGCTTCAGGTTACTCTGCGAAAAAAATAGAAGTGTCATGAAAAACTGGTTGCGAAGATAAATATATATATATGTGTATGTATGTATGTATGTATCATCAAATGCCTTGCCAGTTAAGTGCCAAAACCCAAGTTCTTGAGACGATGCCTTACCCGCCTGGCATGTCAAAATCAATGTCAACCCATTAAGGGGTTGGCTAACAAACCACCCCCACTTGAGGAATTTGATGCCCTCGTCGAATACCCTCTGACCAGCAATTCTGTTTGCTGTAAACCAAGAAGATTCCCAATGCCATCAAGTCCGTCTGATAGATTTCTTTTTTACATGCAATGAACGGCAGCACCAATACCAATTTTAATTTTTGTCACATGCAGGTCCCAACAGCTGCATGCTATATATATGTATATGTATATGTATACTGATCTATACCTGATCCAAATTAGGTTCAAAGCCCTGCACCTGAAAAACAGATGTACAACCATTGATTTTTATTGAGTGGGCACCTCATTGGCCCCTTGTCAGTTATTAAGAAGTCCAAACCTAATTATAATTTGAACCCAATAATCTAAGCCCATAATCAAATTTTACTTTAAATAATCAAGAGCAAGGAACTGAACTGTTGAAATCGTGGAAATCTATAGAGCATAACAAAGATTTTAAGTTTGAGTTTGACTTTTGCTAGAGCATCTGGACACAAAATCCCTTTCAGATGAAGAATTCCTCTAAGAGAAAACAAGTAAAAATTAGTGAAAGCCAACTATATAGCAGTTTATTGTTCCATTGATGCAAGTAATGTATCTGATCTTCCTTTCCCCCCTTTGATTTATGTATTGCAGATTCTGAGTTTCTTCATGGCAGCCGTAGTTCAAGCAAGTGCTAATACAGTAACGGCAGGGAGTGATGCTTTGACTGTAGTACAGGAACTCAAGAAAATGTTAGTTGATTCACATAACATGGATTCAATTTACTACTATATGGACCGGGCAAAGGAAATGCTAGTTGCATTAATGAAGGATCATCAACAAAGAATCCGGCAACATGTAACAAAGATGCAGTCTAGAACTCATAAAGAATGGGTTAGTAGTGTTGGTGAGATTGAAGCTCAAGTGAAAATTTTAGCCACGAGATATGTAGATGAAAGTAAAAAACAAGCATACATTCATTCTCATTCACGCTCAATATTAAGTGAAGAGATGAGAAAGAAAGGCTCATATATATTAGACCTTTGGGAGAAGGGTAATCAAATTGAAGCTAGAATTTTAGTCGATAAGGAAGCTGAATGTGTTGTGAAGATAGTAGAAGCTCCAGATATTCAAGAATTTCCAACGCTTCAAAACCCACTCCAGGATATATTGAATTCGCTTGCAAAAAACAAAATCAAAGGGATTGAAGTCCGTGGAAGTGTTGGATGTGGGAAAACTACTATAATGCAAAATTTGAATAACCATGAGAAAGTCAATGAAATGTTTGACATAGTAATCTGGGTCAAAGTTTCTACTGAGGATGAGGGAAAGAAAAATAAAAATTCAACCACAGAGCATCTACAAAAAGTTATCATTCAAAGACTGAAGCTGGTTATGGATGGCGTCGACCATGTTGATGATGTTGCCAACATAATAAGGAAGGAGTTGGAAAGTAAGAAGTACTTGATACTTCTAGATGATGTCAAAGAAGATCTGTATTTAGATCAAGTTGGAATTCCATTACTTAATGCTAAGGTTGGGAGCAAGATAGTATTGGCAACAAGAAAATCAAACCCACTCATTTCACCTCCTTCGTTGGTGGACAAGCTGATTAAAGTAAATAAGTTAACTGACAAGGAGGCGTGGAAAATGTTTCATACTATTTTGGATAGGCCAGATCTTAAGATGCACATCAAGCAAGTTAAGAAGAACAAGGTGGTCAAATTGTGTGATGGGGTTCCTCTCATGATAAAAATGGTAGCACGTTGCTTTAGAACGTGCGAAACCAAGGAAGATTGGTCTGCTGAATTCAGCAAATTAGAATACTGGCCTAAAAAGGGAGACGTTGCCATGCCGGAATTGGATCACTTGTTGAATTTTTGCAATGGTAAATTGAATGATGCCCAGGAAAATTGTTTTCTTTACAGTGCATTATATCCTGAAGACAGTGAAATTTACGTTGGTGGTTTGTTAGACAGTTGGTGGGGTGAAAATCTTCTTGGTGGCGGTGATGATGCAATAGATGAACGTGATATACTGCGACATTTAAAGAAAATGCTTTTCCTTGAGGAGGGCAGGAACATGGAATATGTTCGGATGCAAAAATGGATCCGGAAAGTAGCACTATACAACATGAAAACTGCTGAGAAGCATAATCATTTGGTGAGAACCAGTGAAGCACTAAAAGAGCTCCCAGAAGAAGAACACTGGAGGCAAAAGAAGTGGATCTCTTTGGTTGATAATCATTTGCATACTTTACCTGACAAACCAGATTGCATAGTGCTTTCCACACTTTTTCTTCAGGAAAATTCAAATTTAATAGAAATCCCTGATCCATTCTTTGAGCGCATGAAAAATCTCCGAGTTTTGGGCTTATATAGCACTGGAATTGCATCACTACCATCATCCCTATCACATCTGATCAACCTTAAAGTGCTTAATCTAAATAATTGCACTCAATTGGTGGAGTTACCTTCCCAAATAGTAAAACTTCATAATCTTGAAGTGCTTGATATTCGGGGCAGTGGACTCAACAATATACCACCTCAAATTCAAAGTTTGATCCGACTCAGGCGCTTGCTAGCGACCTTCATTTCTATCGAAGAAACAAATACTCAAGCTGAGGTGATTTCCAAGATTTCTACGTTAAAAGAGTTGATCTTTGACGTAAGATTTTCCAAAGAAAGGTGGGATGAGATGCTAAATGATGTCCTGAAAAATTTAATTGCTTTGAAAAAACTGACAAATCTTCGGGTTTGTATTGAAGATGAGGATTTTGATGTTATCATGATGGATAATGATGCTTTTAAAATTTCTGCTCCCAGAGCAGACCATCTTAGTTCCTTTGTCAAGAGTAGAGATGAACTCGAATCCCATACCATCTTTCGACTTTTCGTTGGTTGCTCCATCACAAAAGAGTCTAAACCTCTTTTTGAATATCAAAGGTATGTGAAATATTGTAAAGGGGAATGCAGAAATAATTCATCAGTACTTGATCTACTTCAGAAAGCTGATGCACTGGAAATTGTTGAGCACGTTGATCTTAAGAGTCTGTCTGACTTTGGAGCTCCAAAATTGTCAATCAGAGGTTGTCTAATTCAAAGCTGTACAAAAATTAGAACAATTTTGGATGGTAATATATTATCGAACCTGGAGTGCTTGTACTTGAATGATTTGCCAGAATTGCTAAGCATTTGGGATGTCACCATTCAGCTCAAAAGCCTACCTGAGCTAATAACTCTAGAGGTGAAAAATTGTCCAAAGCTGATTGAGATCTTCCCTCACGAGGTAATTCAAAACGTAAATCAAGTTTATGTTAATGGTGTACTAAGATCGCGTGTTCATGTTTTTCCAAAGTTGAAGAAATTTAATCTCATTGATATGCCAAACTTGACACGTGTTTATCAAAACGACCGGTTGGAATGGCCCTCTTTGGAGAAAGTGAGTATAATAAATTGTCCGAATTTGAATAGTGTGCCTTTCAACAATGAGAATGCAATAAAATTGAAGACCCTGAAAATAGAACTATGACCATGAGGCCAAAGAACAACTTCAGTAGTATTGCAGCTTTGGTAATATTTTCCTCCTCTTTCACTTTTAGTTTCCTTCTAATATATAGAAGCTGCAGATCATTTCTTTCATCACATTAGTTCTATAATTTATGTCATTATTTGGTAACATACCTGCTAGGCCTATAGTACTAACAGTAACATGCGTGTTGCAATTATGTTTCTTCTTGTTAAGCACATGAATTACATACATTTTGACGAAATCAATGTTGAATACTATAAATTCAAACTTTTACAGAAATTGATACACCTAATTCCATTTTTGGTTGTTACCAGCTGCAGAGGGCCAGTAGCAGGTCTTCCCAATTCTCGCAACAATGGCAATGAAACTGGGGGTTGAACTTGCAAGTTTTGGAAATGTGTGCTTGGCCTTTAGTGTGACAGAATATTCAGGTTTACAATAAGCATAATGTCATTGAAACAAATACTCCATTTTTCCTGTTTTGTTATTTTGATCATTTTTGTGTCTCAGTTTTCATTACTGAAGACTGGCTTGTTTCCCTTTGTTGGTATTTCTTGTACTATAGAAGATTGCTTGCCTAGTAAAGAACTACAATAAACTGTATGAATTATGTAGAATTCATTGATGTCTACAAGTTACAAGTGTGTGTGGGGTAATTTTTCTAATATCAGAGGATTTTTGAATGAAGTAATTTAAAACTGTCATCTAATTATTTTTTTTGATTTACGAGGTTCAATTTTTGGGATTTTTTTTATGAATCTTAGTATTTGCTTTTAGTGATTTATTTTTATACAAAATGCAAATGTTTTGAATTTTTTTAGATTTTTTTTTCCGATTATTGTTATTGTTGTTATCTATATCTATCGAGCCACTTGATGAAGTCGTCATTTTTTTTCCTCTTTTGCCCCTATTGCTTTAATTGTATTACTATTTTGTTTTTATTTTCTATATTAAAATTCTCTTATCTTTCAGTCTTTCAAATTTTATAAAATTTTTATTTTACCCTATATAATTTATGCAAGCACTTGTGACACTAAATGCTAATTATTATTATTGAGCTATAAAAGTTTGAATTTATAGTATCCAACATTGATTTTGTCAAAATGTATGTAATTCATGTCTTACCTGTAAAGTAGGCTGAACATGCTTAACAAGAAGAAACATAATTGCAGCACACATGTCAGGTTGATTTTTATTGTTAGTACTATAGGCCTAGCAGGTATGTTATCAAATAATGATATAAATTATAGAATAAATGTGACAAAAGAAATGATCTACAACTTCTATATATTAGAAGGAAACTAAAAGTGAAAGAGGATCAAATTCGGACAATTTATTATACTCACTTTCTCTAAAGAGGGCCATTCCAATCGGTCGTTTTGATAAACACGTGTCAAGTTTGGCCTATCAATGAGATTAAATTTCTTCAATTTTGAAAAAACACGAACACGCGATCTTAGTACACCATTAACATAAACTTGATTTACGTTTTGAATTACCTCATGAGGGAAGATCTCAATCAGCTTTGGACAATTTTTCACCTCTAGAGTTATCAGCTCGGGTAGGCTTTTGAGTACAAGCACTCCAGGTTTGATAATATATTAACATCCAAAACTGTTCTAATTTTTGTACAGCTTTGAATTAGACAACCTTTGATTGACGATTTTGAGTTCTCAATCACCCCCAAAATAGGTCTACATCCCCCATTCGAAAGTTGTCAATACACTGCATGTAAACAACTACAACTTTATTATTACAATAGTAAAAACTGTGAGTTTGAATACGTATATTGCCATCTAGACAATATCCACATACAAATAAATCCTCATCATAATTATTGATACATTATTTTACAACAATGGTGAGGACTACTAAACAACTCTCCCTAGAACTTTCATTCCATACCCCGACTGCACTCGCTATATTCTCGCCTCCCGAGAAGAAAAATGGAACAAAAAGGAAAAGGGTGAGCTCGACTAGCCCAAAGAAGAATATTATGACTAAGATAATATACAACAAAATTATCGTTAGTCTTCAACAGGAAAAATATAATATAATACAATAGACAACAAGTTTTAAATCAATATTCGCAATGAAATAATAATTCATTGAAGAGTTAAGTAGAGAATGCAAACTACTATCTTCTATGTATGAATTTTAAAGTTCATCGCCTATTTTTATCCCTCGTAACATCAATCAATATATATCTCGGGATCAAATATTCATCCTCGCACTACATGTGCCAAGGACATTCACCAGCTTGGTCATGTTCATCTAAACACTGCTCATCTTTGCACTACGGCCAAAGATATTCATCAGAATCATTCATTTGCACTACGCGCCAAAGATATTCATCATAAATCATTCATCTTTTGCACTATGTGCCAAAGATATTCATCATAAATCATTCATCTTTTAAGACCGAGGATGATGAAAAATATTTTTTAAAGAAACGAATCCAAAGGAAACAAAATGACAAGGATTAAGGATTAAGGATTCAGATTTTGTTTTATCCACGCCCAAAAATACCTCAAAAATAATCATAGTGGTGTAAAATTCAAGAATGATCAAAACATGGATACAATCAAAGCTAGTATCCATAATAGATATTTTGGACAAAAAGAAGAAATTTCATTTTTCGATGAATAAGGTCAGATTCGTGAATAAGTGTCAGATACGTGAATAAGGCCCAGATACGTGAATAGTAATTCGACACCAAAAGATAGAAATTTCACAAAAAACATCACGCTTCTACTTAATAAGACTCGTGAATAAGAATCGTGAATAAGAAACTCATGAATAAGAACTCGTGAATAAGAACTCATGAATAGTAAGAACTATACATGAAAAAGTTCCAAATTTGATAAAAAGTTTCAACCAATATTTCAAAGATAATGATATCAAGAAATAATATCATTCGAGAAGAAAATAACATCCCTTACCTCGAAAGATCAAGATTTTAACCGAATATCGGATATAAGCTATATCTTGAACTTTCACCGTATAGCAATACTCAAAGTATACTCAAAATACTCACAAGAATACGCCGATAATATAGAGAGAGAAAACTTCAGCTTTCGTGTGATTTTCAATTCTAACCTAAAGACCTATTTATAGAATCGCTGTAACACCAAAGCAGTAAAATTTATTATAATATTAATATATTTAATAATCTTCACGCCCACTTTGACAACTGATCTCAGATCATTAAACACATGCTAGGGCTGCCCACACAACAAAAAAACGTTTTTATTAATATAAATATTTAAAACTTCCAAAATCAATTATTTTGAGCTTTCTAACTTCAATAATTCATAATAAATAGCCCTTTTATCGAAAAAAATTCGAATCTCATGAGTTTTTATAGGAAATTCAATTTTCTACAACTTTGCGTAAGAAAGTTTTTCCAAATTCCAAAATGTAAATTGACCAAATTCATAAACAAAGCGATTTTATGTGCTATAATCAAATTTCAATAATAAATAGGGTCCATCGACATGTTTAACATGTTTTAAACATTTATTGCAACAAAAATACTCTTCCTCCTCAGATACTCATATATCCCACATTCGTTGTAAAAATATCACCATTATTATATTATTAAAATATAATAATATATATTTAAATGAATTATTTTATCGTAAAAGATAAAATTTCAATTTTCAACAATTGTCACATTAAAATTTTTCCATCTATATCCACATAAAATCAATATTTTCCTCATCATATGAATCAATAATTAATTATTCACAAATAATATTACGTAATCACAATATCGACAACTGTGCGCTTCCTCAGAAAGCAGGGGCTTTCCAATAAGAATTTCTCCTCATCATGCCGCAAGCAATTAGTGACCAAACCTCTCCTTAGATGTAACTTTCTAGACATTGCCAATAATGTTATCTAATAATATTATTCAGATAATATGAATTATTGCTTCGATAATGAAAAATACCAGTAATAACAATTTATCAAAACAACAAAGAATATAAAATATCAACGCAAAGAATTATTGAATCAATAAAATAAAATATCGAATAAAGAATTATCAGAACCATTATCGAGTAGTGCCTTTCACGTAAGAGTCAATAATTGGTGCAATACCGCAGCTGCCACCGCAACAACGCCAGACATCGTGTTTTAACCACCGGTATTCCAACAAAGGTAAAACCAGAATAACTACGCCGTTATTTTTAAACAACTTATATTTGTCGCTTTCTTCCTCCAATCGCTTTTTGTTATGGGCCCACACATGGTCGCTACTGGCCGCATTTAATATTCCCCGACAAGCATTTAATATTCCACCACCAAACTAATATTCCCGACAACAATGAATATTTTATAACCACTTGCTTATTTTGAAATATTTATGATTTTACCCATAACTATCCACATTAATCACATCAACCCTTACTATTTCAAAATAATAATTAGAGGAAATTAAATTTCATTTATTAATTATTTGGGGTCTTACAACCTCCCTCCTTATGAAATTTCGCCTCTAAATCGACATACGCACTCGGTGTTTCAAAAGGTGAGGATACCTCGCTTTTATTTCCGCTTCCAACTCCTGTGTCATTTCCTCTATAGAATGGTTTCTCCACAAGACTTTAACTTGTGGTATGACCTTCTTCATGTAGGACATGCTCCTTCCTATCCAAGATCTTGACAGTACCTCCTCACACGCTAAGTCTTCTGGCTATCTCGTCCGGTTCTAACTCAATAACATGGTTCGGTCTTTCACATATTTATTTAAGTACGATATGTGAAACACATTATGAACACGTAGACATACTTGAGGTAACGCGAGTCTATAGGCTACATTTCCTACTCGATCAAGAATTTGAAATGGACCAATAAATCGTGGATCGAGCTTTCTCTCTCTTCCCAAATCTTGTAACTCCTTCCATGGAGCAACTCGCAACAATACATGATCCCCTATACTAAATTCCACGCCCTTTCGATGAAGATCCGCGATAACTCTTTTGTCGATCTTGTGCCGCTTTTGTATACGCTTGTCGAATCATTTGGATCTTTTCAGAGTCATACGCATTTAACTCTCTGTCCCAACAATGTTGCTTCACCCACCTCATCCCAACATATTGAGAGAGAACACACTTTCGCCCATATAATGCTTCAATGGGGCCACACCTATACTTGCTCGATAACTGTTGTTGTAGGAGAATTCCACCAATGGTAAATACTTATCCCAACCGCTTGAAGTCTCAGGACACGTAGTCTTAATAAATCTTCAAGAGTTTGAATAGTCCTCTCGATTGTCCGTCTGCTTTGAGGATGGTATGCCGAATCAATCTTAAATCCGCATCCATAGCTTTTTGCAAGCTAACCCAAAATCTTGAAGTGAATCTTGGGTCACGATCCCAAACTATGGATACCGGCATGCCATGCAATCTCACAATCTCATTTACGACATTCGAGCAAGACGCTCAAGGAATAAGTCTCCCAGATTGGCAAGAAATGAGCAGACTTGGTTAATCTATCAACAATAACCCAAATAGCATTTATGCCTTGAGAAACCGTGGAAGTCCCGTGAACTAAATCCATGGTAATGTGTTCCCACTTCCATTTCGGAATCTCAAGTGGTTGCAATGGTCCCTTAGGCACTTGATGCTCGCTTTTACACGCTGACAAGTTAAACATGTTGAGATAAACTTTGCAATCTCTCTCTTCATATTGTTCCACCAAAATGTATGTCAAGATCACGATACATTTTGGTACTTCGTGATGGATTGCAAATGGTGTATTGTGTGCTCCATCATGATCTTGTACTTCAAATCGTAATCGTTAGAACACAAAGTCTAGAGTGGACTCAAGTATTCCTTCTTCATCAATTCTCGCCCTAATAAAGACCTTCTCAGACTTTCTTCTTCATATGCATCACTCCGGCCTGCTGGCTCGAGCAACCTTAACTTTTTCTATTAAAGTTGGCTCTATGCGCAGATACTTGACATCATCGCACTCTGCTCCTCGTGATATGATGATCTTCTACTCAACGCGCCACCTACCACGCTCGCTTTTCCGTGATGGTATCAATAGTGTGGTCGTAGTCTTCAATAGCTCGAGCCAACGTCGCGCCAGATGTTAAGTTCTTTTTGAGTGAAGAAATATTTAAGGCTTTTATGGTCCGAATATATCTCCACTTTCTCCCCATATAGATAAGGCCTCCAGATCTTTTAGCGAAAACGATCGGCCGCTAACTCTAGATCATGAGTAGGATAATTCCTCTCATATTCTTTAAGTTGTCGCGAGGCATAGGCTATGACTTTCCCACGCTGCATGAGAACACATCCTAACCCTTTGCTCAAGCATCATCAGAGATAACAAATCCATCCGAACCAGATGGTATTGTTAGAACAAAAGCCAAATAAGTCTCCTTTAAGCTCTTGAAACTCTTCTCGCACTCTTCGCTCCAAACGAATTTTGTATCCTTCCGAAAGTTAGATGAGTTAATCTGAGTAGCGATTCGAGAAAACCCTTCCACTAATCTCCGATAATAACCAATTTAAGCCCAAAAGCTACGATTTCAACCACCGACTTTTATTGTTCTAACTTTGTATTGCTTCAATCTTCACGTCAACAGATACTCCATGTTTTGACACCACATGCCCAAGAAATGCTACTTCCTCAAGCCGTAACTCGATTTCTTTAACTTGGCATAAAGCTTGTTTTCACGAAGTTTTGGAGTACCAAACTTCAAATGGTGCTCATCATGATCTTCACGCTTTTGGAATATATGAGGATGTCATCAATAAAGACAACAACGAACCGATCCAAATACTTTGAATACTTGGCTCATCATATCCATGAAAGCCGCAGGAGCATTAGTCAATCCGAAAGACATAACTAAGAATTCATAATGCCCGCATCGAAGTTCTAAAGGCGCCTTTGAATATCCTCGCCTAATCTTCACCGATGATATCCGTAATCTAAGATCGATTTTTGAAAAGAATTGTGCTCCTCAGAATCGGTCAAACAAGTCATCAATACGAGGTAGAGGATACCTATTCTTGATGGTGACATGGTTCAATTCCCGATAGTCAATAAAGTCGCGATACTCCCCGCCTTTCTTCTTTACTTAATAAAACAGAGCACCCCAAGGAGATGTACTAGATTTAATGAAACCGATGTCCAACAATTCTCTCGAAGTTGGACCTTTAACTCCTCAAGTTCAATAGAGCCATTCGATATGGGGTTTTAGAAATGGCTTTGTACCAAAGTTCAAGGTCAATAAAGAATTCAACTTCACGCTCGGGGTAGACCGAAGTTCTTCAGAAATACGCCAGAAAGTTAATAACAACAGAATATTATTCAATTTTGACGTGTCTTTATTCAAATCCATAACATGGGCTAAGAAAGCTTGACATCCGCTTTTTAATAAACTAATAGCTTTTATGATTAGATATGATGTTGATTGATTTTAATGGTTTAGTTGCTTGAATTCGAACAACAAAAGTTGTTTAGGAATATGAAAGCTAACAACCTTATTTAAAACAATCAATTTTGGCATGATGAGTAGTTAACCAATCAATCCCTAAAATCACATCAAAAGCAAGTATCTTTAAAGAGATAAGGTCAACAAAAAGATAAGGGTGCCAACATGGATTAGACAAGATTTATAAACATGTGGATGTGATGAAAGTTTCTCCTAACTGAGTTTCCACAGATAAGTCAAAGTCTAATTTCTCCTGAGTCAAGTTTAAACGCTGAGCACAAGCAGGAGAGATAAATGAATGGGTAAAGACCAGATTCAGTAAAGTATAAACTTCACAAGAATTTATAAATAGCTTACCCGTGATCACCTCGCTTGGGTTCCTCGATTTTGACCAACCACAACAAACGCCTTCCAGAACCGCTGACTTTGACTTTTTCTCGGGATGTTTTTGAGTCACCGCCCCTCATTGAACTAGGTTTCGCTACTGCAATCTCGAGCGATATGTCCTTCCTTTCCACAATTATAGCATACCGAACTGCTAGGGCGCTTTGACCGATATGTCCTCTTTTCCCAGATTTATAAGATACGACCGGTGGTCGTTTCTCCTCCCTTGGAACCAGCTTGTCACCGGCATCGCTGCCTTCACATGGTCGTTGTTGAATCTCCTCTTTAAAATCTCCTCCCGACTCGCTTCTCCTATTTTCATGGCTATGATTACCACTCAGAGTGGTTACCATTTTTGTCCGCTTTTTCTTTCTCCACCGATTATTGTTGTTTTGTCGATCGCTATCTCTCGGTATGATCCTCGATTGTGGTACCTCTGGCCGACCGCATTTCAAGTATCTCGCTTCTAACAATTGAGCCCTCGTTAACAACATCCTAATAGAGAGAAAATTTATGAGAGATGAGATATCGACGATGCCGGGTTTCAAACCTCTCGTAAACATCCGCCATATACGCTCCTCATTCTCCACCAAATGAGGTGCAAAACTCGATAACTCGCAAATTTCGCCTCGCATCGAGACACCGCCATGTTGTTTCGCTCCCGCCTAATAAACTCCACTTCCTTCATACGATTTAACACTTTCGTGAAAGTATTTGTCATTAAATAGTTTCAAACGCTCTCCCAAGACACGCCGAAGCGCTATTGGATGGTACGCTTCACGCACTTCTACCAAGAATAGTCCGCCGCCACGGAACATAAAGGTGGCGAATGGAACCTTCGTCGTTCTTCCGTGCATCCCAAGACATCGAATATCTTGGTAATTTGCTTGACCCATGTTTCGCCATGATCGGATCCGCTTTCCCTTAAATTCGTGGTCCCAACTTTGAATCGCTGGTCGTGGACAACCCGTGAATTGCTATCATTTCCTCCTATGTTTTGAACACTAGTCTCCTCGTCGATTTTGCATGAATCGCAAAAAGCTTCTAAATATCCCCTCGCTCATCATCTCGCCAGCTGGTGTTGTTCACAAGAGAACATTGCCACTGCTCAGACGCGCTCTCCTCGCTTGGTGAGTACAAAGTTGCTCCACTGGCCTCATTTCCATTGTTAATATTCTCAACGACATTCTCAAAACATCGCCATAAAACAAGGGTTAATTAAGGAAATAAATATATCACATAATATCCCTATATATCGACCAACTATCAAATAAGCTTTAGTAGGACACACTAAATAAGGATTTACCTGCCTCTCCCTCCTAGTTCTATTCCCCGATCTCCGCCAGAGATCATATCCCTAAGCTCGATACCAACCGTGACACCCCCAAAATAGGTCTACATCCCCATTCTCGTTGTCAATACACTGCAGATGTAAACAACTACAACTTTATTATTACAATAAGAAACTGTGAGTTTGAATACGATATTGCCATCTAGACAATATCCACATACAAATAAATCCTCATCATAATTATTGATACATTATTTTACAACAATGGTGAGGACTACTAAACAACTCTCCCTAGAACTTTCATTCCATACCCCGACTGCACTCGCTTATATTCTCGCCGCCCCGAGAAGAAAAATGGAACAAAAAGGAAAAGGGTGAGCTCGACTAGCCCAAAGAAGAATATTATGACTAAGATAATATACAACAAAATTATCGTTAGTCTTCAACAGGAAAAAAATATAATAGAATACAATAGACAACAAGTTTTAAATCAATATTCGCAGCAATGAAATAATAATTCATTAGAAGAGTTAAGTAGAGAATGCAAACTACTATCTTCTATGTATGAATTTTAAAGTTCATCGCTCTATTTTTATCCTCGTAACATCAATCAATATATATCCCGGGATCAAATATTCATCCTCGCACTACGTGCCAAGGACATTCACCAAATTGGTCATGTTCATCTAAACACTGCTCATCTTTGCACTACGGCCAAAGATATTCATCGAAATCATTCATCTTTGCACTACACGGCCAAAGATATTCATCATAAATCATTCATCTTGCAGACTACATACAGCCAAAGATATTCATCATAAATCATTCATCTTTTAAGACCGAGGATGATGAAAATATTTTTTAAAGAAACGAATCCAAAGGAAACAAAATGACAAGGATTAAGGATTAAGGATTCAGATTTTGTTTTATCCACGCCCAAAAATACCTCAAAAATAATCATAGTGGTGTAAAATTCAAGAATGATCAAAACATGGATACAATCAAAGCTAGTATCCATAATAGATATTTTGGACAAAAAGAAGAAATTTCATTTTTCTATGAATAAGGTCGATTCGTGAATAGTGTCAGATACGTGAATAAAGGCCAGATACGTGAATAGTAATTCGACACCAAAAGATAGAAATTTCACAAAAAACATCATCACGCTTCATTAATAAGACTCGTGAATAAGAATCGTGAATAAGAACTCATGAATAAGAACTCGTGAATAAGAACTCATGAATAAGAACTCCCGACATGAAAAAGTTCCAAATTTGATAAAAAGTTTCAACTAATATTTCAAAGATAATGATATCAAGAAATAATATCATTCGAGAAGAAAATAACATCCCTTACCTCGAAAGATCAAGATTTAACCTCGAATATCGGATATAAAGCTATATCTTGAACTTTCACCCGATAGCAATACTCAAAGTATACTCAAAATACTCACAAGAATACGCCGATAATATAGAGAGAGAAAACTTCAGCTCGTGTGATTTTCAATTCTAACCCAAGACCTATTTATAGAAATCGCTGTAACACCAAAAGCAGTAAAATTTATTATAATATTAATATATTTAATAATCTTCTACGCCCACTTTGACAACTGATCTCAGATCATTAAACACATGCTAGGGCTGCCCACACAACAAAAAAAACGTTTTTATTAATATAAATATTTAAAACTTCCAAAAATCAATTATTTTGAGCTTCTAACTTCAATAATTCATAATAAATAGCCCTTTTATCAGAAAAATTGAATCTCATGAGTTTTTATAGGAAATTCAATTTCTACAACTTTGCAGAAGAAAGTTTTTCCAAATTCCAAATGTAAATTGACCAAATTCATAAACAAAGCGATTTTACGTGCTATAATCAAATTTCAAACCAATAAATAGGGTCCATCGACATGTTTAACATGTTTTAAACATTTATTGCAACAAAAATACTCTTCCTCCTCAGATACTCATATATCCCACATTCGTTGTAAAAATATCACCATTATTATATTATTAAAATATAATAATATATATTTAAATGAATTATTTTATCGTAAAAAGATAAAATTTCAATTTTCAACAATTGTCACATTAAAAATTTTTCCATCTATATCCACATAAAATCAATATTTTCCTCATCATATGAATCAATAATTAATTATTCACAAATAATATTACGTAATCACAATATCGACAACTGTGCAGCTCCTGAAAGCAGGGGCTTTCCAATAAGAATTTCTCCTCATCGGGCG
Organism: Panax ginseng; assembly: GCA_020205605.1. Lineage (NCBI taxonomy): Eukaryota > Viridiplantae > Streptophyta > Magnoliopsida > Apiales > Araliaceae > Panax > Panax ginseng. Next base: position 143,957,710 of record CM035134.1, on the reverse strand, counting down.
CCAAGCAATTAGGTGACCAAACCTCTCCTTAGATGTAACTTTCTAGACATTGCCAATAATGTTATCTAATAATATTATTCAGATAATATGAATTATTGCTTCGATAATGAAAAATACCGTAATAACAATTTATCAAACAACAAAGAATATAAAATATCAACGCAAAGAATTATTGAATCAATAAAATAAAATATCGAATAAAGAATTATCGTAACCATTATCGAGTAGTGCCTTCACGTAAGAGTCAATAATTGGTGCAATACCGTGCTACCGCAACAACGCCAGACATCGCGGTTTTAACCACCGGGTATTCCAATAAAGGTAAACCAGAATAACTACGCCGTTATTTTTAAACAACTTATATTTTCGTCGTTTTTTTCCTCCAATCGCTGTTATGGGGCCCACATATGGTCGCTACCGTCGCATTTAATATTCCCCGACAAAGCATTTAATATTCCACCACCAAACTAATATTCCCCGACAACAATGAATATTTTATAACCACTGCTTATTTTGAAATATTTATGATTTTACCCATAACTATCCACATTAATCACATCAACCCTTACTATTTCAAAATAATAATTAGAGGAAATTAAATTTCATTTATTAATTATTTGGGGTCTTACGATAAACCACATCATCGAATCACCCTCATGATACTACGGCCGAGGATATTCATTAAATCATCAATGGTCATGACTATACTGAATAATCCCTGGTCATAATTATACCAATTCCATCTCTGCACGTAAGCCAAAGATATACAACAATAAAACCAATAATCAACAATCCATTTTTGCAAGTAAGGCAAAGATATACAATTCAATATTCAACAGTCCATCTTCGCACGTAAGCCAAAGATAACTTTCATCACCATATAAGCATGAGGATGATGATAATGATATAAGCGTTAATCAAACGAAAACAAGAATAAATATTAAAGACTTTAAATTTATCCAAATATTATCAACCACTCATAATCTAATATTATTAATATCATAATAATATTTTAATCACTTCTTAAACTTATAAACAATTTATTTCAATTGTTTATATTTTATCAAATAATGCATTTAATCATTCAAAAATGCTATACTCATAAGATTTCATCACCAATGATTAAATCCCTCATCATAAATCTACATATACCTTATATAGGATTTCCAAGCCATAAAATCCTATTTTCTAACTTTGTTACTTCACATAACATATTTAACTCATATGTTCGTAACTAAACTATTTTCATGAAAAATATCAAATCAGTCCCAAAAATATTTCTTTTCTGGGATTTAGCAGAATATAGTCCCATAATGAACATATATTTTTCTTGGAATTTTTAAAATTCATTTACTATTTTTCAAAAATCAATTTCTAATTAATTCCTTAAGAAATTAGCTACCTCAAGGTTAACTCCAAAAATTCCCAAATCATAGCAGGATCTTACACATGTTAACGTGAGCTTCCAGTTTAAATTTCATGGTCATCGGAGTTATAGAACTCCGGTTATAGCGTTTTTCGTCGGAAAAACCTAAATATTAAAATGGTCATAACTTGCTCATTTTAAGTCAGAATGAACTCATTTTTGGACAGGAGGTACTTTATACCATATAATTTCATGTCCCAAAATGCCAGAATTTTTTTCACAAATTAAGTGGCCGAAACAGCCCTTTTAAAAACATGGGCAGTAGCTTTTTTGAAATTGGCAGCTTTTGCCTCCTTTGCTAAAATCAGTCCACATGAAAATCTACAACACCTTTTTCAGTGATTCCACTTGGATAAGCTACAAAACTCATAGATCTAACTCTAGAACTTGACCACACTCAAAAATTTGAAATATAACAGGGGATATGGTCAATTGAATTTCGTGTTCCGTTTTTACCAAAATCTGATTTTTCAACCCTTTGTGATTTCTAAGAAACTTTCATGTTTTCACATGATAACCAATATAAATTATCATGACAATGACATAATAATTCAATAAAACAAGTTCACAAATTAATTTAACTAGGAACCAATAACGTCCAAATTATCAACATGATACTTCTTTGTAGAGTAAAATTCAAGAATGCTCAGAAGAATATTTCCATGAAAAGATACTGGATGAAGCGTAAATATCAAGGATATTCCACTAATTTCATGGAGTATAGAAGTCACAGCTTTAACCAACTGAGTATAAGAGAATATATGGAACTGCAAATGGATTTTCGTCCGCCATGCGGTAATCCACTTAGACATATCATTTCTACAATTTAATAAGAATGAATACAAAGGATCATTCACCATGCATGTGGAAATCCACATAGACAGATTATTCCAACAGAATAATAAAGAATGAAATAACTGAAGGATTCCCCATGCATGCGATAGAGACCGCATGCATGAGTTATTCCCAAATGAGTAATAAATAATGGAACCAGTCCGTGTAAACGCATACAGATGTGATATTTTGACGTAATAATAAATGCGAGAATAATAAATAATGGAACCGAGTCCCCAGCGTAAACGCATGCATGAGATATTCCGGAGAATAATAAATGCGGAATAATAAATAATGGAACTGAGTCCCACAGAAACGCCATGCAGACAAGATATTCGGCTGTAATAATAAATGCGGAATAATAAAAGAATTTCACCATGTATGTGGTACTTCGCATAACCAGGTTATTCCAACATAATAATAAAGAATGGAATAACAGAAGAATTTCACCATGTATGCGGTACTTTGCATAACAGGTTATTCCAACAAAATAATAAAGGATGGAATAACAGAAGTTCTCTTCATGAATAAGAAAGAAATAATACCCCTTACAGGTACAACAAATAATATCCCTTACCTTAGAATAAAGTTGGATACTGGAGTAGAGAGGTAGCAGGCTTCTCTTCTTCTTTCTCTCTATAGATTTTCTCTATAATTTCTCTCTATAATAATTGCTCTATAGCTTTGGTGAATTAGTGTGAAATGAAGGAAGAATGAGCTTCTATTTATAGAAAAATATAGTTTCGATAATTGCACATTTTGGGGCTCGAAAAATTACAGTACAATACCTCTAACTTTTCTTTTATTTTTAATTCAGTCATCCAAGTATTATCAAACTTGCACCACCTCCCCTAATAGTAAATCATGTGACTCAATAGTTTTAAACATGTGAAAAAATTAATTACAGTATAGTACCTCCATTTATACCTCCATTTTTAACTTAGTCATGCAAGTATCATCAATCTTGCACCAACTCCCCTAATAGTAAGTGAATGTGACTCAATAGTACACACAAGTGAACAAATAGTTATAAACATGTGAATTAATAGCAATTAATTGCTCAATTATCCAGTTAATTACCCGATTGGTCAATATAACCTTCAGACATCAATTATTATCGAAATAAATATCGATTTTCACTAACACTAATAATTCCAACACAATGGAACTATTTTAATCAACAATATAAATTTTGAAATTTTGAAATTTGACTTTTCCCGAAAAAGTCAACTGTTGACTTTTTGACCAAAAAGTCAACCCCGAAAATTTTGTATTTATAGTCTATCTTTACTAATTTCATCGTTCTGGACTCAAATATTACGTTCGCGTCTCCAAATTCAACTTCGAACACAACTTCGATTTTTAATCATTAATATTATAACTCACAATATTTAACAACCATGTCGTTCCCAGGAAAGAGAGGACTTTTCGATAAGGATTTCTCCTTGTTGGCGCGCAATTAGATGACCAAACCTCTCCTTGACAGAACTTTTAGACATTGTAAATATTTTAATTTATTAATATGAATAACTTTGTCGTCTCAAGTATTGATTTAATAACATATCATATAATGCAGATGATATTGTGACAATAATTGAATCAATAATATGAGAGATATGATGCAAAGAATTATCAGAAAGCAATAATTGAGTATAACCGAGTGACTTATCACGTAAGCATCAATAATCAAAGATATTGTACAATACCACGTGTGCTAATCGTGCAACCAACGCATATTTAAGATTACTTTTATCAATTTAACCATTTACTAAATAGAATAATAATTATAAAAATTGAATACTTTCATTTCATAAAATTCGGGGTCTTACAACAATGATATAAGAATTCAATAAAACAAATTCAAGAATTATTTTATCCAGGAACCAATAACGTCCAAATTGTCAACATGATACTTCTTTGTAAAGTAAAATTCAAGAACGCTCAGAAGAATATTTCCATGAAAAGATTTGGATGAAGCTTAAATATCAAAAAATATTCCACTAATTTCATGGAGTATAGAAGTCAAAACTTTAACCAACCGAGTATAATAAATAATGGAATAACAAAAGAAATCACCACGCATGCAGATGCAAGATAGTATAAAAGTTATTCTAATGAATAATAAATAACGGGAACAGTCAAAGCGAATACGCACGCAAGCAGGATGTTCCAACAGAATAATTAGGAATGGAATAACAACAGAATAAATAATAAATAACGGAACCAGGTCAGGTGAAATTCACACCGACAGGATGTTCCAACAGAATAAATGAATAATTAAGACGGTATTGCAGTCCCACAGTATAAATATGAAACAGGATATTCTAACAGAATAATAAATGTGACGCCCCCAAAATAGGTATACATCACCCATCTTATGTTGCCAAATACATGGTACAAAATTCAAATACAAACTAATAATACAGCAGTCGTGTTAAATACGACAAAACATATGCTATGAGTTTAAATACAAATATTGTCTCCTAGACAATATCCACTCTCAGAATAAGTCCTCATTACATTTATTTTCATACTATTTAACAGAATAGTGAGGACTACTATCTAATACTATCATCCGGACCATCACTCCATTCTCCGACTCGTCCCAGCTACGTTCTCATTTCCTGAAGAGAACAATGAAAGAAAGGGTGAGCTCAACTAGCACAGCAAGAAATATTATGACTAAGATAATGCAAAATAAATTATCATTAGCCTTCAATAATGTTAAACTGATAAAATACAATAGACATCAAGTTTAACTGCAGCGGATCAAGCAATCCATTAAAAGAGTAAAATAGAGAATAAAATCTACTATCTTTTATGATTTAAAAAGTTTTTCATCACTTTTATCGTTGAGACTCAGCTTAATAAATAATCCACATCATCCCTGCACTACGGCCAAGGATATTCATTAGGGTCACGACCACAAATTTCATGCACTACGGGCCAAGGATATTTGTGTATTCATCAATGGTTATGATCATGCCAACAACTGTCCATCAATGCATTACGGGTCAATAAGGACTTTTACCACATCATTTATAACATTACGGTCATGATTACACTGAATAATCCCTTGTCATAATCATACCAAGTCCATCCATGCTCTACAGGCCACAGATGACTTTCAAAAAATATAAACATGAGGATGATGACAATGATAGAAGAATTCAATAAAACAAGTTCAAGAATTAAGTTATTCAGGAACTAATAACGTCCAAATTGTCAACATGATATTTCTTTGTAGAGTAAAATTTAAGAATGCTCAGAAGAATATTTTCATGAAAAATACTGGATGAAGCGCAAATATCAAGGATATTCCACTAATTTCATGGAGTATATATGTCAAAATTTTAACCAACTGAGAATAATAAGGAATGGAATAACAACAGAAATCACCATGCATGTGGTACTTCGCATAGAAAGGTTATTCCAACAGAATAATAATAACGGAACCAGTCGGGGTGAAAATCACAACAAGCGAGGATGCTCCAATGTAATAATAAAGAATGGAATAATAACAAAATTACCATGCATGCGGATTGCAGATAGACAAAGTTATTCAACAGAGTAATAAAGACAGAATAATAAAGACGGAACCAGGTCCGGCGTAAAGCACAGACAGGATGTTCCAACGGAATAATAAAGACAGAATAATAAATACGGAACCAGGTTCGGCGTAAAGCACAGACATGATGTTCCAACGGAATAATAAAGACAGAATAATAAAGACGGAACCAGGTTCGGCGTAAAGCACAGACAGGATGTTCCAATGGAATAATAAAGACAGAATAATAGAATAATGTCACCAAGTATAGGGTATTCCGCGTATACAGGTTATGCCAACAGAATAATAAAGAAATGAAATAACAGAAGTTCTCTTCATGAATACAAAAGAATAATATCCCTTACCGTAAAATAATACTTGATATTAGAGTAGTGAAGTAGCAGAAAACTTTTCTTCTATCTCTCTATAGTTTCTCTCTCTAGAGTTCAAATTGAATTAAAGTAAGAAAATAATGAAGGAATGAACTTCTATTTATAGGAAAATGGAATGCATAGTAACTAATCCATGAATGGTCCAGATTGATTTACTTTAATCGACGGTCCATATTTAAAGCAAAATCTTTTAAATAAAATATAATATATTCTATTTTATATAAAAAGATTTTACTATACAAAACACTATCTGTGAGCAACTATGCAAACACTATGCATAATAAAATATAATATATCTAATTATTATCAAATAAAACGAATAACTTTATAAAAGTATTCTGTTTTATATAAAAAGATTTTACTATTAGCCTAATAAAATGAATAACTTTATAAAAGTATTCTGTTTAATATAAAAAGATGTTTCTGTTTTATTACGTTAATAATACGAATAAAACAAAACTTCATCATCATATAAAATATCGACAATAATTGAATCAACTGAGTGACTTCTCACATAAGCATCAATACCGTGTGCTACTATGCAACCACACGTATTACTGTACTTTTACTACCGAGTAGTTCAACAATATTAACGGTAAAACTTCCGCCGTTATTTCAATAAAATATTTTTGTCGTTTTCTCAATCCAATAATTACATTTGTGGGGTCCACTAATGATTGTCTTAGATATGCGAATATTTTCTCATTTAAAACGAATATTCCCCCACCAATCGAATATTATATAACAACTTGCGTACTTTGCAAAATTTATAATTATTACCCACAACTATAACATTATATCATAATATTCAAAAATGATAATTATAGAAAATTCATCTTTATTCAAAAAGTTGGGGTCTTACAATAAAGACGGAACCAGGTCCGGCGTATAGCACATACAAGATATTCTAACAGAATAATAAAGACGGAACCAGGTCCGGCGTATAACACAGACAAGATATTCCAACAGAATAAATAAAGAATGGAATATAGAAGAATTTCATCAAGTATAGGGTAGCCCTCGTATACAGGTTATTCCAACAGAATAATAAAGATGAAATAACAGAAGTTCTCTTCATGAATACAAAAGAAATAATACCCCTTACGGGTACAACAAATAATATTCCTTACCGTATAAAGAATAACTGAATAAAGAAGTAGTGAAGTAGCAGAATACTTTTCTTCTTTCTCTCTCTAGAGTTTCAATGAATTCGTAAGAAATAATGAAGGAATACTGGCATACCATACAATCTTACAACCTCGTTTATGTACATACGAGCAAGACGTTCAAGTGTATAAGTTTCTCGTATTGGTAAGAAATGAGCAGACTTGGTCAATCTATCAACAATGACCCAAATTGCATCAATGCCTTGAGAAACTTTGGGAAGACCAGTAACGAAATCCATGGTAATGTGCTCCTACTTCCATTCTAGAATTTCAAGTGGTTGCAATGGACGTTTTGGTACTTGATGCTCCGCCTTGACTCGTTGACAAGTTAGACACCTTGAGATAAACAACGCAATCTCCCTTTTCATATTGTCCCACCAAAATGTATGTCAAAGATCATGATACATTTTGGTACTCCCAAGATGGATTGCAAACGGTGTGTTGTGTGCCTCCATCATGATTTTATACTTTAAATCAGGGTCGTTAGGAACACAAAGTCTGGAGTTGACTCGAAGTATTCCTTCTTCATCGATTCTTGCTTTCTAAGATGTAACCTTCTCGCACTTTCTTTCTCGATATACGTACGCCTCCGTGTCCAGAATTTTGAGCAGCTTTTAACTTTATCGATTAAAGTCGGTTCTACTCGTATATTCTCCATTATCATGTGGGTCCCTGGAGTCTTTATCTTTATCTCCATCCTTTGCAAGTCAAACAAAATGGGCCTTTGCGTTGACAATATCGCACTCGTACCCGCATATGATCTTCTACTCAATTCGTCAGCTACCACGTTTGCTTTTCTAGGATGGTATTGGATGGTATGATCATAATCTTTCAAAAGTTCAAGCCAACGTCGTTGTCGCATGTTAAGTTCCGTTTGAGTGAAGAAATATTTGAGGCTTTTATGATCCGTAAAGATCTCCACTTTCTCCCCATATAAGTAATGCCTCCAAATCTTTAGTGCAAAAACGACTGCTGCCAACTCTAGATCATGAGTAGGATAATTCCTTTCATATTCTTTGAGTTGTCGTGAGGCATAGGCTATGACTTTCCCATGTTGCATGAGACCCCAACTTTTTGAATAAAGATGAATTTTCTATAATTATCATTTTTGAATATTATGATATAATGTTATAGTTGTGGGTAATAATTATAAATTTTACAAAGTACGCAAGTTGTTATAGTTGTGGGTAATAATATTCGTTTTAAACAGAAAATATTCGTACGACGGCACAATCATTGGTGGATCCCACAAATGAATAATTATTGCATTCGGATTGAAAAATGACAAAAAATTTTATTGAAATAACGGCGGAAGTTTTACCGTTGATCTTCGTTGAACTACTCTCGGTAGTAAAAGTACGAAAAGAATACGTGTGGTTGCATAAGTAGCATTACGGTATTGATGCTTATGTGAGAAGTCACCGGTTGATTCAATTATTGTCGAAATTTTATATGATGATGAAGTTTTGTTTTATTCAGTATTATTAACGTAATAAAATGTAAACATCTTTTATATGTAATGTAATACTTTTATAAAGTTATTCGTTTTATTAGGCTAATAGTAAAATCTTTTTATATAAAATGTAATACTTTTATAAAATTATTCGTTTTATTTGATAATAATTAGATATATTATATTTTATTATCCATAGTGTTTAGTATAGTAAAAATCTTTTTATATAAAATAGAATATATTATATTTTATTTAAAAGATTTTGCTTTTAAATATGGACCATCGATTAAAGTAAATCAATGACCGATTTCATGGATTAATTCTTATACATTCCATTTTCCTATAAATAGAAGCTCATTCCTTCATTATTTTCTTATGAATTCAATTTGAACTCTGTAGAGAGAAACTATAGAGAGAGACTATATAGAGATAGAAGAAAAGTTTTTCGCTACTTCACTACTCTAATATCAAGTATTATTTTACAGTAAGTGGATATTATTCTTTTGTATTCATGAAGAGAACTTCATTATTTCATTTCTTTATTATTATTCATTGGCATAACTCAGATACGCGGAATACCCTATACTTGGTGACATTATTCTATTATTTCATCTTTTATTATTCCATTGGAACATCCTCGTGCGTGCTTTTACGCCGAACTGGTTCCGTCTTTTATTATTCGTTTTATTATTCCGTTGGAACATCATATTCGTGTTTTACGCTTGGGATTCGGTTAAAATTTTTATTATTCTCGTCTTTATTATTTTGTTGGAATATCCTCATCATGCGTAAGAACCGCATGCATGGTGATTTCTGTTGTTATTCCATTCTTTATTATTACATTTGGAGCATCCCGCTTTGTGATTTTCACCGACCGTTCCGTTATTATTATTCTCGTTGAATAACCTGCATACTGTCACGAAAGACCGCATGCATGGTGATTTTTGTTGTTATTCCATTCTTTATTATTCTCAGTTGGTTAAAATTTTGACTTCTATACTCCATGAAATTAGTGGAATATCCTTGATATTTGCGCTTCATCCAGTATTTTTCATGGAAATATTCTTCTGAGCATTCTTGAATTTTACTCTACAAAGCAATATCATGTTGACAATTTGGACGTTATTAGTTCCTGAATAACTTAATTCTTGAACTTGTTTTATTGAATTCTTTTATCATTGTCATCATCCTCATGTTTATATTTTTGAAAGTCATCGTATTCGTAGAGCATGGATGGACTTGGTATGATTATGACTGTGGATTATTCAAAGGTAATCATGACCGTAATGTTATAAATGATGTGGTAAAAGTCCTTATTGGCCCGTAATGCATTGATTGACAGTTGTTGGCATGATCATTGTAAGACCCCAACTTTTTGAATAAAGATGAATTTTCTATAATTATCATTTTTGAATATTATGATATAATGTTATAGTTGTGGGTAATAATTATAAATTTTGTAAAGTACGCAAGTTGTTATATAATATTCAATTGGTCTGGGAATATTCGTTTTAAGCGAGAAAATATTAAATGACGATTTACACAATCATTAGTGGATACAATGTAATTATTATTCGGATTGAGAAAACGACAAAAAATATTTTATTGAAATAACGGCGGAAGTTTTACCGTTGATACTGTTGAACTACTCGGTAGTAAAAGTACAGTAATACGTATGGTTGCATAGTAGCACACGGTATTGATTATTGATGCTTATGTGAGAAGTCACTCAGTTGATTAAATTATTGTCGATATTTTATATGATGATGAAGTTTTATTTTATTCGTATTATTAACGTAATAAAACAGAAACATCTTTTTATATAAAACATAATACTTTTATAAAGTTATTCGTTTTATTAGGCTAATAGTAAAATCTTTTTATATAAAACAGAATACTTTTATAAAGTTATTCGTTTTATTTGATAATAATTAGATATATTATATTTTATTATGCATAGTATTTGCATAAGGCTACTGATAGTGTTTCAGATAGTAAAAATCTTTTATATAAAATAGAATATATTATATTTTATTTAAAAGATTTTGCTTTAAATATGGACCGTCAGATTAAAGTAAATCAATCGGACCGTTTCATGGATTAGTTACTATGCATTCCATTTTCCTATAAATAGAAGCTCATTCCTTCATTATTTTCTTATTTAATTCTTTGAACTCTAGAGAGAAACTATAGAGATAGAAGAAAAATTTTTCGCTACTTCACTACTCTAATATCAAGTATTATTTTTTACGGTAAGGGATATTATTCTTTTGTATTCATGAAGAGAACTTCATTATTCCATTTCTTTATTATTCATTGGAATAACACGTATACATGCTGGAATACCCTATACTTGGTGACATTCTTCTATTATTCTATCTTTATTATTCCGTTGGAACATCCACATTCAGGCTTTTCTTTAGGACTGGTTCCGTCTTTATTATTACTCTTTATTATTCCGATTTGGAACATCCACATTCAGGCTTTTTACTTGGGACTGGTTAAAATCTTTTTATTATTCTGTCTTTATTATTTTGTTGGAACATCCTCATTCAGGCTTTCTACTGGGAATTGGTTAAAATCTTTATTATTCTCGTCTTTATTATTCATTTGGAATATCACATACGTGTGTTTTACAGGACTGGTTCCATCTTTATTATTCTCGTATTTATTATTCGTTGGAATAACTGTCATGCAAAGTACCGCATGCATGGTGATTTATGTTGTTATTCCATTCTTTATTATTTGTTGGAACATCCCGTCGATGTGATTTTCACACGACCGGTTCCGTTATTATTATTCTATTGGAATAACCTTTCATACTATGCAAATACCGCATGCATGGTGATTTCTGTTGTTATTCCATTCCTTATTATTCTCAGTTGGTTAAAATTTTGACTTCTATACTCAATGAAATTAGTGGAATATCCTTGATATTTGCGCTTCATCCAGTATTTTTCATGGAAATATTCTTTTGAGCATTCTTGAATTGTCTTTCTACAAAGCAATATCATGTTGACAATTTGGACGTTATTAGTTTTCGAATAACTTAATTCTTGAACTTGTTTTATTGAATTCTTATATCATTGTCATCATCCTCATGTTTATATTTTTGAAAGTCATCATGGCTTATAGAGCATGGATGGACTTGGTATGATTATGACTGAGGATTATTCAAAGGTAATCATGGTAGTAATGTTATAAATGATATGGTAAAAGTCCTCATTGGCCCGTAGTGCATTGATGGGACGATTGTTGGCATGATCATGACCATTGATGAATACACAAATATCCTTGCCCAGAAAGTGCATGGAATTTCCGGTCGTGACCTTAATGAATATCCTCAGTCGTAATCTTGAGGATGATGTGGATTATTTATTAATCTGAGTCTCAGCGATAAAAGTGATGAAAAACTTTTTAAATCATAAAAGATAGTAGATTTTATTCTCTACTTGACTCTTTTAATGGATTGCTTGATCCGCTGCAGTTAAACTTGATGTCTATTGTATTTTATCAGTTTGACAATGTTGGAGGCTAATGATAATTTATTTTGCATTATCTTAGTCATAATATTTCTTGCTGGGCTAGTTGAGCTCACCCTTTCTTTCAGTGTTCTCTTCAGAAAATGAGAACGTAGCTGGGACGAGTCGGGGAATGGAGTGATGGTCCGGATGATAGTATTAGATAGTAGTCCTCACTATTCTGTTAAATAGTGTGAAAATAAATGTAATGAGGACTTATTCTGAGAGTGGATATTGTCTAGAAGACAATATTTATATTTAAACTCATAGCATATGTTTTGTCGTATTTTACACGACTGTTGTATTATTAGTTTGTATTTGAATTTTGTACCATGTATTTGGCGACTCAAGATGGATGATGTATACCTATTTTGGGGGCGTCACAGTTGGTATCAAAGCTTAGGGATATAATCCCTGACTGAGATTTGAGATAAGAACTAGGAGGGGAGTGACGGGGAATTCCTTCGCTAGTATGACCTACCTAAGTTTATCTGGTATTTAATTGGTTGGTCAGAGTATAGGGATAATATGTGATATGATAATTAACCCTTGTTTTATGGCAGTTTTTGAAAATGGCATCCGAGAATGTTGAGAACATCAATGGAGCACAGGAGACCGTTGAGTCTCCACAGATCAATAATCAGGATAATGTGCATCAGGAAGGCGACATTCCTCAGGCAAACAACAATACTGACCAAATTGTGACGCCCCCAAAATAGGTCCATTCCATCCAACCCATTCTGAGTCGCCAAATACATAGTACAGAGATAACTACAACTTTATTAATAAATTTGTCGTGCAAAATACGACAACAACATATATTATGAGTTTAAAAAAACAATTATTGTCTTCAGACAATATACATACCCAAATAAATCCCCATCATAATTATTGATACATTATTTTACAAAAATGGTGAGGACTACTAAACAACTCTCTCTAGAACCATCATTCCATACCCCCAGGCTGCACTCGCTTATATTCTCGCCTCCCGAGAAGAAAAAATGGAACAAAAAGGAAAAGGTGAGCTCGATTAGCCCAATAAAGAATATTATGACTAAGATAATATACAACAAATTATCGTTAGTCTTCAACAGGAAAAATATAATAGAATACAATAGACAACAAGTTTTAAATCAATATTCAGCGAGTGGAAATAATAATTCATTAGAAGAGTTAAGTAGAGAATGCAAACTACTATCTTCTATGTATGAATTTTAAAGTTCATCATCAATATTTTTATCCTTGTAACATCAATCAATATATATCCGAATCATATATTCATCCTTGCACTACAAAGCCGAGGACATTCACCATTGGGTCATATTCATCTAAACACTGCTCATCTTTGCACTACGGCCAAAGATATTCATCGAAATCATTCATCTTTGCACCACGGCCAAAGATATTCATCAAAATCATTCATCTTTGCACTACTAAAGCCAAAGATATTCATCATAACTCATTCATCTTTGCACTACTGGATCAAAGATATTCAATAATATCATTATTTAAGACCGAGGATGATGAAAATATTTTAAAAAAGCGAATCCAAAGTGAAACAAAATGACAAGGATTAAGGATTAAGGATTCGTACTTTGTTTTATCCACGCCCAAAAAATACCTCAAAAATAATCATAGTGGTGTAAAATTCAAGAATGATCAAAACATGGATACAATCAAAGCTAGTATCCAGAATAGATATTTCGGACGAAAAGAAAAATTTTCATTTTCAATGAATAAGGCCAGTATTCGTGAATAAGATCAGATACGTGAATAGTCTTAGTATCGTGAATAGTAACTCTCGACACCAAAAGTTCCAAATTTGATAAAAATTTTCAACCAATATTTGGCATAATGATATTGAAGAAATAATATCATTTTCGAATAAAATAACATCCTTACCTCGAAAGATCAAGATTTAACTCGGAATCTTTGGATAAGCTATGACTTGAACTTGCACCGTATAACAATACTCAAAGTATACTCAAAATACTCACAAGAATAAATTTCGATAATATAGAGAGAAAACTTGAGTTTACGGTGTGATTTTCAATTCTAACCTAAGCACCTATTTATAGGAAATTGCTAGAACACCAAAAAGAAAATTTAATATAATAATAATATATATATATATATATAAATTCTTACGTTTCACTCTTTGAATTCTGAAAATCTGAATTCAAACCACATGCTAGACCCACTAATAACAAAAAAAAACGTTTTCATATTTTAAATATTTTAAACTTCCAAAATCAATTATTTGAACTTGAACTTCAATAATTCACAATAAATAGCCCTTTTATCATAAAATTCGAATCCCCGAGTTTTTATAGGAAATTCAATTTCTACAACTTTACTGTAAGAAAGTTTTCCAAATTCAAAAAGAAATTGACCGAAATCCACAAATGAAAGCGATTTTCTGGTTTATAATCAAATTTCAAATAATAAATGGGGTCCACCGACATGTTTAACATGTTTTAAACATTTTGGTAACAAAATACTCCTCCTCCACATATACTCATATATCCCACATTCATCGTAAAATATCATCGTTAATATATTATTAAAATAATATATTTAAATGAATTATTTTATCGTAAAAAGATAAAATATTAATTTTCAACAATTGTCACTATAAAAATTTTCTCCATCTATATCCACATAAAATCAATATTTTCTTCATCATATGAATCAATAATTAATTATTCACAAATAATATTACGTAATCACAATATTGACAACCGAAGCAGGTTCAGAAAGCAGGGGCTTTCAATAAGAATTTCTCCTTCTTGGTAGCGCAATTAGGTGACCAAACCTCTCCTTGCCAGTAACTTTCTAGACATTGCCAATAATGTTATCTAATAATATTATTAGGATAATATGAATTATTGGTTCGATAATGAAAAAATCTTGTGTAATGACAATTATTGAAACAATGAAGAATATAAAATATCAACGCAGACAATTATTGAATCAATAAAATAAAATCTTGAATAAGAATTATCGTAACCATTATTGAGTAGTGCCTTCTTAAGAATCAATAATTGGTGCAATACCTGAGTGTCTTCTTGCAATAACGCGTATTCATGTGTTTTTAACCACCGGGTATTCCAACAGTGTAAACGATAACAACTACGCCGTTATTTTTAAACAACTTATTTTTGTCGTTTTCTTCCTCCAATCGCTTTCCGTTACTGGGGCACACATGGTCGCTGCTGGTCGCATTTAATATTCCACGGCGATGCATTTAATATTCCACGACCAAACGAATATTCTCGGACAATAATGAATATTATATCACCACTTGCTTATTTAAAATATTTGCGCATTTTACCCATAACTAACCACATTAATCAAATCCACCCTTACTATTTCAAAATAATAAATAAAGGAAATTCCTTTTTTATTTAAAAAAATTTCGGGGTCTTACACAAATGATGAACGATGGAATGTTCAGAGGTTTTATGCAATTCATGCAACATCAGGCAAGAGCGGCTCCTGTACAAAATGTAGGTGGAAATACTGGCAACTCTCGGATGGTCACCGCCAATTAGTTTAAGGAACTGAGACCACCGGAGTTTTTTGGAGAGACAAAACCACTTAAGGCAGAGACGTGGATAAAGCAGATTAACAAGATATTTGATGTCTTGGGATGCTCCGAGGAGCAAAAGGTTCCCTTTGCCACCTTCGTATGTCATGTGCAGAGGCTGATTCTTGGTGGGAATCAGAAACGACTCAACCCCGCCGCTTGATGAAGATGTCTTGGGAGAAGTTCCAGAATCATTCAACGACAAGTACTTTCCCGAAAGTATTCGTCACATGAAAGAGGTAGAGTTCATCAAGCTGGAACAAAACAACATGACCGTATCGCAGTACGAAGCCAAGTTTGCCGAGTTGTCTCGGTTTGCGTCCCATTTGGTTGATAATGAGGAGAGAATGACGCGAATGTTTTTAAGAGATTTGAAACCTGAGATACGTCAATATCTTATATCTCATAAACTGTGTTTGTATTCAGATGTTGTTAATAGGGCTCAGTTATTGGAGCGCGATAATGAGTTAAACTAACCAAAGGAGAGCAGCCGACAAAATGATAATACTAGTGAGAGCAGTCATCAAAGCGGTGACAACAAGCGTGGAGGAAATCAACAGGCCAGAAATGGTAACCATTTCGGTGGTAATCATGGCCAAAACCATAAGAATGGACATTTCAAGAAGAGGAGATTCAACAATGATGGAAAAACATCAGCATCGACACCTGTCGTTAAGGAAGGAGAGCGACCACCTATCATATGCTTCAAGTGTAGAGGAGAGGGACACATCAGTCACAACTGTGCGATGCCATCCAAAGCATGTTACAACTGTGGAAGAGAAGGTCACTTGGCCTGATTTTGTCGTGCACCGAAGACAAGTCCAGCTGGGATGGAGGCATCAAAGGCCGTCCCAGAAAAGTCAAAGCCGGTAGTGCAAAGGAGAGCATTTGTTGTAACCTCCCAGAAAGCAAGGAACCCGAACGAGGTCATCACGGGTAAGCTTATCATAAACTCTAAAGAAGTTTATACCTTATTTGATACCAGTTCTACCCATTCTTTTATTTCTCCTACTTGCGCTCAACGTTTAAATTTGACTCCGGAGAAATTGGACTTTGACTTATTTGTTGAAACTCCATTGGGAGAAACCTTCATTACATCCACGGTTTATAAGTCTTGTTTGGTTCAAATCGATACCCTCACATTACCTGTCGATCTTATTTTATTGAAAATACTTGTATTTGACGTAATTCTAGGGATTGATTGGTTAACTACTCATCATGCAAAAATTAATTATTTTCGTAAGGTTGTTAGCTTTCATATTCCTAATCAACCTATTATGCGAATTCAAGCAACCAAACCATTAAAATCAATCATTGTTATTTTAAGCCATAAAGCTATTCGTTTATTAAAAAATGGATGTCAAGCTTTCTTAGCTCATATCACGGATCTAAACAAAAATACGTCAGTTTTAAATGATATTTCTATTGTTAATGAATTTTCTGACGTATTCCCTGAAGAACTTCCTGGCCTACCCCCAGAGCGTGAAATTGAATTTTGTATCGACCTTGAAACCCCAGACAAAACCCATTTCCAAAGCCCCATATCGAATGGCTCTATTGAACTTCGTGGAGTTAAAGACCCAATGCAGGAATTGTTAGAAATTGGCTTTATTCAATCCTAAGTACTTCTCCTGGGGTGCTTCTGTTTCTATTCATGAAGAAGAAAGATGGGAGTATGCGACTTTGTATTGATTATCGGGAGTTGAATCATGTCACCATCAAAAATAGGTACCCATTGCCACGTATTGATGACTGTTTGACAATTGCAAGGAGCCAAATTCTTTTCAAAGATTGATCTTCGTTCCAGATATCACCGGTTGAAGATTAGAACCGATGACATTCCAAAGACGGCTTTAAGAATCTGAGACGGGCATTATGAATTCTCGTCATGTCTTTTGGATTGACTAATGCTCCTCTTTGCCTTCATGGATATGATGAACCAAGTATTCAAGGAATATTTGGATCACTTTGTTGTCGTTTTTTATTGATGACATACTTATTTATTCCAAAAGTCGTGAAGATCATGAGCTACACTTGAGGCTGATACTCCGTGCATCCCAAGACATCGAATATCTTGGTGATTTGTTTGACCCACGTCTCCGCCTTAATCGGATCCGCTTTTCCTGCACTCGTGGTCCCAACTCTTTGAAGCGCTTGGCCGTGACAAACCGTGACGTTGTTATCATTTCCCAATTAGATTGTGCACGAGTCTCCCTCGTCTAATTTTGCATGAACTGCAAGAATCATCTAAACATCCCATCGTTCATCATCTATTAAGTGGTTTTGTTCACAGGAGGAACATTGTCAGTCTGTTACACGTTTTCCTCGTTGGTGAGTACAGGCGTCTCCATGGTCTCATTTATTCCACTGTTAACATTCTCAGTCGACATTCTCAAATCTGCGCCATAAAAACAAAGGTTAATTAAGGAAATCAATATATCACATAATATCCCTATATCTTGACTAACTAACACATAAGCTTAGGTAGGACACACTTAGCGAAGGATTTACTCGTCTCTCCCTCCTAGTTCTATTCCCAGATCTCCGCGGAGATCATATCCCTAAGCTCGATACCAACTGTGACACCCCCAAAATAGGTATACATCACCCATTCTGAGTTGTCAATTCATGGTACAGAAACAACTACAACTTTATTAATACAACATAAAAACTGAGAGTTTAAATACAAATATTATTTTCTAGACAATATCTATACCCAAATAAATTCTCATCACAATTATGGATACATTATTTTACAAAAATGGTGAGGACTACTAAACAACTCTCTCTAGAATCGTCATTCCATACCCTGACTCGTACTCGCTACATTCTCGCCTCCTGAGAAGAAAAATGGAACAAAAAGGAAAAGGGTGAGCTCAACTAGCCCAGTAAAGAACATTATGACTAAGATAATATAAAATAAATTATCGTTAGTCTTCAACAGGGAAAAATCTGAGAGAATATAATAAACAACAAGTTTTAGATCAATATTCGCAGCGAAAATAATAATTCATAGAAGAGTTACGTAGAGAATGAAATCTACTATTATCTATGAATTTAACAGTCCATCAACAATATTTTTATCCCTGTAACATCAATCAATGCACATCTTGAATCATATATTCATCTTTGCACTATAGGCCAAAGATATTCATCAGTTGGTCATGTTCATTTCAACACTTGTTCATCTTTGCACTACGAGCCAAAGATATTCATTATATAATCATCAATCTTTGCACTACAGGCCAAAGATATTCAATAATATCATCATTTAGGACTGAGGATGATGAAAAATATTTTAAAGAAAACAAATCCAGTGAAACAAAAGAATAAATATTAAGGATTCGTTATTTCACTTATTTCATGTCCAAAAATACCTCATAAATAATCATAGTGGTGTAAAATTTAAGAATGATCAAAACATGGATACAATCAAAGCTAGTATCCATAATAGATATTTTGGACGAAAAGGAAAATTTTTGTTTTTCAATAAATAGTACCGTATTCGTGAATAGTGTCGTATACGTGAATAGTAATCCCGACACAAAAAGTTCCAAATTTGATTAAAAGTTCAGATCAATACTTCTAAGATAATGATATTGGAAGAAATAATATCATTTTAAAAAAATAATATCCTTACTCGAAAGAATAAGATTTTTTTATTGA
Source organism: Panax ginseng (assembly GCA_020205605.1). Taxonomy (NCBI): domain Eukaryota; kingdom Viridiplantae; phylum Streptophyta; class Magnoliopsida; order Apiales; family Araliaceae; genus Panax; species Panax ginseng. The sequence continues at coordinate 143,938,113 of CM035134.1, read as the reverse complement.
AACAATTTGGATATAAGTTATGACTTGAACTCGCACTGAGATAGCAACACTCAAAGTATTAAAATACTCACAAGAATACGCTTCAATATATCGAGAGAGAAGAGAGAGAAAACATCGGTTTACGGTGTGATTTTCAATTTAACCTAAGCACCCTATTTATAGGAAAATATTTTGAACACTAAAGCACAAAATTTAATAAAATATTAATATATTTTTATTAAATTTCCCTACATACACAATCTTCAATTGAACTCATTACTAAGCACATGTTAAATGAGTCTCACAAAATGTAAAAATGTTTTTCTTAATAAAAATAATTAAAACTTCAAAAATTAATTATTTCGGAACTTCAATAATTCATAATAAAGAGCTCTTTTATCAGAAAATTCGAAACTCGCACCTTTTCCATAGGAAATTCCATTATCAACAACTTTGCAGAAGAGAGTTTTCCAAATTCCAAAGCGTAAATTGGACCAAATCCACAAACCAAGCGATTTTAAATTTATAATCAAATTTCAGTCAAGAAATGGGGTCCACTGACATGAAAAACATGTTTTAAATATTTTTGGTAATAAAAATACTCCTCCTCATATACTCATATATCCCACATTCATTGTAAAAATATCACCATTATTATATTATTAAAATATAATATATTTAAATAAATTTTTTATCAGAAAAAGATAAAATATTAATTTTCAACAATTGTTACATTAAAAATTTTCACCATCTATATCCACATAAAATATTTTTCTCATCATATCAATCAATAATTAATTATTCACAAATAATATTATAGAATCACAATACTGACAACCAGGCCGTTCCCAGGATAGAGGGGGCTTTCTAATAAGGATTTATCCTTACTGGCGCGCAATTAGATGACCAAACCTCTCCTTAGACAGAACTTTTTAGACATTGTCAATAATGTTATCTAATAATATTATTCAGATAATATAAATTATTACTTCGATAATAAAAAATACTATGTAGTGACAATTATTGAAACAATAGTAATATAAAATATCAACGCAGCAATTATTGAATCAATAAAATAAAATACTAAACAATAATTACTGTAACAATTATTGAGTAGTGCCTTCTTATGTAAGAATCAATAATTGGTGCAATGTCGGTATCTTCTTGTGTTTTAACCCAAGAGTATTCCAACAAGATTAATCTGTAATAACTACGTAATTATTTATAACCAACTTATTCTTGTCGTTTTCTTCATCCAATCGCTTTTCGTTATGGGGCCCACACAAGGCTGCGCCGTCGTACGAATATTCCCCGACAGCAAGAATATTCCACGACCAAACAAATATTCCACAACAACAATGAATATTTTATAACCACTTGCTTATTTGAAATATTTGTGCATTTTTACCCATAAATAACCACATTAATCAAATCAACCTTTACTATTTCAAAATAATAAATAGAGGAATTTAAATTTCATTTATTAATAATTTGGGGTCTTACATAAGCTTTATGCCAAGTTGAAGAAATGTGAGTTCTGGCTTGAGGAAGTAGCATTCTTTGGGCACGTGGTATCAAGTCATGGAATATCATTGACCAAAGAAAGATTGAAGCTATTCAAAGTCGAGAGCAACCTAAATCGATGATCAAAATACGTAGCTTTCTCGGTTTATTGGTTATTATCGGAGATTCGTGGAAGGATTTTCTCGAATCGCTACTCCACTAACTCAGCTGACTCGAAAAGATACAAAGTTCGGTTGGAGCGAGGAATGTGAGAAGAGTTTTCAAGAACTCAAGAGAAGACTCATTTCAAAGACTGTTACGACAATACCATCGGCTCGGAGGATTTGTCATCTCAAGGTGATGCTTGAGCAAAAGGTTAGGATGTGTTCTCATGCAACATGGGAAAGTCATAGTTTATGCCTCTCTAAGGCAACTCAAAGAATATGAGAGGAATTATCCTACTCATGATTTAGAGTTGGCAGCTGTTGTTCGCACTAAAGATTTGGAGGCATTACTTGTATGGGGAAAAAGTGGAGATCTTTACGGATCATAAAAGCCTCAAATATTTCTTCACTCAAAAGGAACTCAATATTTGACAACGACGTTGGCTTGAACTGTTGAAAGATTATGATCATACCATCCAATACCATCCCGGAAAAAGCGAACGTGGTAAAATGACGCATTGAGTAAGATCATATCGCGGCATGCGAGGCGATATATTGTCAATGCAAAGGCCCATTTTGTGTGACTTGCAAAGGATGGAGATAGATTTAAAGAATCCAGAGACCCATGTGATAATGGCGAACATACGAGTAGAACCGACTTTAATTGATAAAGTTAAAGCTGCTCAAACTACAGACCTGGAGCTGATGCGTATGAGGAAGAAAGTGCAAGAAGGTGTTATGTCGGAAGCAAGAATTGATGATGACGGAATACTTCAAGTCAACTCCAGACTTTGTGTTCCTAACGATCCTGAGTTAAAGTATAAAATCATGATGGAGGCGCACAACACACCATTTGCAATCCATCTCGGGGAGTACCAAAATGTATCGTGATCTTCGTCATACATTTTGGTGGACAATATATGAGAGAGATATCATTTGTTTATCTCAAGGTGTCTAACTTATCAACGAGTCAAGGCGAAGCACCAAGTACTAAAAGGTCCATTGCAACCACTTGAAATTCCAGAGTGGAAGTGGGAGCACATTACCATGGATTTCGTTACTGGCCTTCCCAAGGTTTCTCAAGGCATTGATGCAATTTGGGTCATTGTTGATAGATTGACCAAGTCTGCTCACTTCTTACCAATACGAGAAACTTATTGTAATAACCGTGAATCTTAAGTCACCATGTATGTATGTACATTTTTTTTTTAAACTTTGTGTTATATATGGATACATACATTTATGGATTTCATTAAAAATGAAAGCCTTGTGACCTAATTATACATTAGGTAAGGATATTAAATAACCTAAGGGTTATGGTAACACGAAAAAGTTAGTATTTTATATGTATACTAACTTAAGTTGGTAAACTTAGTATTTCAAGTGACTAATAATTTTAAACCTAATTCTTGTAAATCTAATTAGGTTATGAGATAAAATCATATGTATAAGTAATTAAACTTCATATGATTGGAGATGAAAGCCCTAAATTATCAAATTGGGTAACATTATTAAAATTGTTGGACTATGTTTTTATCTAGCCCAAATCAATTAAAAGAAAAGCCCAAGGAAAATAAAATGTAATCCAATACTTAGCCCACTTGATTGGGGGTATTCTAGACATTTGATTAATCAAAATTGGGCATTTAAAATAAAAGCTAAATGGTGGATATTATGAGGATCCTAAGTGGAATAATTAATCTAGCTTGTCCATTAGTAGACATGAATAAACATAAGGACAATGTTGTAAGGCTCCCATTGGTTGCCACTCCATTATGCACATTTAATCATGTTTAGCCTAAGGTAAGTAATAATACAAAGTTTTTACCTAATGGGCAACAAAATAATTGTGGGAGAATTATTAATGAATTGGCCATTTTATTTTGTAAACACAATTCATTCTTCCAACATCTCATTCTTCCAACATTTCATTTTCTCTCCATCTTCTTCATCTTCTTCTTCTATCTCTTGCTCCCAAGCTAGCCAACTTCAAAGAGAGAAAAGAGATAGAGAATTTCGTCCATAGAAAGAAAAAAAAAATATAGGAGTGCTAGTTGTTTATGCCCCCTAAGTTCATTAGTTACTTTGGAAAATCAAGGAAAGTAGCCACTAAGTCAAGGTATAATGTACCTTCATTTTCTTCTTCTCTTACCTTGTTTTGATAGCTTGAGTTTTGATGGGGTTATGTACAACTACTCAATATACACTAGTTATACATACCATCATGCATGGAACTAAGTATCTTGAGTGTTGGATCTAAGGCTTAGAGGAAGAAAATGAGCATATGTTCTCCAAGGGTGAAAACTCTTGTTTTTCTTCCACTAAATCTTGTGTAACTCAAGTTCTACAACTTGGAATTATGATCCGTCGAAGGGGGGTGCTAGATACATGAGTTATCTAGTAAACCCAAGTGGTAGATCACAAATCTAGCATGTTTTGAAACCTTTGAGATTTTTTTTACAAAAACAGACCACTTTATATGCTAAAGCCTTGAAATCCAAAATCAGCTACTGACTTGTTTTTCATGAGGCTGTTTCGGCTAGTTCCTTGTCTTGTAAAAATCTGGAAAAATATTACAGAGGTACCTTATGAAGTTATATACAGCGTAGGAAAAAGAACGGACACGTTCGAAAGTTATATATTGTGCGTAATGACTATTTCCAGTAAAGGACTCCATAAATATTATCCTACGAATATCTCACTGTGTATACACTGGAAAATTCCAAAGTTTTTACAGTAGCTTCATATATGTTAAGAGAGCATACCCTGAAAATTTCAGATTTTCTGAGTAAAACTCAATTTATGAAAAATAGAGCAAGATCCGAGTGTTTTGGACACTTTAAAAATAGTAAATCATTTTCTAAAATTCTAGAAAAATTAGAGGATCATTGTTGGTTCATATTCTGTTAAAATCCAGAAGCTGAGAATTTTTGGAATCAGTTTGCTATTTTCCTAAAAATGATTAGGTTGTGAATAAAAGGAAATAAATAGTTAAATGATGTCTTTAATGAGGAAAAATATGATTTTATGCTTGAATGCTCATAATATATTATATCATGACTATCTTAGGGCATTTTGGTAATTTATAATAATAAATATTATTTATAACCTTTTATGGATATTAAATAAGAGGTTAATAAAGGATGAACAATTAGAATAAATTATTTGTTAATTTAATAAATCATTGATATATTATTATAATATTAATAATATTATAATATGATGTTGTTATGTAAATAAAAATATTAGATTAGAGTATTATTATTAAATAATAATATTCGAGATTAAATAAAATATTATTAAATGATTAATAATATTAGTAAAGGGATAAAATATTATTAAATGATTAATAATATTAGTAAGTGAATAAAATGTTAGTAAATGATTTAAAGTATTATTAGTGAACCAATAATACTAGAAGATGAATTAATATTATCTAAGTTAATAATATTATGTGAATTAAAGGTAGTCGTTAATTAATAATAACACTATCTAGGCATGATAATGTTTATAAGAACTTATTGTAATGTATAATATCTATGTGGTTACATAATCGATGTTATGCATTGACTAATTGAAAGACTAATTATAGGTCTCTCAAAGGAAGATAATTTAAGCTGCATAGTGGATAGAAATTAATTTAAGTGGTTTGTAACTTACGATCGAGGCAAGTTTCTAACTCAACTTGAGTTATTATTTTCAAAGCATATTAGTGAATAATTATTGATGATTATTCACGTCTTTATTGATTATTGAAATTAGCACTTTGTGCAATTGAATTCTGTTCTCTTGTTATTGAATCGTGAATTAAATTAAAGTTCTTCATTTATGAACTGTTTATGATAGATCTATGCTAATTGTATCGCCTAGATCAAGCATGTCTAAATTTGTTAAATCAAATGGATTTTAAATACATTGTTCTTATTAATTGATATGGTAAGAACTCTTGATTGAGAAATGGACAAATTTGATTAAGGCATGATATCAATGTTCGGATTATTAAGTGTTTATGCATAAATCACGGGGTATGAAAAGGTGATCCCTTGAATACCAAAACTTATTAAAAGGTCGATTTAAGTCATTTCGAGCACCTTGGCAAATGTTCATGGTTATTCAAAACCACTCGGTTCATGTTATTCAATTATCGAATATTCAATTGTTGATTATTAATTCATGTTCCTTCACAATCTTATATTATTGTTGAATATTGAAGGCAATATTTCTTTCTAAGTCATGATATATCTCCTTTGTCTTTTTAAACTTGTGAAGCAAATTAGTTTCTTACTCTTGCTTTATATCATGACCTCTATTTTTGATTAAGCGAAGGATCTAATCACGAAGGACAAGGGCAAGGGCAAGATCCAGGAGTAATTTTAGAATGAATGTTAAATTAGTTATTATCTAATGGAATTTCTTGAGTAAACTATTTGTATTATAAATGGTGTATTTAAAGTTAAGGTTAGAGACCTTGGGACCATGTTTTGAGACTTTTGTATAATGAGCGATTGTATGTTTATTATTTGAAATAGTTATAGAATGCTTATGATGATGATAGGATCGTGACCTTTGAATCTAAGGTTAGAGAACACGGATTTGGGGCGTCGCTGAGGTTGGTATCAAAGTCATGAGGTTATAAACATTAGGAATGCGAAACCTAGGTTATAACCTTGGTAGAAAACTCTTATAGAGTATGTTAGGAGATGGATTATGGAAATTCATCAAGTTTGTGTTGTACTTAATAAAATATTATTTCATTTCATCAATGAATATATTTTATTGTAGTCTTGACGTTGACTTTATGGTGTTTGTAGGATGTCGATGGCCTTGAGGTAGTTACTCGGTTGAGCAGGAACCCATTGAGCATGAGGCCACCCAAGATGTCCTCATGGTCCTCGGTAGGGGACTTGTTGAGGAGAATCACCAATTAGAGGCGAGTGGAGGAATTAGAAGTAGAAAACCACACCTCCAATTTCTTGAAGAACAATACAAGGATGCGACTCATCAAGCGGATGGAGAAAGTCGAGCGAAGGAAAAATTTGATGAGTCCCGATTGCAAGTTGGGATCTTGATGGTACAACTAGAGAATGAAAAGGCAAAGTTTGGAGAGGTGAGCATGAAGCATCCGGAGATGCAGGAGGTGAGTTTGACGTAGAAATTACCGATAAGATGCTTGGTGGAAGAGGCACTCCATGAGTCGGATGAGTTGGTGGGCCAATTAAAGATCGAAGCTGCAGTCGTAAAGGTCGAGTAGAAACTTTAGGATCGGCCCTTGATGCGGCGAGATGAGGGCCGGTATGCAGAGGGGCTAGGAGGGTCCACTCGAGATAGAGAAGTCTAGTCGATCCGATTCGGACGTAGAGTCCCGCGATAGTTGCTTCCCTAGGAGCCACAGTGTGTAGGTGACTGGCAGGCCACCGGTGGTGATGATGTGATGGCCCGAGTTGTAAATAGATGCATTAGTACTTTTCTTGTTGTGTAATAAGGTTTTATGTTGATGTAAACCTCAAAGAGGTGTGAGGTAGTAAATGGTTATGTACTTTTCTCTAATTGTGTTTGTAGGGAGGTATCATTATGAGTTAATCCCATCTTTTGTGTTAAAATGGGATAGTAGCATTTATAAAATATACTGTATTAATCGTGTAAGTCACTTTGAAGATTGGTGTATGAATATAAATGCGATATTATTATGATATGTGTTAGAAAATTTTAAATAGTAAATTTTCTATTTAATGTTATGTGAATCCGATGGTGATTTGGAAAATGTTCTTTAAAAACAAACTTAACCCACTCAAGCGAGGAGAAAGACTTCCAAATCTGGTAACTTAAAACTCTCACATATTGATCATCGATTGTTTAAATAAATAGCGTATTACATACTAAGTAATCATATGATAATAAATCCGAGTAACGTGTTAGAATTTTGTTTCACTAGATAATGGCGTATGAGACGGACTCGAGAACCAAGATATTAAAAGATCGAGTTAATAATGCGTGGGATCTCAACAAAACCCAATGCAAGATTTTATTAACATGATGGTTGAAGCCATGAGAATCAAGCTCAAACTGCAGGAAATCAAAAAGACACCCAAATAGTAAACTTTAAGGACTTCAAGTGGGACCGCCGGAGTTAGGAGGAACAATGAGACCGATAGAAGCCCAAATGTGGGTAAAAGAGATTGAGAAGGCCTTCGTTATTGCTAGAGTAGAAGGAAGAACGAAGACAATTTTGCTACCTACTTAATGAAGGGGAGGCTAGCTATTGGTGGGATGCCAACCGAACAAATAGGAGCTCGGAATCGTGACTTGGGAAGCATTCAAGAAGTTGTTCTTGAGAACTACTTTCGAGAGTGTTCAAGCAAGAATGGAGATCAAGTTCTTGGGCTGAAACAAGAGAATATGTCGATGTCGAAAGTATCTTTGCGAAATTCAATGAATTGGCGATTCGCTCCACATCGGTGGACACAGAGGCGAGGAAGCGAGAAGGTTTGAAAATGGACTAAAGCCGTGGATTTATAGTAAGGTAGCGGTTTTACAAATCACATCATTCTCAACTCTGTTGGAAAAAGCTCTTATAGCGAGAAGGAGGAAGCGAAGCGGTCTCAAGAATCTGATCGGGAGAAGAATAAGAAGAAATAGGAAGGTGGGAATCAAAATGTCGGTGATGGTGGTGGTAGCAACAATAAGAAGCGGAAATGGAGCGATTGGGGGTAGTAATTTGGAGATCACGTGAGGAAGCGTGCAACAAAAAGAAGTCGGTGTGTGGGAACTGTGGAAAGGGTCACTCGGGGGAGTGCTGGAAAGGAAAAATGATATGTTATACATGTGGGCAAGAAGGGCATACCTCACCCAATTGTACTAAGGTGAAGAAAGGAGGTTGCTTTAATTGTGGTGAAGTGGGACATCGGATCAAGGATTGCCCGAAGAAGAAAAGCATGGATGGCGGAAATGGCAACAGGGGCAATAACACAAAGACAACCAGTGGAGGACCAGCCCAGCCAAACAAGCCAACAGCACGGACATTCAATATGACAGTGCAAGATGTTGTGGCATCCAGGGAGGTGGTGTCAGGTATAATTCCGATCAATGATATAAATGCACATGTGTTATTCGATTAAGGAGCTTCATGTTCTTTTTGTATGTCGATGAATTTTCTCAAAGATTAAGTTTACCTCATGAACTATTAGAACACCCTATGAATGTAGAAGTAGCAAACAAAGAAATTATCCCCTGTAGACTACATCTATAGGGCTGTTGTGCTTAATGTAAGAGGTTTAAGCTTAACGTGGATTTGATACCGATTCGTCTTGGAGAGTTTGATGTAATCCTTGGGATGGATTGGTTATCAAGTCATGGGCGGTCATTGATTTGTAAGAAAAAGTGCGTACACCTAAAGACTCTAATAAGTCAAAGGTGGTATTTTATGGCGATAAATCGCTAAGACAATCTTGTTGTCGACGATGATGCAAGCAATGAAGTTGCTTAGGAAGGGTTGTATAGGTTATTTGGCTCACCTTGTGGATACCCATGAGAATCGAGGGGTGAGTGGGTCAAATACCTATTGTAAGGGAATTCGTTGACGTTTTCCCGGATGAAATTAAAGGATTGCCACCGGATAGAGAGATAGAGTTTGTTATCGATTTGGCACCGGGGACATCACCCAGTATCAAAGCGCCGTATCGCATGGCTCCGGTAGAAATGAAGGAACCGATGGTTCAACTACAAGAGTTGTTAGATAAGGGATACATTCGACCAAGCGTATCACCATAGGGAGCACCGATCTTATTCGTAAAGAAGAATGATGGATCATTAAGACTTTGTATCGACTAGAGAGTTGAACAAGGTCACCATTAAGAATAAATACACGTTGCCGAGGATCGACGATTTGTTTGATCAGTTGAAGGGGCAAAATACTTTTCAAAAATTGACTTGAGGGTGGTTATCACCAAGCTGAAGGTGAGACATGAGGATATTCCAAAGGCGGCATTGAACTCGGTATGGACACTTTGAGTTTTTGGTAATGTCTTTTGGGTTAACTAATGCCGGTGACATTCATGGATTTGATGAACGAGTGTTTAAGCGATTTGGATAAGTTTGTTGTCGTGTTCATCGGCGACATTCGGTATATTCGAGAGACGAGAGGAAGATCACGTTGAACATCTAAGGAAAGTGTTGGAGGCGTTAAGGAGGAGAAGTTGTATGCAAAGTTCTCCAAGTGTGAATTTTTGGTTGCGGAGAGTGCGGTTTTTGGGTCACGTTATCGACAAAGATGGTGTTTGGTAGATCCGACCAAAAGTAGAAGCGGTTATCAAGCGGGAACGACCAAAGACACCGCTGAAATTAGGAGTTTCTTGGAATTAGCGAGGATCTATCGAAGATTCATCCAAGATTTTCAAAGGTAGCATCGCCATTGACCAACCTTACTAGAAAGAGCGGTGAAGTTCGTTTGGACGGAAAAATGTGAACGAGTTTCATGGAATTGAAGAAGAGGCTCGATCAAGCACTGTGTTGGCTTTTACCGGACAACACGGGAGGATTTGTAGTGTATAATGATCGTCACACAAGGGTCTTGGCCGGTGTCTTGATGCAAAGCATGGCAAGGTCATTGCAGCACGCTTCACGTCGACTAAAGGACTATGAGAAGGGTTATCAGACTCATGACACGGAGTTAGAGTGATAGTTTTGCCTTGAAAATTTGGAGGCACTATTTGTATGAGAGAAGTGTGAGATATATACGGATCATAAGAGTCTAAAGTATATCTTCACCCGGAAGGAGCTAAATATGAAGCGTACCGATGGCTAGAATTGATCAAGGATTATGATTGTGAGATTACTGTACCATCCGTGCAAAACAAATGTAGTGGTGATGCCACAGCGAGAAAAAAGCGAGAGAGAAGTTATTGAAGTTAACCATTCAAGAGGAATTGGTGAAGGATTTCAACGACTTGACTTAGAGGTTAAGTAATGACGTGAGGTCGATGAGAAATTATTTCTTGTGGCGGTGAGCCCTACTTTATTAGATAAGGTTAAAGAGGCTCAAGAGAAGGGCGAAGATTCATGACGACATCAAGAAGCGATTATTGAAGGGATGAATTGAAATACAAGATTGATGCACCGGATCGCTAAGATTTGAAGGGCGAATTTGGAGTGCAGATTAATACGAACTAAAGAAGAGATTCTACGCAAGAAGCACATAATCTGAGGTACTCGATACACCCTGGGAAGCACAAAATGTATCAAGACTTACGTCAAGACTTTTGGTGGCCAAACATGAAGAGAGAGGTTGCGAGATGTGTCGGCGGATGTCTAACTTGTCGAGAGTCGAGCATCAACGACGAGTGGACTATTCTGACCTTTAGAGATTCCGGAGTGGAAATGGGAGCACATCACGATGGATTTTGTGGTGGGACTTCAAACAACGCAAAAGGGACACGATGCCATATGGGTGATCGTAGATCGTCTTACTGAAGTCGGTTCACTTTTGCCGATCAAGATCGGTATAGTCCGGACCCGGTAGCCAAACTATACATCAAAGAAATTATATCGAGACATGGCGTGCGAGTATCTATTGTGCCGGATAGGGATCCGCGATTCACGTCAAACTTACGGAAGAGTCTTGAGGAAAGAATGGGGGCCTTGACTACGGATGAGCACGCGTATCATCCATGAGCCGATGGGCAAAGCGAGAGAAACGATTCAAACACTTGAAGACATGCTTTCGGAGCTTGTGTGATGGACTTCAAGGTAGTTGGGAGGATCATCTTCCATTGGTAGAGTTCGCGTACAACAATAGCTTACCACGCCAAACATCGGAATGCCGCCGTCTGAAGCAGCGTATGGGAGGAAATGTAGAAACGCTTGAGTATCTTTGGGATGAAGTGGGTGAACGTCAACTGTTGGGACGAAGCGTGCAAATGCAATAGTAGAGACCATTAAGGTGATTAGAGCCCATTGGTAGCGACTCAAGATCGCCTGAAGAAGTATGCAGACTTACATCATGTGAGCGAGATTTTGAGGTGGGAAGCCATGCATTTTGAAAGTATCTCCTTGGAAAGGAAAGATAAGGTTTGGAAAGAAAGGTAAGCTAAGTCAAAGATTTATTGGACCTTTTGAGATCTTGAAGAAGATAGGCGAAGTGGCGTCTGAGGTAGCTCTACCTCCCTGGCTCGGAACATATTCATAATGTGTTTTCATGTGTCGATCTTCTGACCATATAAACTGATTACAAGCATGTGATAACGCATCTGAGCCAATTCGGTCGAAAAAGATTTATCGACGAGGAAATTCGATTCGAAGTTTTAGATAGAAAGGAACAAAAATTGCGAAATAAGGTTATACATTACGTAAAAGTTCTTTGGAGGAACCACAATCTTTGAAGAAAGCTACGTGGGAACTTGAAGAAAGGATACGAGAAAATTACCCACACCTTTTTGAGTAACCTTATATGTAATTAGGGGGCCGGAATTCTTATATAGGGGGAGGATGTAATAGCAAGTGAATCTTAAGTCACCATGTATGTATGTACATTTTTTTTAAACTTTGTGTTATATATGGATACATACATTTATGGATTTCATTAAAAATGAAAGCCTTGTGACCTAATTATACATTAGGTAAGGATATTAAATAACCTAAGGGTTATGGTAACACGAAAAAAGTTAGTATTTTATATGTATACTAACTTAAGTGGGTAAACTTAGTATTTCAAGTGACTAATAATTTTAAACCTAATTCTTGTAAATCTAATTAGGTTATGAGATAAAATCATATGTATAAGTAATTAAACTTCATATGATTGGAGATGAAAGCCCTAAATTATAAAATTGGGTAACATTATTAAAATTGTTGGACTATGTTTTTATCTAGCCCAAATCAATTAAAAAGAAAAGCCCGAGGAAAATAAAATGTAATCAATACTTAGCCCACTTGATTGGGGGTATTCTAGACATTTGATTAATCAAAATTGGGCATTTAAAATAAAAGCTAAATGGTGGATATTATGAGGATCCTAAGTGGAATAATTAATCTAGCTTGTCCATTAGTAGACATGAATAAACATAAGGACAATGTTGTAAGGCTCCCATTGGTTGCCACTCCATTATGCACATTTAATCATGTTTAGCCTAAGGTAAGTAATAATACAAAGTTTTTACCTAATGGGCAACAAAATAATTGTGGGAGAATTATTAATGAATTGGCCATTTTATTTTGTAAACACAATTCATTCTTCCAACATCTCATTCTTCCAACATTTCATTTCTCTCCATCTTCTTCATCTTCTTCTTCTATCTCTTGCTCCCAAGCTAGCCAACTTCAAAGAGAGAAAAGAGATAGAGAATTTCGTCCATAGAAAGAAAAAAAAAATATAGGAGTGCTAGTTGTTTATGCCCCCTAAGTTCATTAGTTACTTTGGAAAATCAAGGAAAGTAGCCACTAAGTCAAGGTATAATGTACCTTCATTTTTCTTCTTCTCTTACCTTGTTTTGATAGTTTGAGTTTTGATGGGGTTATGTACAACTACTCAATATACACTAGTTATACATACCATCATGCATGGAACTAAGTATCTTGAGTGTTGGATCTATGGCTTAGAGGAAGAAAATGAGCATATGTTCTCCAAGGGTGAAAACTCTTGTTTTTCTTCCACTAAATCTTGTGTAACTCAAGTTCTACAACTTGGAATTATGATCCGTCGAAGGGGGTGCTAGATACATGAGTTATCTAGTAAACCCAAGTGGTAGATCACAAATCTAGCATGTTTTGAAACCTTTGATTTTTTTTTTACAAAAAGCAGACCACTTTATATGCTTAAAGCCTTGAAATCCAAAATCAGCTCTTGACTTGTTTTTCATGAGGCTGTTTGGCTAGTTCCTTGTCTTGTAAAAATCTGGAAAAATATTACAGAGGTACCTTATGAAGTTATATACGCGTAGGAAAAAAGAAGCGGACACGTTTGAGTTATATATTGTGCGTAATGACTATTTAAAGTAAAGGACTCCATAAATATTATCCTACGAATATCTCACTGTGTATACACTGGAAAATTCCAAAGTTTTTACAGTAGCTTCATATATGTTAAGAGAGCATACCCTGAAAATTTCAGATTTTTCTGAGTAAAACTCAATTTATGAAAAATAGAGCAAGATCCGAGTGTTTTGGACACTTTAAAAATAGTAAATCATTTTCTAAAATTCTAGAAAAATTAGAGGATCATTGTTGGTTCATATTCTGTTAAAATCCAGAAGCTGAGAATTTTTGGAATCAGTTTGCTATTTTTCCTAAAAATGATTAGGTTGTGAATAAAAGGAAATAAATAGTTAAATGATGTCTTTAATGAGGAAAAATATGATTTTTATGCTTGAATGCTCATAATATATTATATCATGACTATCTTAGGGCATTTTGGTAATTTATAATAATAAATATTATTTATAACCTTTTATGGATATTAAATAAGAGGTTAATAAAGGATGAACAATTAGAATAAATTATTTGTTAATTTAATAAATCATTGATATATTATTATAATATTAATAATATTATAATATGATGTTGTTATGTAAATAAAAATATTAGATTAGAGTATTATTATTAAATAATAATATTAGAGATTAAATAAAATATTATTAAATGATTAATAATATTAGTAAAGGGATAAAATATTATTAAATGATTAATAATATTAGTAAGTGAATAAAATGTTAGTAAATGATTTTAAAGTATTATTAGTGAACCAATAATACTAGAAGGTGAATTAATATTATCTAAGTTAATAATATTATGTGAATTAAAGGTAGTCGTTAATTAATAATAACACTATATCTAGGCATGATAATGTTTATAAGAACTTATTGTAATGTATAATATCTATGTGGTTACATAATCGATGTTATGCATTGACTAATTGAAAGACTAATTATAGGTCTCTCAAAGGAAGATAATTTAAGCTGCGTAGTGGATAGAAATTAATTTCGTATTTGTAACTTCTGATCGAGGCAAGTTTCTAACTTCAACTTGAGTTATTATTTTCAAAAGCATATTAGTGAATAATTATTGATGATTATTCACGTCTTTATTGATTATTGAAATTGCACTTTGTGCGATTGAATTCTATTCTCTTGTTATTGAGCGTGAATTAAATTAAAGTTCTTCATTTATGAAGCTATTTATGATAGATCTATCTTTAATTGTCGAATTTAGATCAAAGCATGTCTAAATTTGTTAAATCAAATGGATTTTAAATAGGTACATTCTTATTAATTGATATGGTAAGAACTCTTGATTGAGAAATGGACAAATTTGATTAAGGCATGATATCGATGTCGGATTATTAAGTGTTTATGCATAAATCACGGGGTATGAAAAGGTGATCCTTGAATACCAAAACTTATTAAAAGGTCGATTTAAGTCAATTTTGAGCACCTTGGCAAATGTTCATGGTTATTCAAAACCACTCGATTCATATTATTCAATTATCGAATATTCAATTGTTGATTATTAATTCATGTTCCTTCACTGATCTTATATTATTGTTGAATATTGAAGGCAATATTTCTTTCAAGTCATGATATATCTCCTTTGTCTTTTTAAACTTGTGAAGCAAATTAGTTGCTTACTCTTGCTATATCATGACCTCTATTTTTCGTTAAGTTCAGAAGGATCTAATGCGAAGGATAAGGCAAGGCAAGATCCAGGAGTAATTTTAGAATGAATGTTAAATTAGTTATTATCTAATGGAATTTCTTGAGTAAACTATTTGTATTATAAATGGTGTATTTAAAGTTAAGGTTAGAGACCTTGGGACCATGTTTTGAGACTTTTGTATAATGAGCGATGTGTATGTTTATTATTTGAAATAGTTATAGAATGCTTATGATGATGATAGAATCGTGAGCCTTTGAATCTAAGGTTAGAGAACTTTGGATTTGGGAATTATTTATTATTCGCTTAATAACGGCAGATATTTTAATACTTATACTTGGTGTGACATTCTTATGCGATACTCGTTTATATGATGATGAAGTTTTGTTTTGCTTTTGAAATATCCTAGTTTATTATTAGCATATTTCGTTAATAAAAGCGAAGCATCTTTATATAAAAAGCGTTGAATACTTTTATAAAGTTATTACGTATTTATTTGATAATGAAATAAAATCTTTTATTATAAAATACTGATACTTTTATAAAGTTATTAGTTTTATTTGATAATAATTAGATATATTATATTTTATTATGCGTAGTGTTTTTGCGTAGTGCCCGACATAGTCATTGCGTAGTAAAAATCTTTTTATATAAAATAGAATATATTATATTTTATTTAAAAAGATTTTCCAACTTTAAATATGGACCGTCTGGATTAAAGTAAATCTGATCTAGTAGTTTCATGGATTAATTCTTATGCATTCCATTTTCCTATAAATAGAAACTCAATTCACGCCCGTTATTTTCTTCACAATTCCTTTTGAACTTCTGAGAGAAAAAACTATGGAGAGATTATAGAGAGATAGAAGAAAAGAGTTTTACTTCTTCACTTCTGCTATAATATCAAGTATTATTTCACATTAAGGATATTATTCTTTTGTATTCATGAAGAGAAATTACATTATTCCATTTCTTTATTATTACATTGGAATAACTTTATATCTGTGGAAATACCTATCTTGGTGAATATTATTGTATACATCTTTATTATTAGTTTGAACATCTTGATGCATCTTTCTTCGGACTGGTTAAAAGTCTTTATTGATTACTGTCTTTATTATTAGTTGGAACATCACATATATACGTCTGGCACTTTCGTTAAAATCTTTAGGACTGTCTTTATTATTAGATTTGGAACGTCACATGCCATACTGTCGATCCTGTTAATCTATACAAGTCCATCATTATTATTCCATTTGATGACATTCATATGCATCACTTTCGTAGGACTGGTTCCATCTTTATTAATGTTAGTCTTTATTATCATCTTTATTAATTAGAATATCACATACATTTGTTTATAGGACTGGTTTAAGTATTTATTATTACGTATTTATTATTACATTTGGAATAACTTTATCATCACAATCATGCGTGGTGATTTTATTGTTATTCCATTCTTTATTATTTGTTGGAACATCTGATGATTGTGATTTTTCACGACTTTGGTTCCATTATTAATGTCTGTTGGAATAACTTTGTCTATCTGCAATCTGCGTAAATGGTGATTTGTTGTTATTATCCATTCACTTATTATTCTCGGTTGGTTAAAATTTTGACTCTATCTTTCCATGAAATTAGTGGAATATCCTTGATATTTGCGCTTCATCGATATTTTCATGGAAATATTCTTACGAGCATTCTTGAATTTTCTCTAAGCAATATCATGTTGACAATTTGGGCCGTTATATAGCTTAATTCTTGAACTTGTTTTATTGAATTCTTATATCATTTATCATCATCCTCGTGTTTATATTTTTTTGAAAGTTATCGTGGCCTATAGGCATGGATGGACTTGGTATGATTATGACGAGGGATTATTGATTGTAATAGTAGTAATGTTATAAATGATATGGTAAAAGTCCTCGTTGGCGTAGTGCATTGATGATGACGGTTGTTGGCATGATCATGACCATTGATGAATACCTGCAAATATCCTTGGCGCGTAGTGCGTGGAATTTGTGAGTACGTGACTCACAATGAATATCTTGGCCGTAGATGCGGGGATGATGTGGATTATTTAATGGTAGGTCTCGTGATAAAGTGATAAAAAACTTTTAAATCATAAAAGATAGTAGATTCTATTCTTACAGCTCTTTTAATGGATTAGCGATCCTACAGTTAAACTTGATGTCGCTATTGTATTTTATCGGTTTGACATTGTTGGAGACTAATGATAATTTATTTTTGCATTATCTTAGTCATAATATTTCTTGATGGGCTAGTTAAGCTCACCCTTTCTTTCCTTTATTCTCTTGAATGAGAAATGAGGCAGTCGGAGAATGGAGTAATGGTCAGGATGGATAGGTAGATATTAGGGACCAGTCGAGAATGCGGGTAATATGGTCCGGATGAAAGTATTAGATAGTAGTCCTCTATTTTAATAATCATGGGACAATAAAAACTAATAATGAGAAGTAAATGAAAGCTGCGTCAAAAGCAATGGTAATCGTCACGACAAATTCTTATGATGAATAAAGCACTATGAAATCACCGGGAATCATCTACGAGATATTCTTGAATGAACTTGTTAGTTGATGAAACGAAATTCAATAAAACGAAATAACTAAGAAATGTCTGTTAGAGAACTAATAGCGTCCAAATTATCCGCTAATGAAGGAATGAGCTTCTATTTATAAGAAAATAAAATGCATAGTGGAAACTAATCCATGAACGGTCCAAATTGATTTACTTTAATCTGACGGTCCATATTTAAAGCAAAATCTTTTAAATAAAATATAATATATTCTATTTTATATAAAAGATTTTTACTATGCAAAAACATGCAAGAAGCACTATGCAAACACTATGCATAATAAAATATAATATATCTAATTATTATCAAATAAAACGAATAACTTTATAAAAGTATTCGCTTTATATAAAAAGATTTTACTATTAGCCTAATAAAACGTAATAACTTTATAAAAAAGTATTATGTTTTATATAAAAGATATTTTTTCGCTTTTATTACGTTAATAATCTGAATAAAACAAAACTTCATCATCATATAAAATATCGATAATAATTGAATCAATTGGGTGACTTCTCACATAAGCATCAATACTGTGGTGCTACTCTTATGCAAACACACACGACATCAGACTTTTACTCTTGAGTAGTTCAACAAAGATCAACCCAGAAACTTCCGCCGTTATTTCAATAAAATATTTTTGTCATTTTTCAATCCGATAATAATTACATGTGGGTCCACTAATGATTGTGCCGTCGCATTTAATATTTTACATTTAAAACGAATATTCCCCGACCAATCGAATATTATATAACAACTTGCTTACTTTGTAAAATTTATAATTATTACACACAACTATAACATTATATCATAATATTCAAAAATGATAATTATAGAAAATTTATCTTTATTCAAAAAGTTGGGGTCTTACAATAGACATCAAGTTTAACTGCAGCGGAAATAGCAATCTATTAAAAGAGTCAAGTAGAGAATAAAATCTACTATCTTTTATGTTTTAAAAGGTTTTTCATCACTTTTATCCTTTGGAACTCAAATTTTAATAAATAATCCACATCATCCCTGCACTACGGCCAAGGATATTCATTAGGGTCACGACCACAAATTCCATGCACTATGGGCCAAGGATATTTGTGTATTCATCAATGGTCATGATCATGCCAACAACTGTCCATCAATGCACTACGGGCCAATGA
The DNA here is from genome assembly GCA_020205605.1 of Panax ginseng. Taxonomy (NCBI): domain Eukaryota; kingdom Viridiplantae; phylum Streptophyta; class Magnoliopsida; order Apiales; family Araliaceae; genus Panax; species Panax ginseng. The sequence continues at coordinate 143,919,082 of CM035134.1, read as the reverse complement.
GAACTTTTATCACATCATTTGTAACATTACGGTCATGATTACACCGAAAAATTTAAACGTTGAGCGCAAGTAGGAGAAATGAAAGAGTGGGTAGAACCAGTATCAAATAAAGTATAAACTTCGCTAGAGTTTATGATTAGCTTACCCGTGATGACCTCGTTCGGGTTCCTTGCTTTTTGGGAGGTCACGACAAACGCTCTCCCTTGCACTACTGGCTTTGACTTTTCTGGAATGTCCTTTGGTGCCTCCATCCTAGCTGAACTTGTTTTCGGTGCACGACAAAATCAGGCCAGGTGTCCTTCTCTTCCATAATTGTAATATGCATTGGAGAGCATCGCGCAGTTTGGACTGATGTGTCCCTCCCCTCCACATGTGAAGCATATGATAGGTGGTCGTTCTCCTTCATTAACGAAGGGTGTTGGTGCTGACGTCTTTCCATCATTGTTGAATCTCCACTTCTTGAAATGTTCATTCTTATTATTTTGGCCATGATTACCACCGAAGTGGTTACCATTTTTGGCATGTTGATTCCCCCCACGCTTATTGTCACCGCTTCGATGACTACTATCACTGGTATTATCATTTTGTCGGCTGCTCTCTTTTGGTTGGTTTAACTCATTATCGCGCTCCAATAACTGAGCCCTATAAACAACATCTGAATACAAACACATTTTATGAGAGATAAGATATTAACGTATCTCTAGTTTCAAACCTCTTAAAAACATCTGTGTCATTCTCTCCTCATTATCAACTAAATGGGACGCAAACCAGGATAACTCGGCAAACTTGGCTTCGTACTGCGACACGGTCATGTTGTTTTGCTCTAGCTTGATGAACTCTACCTCTTTCATGTGACGAATACTTTCGGGAAAATACTTGTCATTGAACAATTCTTGAAACTTCTCCCAAGTCATCTTCAGTGCGGCAGGTTGAGTACATTTTACAGACTCCCACCAGTAATCTGCCTCTACACGTAACATGAAGGTTGCAAAGAGAACCTTTTGCTCCTTGGAGCATCCCAAGATATCAAATATCTTGCAGATCTGCTTTATCCACTTCTCCGCCTTAAGTGGTTTTGACTCTACAAAAAATTCCAGTGGTCCTAGTTCCTTGAACTGCTTTGCGATGACCGTCCGAGAGTTGCTAGTGTTTCCACCTGCATTTTGGCCGCTCTTGCCTGATGCTGCATGAATTGAAGAAAGCCTCTGAACATTCCATCATTCATCATCTGGTCAGTGTTGTTGTTTTCCTGAGGATTGTCGCCTTCCTGATGCACATTATCTTGATTATTAATTTGTGGAGACTCAACGGTCTCCTATGCTCCATTGATGTTCTCAACATTCTCGGATGCCATTTTCAAATACTGCCACAAAACAAGGGTTAATTAACATATCACATATTATCCCTATATTTAATCCACCAATTAAATACCAAATAAACTTAGGTAGGTCATACTAGCGAAGGAATCCCCGTCTCTCCCTCCTAGTTCTTGTCTCACATCTTAGCAGGAGATCATATCCTAAGCTTTGATACCAATCATGGCGCCCCAAAAAATAGGTATACATCACCTATTCTGAGTCGCCAAATACATGGTACAAAATTCAAAGACAACTTAATTATACAACAGTCGTGTAAAATACGACAAAATACATGCTGTGAGTTTTAATACAAATATTGTCATCTAGACAATATCTACACTCAATTTAGTCCTCATTACATTTATTATCACACTATTTTACAGAATAGTGAGGACTACTAATACACCATCTCGGACCATCACTCCGTTCCCGACTAGTCCCGGCTACGTTCTCATTTCTTGAAGAGAACAGTGAAAAAAAGTGTGAGCTCAACTAGCCCAGTAAGAAATATTATGACTAAAATAATGCAAAATAAGTTATCATTAGCCTTCAACAATGTTAAACTGATAAAATATAATAGACATCAAGTTTAACTGCAGCGGAATAAGCAATCTATTAAAAGAGTCAAATAGAGAATAAAGTCTACTAAAGTCTACTATCTTTTATGATTTAAAAAGGTTTTCATCACTTTTATCATTTGAGACTCGACAATAAATAATCCACATCATCCCGCACTACTACGGCGAGGATATTCATTAGGGTCACGACCACAAATTATCCCGTACCACTCTGGGCCGAGGATATTCATGTATTCATCAATGGTCATGATCATGCCAACAATCTGTCCATCAATGCACTACGGGCCAATGAGGACTTTTACCACATCATTTGTAACATTACGGTCATGATTACACCGAATAATCCCTGGTCATAATTATACCAAGTTCATCTATGCACTAAAGACCACAGATGACTTTCAAAAATATAAACATGAGGATGATGACAATGATATAAGAATTCAATAAAACAAATTCAAGAATTATTTTATCCAAGAACCAATAAAGTCCAAATTGTCAACATGATACTTCTTTGTAAAGTAAAATTCAAGAATGTTCAGAAGAATATTTCCATGAAAAGATACTGGATGAAGCGCAAATATCAAAGATATTCCACTAATTTCATGGAGTATAGAAGTCAAAACTTTAACCAACTGAGTATAATAAAGAATGGAATAACAAAAGAAATCACCATGCATGCGGTACTTCAGCATGACAGAGTTATTCCAGCGAATAATAAATAACGAGAACCGAAGTCGGCGTAATACATGCTAAGCGAGAATGTTCCAACATAATAATAAGGAATGGAATAACAACTGAATAAATAATAAATAACGAAACCAGGTTAGGTGAAATTCACAATCTAAGCGGATGTTCCAAATGAATAAATGAATAATTAAAGACGAAACCGAAGTCAGGCGATAAAGACAAACATGATATTCCAACGGAAAAAAATAAAGACGGAACCAGTCCCACAGATAAAGATGAACAAGATATTCCAACAGAATAAATAAAGAATAGAATACAGAAGAATTTCACCAAGTATAGGGTAGCCCTCATATACAGGTTATTTCAACAGAATAATAAAGATGAAATAACAGAAGTTCTCTTCATGAATACAAAAGAAATAATACCCCTTACGGGTACAACAAATAATATCCCTTACCGTATAAAGAATAACTGAATAAAGAAGTAGTGAAGTAGCAGAATACTTTTCTTCTTTCTCTCTCTAGAGTTTCAATGAATTCGTAAGAAATAATGAAGGAATGAGCTTCTATTTATAGAAGAATGGAATGAATAGTAAACAACTCATGAACGGTCCAGATTGATTTACTTTAATCGGACGGTCCATATTTAAAGCAAAATATTTTAAATAAAATATAATATATTCTATTTTATATAAAAAGATTTTTACTATGCAAACACTATACTGAGCCTTATGCAAAACATATGCATAATAAAATATAATATATTCTATTTATAGAATAACTTTAATAATGTATTTTGTTTTATATAAAAGATTTTACTATGCAAAATACTATGCATAATAGAATATAATATATTCTATTTATAGAATAACTTTATAAAAGTATTCTGTTTTATATAAAAAGTTTTTCTGTTTTATTACGTTAATAATACGAATAAAACAAAAATTTATCATCATTATTATTATTCATATCATTAATCGACCGTGTCGTTCCAGAAGAAGAGGGGTTTTCAATAATTTTTCTCCTATTGGTAGCCTTGAATTGGGTGACCAAACCTCTCCTCGATGAACTTCTAGACATCGTTAATAATGCAATTAATAATATTAACAACTTCGTCATCTCAATTATTGATTTAATAACATATAAAATATCGACAATAATTGAATAAAACTGAATGACTTCTCACATAAGCATCAATAATCAATACCAGGTATGCTTGCTCTTATGCAACCACACGTATTCGTACTTTTACTATCGAGTAGTTCAACAGATATCAACGGTAAAACTTTTCTAGTTATTTTCAATAAAATATATTTGTCGTTTTTCAATCAAATGATAATTACATTATGGGTCCACTGATGATTGTGTTAGTCAATGCGAATATTTCTGTTAAAAGCGAATATTCCCCGACCAATCGAATATTATATAACAACTTGCGTACTTTACAAAATTTATAAATATTATCCACCACTATAACATTATATCATAATATTCAAAAATGATATTTTATAGAAAATTCATTTTTATTCATAAAAGTTGGGGTCTTACATCCAAAGTCAGACATACTCTTAAGATCAACGTGCTCAACAATTTCGAGTGCATCAGCTTTCTGAAGTAAATCAAGTATTGATGAATTATTTCTGCATTCCAATTTTTCACGTACTTTTGATATTCAAAAAGAGGCTGAGACTCTTTTGTGATGGAGCAACCAACGAAAAGTCGAAAGATGGTCTGGGATTCGGGTTCATCTCTGCTCTTGACAAAGGAATTAAGATGGTTTGCTTTAGGAGCAGAAATTTTAAAAGCATCATTATCCATCGTGATAACATCAAAATCCTCATCTTCAATACAAACCCGAAGATTCAATTTTTTCAAGGCGATTAAATTTTTTAAGACATCATTTAGCATCTCATCCCACCTTTGGAAAATCTTACGTCAAAGATCAACTCTTTTAACGTAGAAATCTTGGAAATCACCTTGGCTTGAGTATTTGTTTCTTTGATAGAAATGAAGGTCGCTAGCAAGCGCCTGAGCCGGATAAAACTTTGGATTTGAGGTGGTATATTGTTGAGTCTACTGCCCCGAATATCAAGCACTTCAAGATTGTGAAGTTTTACTATTTGGAAAGGTAACTCCACCAATTGAGTGCAATTATTTAGATTGAGCACTTTAAGGTTGATCAGATGTGATAGGGATGATGGTAGTGATGCAATTCCAGTGCTATAAAAGCCCAATGTTGGGTCATAATATTTCTCCTATCTTGGGCCGGATAGATTGGGCTCATTTATCAGTATAATCTATTGGGCTTTTATTATTAAGCCATGGGACTCTTTGAGCCCATTTATTGTGTCAACTTTATTTAATTCTATTGGACCGGGTCAGACCAGTGGATCGACCCATTAGATATTTTAATATCTGTTACTTTGACTTGTGATGATGAAAAAGCATGACAGTTGACCAATCCTCCTGCCATGCATTAATGTGGATGGGATCATAACCCAAGCCATGGAGAAAACAGTGTACAAAAGGTAGATAAACCGATATAGTGGCGCAGGTCCATCAGATCAGAGGGGGTGTCAGGTAGTAGTGGGTGGCACAATAATCCAAGCAAAAGTAATATAACTTAGCAAGGAAGCCATCGTATGGAGGTATGTTCTCTCATATATTGATTACTCATATTCTCCCATACACACGACTGAGATTTTAATTCTCTCAATACACTAGACCATATATTCCTCCATTGTTAACCTTGTGAACACGTACTAATTCTCACGCCTGAGCTATCCCCGACGGAACCGCCGTCGCCAAGCTTTGGTGTTCGATGTGTTTATTGTGCGAGGATCCGGACGTCTTACGTGATTGGGGACGTGGAGAAAGATCTTGGCGTTAACATATGGCGCTAGAAGGAGGGCTTTGAGTTCTAGTGTCATAAAAATTTTCAATCACAATCGTTTAACCTACTTCAGAAGATGAGGAGGAGTAGGGATGGTACACACGTAAGAAAGGCGGCGATGGTCATTAGCTCAAATCCTTTGCCGTGTTTGATGAAGGATCGTGCAGGTCCTTCCAAGAGTGCTCACGAAGACGGCTTCTAAGCATAATTCGAGGATCTCCGTCCAAGAAGATTTGGTGAGGGCGAAGATTGGTTTTCGATGCAAATGAGGAGCGAGGTCATGGTCGAGATGGTGGAAGGCTCGCCAACCAAGATTCATCATAAAGTAATAAGAGAGATAGAGCCGCCAAGTTGGCGAAGATGGCGGACGAAGCGATGACGAGAACCATGGCGGTCCTATTAAAGCAAAAAGAAGATATAAATTAACAGATGCTTGGTGGCGGAATTACAAGGCGAAGCATCCAGCCATGATCAATCTGAAAAGACGATGGGCATAAGGAGGAGACTCGACGAAGGGGTAAGGAGTCAAGAAGTCCCATGGGTTTCTAGGGATCATTCTCGAAGTAGGAGAAGATCGAAGTTAGAACTCCCATGGCCTCAAGAAGGCGATAATGGCCAATACTTTCAAAGATCGAGATGATCATCAACAAAGGAGTAGGTCGAAGGAGGTCATACCGAAGTCCGGGTAATGGACTATCAACGTGATCATTCTCACCACAAGGAAAGAGTTGTGTACAAAGCGGATCAAGAAGTCCTCTCAGGCGGTAGGATCGGCGGGGAGGGTCGATCCTCTCGGAGACATAATATTGTTCATGAGAAAGAGGCTTTGCGCACTCAAGGCGTTGATTTTCTAGTAAAGGAGCTTAAAGAGCTTAGAAAACAACCGGCCGAGGTCCGGCAGTGAAGGACGCCCGGAAAGAAAGCATCCCTTTTTCCTCGGCCTATTCTCAAGGAAAAGGTGGATATCACTAAAAAATGCCTCGCATGGAAAGTTACGATGGGCAGGAGATCCTTATGACCATAGCAGTGCGTCAATCGACTAATGGACTATTACGACTTCACCGATCTCATGCCAAGTGCCACACCTTTGTTACAACACTCAGAAAAAATGCGAGACAGTGGTTGGGAACTTTGCCTTCAGATTCCATATCCTCATGGACCGAACTTTGTGATAAGTTCCATGCTCGCGTTTTGGGAGCAATAGAAGAAGAGAAAGCCCCACGGTTCTTTAGCAGATTCGCGGTAGCCACAAATAATTTGGGCAAGATGTAAAGAGGTTCGGAGAAGAAGCGTTGATCGGTGTCCGATCTTAATGACCTCCAGTCAGTAGGTTTGTTCCGAGAATGGATTGGATCTGGTCAAATCAGAAAAGTTGGTGAAGAAGTTGATGTTCAATCATCCGAAGAGCTTGGCCAAGCCTTTGACAAAAGCGAAGGCTACATCGTTGTGGAAGAAGCTATGAGCGACTGAAAAATCTCTTTTCGGTCGGGGAAAGAGTCGGTGGCTCCTAAGCCCGAAGTTGAACGAGAGAGGAGAATGGGGGGTATAATGATCGGACGGTGAGGCGGTTCAAAAAGTACAACAATTCTGGCGGCGCAAGGAAGCGGTCATCCCTCGATTCCTACCCGAAGGTGAATAAGATCTACACCAAGGACTACCACCTGGGATTCACCTTTCGGTCGCCTATGGTAATGATGCCTTAGTCCTCGTCGAAATCGGATCTCCAAGTCTTGGTCGATCAATACAAAGAAATATACAATGACGAAGGATGAAGGCCAATTTAGATCTACTAGAAGAAGTTAGAGAGGTTGCTTTCTACTTAAATTGGTCGCTTATCAATGAAGAGTAGCGAAGCATTACAACAAAGGAGTCAAACTCGCAGATTCAAGTAGGAGACTTCGATCCTCGAGAGAAGTCGAAGCTTCTACACCTCAAAATACGGAAAGTTAATGCAATGGGAAGGACCATATGAGGTGATCAAGTATCCAAACAAGGCACTTAAGGTTAAGGGCATTAGATGGTTCGAATCAAAACACTTGCACGTATTTGGCAGTTTTAAATACTTTCAATAAAGATCAAGTTAATTCATGAAGTCAGATATTATTGTTCATTATCAATAAAAGACACTTTTTCACTATTGATCCCGATCCTATTTTGTCCTATGGTCACTATGGTGTAAGGAGGTATGGTAGGACTCTATTTGGCCATTCGATGGCAAACCCATTTGTCGTTTCTACCCCGAGTGGTGAGCGAAGGATCCTATATTGATTTTACCAGGTATGTAAATCAATGGTCACTATTGGTCCCTGGTCCTATTTTGTCCTATGGTCACTATGGTGTAAGGAGGTATGGTAGGACTCATTGGCCATTCGATATAAACCCCATTTGTCGTTTCTACCCCGAGTGGTGAGCGAAGGATCCTATATTGATTTTACCAGGGCGGTAAATCAATGGTCACTATTGGTCCTGGTCCTATTTTGTCCTATGGTCACTATGGTGTAAGGAGGTATGGTAGGACTCGCTGGCCATTCGATGGCAGCCCATTTGTCGTTCTACCCCGAGTGGTAGACGAAGGATCCTATATTGATTTTACCAGGGTGGTAAGTCAATGGTCACAATTGGTCCTTATATCTCGATCCTTATATCTTGGTCCTTAAGTCTCGATCCTTATATCTTGGTCCTTATGTCTTGATCCTTATATCTTGGTTTTCGTATAATTGTTTCATCCCGAGTGGTAAACAAATGACCGATCTCACACTTCGGAGCCGATGAGTATTTGGTACTTTATTTTATTTAAGTGTTGAGTTCGGAATGCCTCGTCCCTTAACATCACTTTATCTGTTACATGACATGCTTATCTCATATATATGACATGCTTAATCATTTGAAGTTAAATTCTCGAAAGGGTTTTTGTATACTTGTCCATATAAATTCATATATCAAGTATTGACATAAAATAAAAAGTACCTTTGAAGTCATAAGGAAGAAAATCATTTCTCATTAATATTTAAGTTCATTTACAAATAAGGAAGTAACATAAAATTTCTACAAATATTCATAATAAGACCTAAGACAACCCATATGTTCGGTGGTGCTTGTGTAGCTCCATCATCATCCCAAGAGTCCAAAGAGTAAGGATCTAAGTTAGCCTTGATCAACCTTTCCTTGTCAAGACTTGGCAGAGCTCGTAGCTTTCTTTGTGAATTCTCATGATTTCTTCATTTATTTCGTCTGAGTTCTATACTCTTCACAAATTTCTTTGCGAAGAGCATCGGTTAGAGGAGGCCCAAGGTCCAAGAGCCTTGAGTTCTCGGATCTCTTGCTTTCGAAGTCTGTCGTCAGATATTCGGTTGAAGCTTTTCATCCCGCTCCAACTTATGGATCGTCTGGTCAAGATTTTGGCGTCGGACTTCAACTCCTTTATCTTATTCATCCTCAGTTCACTCCTCTGAACTAAGTCGACGTTCATGTTGACAATTTCAGCATGCTGAGCCTTAGTCGACTTTAGTTCTTCCTTGGAGGCCTTCACTTCTCCCTTAGCTTGGGCCAACTCTTTCTAAAGACCTTCATTAGTATGAAGAAGGCGTTCACGATGAGTCCTTTCCCGAGCCAGGGCAGATTTCAGGAAGGAATTTTCCTTCTTCAACGCTTCCTCCTCGGATTCAGCTTGGAGAGATCTGGGACGCAGACATCCGAAGACAGCATTTGCCTGTTCATGTTCGGTGTTGTTCAATCACCGGATGTATGAGTATGAAAGTAAGTAAGCAAGAAAGAAGAGAAGAGTCATTTACCTTAGCTGAAGTAAATTTCATGCCTTCACGAAGCAAATCCTCGTTGAATCATTCCCGAACCGATGGTCATCGACCTCACGAACAAAGGCCTCAAATAGTTGAAAGGGGAAATTGGCATTGAACCGAGGCCACATAGTCGGTGAACCCATGGCATCATGTTGAAATTCGGATGTCATTGGTCCTTGAGGAGGAGGCATAAGCCGATCGCGAACCGGTGAAGGATCCGCATGCATTGCCTCTCTGGAGAAGGTGATCGAGTGGCATTGGCTCTGGGAGTTGAAGAAGGTTGAAGTCGAACCGATTTGACCGTCAAGGAAATTTATTTTTTTTTCGGACGGAGAAGGGTCAATTTCACCGCTTCAAGGCTTAGGTGTTGGGGGTTTTATTTAAAATGGATGTTCAAGGAGGGGGAACGCGAGCGGAGTTAAATCGGCGAGAAGAGGAATTATTTTGCTTTCAATTTTTTAAGACGAAGGACTTTCGCCCGATCGTGTGAAGGAATGTCAAGGAGACTCCTCTTTCTTAGAGTTAGTTCGAGAAGTTGGTAGAGTTGGTTCGAGGAGGTTGTTGTGGGTTCATTGAAGGAATCGTTTGTGGGTTTACCTCGTGAAGTACCTCTCGTCGCTTTCAGGATTTATCTCGCGAGAGTCCCGCCCCTTTCATGCGCCTTCTTCCTTCTACGAGGTCGGAGGACCGCCTTGAGGATGATAGGATTGTCGACGAGGTCATCATCCCGAAGGGAGTTAGTGTTGGCTCTAAGGGGGGGTTTGATTCGGAAGGCTCCTCATTAGGGAGTTCTTCATTTGCATCAACAATCCTCCCGCCAAGAAATCTTCCAAGTCTTTTACTTCGAGGAAGTTGGTTTGATCAAAGACATCGCAAATAATCACAAGTTAAAACTGTACTACATAAACATTTCAAAAATTATATCACGAATGGTCCAAGACTTACGTTTATGGTCATACAACCATGCTTGCTTGGTCAAGAGAGTGAAGCTCCACTCTCGAGAAGGATTTTATTCATGAAGTCGCCCATCTCCTCACGCGCCTCGGGGATGTCACCAAGTCGCCAGAGATTCGCTCAAGTGGTCCAATCGGGAAGGAAGAGATTCCGGGACCAAATGACGAAGAACCATTTCTCGTGCCATCCTTTTGTTCTTTCGAGGGGTGCTCATCAGGCCTCTTCTCGAATTTCGAAGTTTGGGCGTGGGGACCGCTTTTGCTCAAGATTTTGAACCCTCGTTCTCGGGATCTCGCCAAAGAGAAGAGGGTAAAGAAGAGATCAGCGAGAGGGGTAACCCCTAGTTCATGACGTGAAAGCGATGAACGCCAAGATATGGATATAGGAGTTGGGCACCCGCCAACATGAAGCCTACCCAATAAACCTTAGGAGGTAACTATGAAGGCGTGGAGGGGTGGCGAACCCCCTTTTCGTGAGTAGTAGGCAGATAGTGACCCATCAAATGCGTCATTGCATACATTCGCTCCTCTCAGATGGAGCCCTCATAGCAAAGTTATCCGGAACATGATACCGAATCCAGGAGAGTTCGCAGATTTGATTCGAAACGGTGGAGGTGATGTTGGCATGAGGAAATTGTTCCCCATCCTTGAAGAAATCGGTGGGAGATGGTGGATTGGCACTTGAACCCCCTGGTTGGGTTTGAACGAGAAGAACTTGAAGGGTTTTGGCTTGGATTCACCATTGTTAAGTTTGTGCAAGCTAAAAGAGGTTTTTCCGAGAGAAGGAAGAAAGCTCAAAGGTTCAATTTCAAATCGATAGGTAAACCGTCAATTTTGGTGAGGTTTACCTTTTATATCGTGATGCTATACGCGAGCGAGTAAGCCAGATTTAATGTCGATAATAATGGGAATTAAAGTGGAATACGTTTGGATGACCTTTGAATATCTTATCGATTAGGCTTCGATTGTTGGATCTCTATCTTATTGGCCCATTGAATTGATTCGAGATCCTTTATCAAATTGGGCTTATTGCTCGGGTATCCACTATCCAGGTCCTCCCTTATTCCACTTCGTATGATAAAAGTGGGTATGATCCACTTATTTCTATTTTGAGCCTTTATTAAATTCTAAATATCATGAATCTTATATAGTTTTCCATTAAACATTTTGTTTAACTAAAAAACTAGGGGTAATGTTGGGTCATAATATTTCTCCTATCTTGGTAGGATAGATTGGGCTCATTTATCAAGATAATCTATTGGGCTTTTATTATTAAGCCATTGGGACTCTTTGAGCCCATTTATTGTGTCAACTTTATTTAATTCTATTGGATAAGGTCGCATCACGATTGGATCAATTCCATTAGATATTTTAATATCTCATTACTTTGACTTGTGATGATGAAAAAAGCATGACAGATTGACCAATCCTCCCGCCATGCATTAATGTGGATGGGATCATAACCTATTACGGAGAAAAAAAAGTACAAAAGCAAGTAGATAAACCCGATATAGTCGGTAGGTCCATCGATCGGAGGGGTGTCGGTGTAGTAGTGGTAAGTACAATAATCCAAGCAAAAGTAATATAACTTAGCAAGGAAGCCATCGTATGGAGGTATGTTCTTTCATATATTGATTACTCATATTCTCCCATACACACGATCGAGATTTTAATTCTCTCAATACACTGTAGACCATATATTCCTCCATGTTAACCTTGTGAACACGCATTAATTCTCACTCGAAAGCTATCCCGACGGAACCGCCGCAAGCTTTTTCGGTGTGATTGTGTTTCTTGTCGCGAGGATCGGACGCCTTACGTGATTGGGACGTGGAGAAAGATCTTGGCGTTAACACCCAAAATTCGGAGATTTTTCATGCGCTCAAAGAATGGATCAGGGATTTCTATTAAATTCGAGTTTTCCTGAAGAAAAAGTGTGGAAAGCACTAATCAATCTGGTTTATCAGGTAAAGTATGCAAATGATTATCAACCAAAGAGACCCACTTCTTTTGCCTCCAGTGTTCTTCTTCTGGGAGATCTTTTAGTGCTTCACTGGTTCTCACCAAATGATTATGCTTCTCAGAAGTTTTCATGTTGTATAGTGCTACTTTCCGGATCCATTTTTGCATCCGAACATATTCCATGTTCCTGCCCTCCTCAAGGAAAAGCATTCTCTTTAAATGTCACGTTCATCTATTGCATCATCACCGCCACCAAGAATATTTTCACCCCACCAACTGTCCAACAAACCACCAACGTAAATTTCACTGTCTTCAGGATATAATGCAGAATACAATTTTCCTGGGCATCATTCAATTTACTATCACAAAAATTCAACAAGCGATCCAATTCCAGCATGGCAACGTAAGGATTTTTGAAGTCCCTTTTAACATAACCCATTTTCAAATTCTTCATCCAAACACACTGAATTACACGAAAGAGTTTTTGAATTAATATTATACTGTTGGTTCTTGAGGGTTCATGTTCTTCAGGTGTGTATTTTCCCTTACGCTCTGTTATGAGTTTTGAACAGAAAAGAAAAGAATAGAAAACTTAAATTAGAACATAAAAGAAAAGAATATAAAATTTGAAATTTTCTTTTGTGTAATTTAAAATTTATTATATTAAAAGTTGAGGATAATATGAGAATTATAAAAATATTACTTATTCTAATTTCTTTTCTGTCCAAATCAGGCCAATTTTGAACGAAAAACTTTGGCAAGAAAAGTGACCAAGTTTTCTATACATTTTTTTCTTTTCCGTTTATTAAAAAACTCAGAAACATAAGAATTAAAAAGAAAACTTAACATTTCCGTCCATTTCTTTTCCGACCATTTTAAAACTCAGAAATAGAGCGTTACCACCAAAGTTTGCTAAAGTCTGCTGACAATATACATCCAGTATATATGTCAAGTCTGTATATATTCACAGTAATAGCAATTTACTAATGAATAATTCATATATGTTTCTTTGTAAAGGTTGTTACAAAAAATAAATTATGTAAACATTATAGAACAATTTTGATAACTCTTTGTATCCAAAGTAATTAAACATATATCAGTTTAATTATTTAAAGTAATTAAACACAGATTAGTTTAATTACCCAAAGTAATTAAACCTATCAGTTTAATCACGAATCAGGTCCATTGATATAGTTTGAGCACAATTGTAGAGCAACTCATATGTCCATACTACGAACATACGCTATCAAACGAAACATAGAATGTCACTGTGCTCCCAACTCTACGAACGTAGAGTGCCAAGTGTGCTTCCAACTCTACGAACGTAGAATGCAACAATGCTCCCAACTCTTTGAACGTAAAGCGCCAAAAAGTGCTCCCAACTCTACGAATGTAGAATGCCACATTTTGCTCCCAACTCTACGAACGTAAGAGTGCCAAAAAAGTGCTACAGTGCTACCAACTCTACGATCGTAGAGTGCCAAAGTGTTTTCAATTCTACGATCGTAGAGTGACTTAAAATAGTATTTTTAAACAACAATAAACATTTTCACATACTCACGTTGGATATAATTAAAGTGAAATATATAATTCCTACTTGAATCATACATTATTCTCTCTTAATCTCTTTGTAGTGGATCATCAAATGCACTTTTATTTCAAATTTAATCAATTAATGGGTCTAAATAAATCCCAAAATTGATCAAAACTCTTAAAGAAAAGGTGCAATTTAACAGTTACAATATTCTTACAATTGTGTATAAACATATGATGACAATTGACACATATGGTAAAATCTATATAATAATCCGTACTTCTACCCTTTTCAAAAAAGAATCTCATTTATAAATTTTTCAAAAAAAAATCACTTATAAATTTTGTAAATATTAGTTTAATGATGACGATGACATCATAACAAAATTATCATGACAATTTTAAAAATATTACTTTAATTAATACTTTTATCAATAAAGAAAAAGCTTTTTTGGGAAATAAATTTTTATCCATCTCATAACGCCCTTCTAGCTCCTCTCTCTATCCCGTGTTTTAGATTTTATCGATCTCATCTTTTCTCCATTTTAGTTTTTAAGTAGAATCATTGTTGATTTGTCATAATTAATTTTATTACTATTACTATTAGTATTATAATAATAATAATAATAATTATAATTATTACTATTATTATCATTAGTATTATTATTATTATTACTACTACTATTATAATAATAACAATAATAATAATTATTATTATAGTAGTAATTATAATAATAATAATTATTATTATTATTATTACTATTATAATTATTATTATTATTACTATTATTATAATAATAATTATTATTATCATTATTGTTATTATTATTGTTATTTAATTTTGACAACAATTTTTAAGGGCGAATTTGATTTGGACGAAAATTTTTAATGTAAGATAAAATTTCTAGGCATGAAGTATGGCCGCGCGCCTAAGTCGTTGAGGCGCGAGGCGATTGAGGCGATATCCTCTTCAAATCAAGGTGAAAAAAATCTATATTTTTATATTATTTTTTTATATTTTCATACGTAAACCTCAAATATTAGATGATATATTGAATTTTTATTAATTAATATTTGGTTATATGAAAATATTAAAAAATAATGTAGACATTAATCAAAGCTAAATCTCAACCGTCGATTACACTAGTGGGAAACTAAAATATCAGTGGCAAGTCGCAACAAAGAGGCAAGAGCAGATAAGGGCATCTCAATTGATCGACGACTCCTCCAATAGAAGGTGCCTGCTTCATCCAATCGACGCGAGGTAAGACTCTCTCTCGTCTCTCGTTACCTTTATTAACTGAGTCGTTTCTCTTCTGTAATCATTGGTTATATAAGGCTTGCTTTGTCTAATTGATTTTATTTTATTAGACAATTTGTAAGTAGGAAGTAGGCATAGATACATGTTGTGTTTTTGAGCTAATATTTGTGAGAAGTGCCAACAGAATAATATTCTTGAATAGCTCACTTGTTATTATTTGGATTTAAAAATGCATTATTATTATTAAGTGTTTTTTACATACGTAATTTTATTTGACTAATTATTAGTTGCTTGACAACTTGAGATTTGTTGCTTGAGATAAATTATTTGTTGGTTTTGTATTGGATAATTAGATATTAGTTGCTTTTATTTTACCTGAACAGTTGATATATATATATATATATATATATATATATATATATATATATATAGGGGTGCTCACCGAAAAACTCGGAAAATCAAGAACCGGTACCGGTACCGAATAATCGGTTTGGGTACCGGTTCGGTACAAAGTCGGTACCGGTTTTTTCGGTTCGGTTTTTGGTTATACCGCAATCATTAAATAATTTTTTTATATTAACAATTTTTTTAAAATTAGGAAATGAGACCAGTAAATTATATTCTTACAAATACTAATTACAATTGTTAGTCTAAGAGTATTTAACTATCATAGTTGTAGTAAATAGTAATTGTAGTTTGAAATTTTTGGTTAATTCTTTTGATGATTGTTAATTTGTTACTAGGGCGCAGAAGAGGAGTCATGTTACACAGGATATGCTTCTGCATTGTCTGTGGTCTGTGCTTTAGAAGGAACAAAACAATATTAACAAATTCTATATTAACAAAAAATAAATAAATAAAGTCAGAAAGTTGCTCAGTGTTTGAAAATTGAAACTATTGGAATTTTGCATTTTTTATTAGTCTTATTCCAGCTAGTGTGGGATAAAATAAAAAGCGTTGATGAGTTGAGTTGAGATATTACTAGTAAACAAATGCATGCCTTTATGAGAATGCTGTTCATATTATTATGTAATGATGGAAATGATAATGAGGTGTCCCAATTTTGTTTTCCTTTTCCAATTAGGAGCATTATTGTTTAGCGTTATCCAACTCCTGCACATGGGAAATTCATGGAGCATTAAAAAAGTTAAATTAAATACCAAAAAAGAAATTCAACTGTAAGTTTGAATATATTAAAAGATAAATAAACACTTCCAAAAGTTTCTGAGTAGGCAAGTAGAAGTTTCACTACTATGTTGGCTTACTTAGCATGTCGGGTTTTTTTCGGTATTACCGAATTCAAAATTTTCATTATCGCTACCGGTACCGAAAAGTATAAAAAAATCAAAAAACCGAGACCGAAAAAACCCGGTACCGCCGGTACCGGTTTCAACCAGTTCAGTAAAAAATCGAAATTTTTGAGCAGCCCTATATATATATATATATATAGCCCGGCTCTCCAGCGAACTGGAGGGAGCGAATTAAGAGCGAACTGGCTATAGCGACGGTTTTTTCCGTCGCTATAGCATAAAAAACCGGCTTTCTATGCTATAGCGACGGAAAAAACCGTCGCTATAGCTGGTTCGATCTTAGTTCGCTGGAGAAGCGGACTAATATATATGTATATATATTCACATTTTTAGTATGTGCGTCTCACTTCGACAAGGTGTGTGCCTCGCCTCACACCTAGGCCCTGGAGAGACCTTTGCGCTTACATAACTATGCACTTGAGTTATACGCTGCCTTGCCGCCCGGCATGTCAAAACCAATGTCAGCCCATTAAGGGGCTAACAAACCACCCCCACTTGAAGAATTCGACGCCCTCGTCTAATACGCTCTGACCAGCCATTCTGTTTTGTGTAAACCAAGGAGATTCCCAAAGCCATCAAGTCCGTCTGATGCCTTTCTTTTTACATGATGAACTTGGCGTCTCCCCGCACCATGAATAGCATCACCAATACCAATTTTAATTTGTCACATGCATGCCCCAACACCTATATATATATATATATATATAGTTTTATACCTGATCCAAATTAGGTTAAGAGCCCTGCACCTGAAAAATAGATGTGCAACCATTGATTTTTATTGAGTGGGCATCTATATTTGTGAATATTAATTTGGTAAGTGATTTTTTTTGTGTGCAGAGAATGTAGAGAAATATACTAGGTTTCTTATTGAACTATAATCTAAAATTTTGATTTGTACAAAATGGATAGGCATGGTGTTTTAGTGAGGCTTCTAAAAACCTCATCGGCCCCCTGGCAGTTATTAAGGAGTCCAAACCTAATTATAATTTAAACCCAAGAATCTAAGCCCATAATCAAGTTTACTTTAAATAATTAAGAGCAAAGAACTGAACTGTAGGAATTGTGGAAATCTATAGAGCATAACAACGATTTTAAGTTTGAGTTTTATTTTTGCTAGAGCATCTCGACACAAGATCCCTTTCAGATGAAGAATTCCTCTAAGACAAAACAAGTAAAAATTAGTGAAGGCCAACTATATAGCAGTTTATTAGTCCATTTATGTAAGTAATGTATATGATCTCACTTCCTCCTTTGACTTAAGTATTGCAGATTCTGAGTTTCTTCATGGCAGCCGTAGTTCAAGCAAGTGCTAATACAGTAACGGCAGCGAGTGATGCTTGGACTCTAGTACAGGAATTGAAGAAAATGTTAACTGATTCACATAACATAATTACATCATGCATGTAAGGTTGATTTTTGATGTACTATACTATAGGCCTAACAGGTACGTTGGGCGTCATAATACCAAATTATGACATAAATTATAGAACAAATGTGATGAAAGAAATGCTTTGTAGCTTCTGTATATTAGAAGGAAACTAAAAGTGAAAGAGAAGGAAATTATTACCAAAGCTGCAATACTGCTGAAGTTGTTCTTTGACCTCATGGTCATAGTTCTATTTTCAGGTCAGTCGTTAGTTTTATTGCATTGTCATTGTTGAAAGGCACAACACTCAAATTCGAACAATTTCTTGTACTCACCTTCTCCAAAGAGGGTCATTCCAACCTGAGCATATCAATGAGTTTAAATTCCTTCAACATTGAGAAAACACGCGATCTTAATACACCAGTAACATAAGTTTGATTTACCTTTTGAACTGTCCTTTGAGGGAAAATCTCAATCAGCTTTATATAATTTCTCACATTTAGAATTTTAGGTAGACTCTTAAGCTGAATGGAGTCATCCCAAATGCTTAGCAATTCTGGTGAATGTATAAGCGCTCCAAGTTCGATAATATTGAGGTTATTTACCATTCAAAATTGTTCTAATTTTTGTACAACTTTGAATTAGAGAATTAGACAATCTCTGATTCTTGACAATTCTGGAGCTCCAAGGTCAGACAGACGCTCAAGGCCAGTGCGTTTAACAATTTCCAATGTATCTCCTTTCTGAAGTGAAGTAGATCAAGTACTGATGAATTATTAATCCCTTCCTTTTTACAATATTTCACATACCTTTGATATTCAAAATCTCAATCGAGGCTATTCTGCTTTGGGAGCAGATTTTAAAAGCATAATGACATCAATATCCTCTTTTTCAATACAAACATGAAGATTCGTCAGTTTTTTCAAGGCGATTAACTTTTTCAGGACATAATTTAGCATCTCATCCCACCTTTCTTTGAAAAATCTTATGCCAAAAATCAACTCTTAACGTAGAAATCTTGGAAATCACCTCAGCCTGAGTATTTGTTACATCGATGGAAGTGAAGGACGCTAGCAAGCGTCTGAGTCGGATGATTTGAGGTAGTATATTGTTGAGTCCGCTACCCTGAATATCAAGCACTTCAAGATTCTGAAGTTCTACTATTTCAGATGGAAACTCCACTAATGTATTGTAATTATTTAGATTGAGTGATCTGATTTGATAGGGATGATGGTAGTGATGATATTCCAATGCTATACAAACCTAAAACTCGGAGATTTTTCATGTACTCACAGAATGGATTAGGTATTTCTCTTAAATTTAAGTTTTCACCAAAGAACACTTGAGGCAGAGGAAGTGGATCTCTTTAGTTGATAATCATTTGCGTACTTTATCTGACAAACCATATTGCTCGGTTCTTTTCACCCTTTTTCTACACAAAAACTCAAATTTAAGAGAAATCCTGATCCATTCAAATATTTGAGTGCGTGAAAAATCTTCGAGTTTTGGCCTTGTATATCATTGGAATTGCTTCACTACCATCATCCTTATCAAATCTGATCAGGCTTAAAGTGCTCAATCTAAATAATTACATTAAATTGGTGGAGTTTCCTTCTGAAGTAGTAAAACTTCAGAATCTTGAAAGGCTTGATATTCAGGGTAGCGGACTCAGCAATATACCACCTCAATGTTTGACCTGACTCAAACGCTTGCTAGAGTCCTTTCACTTCTATCGATGATGAAACAAATATTTAGGTTGGGGTAAGTTCCAAGATTTGTGTGTTAAAAGAGTTGATCTTTGACGGAAGATTTTTCAAAGAAAGGTGGGATGAGATGTTAAATGATGTGCTAAAAAATTTAATCGCCTTGAAAAATCTGACGAATCTTTGGGTTTATATTGAAGATATATTGATGTCATCAAGATGGATAATGATGCTTTTAAAATCTCTGCTCCCAAAGCAGACCATCTTAATTTCTTTGTCAAGAGTAGATTTGAACTCTAATCGCAAACCATCTTTCGAATTTTCGTTGGATGCTCCCCTCAATTTCTGGAGATACTTGAATATCAAAGGTATGTGAAATATTGTAAAGGGGAATGCATTAATAATTCATCCGGACTTGATCTACTTCAGAAAGGTCAAAGGAGATGCCTTGGAAATTGTTGACCACATTGACCTTGAGCGCTTGTCTTACTTTGGAGCTTCAGAATTTTCAAGAATTAGAGGTTGTCTAATTTAAAGATGTACACAAATTAGAATAATTTTGGATGGTAAAAGTACCTCAATATTATCGAACTTGGAGCGCTCGTATCGTACTTGAATGATTTTCTAGAATTGCTAAACATTTGGGATGACTCCATTCAACTTGAGATTTTCCCTCAAGGGGAAGTTCAAAAGGTAATCAAGCTTATGTTAATGGTGTACTAAGATCGCGTGTTTTTACAAAGTTGAAGAAATTTAAACTCGTTGATATTCCAAACTTGATATGTTTTTATCAAAATGATTGGTTGGAGTATAAGAAATTGGCCGAATTTGAGTATTGTGCCTTTCAACAATGAGAATGCAATAAAACTAACGATCGGCCTTAAAAGAGAACTATGACCATGAGGTCAAAGAACATGTTCGATAATATTTTCCTTTTCTTTCAGTTTCCTTCTAATATACGAGCATTTCTTTTGTCACATTTGTTCTATAATTTATGTCATTTTTTAGTCTTACGACGCCCAACATACCTGCTAGACCTATAGTACTAACAGTAAAAATCAACCTAACTTGACATGCGTGCTGCAATTATGTTTCTTTTTGTTAAGCATGTTCAACCTACTTTCCATTTAAGTTGTTACTACTATTTATATGGGTGAAAATCGGTCCGAGTTGTTCGGTACCCGATTCGGATTCGACCCAAAAATATGATCCGAGACTCGAATTCGGTAGGTATCCGAGCCGAATATGGGTCAAAGCTCTTTTTTTGGTTATAATACTGAACTCAAATATGAGCACAATACCGTTGACTCATTTAGGGTTTGAGCTTTCCTCTTTCGTCTAATCCATACTCGCTCCTTACTCGATGAACCCTACTCGTTTCAGGTTCGTACTTACTCGATCCTTAATATTGATAAGCGAGTGGAAACTGGAAAGGTTTAGCCGTTACGTGTTTGGTTGTCTACCCTTTCATCTCTTCAGACTTCACTCTTCAGTCTCTTCGTTTACAGAGTTTCTAGTCTCGAGGGGGTGAGATTTGAGGCTGAAAGCTGAATCATCCAAGATTGATGTGTGTAAGTTGGTTCTTTCTTTCATATTTTCTTCTTCTAATCTTCTCTTTCACTTAAGTAATTTATATATATGTATAGCTTTAATATTTCTTATCCAACCATGAGGTAAATCAACATCTACTTCTCGTCTCCTCCGAGCCAAAAATCAGACTCAATTTCTGATTAATTCTGTTATACCAAAAATCCCCAATCAATAAAATTAGAACCCTAATTTATAACTTTCAAGTTTCAATTTTTGATCTTATTCAATGGAACACTATGAGGCTTCAGGTATATAGATTTCTATGTAATTTTGGTTTCTTAACACCATTTGGATTTGATTTTGAATTGTATATGCTACAGAGCATGTTCTGAAACTTGGGTTTGAATCATATCTTTATGTTTGTAATGCCTTAATTCATATGTTAATGTGTATACCTCATGTAATGATTTGCGTTTTGCTATATGTTTGACAAAATGTCCGATAGAAAATTAGTTTCTTGGAATTCATTAATTTTAAATTTGATTCTGTAAGTGATCTTTTTTATATATGCTGTTATTTTTTTCTTAATTTTAAAAATGGTGGATTGTATTTAGAAACTTGGCTTTTATACCCAATTTGAGATCTGCAATGTTGAATCTTTATATGATCGTTCAGGAATTACAAATAATGTGAAGTAGGTATTATATTTTGTTTTGTATTTTTAGTCAAAGTAACTAACTTTATAATGACATGGGAATTAGGAAGGTAAATGACTGTTGCAATCTAAAAGGGTAGTTGATCTTGTAAGTTGTATGGTAGGTCGGCAATGTTGATAAAATTTATACAGATGTGGGATTTTGATTTCATGATTAGACTCTGAGTCATTGATATTGGGTGGAAATGGTTTCAGAAAATGATTTCATAGTTAACTTAATCGCATTATAAGCTTGTTCATAAAATTCTTACCTACAGCCCTTTTTTGATAAAGAGAACTTCTTTAAAAGGCGCCACAAGCATACAAAATTTTTTGGGAAAACCTTGGCGAAGATAATGTAGTAAGAAGTTTATGTATGCTTGGGATTAATAGTTCTCCGCATCAAATGACCCCGTATTCTCCTTCTTTCAGACCTCAAGATAGATATAGCAAAGGCTATCCTTTTCTTAGCCTTCCAAACATCCAAATAAATATAATTAAGGCGCTAAACATGTTACCATAATACCATCTCAGCATCACTGAACCCTTTTGACAGGCAGGAGCATTTGGCACCTCAAAGTCAGCTCTTCATTACGAAGGGATCCTTAACAATGAAGAAAATCCATACCCACATCAGGTTAGACAAAATATTTAAAAAAGTGACTAGATGATAGAATATTGATCACATTTCCTCGGAAACTTTCCCGAATGATTCATGTCTCAATCAGCTTTTTTGTGCATAAAATTCAGTAAAACTGGTTTGGAAAAGTTTATTTTTTTCTTTCTTGCTTTGAAAAATTTGAGAGTTGGCCTGCTAAAAATCCGGATCTGAGAAAGATATCTCACCCCAGATCAACAGGGGACCCATTCTTATTCCCTGCGTTCTGCTTATCTGGTATTATTCTTTCTGAATTAAAAAACTAAATGCCTGAAGAAATGCCCGTGATACTCTTTGGTATATATATCAAGAAATGTGAAATGCAATTAAGAAATTTGACTTATTAGTTTGGTGTAGAAATGTACAAGAGTCATGACTCATGGGTCAAAGTAACAAACAGCAAAATCAGAGCTTCATCGTATTGTAGTCATACATATTCATAGTGACAAGTTATTGGTCATTTTGAATGTCAGCTATATATAAACTTTCCTACTTAAAGTCTTTGAACTACCCTTTTAAACCTTGGATGTTACACTTAAAGTTGTTGATCAAGCTAGCTTCCATTTTGCAAATTTATGAATTAAAGCGACTCTACTTTGGGTTATGACTAGTTAAGCCACCTATAATTGATTGTTGTTAAAGTCAACTCAAGTTGTCAAGAACAAATAGCTAACTGGTTCATATCACATAGTTTCTGCAGGGTCCAGCCTAATTATGTATACTCATTACAACAATTTTATTGTGCATGCATATGTTATATCCTTTGTCTCTAATTCTGATAATTTTTTGTTTATTTGTTTGAGGTAACAATGAGATCATAAGTTTGATTGAAGACCCATCTGGACCATCTCAAGTGCCAAATACTTAAAGTGAAAATCAACCTCAACTTATTGGTGATTCTCAGCCAAAAAATGCTATTGAGGTTGAGGTTGAGGTTGAAGCTGAGCATGGGAAAAAAAAAAAGACCTCAAAGACCTGAGACGAGCTGTTGTGACATTAAGAGAGGGAACCAAAAAGGTTGAGTACAAGCATTGTCATTCAAGGCTTGCTCTCAAAATTCGGGTTCTACCAGTCATTTGAATAGGCACATGAACTTCTGTTCTATTCGGCTGGATTCAATTTCTGGCTCCGGAAAATCCAAGCAGCATGTTTTATCTTATCCTACTTTAGAAGTTGAAGGTAAAATTGGTAACTTGAATTTCTTCAAGTGTGATAAAGAAAAAGTAAGGGAGCTTTTTGCTAAGATGATATGTGTGCATGAATACCCTTTTCGTATGATTGAGCATGAATTTTTCATATTATTTTTGAAAACTTTGAATCAAGATTTGATCTCATTTCTAGGATGACAGTAAGGGCCGAGTCTGCATGAAGCTTTATGCTTTAGAGAAGAAAAAAATTAAGGCTCTGTTTGATGGTATTAGTAGGATAAGTTTAACTTCTGATTTGTGGACTTCTAATCAAACTATTGGTTATATGTGTCTCACTGCTCATTTTTTGGATTTGGATTGAAACTTGCATAAAAGGGTTATCAATTTTTGTACCATGACACCTCCACACATTTGTCTTATGATTTCTGATTCTATTTTGCATTGTATAACTGAGTGGGAAATTGAAAATAAAATATCGACCGTGACTCTTAATAATGCATCTGCAAATGATTCTGTTGTAAGTCATCTTAGGGATAATTTTACATTGAAAGGTGGCCTTTATTTTAGTGGTAAAATATTTCATGTTAGATGTTGTGCCCACATTCTTAACTTGATGGTGCAAGATGGTTTGGGGATTATCCAAACTGTTATTCAAAACATTTGTGAGACTGTCAAGTACTTGAAAATGTCTCCATCTCGTCTTCATAAATTTGGTGAGATTGTAAAAAATTTGCAATTACCATCTTCAAAAAGATTGATCTTAGATGTCCCCACTAGGTGGAACTCCACATATATTCAAGGATGTGTTCCCATTGTACAAAGAGAGAGACTTTTATTATAACTCTTTGCCTAGTAAGGAAGATTGGGACAGGGTTGAGTGGGTTATTAAATTTTTAAAAGTGTTTAATGAAGCAACAAATGTGTTTTTTGGCTGTGAATATTCTACTTCCAATTTGTTTTTACTTGAGATTTGGAAAATCAAGGAGCTGTTGAATGAAATTATTCTTGATGATTGTAAATATATGAAAGAAATGGTTTACAAGATGAAAGAGAAGTTTGATAAATATTGGGGACAATGTAACTTAGTGATAGCTATTGCATCTATCTTAGATCCAAGATATAAGATGCAATTAGTTATATTTTGTTTCTCAAAGATGTATGTCAGTGAGTTTGAAGCAAAGAGGAACTTAACACTTGTTCAAAATGCTTTGCAAGAACTATTTGATGAACTAGTTGAACATGATATTAAATAATCTCTCATTTCAAGTCATATTTTTATACATGAATTAATATTTTCAAGTCTAATTTTTAAAACAAACAAGGGGATTGAGAAGTTGAGACTAATGGTTCAATTTCAAATGTTATCCCTGCAAACAAATATTAGTAATGTTATGAACATAAATTATACAAAAAAAATGCATAAATAGTATAAAAAATAGAGAAAATAGGAAGCTAGATTTGCCATTTTATATTTTACACATCTTCATTGATATACAATATATGAATTTTACTTTTCATGCATAACTTTTTATATATAATTTATGCACGTAATAATATTCTTACTTATTTTCTTTTTCTTAACTAGGACCCACGATCATTAAATTTATATTTAATATTTGACCATTATTTTAAAAAAATAAGAAGAGAATACACAGAATAAGGGGCCCTAGTGGGGTCCAATGGAGCACCTCCAAAAAATTTCTTTGTTTTTATCTTTATTCATGGGTGTTATCTGTAATTTTAAAAAGTATAAGTCGATAGTAGTAATAAACTAATAATACTACACCCATTTTATAAAGGGAATTTCATTTGGCTTCTTACCGTTGATTCCTTAATTTTTTTTAAAAAAAATTTAAATTAATGTAGATAAATTTAATTAAAACAATATAATCATAAATATCACTTCACCCATTCCACAAAATTAGTTCTATTTTCAAAATTTACAAAATTTTAAGGATGTATTTTTGTTTTGTGTTTACATTATCGGATGACATAATTATGATGATAAATTTGAGAATTTTGTGTTATTTATACTACCAATAAAAATATGCATTCATTTATCTAATAGATAAAAGCTATGATATCTTTGTACTTCAATTATATAAATCTCAAATAAAATCAATTTTTTTTGTTTGCTTAAGCGACCAGAGCGCCATCCAATGATTTAATCATAATATGTATTTATTTATTTATTTATTAATATAAAAGCGTTAAATATCAACATTTTGTGTATTAAATATTATAAATAAAATTTTATCTAGCACAATATTATTTAGAATTTCTCTATATATAGACATACAAATTTCTCTCTTTGTTTTGGCATTTCATCTTATTTATTCTAAGGCCTAAGCCTTGCTCTCACAATCTCATAGTTCTAAAATTCTCGAGTCTGCCGCTGTGAATAAGGGTGTAAATAAACCTAGTCAAGTATTAAATTGTTCAAATTTGATTCACAAAATATATCGAGTATAAAATAAAGTTTGATTGAGACTTATTTAGCTACCAAATCGAGTACGATCCTGAATCGAGCCTGAGCAGTTTGAACTTTTCGAACAAATATGATCCGAGTGTCAATAGAAAATTATAATTTGAGAAAATTCGAGTAATTTATTTAACTCTAAAATTTGCTCATATTTGACTCGTTTATATTTCGAATCGTGCTCGAATCGAATTTTTAGTGTAACAAATACGAATCGAGTCGAGCCTGAAATTGTTTGTTCATTTTATAGCCTTAGCTTTGAATAATGATAGGTGACAACCCCCCTAATTAATATATAAGATAGAAAAACATAATTAGATGATTTTTTATTTTTAATTCATATTGATAATATATAACTGGGACAAATGTATATATTATTTTTTGGAATATATAATATTTATAAGCAATTATTCTTATCCATAAATATAGTGACTATCAAACTAGTGAGACCATTCACGTGAGAAAAAACTTGTGAGACTTAAATTTATTTGTGAAAATATTAATTTTTAATATAAATGAATGTCTTTTAACAATTATAATATAAAAAAGTGAAATTTAGAAAGATACTCATGTAGTAAGATAATAATAATTGTTAGTCAGTTATAAGACCAAAATTTTGCAAGAAAAAATATTTGGTAGTCAGTACTGGGTCAAAAATTTCGTCAAAGTTTTCGAATAAATGTATATTTATTTTAGAGAATTGAAATTTTTATAAATAAATTTGATAAATTTTATAAGCTTATTTTTACATAAATAGTAAGTGGAGTCCACTCTCATGTGAGAGAATACATTGTGAAATTAATACTCTCACTTGTGAAAATATCAATTTTCTTATTTTAAACCTTTAAATAAAATAAGGTGGTTAATATATAATCTTAAATTCTTAATATATTTAATGCTCCAGATTTTATTTTTATTTTTATTTAATTATAAATTAAAAATCAGCTTTAATCTTAGTTATTAAGCTAAGCGTTCAAATCGAATAGTCAAAGAATTGTGTAAAAAACTTAGTCATTGATCGGCCCCCATATATTACGATGAGTATTAAATCTCACACTTAAATAATACGTGATTATATATTCAAAATTTATTATTTATAAATAGCAATGAATTACATTAATTTTGATTTTTTTAAAACTCACAATTAATCCAATATTAAATAACAAGATAATTTCTATATTTTAATAATAAGAAATAAAAATAATAAATAATTTGAGAAGAGTAACTCATTATTCCTCAAAAAGGAAAAAATATATGAATAAATATATTTTTATTTTTGTAGATAAAAATATACTAGTACAAACGAATAAAGTAACTAATTTATAATTACAAAATTCGAGTCAAGCACGAGTTAAATGGCTAATGTTGTTAAACCATCAACTCTTATAAATATAATTTATCACTAGGAACTTTCTATCATCTATATAAACAATTTTAACAATTTATATTATTGTTACTTATATATTCTTATTAAATTTCTCCTATTTTTTTTTTTTATTTTATTTAATTGGTAAATTCCTTTTAGTTTTTTAATTAATCTTATTTCCACTCCATGTTTTATGCGTATATATTTTGATTTGATATATACCATCTTCCTTTTCTTCCTCTGGCACTTGCCAAGCATGAAGCATTAAATAGTAAAAGATTCCAAAAACAAGCCAGCAAAAACCAACACTGCAATTTCTATGTGCTCTGTCCTCAACCCCTTACTTATACCCTAAACCATGACCATAACGGCAGACCAGTTTAATAATAAGTTCTTGCTTTTGTGTATGACTCTTTGAGCTCTGTTTTTACTCAATTTCTTTTTCCAAATGTCTTTTTTGGTCATCTCTATCTCTACATTGTAATTGTAATTCTTAAAAAAACAAAAAAAAACCTTCTCTTTTTCATGCTTTTGTTGAAATGGGTCTTTGTTAATTCATCAGTTAATGCCGTATGGTGTTTTTCTGGCTTAAACTTTTCTAGACAGAGAAGTTAGAGACAGAAAGTGCCTGTTTCAGAGCAAATTTCTGTTGGGTCTTTAATTTAAATTGGGTTTTTGGGATTTGTGAACTTGGGTTGTATTTGTTTTGGGTTTTAGGAGTTGGTTTTTTTTTCTTCACTTTTTTATTTATTTATCAGAGTTATGAAGAAATTTGGGGGAAAAGCTCCAAAAAAGGAAGAAATTGCAGAAGACTGGTGTTTTATTTGTAAAGATGGAGGACTTCTGATGGTCTGCGAGTACAAGTGAGTTCTGCAAAACCAATTTTATGATTTTTTTTTTGGGTTCTTCAATGGAGTAGTGGGGTCATTTTTTGGTGCCGTAATGTTCAATGTGATGAAACGGACTAAAGCTTTACCAAACTATTGATTGACATATATTTTGAATGCCGCATGTCAATAGGGATGAAGGGTATTTGTGTCTTTTCACTAGATATAGGACTTGTATAAAATTGTGATCAATGCTGGTAAGCAATTTACAGCTACAGTAAATTTTGATTCTCAGTTCAATAAGTATTAATGGTAATATATTTGAATAGATGTGTAATAATTGATTGTCACTTACGTGGATAAGTATTTGGATAAGTATTAGTGATAGGATAAGTATTAGTGATAATATTTTTGAGGAGATGTGTAATAACTTGGGCCTCCTATAATTTCTATAGATCATATTTATTGATAAATTTCACAATTAGTTCGGTATAAATTTATGGCAATACATAAGAGGATACTTTACACCTGCTCCCAGTTACCATTCTATCCTCTTTAATAATGAATTGATGATGTTTTGTACTCCATTTATACTCTTTTCTTATTTGGATGGCTAAACAATTTCATAAGTGGAGCAAAAGGGGAAAGAAAAGTACTTGTGGTTTGCAGGCTTGGGCTTATATGTTGACCAGCCACCTGTTCTATTTCTAATTGGAGTTGCTTGCTAATTATTAATAGTAATAATTTGAGGCAATATTAGCAAACTATTAGAACTATTAATTTTGGGTTCTTGGGAAAAAAAATGGCTTTGATTTGTTATTGAAACTTCCTCAAGCATTAGTTTTTAGTGAGGGCAGTGATCTGGGCAACCCCATTTATTTGTTTTGCCTTTGTTCTGTGTCTTTAGGTTTTTGAGAAGCTGGAGTGCCTATATCACTATATAAGTGTGCCCTATGTATCTTTGTTGGTTTCTTTTCATATGTTTAGGTGTTTATAAAATGCCAATGTTTTCTATATTAATGATGACCTTTTTTCTTTAACTAGCATTGTCATAAATGATAACCCTTCTGGAATCTGGACTTTGCAAGTCGTTCTCCCTTGGATCCCAGAAAATGGTTTTCTCCGTTTTGCCTTGGTAGAATCATGAATTGACAAAATACAACGTTCTCACCCTGTATTAATTATTGATGATAATTAGATAAAAGCGAAATCTCGAAGATATAATTTATTCAAATTAACAATAGTAAAAGAAGAATAGCAGATGACCAACTATGATTTAGTATTGTGTAATAGCATTCAGTATATAGCAAATAAAAAAAACCCAAGAATTTTCATTTGGTAGGGGAGGTTTACTTTCTATAATTTGTCTATTTCTATATTTGCAAATTTATAGTTGTAGATAAAGGTGGAAAGATTTCAAATCTAACCCATTTCTTCTTATATATTCCCTGTGTGTCATTTTATTTTGTTGGCTAAACTATGGCTTCATCTTAGAACAAAGCTGCTTTAGACATTTAGTTTACAGGTAAAAGAATCTTATAATAGCAGTCTGCAAGTTGTTTGCCTCACAGGTTAAGGTGTTAGAACTTAAGAAGTGTGAAAGACGAGTTTTATTGGGAACTCTCTTGAGGGGTACTCAATGTATGTTTTGCTTAAAGTACTTTTAAAACTGTGATTTGCGTGCATTTTGGTGATTAGAGATCACAATTTTTTATTTTTATATTGGAAGGAATCACAAGTTCTTGGGACAGTTTTTTATTAGAAAGTCATGACAAATTGTTTTACAAGTCTGCTCAACTATTGTTGGGTCTTTACTATTGTTTTCAAGTGACAGTATTTTAGTAGACAGGCTAGAGAAATTTTCTTCATAATTCTGCTGTCTAGGATAGTTTTGGTAGATTGTTGGGTCTTTACTTCCTATATTTCTGCATATGGAAGAGTTTTTTTTATAATTTTTTTCTGAAAGTTATGACATTTGGGCATGCTATTTCTCATTTTCTTGTTGTTTGGCATTCGATGGTGTTTTAGGCATTCATAGAATCTCTCTTTCACACATATATAAGTATGTATATCTCCTAGAACATGTTTTTTCTCATTGCTTTTGTCTTATGCATAAATCTGTTACATTTATACTGAAACGGTGAAACCAAGAAACGTCTACGATGTTTGATATATGGGAAAAAGGTTTGAGGAACAACAGTTACCAATTTATGCAAAGAATATTATTTGCCTTCATGTAGTAGGATGTGACTTATTATAATACAGTTCTTCTGATTGCAATCATCTTAGAATATTATTTGCCTTCATTTAGTAGGATGTGACTTATTATAATACAGTCATCAGTGTCATCATTTCATTTTTCTAGACTATTTCTTAAAAACTTTTTTACAGCACATTGCAACTTGTTTCATTCCTCACTTGGATCATTATTTAAAATATATAGTTTACTGGTTTCAGACACTGCCTAAAAGCTTATCATATTGATTGTGTGAACAAGGATGATTCATTCGTGGAGACTAGAAACCACTGGACTTGTGGTATGCAATTCACATTTATTTAAACTCTTCTCATATTTTTTGTTTACATTTCTCTTTGCCTGCATAAGACGTGTTTTCCAGACATTGCATGGATGAGTGCAGATCTATCAATTGATATATTGTATTTAGTTGTATGCATTTCTTATTGCCAGACATTGCATGGATGAGTGCAGATCTATCAACTGATATATTGTATTTAATTGTACCCACTTGGATTTTATCAAGTCCCACCATACACTTAATATTGCATGAAGATTAAAAACAAGGATATAAGAGTATTCTCTAATTTATCAATAAATTTTACATAGCATATTTTTGGCTAATGTTGACAGTTCTCTTGTTCTCCTGATAAATTGAGCAACTTAATTATATGTTTTCCCTTTTTCTAGATTCTATTTTTTGTTTTAATGCCGTCTGATCAGGAAACACACCCCACCACATTGAATGCCTTTCTGAAAAAGACTATCCAAGTAGGATGCTCTTGAGATCATAAGTGAACACTAATAGATCAGGATCTTTCCAACTAGAAAGCTGTTATGGGATCTCATGGCCACCCGTTCTATAGTCCAGAATCAATGTTCAACTTTAATACCATTTGTAATAGTCATTTTACAAATGGTTAACCCCCATTAGCAATGCCCAATATCACGGGTCCTGCTCAATGCCCAATAGCAGCGGTCTGCTGCCCACGTAGCTTTGAGACTATTATCTATTATCTTAGCTCAAAGCTTTTCTGAGTACTTTCTTCAACTATTATTCTAATGTTACGATTATTTCAATTTTACATTGAGGCCGGCAAATATGTTTGAAATACTCATATTATGAACAAAGAAGCTGACTTAAGCTCATCTCACCCTATATGGTAAGACGTAAAGACCCTTTTCTTCTCAACCCCATACGTCCCCTATCTGCCTAATAATAAAATTATAAACGAATTACTGAATCTCTTACATATAAGGTACACAAAAATGCACCATTTAAGGGATTTCTTAAAGGGATTTTTAAAATGAATTACTGAATCTCA
This sequence comes from Panax ginseng, assembly GCA_020205605.1. Classification (NCBI taxonomy): domain Eukaryota; kingdom Viridiplantae; phylum Streptophyta; class Magnoliopsida; order Apiales; family Araliaceae; genus Panax; species Panax ginseng. The sequence continues at coordinate 143,887,419 of CM035134.1, read as the reverse complement.
TACATTACAACAGTACACAACTGCTCTTTTTTAGGGGATTTCTTTAAGTGGATTTTTCACTAACACATTAATTGGCGTCAGTAATGATTAGGTGTGATATATAATGTTTCACACAAGCTCAACTCAACAAATCCATAGTACTGCTACATTGTGTTAGTATATTGATAATTTCACTTGTCATGCTTTCCTTAATCTTGGAAAAATTACTAACCAAAAAAAAAAACAAAAACTAATCCTTGTATTTCAGATTTACATTCTTGCTTCATTTGCAACAAAAGTTCAAAGTTTCATTGCGTTTGCTGTCCAAAAGCTGTGTGCCGACGGTGCATTAAAGACGCAGCATTTGTTCAGATTAAAGGAAAGAAAGGAATCTGCAGGAACTGCTTAAAGCTTGCACTACTTATAGAAGAAAATATGGACGTCGACTCTGACGGGGTATGTGGGTTATTCTTAACAATAATCACAAGTACCATAAATGAAATTCTGTTAAGTTCTCATCGATTGTCGTCAATAGTTTTTTTTTTTTTTTTTTGTGGAGATTTTGAAAGCTTTTGACTTTTTATTTTTTTTCTGGGATTTTTCCTTTGCGGTCAAGAAAGAAAGAAAGCTATTTGCTGGAAAATGTCTGGCATATAACCTTGGAGTAAATGTTTTGTTACTTAGAAACGCTACATACATAATTTACCTTTAGTTGAAGTTTGAAAAATGATAAGGATTACATATATGATAAGATTAGTAATATATTGATAGCTTTGGAAATAGTAGACAAAAGCACATTGATATACGTTTATGTCATTGATATATCAGTTGAAAGATATGACAAAGGAGAATATTAATTCTTTTCAACTGTGGTCAAGATAAAAGTAAGGAGCGGTTGAGCACCTCAAGTGTATGGTGCTAGTAATTCATGAGAAAGATCATGATTGTCTTTGTTTTATTTGTTGATCGTACTCTGCCTTTGTTGTCTGATGCATCAGTTACATTTACTATTTACTCTTTCATTGCTCTTGTTTATACTAGTATTGTGTTTCTCTTAGGCAGTCTTGTAGTTACTAAAAGGAAGTGAAGAGCTTATTGTATTTCATATTTAAAAATCCTCACTGCCTAAAATGTTACTCTTTTTGCCTTTTGAAACTAGAATCATTTATGTTTATAAGGGTTGAAGTCTCTTTAGTTAATTCGGAAGGTGGGAAAAGAGAAGAAGAAATAAGTAGAGGATGTTAGTTGAAAAGTTGGACGTCCCATTTTTTGACATTTAAATATTGCTTCTTGTGGCAAAAGATTTTGTGACATTGTGGTTTAAGTGACATGCTAAGGAAAAATTATTTTTTAGCAAATTTTTCGTATAATGGTTGTGAGTTGTGAAACCATGATATTCATCATATTTGGTAGACACGCCATTTTATCTTTTGCATGCTTCATTTCTTCATCCACCTAAGTGAGTACTGCACTTGATGACTGTTGTTTTCTTAACAACCTCGTACTTTTGTGATCTATCTGCAGTTCATAGGGAATATAAGTTTGAAGGTAATTAGTAATGATGTCCTAGATTCCAACACATCATTGCATCTTTTTCGCTATTAAGGAGTTATTTAAACTTTCTTCAAGGAGTTGTAATTAACTTTCATTATAACCTGTCCAAAAATAAGAAAAATAGAACTGAAACTTTTTTACAAAATAGCTTCCAATGTTCCATGTGGAGTCCAATTTGTATCCTCTTGTTCCACGTTGTGACACGAAATTGGACTAGATCTTGTAACTGAGCATGCAAACCGTGTTGGGAATATTCGGTTCATATATGCTCATCTAAAACCACACCTTTACTCAAAATGTTAACCTATTAGGTCTTATGGTCCATTAGAGCATATATGTCCTCACTTTTTTTCCTTGTGTTCCAATGTAAGACTTTACTATCACGCGGTATCTCAACAATCTCCCCCATAACGTGTAATCTCTCGATCCACATCGACACCAAGCTCCCCCCTGAACTTTAACCATACTCTTTTGAGTTTTTGAGCATAACCCATCACTTCTTCTAGTTGATGGTCCACCTTCTTCATTATCTCTTGTTTGATCCACCAAGAGCCTCTGCCAAACCTATTAAGTCTCCTCTATCTGATGAGCTTATCCGTCAATATCTCTTGTTTGATCCAACCAAGAGCCTCCCCAAGAAGAGTCCATCACTTTGCTCAAAGAATACATAATCCATAAGCATCCATAATTCATTGAGCCTAGCCCATCATGTCTCTCCCTAAAATGACAAGCCCACACTCTTCAATTTCTCTAACAAGAGTCAACCAAAAGCCTCTACGAGAAGAGTTCACCACTTGCTCAATGAATTAATTTCGTCCATTGTGCACAGTCCATATCCATGACCCACTCTAATACCAGTTGTTGGGAATATCCGGCTCATATATGCTAATTTAAGACAACATCTTGACCCAAAAAGTTAACTTATTAGGTCTATGGTCCATTATAGCATATATGTCCTCACTTTTTTACCTCGTGTTCTAATGTGGGACTTTACTATCACGTGATACCTCAACAAATCGAACCTCCTTCCTCTATCTTAAAGGCTAGCATTATAAAATAAAAGTCCATTTTCTTGACTTCATCTCTGTCTTCGGGGTTTTGGATGCATCTCTAAGTATGGCTTCTCAATTCTGCACCTTTTAATCAATTTTTTTCTTCCTCTTTTTCACTGTATGCATCCAGTGATCATTTTTGTTAGCATTGTGTATATGTGTTACCATCATGTTCTTAAATCTCTTTGTTTATTGAAAAGAACATGATTTGGAGGCAGTGAGGTATTTTGTTGTTGTTTTTCTTGATGTTTTACTCAGTACGAGGAGGGTATAACCTTTGGAGGCAGGTGGTTAAGTTCTTCCTAATTCAAATGGAAATAAGCTTTCTTTCTCTTGTTATTGATTTGCTGTAAACTTTCTGCTTTGCAGGGCACTGTAGATTTCAAAGATCGGGAGACATATGAAGGCCTGTTCAGAGAGTATTGGGAGATTATCAACGAGAAAGAAGGTCTTACTCTGGAAATTCTCCAATCTGCAGATGTTATAATGAAGAAGGGCAAGAACTATTTATTTAGCTCTGATTCAGACGAGCATGACAAATGCGAGGAAAATGAAGTGACCTCTGATTTTGATTGCACTGATGATATAATAGAAAGAAAGCCAAATCATAAGAGGAAAAGATCTAAGGAGAAAACATCTGCAATGAAAAAAAAGAAGACATCGAATAAAAAAGAGTTCATTGGCTGGGGATCAAGAGCTTTAATGCAATTTCTTAAATTGATGGATATAGACGTGAGCCAAACCTTGTCACAACGTCACGTGACTGTTATCATAAATGACTATATCAGGGAAAAGAAGCTTTTTCACCCAGAGAAAAAAAGGCTGGTTATATGTGATGAAGCACTTCAGACTGTTTTAGGGCGGAAAAGAGTGAATAAACTTAAAATTTATGATTACTTGGATCCCCATTTTCCTGAGAACCAGCAATTGTCAGAAGAGGATGAGATTGGATACAATTCAGAAGACAAAATTGATAGCTTTGTAGCCTGTAAAAGGCGGAGAAAGTCGGGTAAAGATAGAACACTCAAGCATAAGAAGGGGGTGGGGTACAATATTCCTCAATTCCATTATGCATCTATTGTTCCAGAAAACATTAGTCTTGTCTACTTGAGGAGACGTTTAGTTCATAAGCTATTACAGCAACCTGAGACCTTTGAGAGCAAGGTAATTGGGAGCTTTGTTAAAGTCAAATCAGATCCAAATGATTACTTCAAGAAGAACTCTTTTCAGCTCATGCAAGTCACAGGTTGGTGTTGGTAAATGCATGATATTTTGTTAAGTTTGAACTGGATAATGCGTGATATTTTGATAAGTTTGAACTGGATTATATATTATTTGATTAGACCTAATTAACAGTAATAGGGCTGTACCTGGAATTTACTTTGCTGCATGAAATTAAAATTCTCATCCTGGTCAAAGTTTTTCCTATTTTAACAGTAAAGATCAACTCCATGATATGTTAGGACATTTGACTTTAGGAATTCTAAACCTGTGATTAAGAAATGGCGGTATTAGTCTAAAATGAAATTAGTTACTATTGACACAAGCAACTAATTTTAGGGTTATTATAACCTCGTGTCATGTATTACCAATAATTCTGTATGATTTGGTTACATGCTCTCAAACACTTGATTCACCAGTATTTCGTAGCGCTGTAACATGTGAAGTCAATAGACTTTTAGGGTTTGAATGCTTTGTATTCTTTTAATTCATTTCTCATCATAATTTTTGACTTGTATATTGTGAAACTGAAATATTTCTTCATTGATACATGGATTGTACTATTTCAAAGAAAGTTATTGTTTTTCTACACATTTTTCCTGATAAATGGTGCGCCTGTTACTTTTTCGTACTGCTAACATATATTCTCAGGCACAACAAGGTCTTCAGGTGGTGAAAATGGCATGAAGATTTTGCTGCAGGTTTCAGGCGTGCCAAATGATGTTAGCATTAATTTGCTATCAGATAATGACATCTCTGAGGTAATCATATTGGTTGATTTTCCTTTCTTTATCAGTTACTATTTATTTTTTCTCCAAGAATTCATTAAAGTTTGGCATATTTAAATCTACGGGAGCAAGCATACTCTCATTGTTACCTTTTGTGCCAAAAAATTGAGGTCAATAATGTACAAAGCAACCTCTCACAAAATAATAGATCTAAGGGGGGGGAGCATTTGGCACAAGTCATCTGAGTTGGTAATATTAGATTAAAGTTTAAGATTACCACCGGAAGTTGGTATCTGGATAATCAAACATTATCACATACTTGTTATCTTGGGGACTTTTCAAACAAAAATAGTCCTCGTATCTTAACCATTTAAATATTAATGCCCTTATTTGTATTAAAATTACACCATAGCCCATGTGATTCCGTTCATGAATTAGCCCACTGCATTTAAAAACATATTAAAATCTATAAGAATATAGTCTATCGTCGTATTTCTGCGAAGGCCGCAATTGTGAGACCCCGAATTTTATGAAATGAAAGTATTCAATTTTCTTATAATTATTCTATTTAGTAAATGGTTAAATTGATAAAGGTTAAAGTTAAGGGTGATATATGAAAATTTTGCAAAGTAAGCAAGTTGTTATAAAATAATCGGTGGTGATACGGCGTTGGTTGCGTAGTAGTACAGCGGTATTGATTATTGATGCTTTACGTGAGAAGTTACTCGATTATACTTAATTATTACTACGAATAATTCTTGATCATATCTCTCATATTATTGATTCGATTATTGTCACAAATATCTTACATATAATATGTTATATTATTAAATCAATAATTGAGACGACAAAGTTATTCATATTATTAAATTGCAATATTTACAATGTCTAGAAGTTACATCGAGGAAAGGTTTGGTCACCTAATTGCGGCATGATGGGGAGAAATCCTTATTTGAAAGCCCTCTCTTTCCTGGGAACGACCTGGTTGTTAAATATTGTGAGTTATGATATTAATGATGAATGTTATTATAATTGAATTTGAGTTTGGAGTTGAATTTGGAGACGCGGACGTGATATTTGAGTCCGGAACAATGAAATTAGTAGAAATAGACTATAAACACAAAATTTTCTGAGGTTGACTTTTTGCTCAAAAAAGTAACAGTTGACTTTTTCGGAAAAAGACAAATTTCGAAATTTCAAAAATGAAATTTTTGAGAAAAATATTTCCATTGTGTTGGGATTGTTAGTGTTAGTGGAAATCGACATTTATTTCGATAGTAATTGATGTCTGGAAGTTATATTGACCAATCAGGTAATTAATCGGGTAAATGAGCAATTAATTGGTACTTATTCACATGCTTATATAACTATTTGTTCACATGTGTGTACTATTGAGTCACATTCATTTATTATTAGGGGATTTGGTGCAAGATTGATAATACTTGCATGACTAAGTTAAAGATGGAGGTACTATATTGTAATTAATTTTTTCACATGTTTAGAACTATTGAGTCACATGATTTTACTATTATTTCACATGATTTACTATTAGGGAAGGTGGTGCAAGTTTGATAATACTTGGATGACTGAATTAAAAATGAAAGAAAAGTTGGAGGTATTGTACTGTAATATTTCGAGGCTCAAAACGTGCAATTATCGAAATTATATTTTCCTATAAATAGAAGCTCATTCTTCCTTCATTTCTCACCAATTCACTAAAGCTTTAGAGCCATTATTATAGAGAGAAATTTATAGAGAGAAAGAAGAAGAGAAGTCTGCTACATTTATATTCCAGTATCTAGCTTCATTCTAAGGTAAGGGATATTATTGTTGTACCGTAAGGGGTATTATTATTTCGTATTCATGAAGAGAATTACTTTCTTTCAATACTCGTAAGAGTTGTTATTCCATTCTTTATTATTCTGTTGGAATAACTTTGTTTATCACAAGTGCTTGTCGATGGTGAAATTCTTCTATTATTCTATTCTTTTTATTATTACATTTGGAATATCCCGTCGGTATGTAATTTACTTTGAATTCGGTTCCGATTCTTTATTATTCATTGGAATAACCTGTTTATGCCAAGTACCGCATACATGGTGAAATTATGTTGTTATTCCATTCTTTATTATTACGCTCGGAATATCCTGTTTGTGCATTTTTTACTGGACTGGTTCCATTATTTATTATTCGCATTTATTATTACGCTTGAATATCCCGCTCGTGCATTTACGCATGAGACTGGTTCCATTATTTATTATTCCACATTTATTATTACGCCGGAATATCACATGCGTGCGTTCTGTGGGACTGATTCCATTATTTATTATTCATTGGGAATAACTTTCTGTCTGCATGTATGGTCTCTATCGCGTACGTGGTGAATCCTTCATTATTCCATTTTTATTATTCATTGGAATAACTTGCATGTGGATTACCACATACATGGTGAATGATCCTTTATATTCATTCCTTATTAAATTGTTGAAATGATTTGGTTACGTTGATTATGATGAGAGTCATAATAAAAGCATTGGACTGATGAAAATCATGGGTATATGAAGTATTAGTAAGTGTTATGTTGAGTTCAGGATAAATTAACTTATAAACCTTTAAAATTTATTTTTGAACTTGTTTTATTGAATTATATGTCATTGTCATGATGAGTTATGTTGGTTATTATGTGAAAACATGAAAGTTTCTTAGAAATCACAAAGGGTTGAAAATCATATTTTGGTGAAAACGGAACATGAAATTCAATTGAGCATATCTCCTATTATATTTCGAATTTTTGGGTGTGGTCAAGTTCTAGAGTTAGATCTATGAGTTATGTAACTTATCCAAGTGGAATCACTGGAAAAGGTGTTGTAGATTTTCGTGTGGATTGATTTTAGCAAAGGAGTCCAAAGCTGTAAAAACCGAAAACGCTACTGCCCAGAAACTTTAAGGGGCTGTTCGGTCACTTAATTTGTGAGAAAAATTCTGGCCTTTTGGGACATGAAAGTATATGGTATAAGGTACCTCCTGTCCAAAAATGAGCTCATTCCGACTTAAAATGAGCAAGTTATGACCATTTCAATATTTAGGTTTTTCCGACGAAAAATGCTATAACCGGAGTTCTATAACTCCGATGACCATGAAATTTAAACTGGAAGCTCACATTAACATGTGTAAGATTCTGCCAAGATTTGGGAATTTTTGGAGTTAACCTTGAGGTAGCTAATTTCTTAAGGAATTAATTAGAAATTGATTTTTGAAAAATAGTAAATGAATTATAAAAATTCTGAGAAAAATATATGTTCATTATGGGACTATATTCTACTAAATCCCAGAAAAAAATATTTTTGGGACTGATTTGGTATTTTTCATGAAAATGGTTTAGTTACGAACATATGAGTTAAATATGTTATGTGAAGTAACAAAGTTGGAAAATAGGATTTTATGGCTTGGAAATCCTATATAAGGTATATGTAGATTGTTGATAAGGGATTTGATCATTGGTGATGAAATCTTATGAGTATGGCATTTTTGAATGATTAAATGCATTATTTGATAAAGTGTAAACAATTGAAATAAATTGTTTATAAGTTTAAGAGGTGATTAAAATATTGTTATAATGTTAACAATATTAGATTATGAGTTATTTAAGTGATGGATAATATTTGGATAAAATTAAAGTCTTTAATATTTATCCTTGTTTTCGTTTGATTAATATTTATATCATTGTCATCATTCTCATGTTTATATTGTGATTAAAGTTATCTTTGACTTATGTGCATAGATGGACTTGGTATGATTATGACCAGGGATTATTCGGTATAGTCATGACCGTAATGTGACAAATGATGTGGTAAAAGTCCTTATTGGTCTGTAGTTCATTGATGGACAGTTGTTGGTGTGATTATGACCAGGGATTATTCGGTATAGTCATGACCATTGATGATTACATGAATATCATTGGCCGCAGGGATGATTCAATGATGTAAATTATTTATTAAGTTGAGTCTCAGCGATAAAATATTGATTATACACTTTTAATTCGTAGAAGATAGTAGATATCATGCTCTACTTGACTCTTTTATAATACATTTGTATGTCTTTGGCCGGTAGAGCAAAGATGAATTGTTAATGAATATCTTTGGCCGTAGTGCAAAGATGAATTTATTAGTATGATCATGAGCAAAAATTTTGATTTGGTATAACCATGATTTTTGATGTTTCAGGTGAAGATAGGTGATGAAAATTATCTTCATCCTGAGTGCGAAGAGAAATTTAGAATCACAATTATGATTATGAGTTATTCATACGATTGTGAACAGGAATTTTTGATTGATGTTACAGGGATAAAACAAGATTGGTGGACTTTTAACATGGAGAGATAATAGACACGATGGTCTATTCGACTCTTCTAATGGATCGCTTCGTTCATTTGCAACTATGGTTGAAAAGTTTTACCATCTACCATATGTTCTAAATCTTTGATTTATTATCGATGAATGCTATTGATAATTTAATTATCTTTAGTCATGATATTCTTTCTATGGGCTAGTTGTGTTTCACCCTTTTGCTTCACAATTCCTTTCGGTAATAAGAGTGTATTTGGGTCGGAAAGGGATAACAGGAAATAGTGAGATGGTCCGAGAGTGTTGAAGTTTCTCAATACATTATAAAACGGCATGACATGCAATATATAATTGCATTAAGGACCTAAGATGTGCGTGTTGTATGTTATACGTCACTTAATAATTGATTTCGGTGAACAACAATAGGTTGATGAGAACCCAACTTTGGAAGGGTGTTTTGCCACTATCATACAAGATGTCTAATGACATGCAATCTCGTGTTATCATAAAGACGAGGTGTGCACATCCACTTCTTTGAGTATATTTACTGAGCACCACCTATATGATCTTGGAGTATATTTGAAATATAATTCTCACTTGGAGACAACCTGAGATAATTATATGTCGAGAAGACTCATCATTGGAAGGAACATGATAGTAATCTTCTCGTTTTTCTTTGGGGTCTATTGGATCAACCAAGGATAATTCTCAGGCATATGATATCTATCATACTTAGATTCATGGCCTCCCATGTATACGAAGGTTTCCTTGAGTATTTCCCAAAGATTTTAATTTCTAAAAGCAGATTATTAAGCTGTACTTTTTTTATAAAAAGTACCTTTGTAAGGTGTTGTGGTCGAGGCTCCATGAGAGTTACATAGATTTTGTATTGAAACTCACAGCTTATCTGTTATCGTACTCTGCACGACAGTTCAACAGTTATATAAATGAAGTTTATATTTGATTTTTATGGAGTGATATCTGGCGACTCAGAATGGGTCGTGTGGACCTATTTTGGGGGCGTCACAGCAATAGCCATTATTCACACTCTTTTCTTTCAAATTGCGGGCATATTTCAACTCTTTGCTAAATTTACACCAAACATGAATACCCTAATTTGTCATAAAATTACACCATAGCCCATATGATTCCGTTCATGAATTAGCCAACTATGAGTCTATTGCATTTAAAAACATATAAAAGTCTATAAGAATATAGTCTATCTTCCTGTTTCTGCGAAGGCCGCAATAGCCAATATTTTCACTCTTTTCTTTCAAATCACGGGAATATTTCAACTCTTAGTTATAATATACACGAACGAATTGACCTGTGAAAATGTCAGTTATTTGAATTACATTGAATGATCTTTTGAATTGGTCAAGACTTTTGTATCTTGGTTGTCGTTGCTTTTGGTGGTTTCTTTTTGGCGTAGCAAACAGTTACTAATATTTCAAAATGTTTGTTTTTACAGACCTATTGTTTAAACATTAGTACCCTTAGGATCTTATAAGTTACTTATTTAAGTTATTTATTTTCTGCTAATTAATTTCCTTAGTTTTAGTTGATTAAGTCAAATTTCATATATTCTCGGGGTTGTGTGTGTATAACACAAACAAGTTTATCAAAACTAAACTCTCTATTCCTCTCCTCTCTACTCTTCTTCCTCCTCTAAATTGACAAATGTAACTTCTAACTTGGTGTCAGAGCTTAGTGGTCTTTATTAACTTGATTATTTGGAGACTTTTGCTCTAGTTTCCAAGATGAATTTCATTAGGGTTCTACTCTCTTGTGCAACTAATTTAGGCTGAAATATTAACGGTTGGTTATTTTAAGAGCCTTCCTGAATAGTATCTGAAAGAAGAGGTTTTACATGAATATTCCACTATGCTTCTATTGCATTTGATGCATGACAAGTTTGCAAGTTGGAAAAAGCACCTTATGGGTTGAAGAATCCCCTTAGAGCATGGTTTTTGGAAGATTCCATAGAGCTATGATGTAGTTTTGGTAGAAAGGGAGTAATGCAAATCACAATATGTTCATCAAGCAGATAGATGACTTAAAAAATGGCTGGCTACTGAGTTTAAGGACATCAAGAATATATTCCTGGCCTTATAGTGTAGACATGCTCTTTGGACCGTAAGAGATCTGACTATCCAAGTGAATCCAACCATAGACTATATGGTGGTTGCTAATTCAGTGGAAAATAAGAGATACTAGAGACTTGTGGGAAGGCTCATATATCTTTGAGACTTCAACTTCAAAAGTTAAAGTGTCTATAAAAAGTTTGCCTTTAGCATAATCAATGGCCATGATTAAGGTTTATTTAAAAGTAATTAGATTTGGTATATTGATTATTGAAAACTGGCTCTCAGACACAGTTTTAGGGAGTAGGTATAATCTATTCTTTGTATTGTGGCAAATATAAGTCGAATTTCAAATGCTTCGAATATTACTGTGGACATAGGATTTTCAACTCATTCGCTTTTCTCTTGTTTGCAGGAAGAATGCGAAGAGTTAAAACTATGCATAAAAGGTGGCCTTCTTAAACAGCCTACTGTAGTAAGTACTCTCTTAATAATGTTGTTTGACCCCCAACATTACTCTTAAAATGGGAAAGGCTGTTAGTATGTTCAGTGATTCTAAATTTGATTCGTAATAGTTTTAGCGACTTGAAAACCCAACTTATGTGTTTTCTTTAATAGGTTGAGCTTGGACAGAAGGCCAGAAGTCTGCATGAGGATATAACAAAGCATGTATGCAATCCTCTAATGTTTATTAAACACCAACTATTTTCTGTTGTTTGTGCATTTTTATATAGAATGTTAGAGTTTAGCAGTTTGTAACTTTTTCCATTGGTCTTAGGAATGCACCAATCACCATGTTTATGTTATTACATAACAAAAATGAAGTTAGTATTTTGGGAGGGTGGGGAACAGAAAATCTATATGGCTTCTTGTCTGCCAATCAATCTATTTCTTAACAGACCTTGAACTTGAGGATTTCCACTCAGTAAATTGGTTTTTGAGGCGCGAGTATCCAACCAGGTTGTTATTATACATACATGCATATCTAGAGAGGTAATATATAATGCCTTCTTTGTTCTTGGATAGTAATTAAAACGCTTAGCTATGTCATATATTCAGATTTTACCTGTAATCTTCCCATTTCCCCTTGCTCTTGATGCATGCTGCATGGGTACTATAATATACTGGTGGATCCTGTTCTTTTTCTTTTTTCTTCCTTTCCTACATCACGATTTTCACTTATTAGTCTGGGGATGGCTGTAGTTGGATGACTATGTCACAAAATAAAATAAAGTAATGAAATCATCTTATCATATATATATATATAATTCTTTTCCTTCCCGTAATTTAATGCTACCTCTATCTGGAAATATGAATCTTGATTTTCTTTGTTGACTTGTTTTTGAATATTAAGGTTTGCTCAGGACACAGTTGGACATTAATTTTATCAATAAATTTTAAATATAGAAAAAACAAATCATCAAAAAATGTGTTTAAGCATGTCTTATACAAACCCTAATTATTCAAAAAAATCAATAAATAAAGTAGGATTCTGTAAACAGGGGTATTTAAGCCATTTATTTGTAAAAAGCAAAAGTTAAGATTTCAATGTGTGAGTTCATAGCTCCTGCTGCTGACAATTTACTTATTTTATTTATGTGCCAATTAAACATCTGAATGTCAATTTATTCCTGATGTCCCTTTTATTAGTATACAAGGGTATTTGGTTTGTGATGTTGAGACCCTTTTTTCCTGCGTCAGTGGATCGCTAGAGAGCTGGATTTACTGCAAAATCGTATTGATCAAGCCAATGAGAAGGGATGGAGAAGACAATATCCTTTTATAATATTGTTTGTTAATATTCTGAATCAAATGACACGTGATCCAGGGTATGACAGCTTGTCAAAAAGTAAAAACCCTGAGGTATTACTAATGTAACAGAACACTATCAAGCAAGCTCAATACTTGTATGCATTACCATGATAAGAGTTTTGCTAAGTAGATAAGGTTAGTTGAAAGAGATAGAGAACTAAATATATTTTAAGTTGACTAATATGCCCCCTCATGTCATCCATTGATACCTTGAATGAACTAATTATGCAGGACCAAAAGTATTAATTGTCAGTCTTGTGTCGTCTCTAATCCATTATATGTATTGTTCATGTTCTTGTATTACGTGCACATCATGCTTTCACATTCAGTTTTTTCCTTCTTTAGCATTATGAGGTCAGAGATAGTTTCCTCAATAAATGGGTGGTTTAACCTTAACCTAAATGACCTTTATACGCTCTATGAATACTTGGAAAGAAGACAGATTCTACAAACATCTAAAGAACAGGAAAGGTTACTACAAAAGATTCCCTACGTGATTGCTGCTGTAGGAGAACTTGAACTTATTTCTGAGAATATTAAAGATGATAAACAAAAAGATGAAATCACACCAAAATTTATCCAAATGGGTAGCTCAGAGACTCTCCGTCACAAATGGGAAGGAAATGGAATTACCTCAGGTACAACAGACATTTGAGGTTGCAACAAGTTTCTACTATTATTCTTCTCTTCCATTACAAATGATTTTGGCTACCTTTTAATTATCTGAGTCTAAAATGTTAAATGAAAAGTAAGGGAACTATACAAGAATAAATAAATTACAAAATATCTAAACTAGGTCAAGTTATATCAAATTCCAAATGCCTAAACTAGCATAGTTTGTCTTCTGCTAAACTTAAGTTGTTTGAAGTTTTAACTATGTGCTTGAAACTATGGTGTGTTATGATAAATAAGATCTAGAAAAGATTATTTTAATCCATTTTTGTATTTACTGAAAATAAAATTTTGTTCGAGGAAAATTCCTTTTTCCAGCTTGCGATTGCTCTACTGGGAAGAACTAGCTGACAAAGTTAGTTAACAAGAATCAATTCTCAACACAGTCCGTATGATCTAGCTTGGGACCTTGTCCTACGAAGCTTTTTTTTTTATTTGAGCTCAATTTTATGTTACTTTCTACTCTGTCAGTCTTATTTGTGCTGTCTATATTTTGACAAATTAAGTAAACAGTATTCTGGTACAATCTGTTTGCTGGAAATGGGCCCTAGTGGTGCATGTGTGGCAGTTTGGATTGTATACGAGGTCTTAATTCTGCAGTCAAGAATACTAATAAATTGTCATGTCTTCTGGTTGGGCTTGTGGTGGGTAGGATGGTCCGATTTGTGCTTTTTGGATGCGGTTTGAGCCGTATTATGAACTTGAGTTTGGCCTGGGTCGTTACAAATGATATCAGAGCTAACTCTACAAAACTCGGAGCAGGCCATCAAGTGAGGCTACGGGAGGTGGTGAGGACACAAAGGTGAACTTTGGCATCTCCTACATCTGAAGTGTGATGGTTGGGCGAACAAAGGGGACTGTTGGCATTATCCTTCAAAGGCTAGAGAGTGAGTTCCTGGGTGATGATCAATGGGATAATGGGCCTTAGCGAGGACTAAGGTTTCAGGGGGAGATTGTGATTTTGGACTATGTATAAGGTCAAAAACACCAAGATCTCTAATTTCAAACCCCCTTGCTCCACGAGAAAACAAACCCAGTCCCAATTCACCAAGTAGTACTTCCCCTGTTACTTGTCACCCAGCCATAGAAATTCTATCATACGCTTTTCCAATCTATGTTCAATAGAAACAGGATAGCATAAAGGGACAGGTGTAGGAAGATTCGACAGGGTGCTCTTAATCTACACCATACAACCACCCTTGGGGGTCATCATGTGCTATAAAAACATAATAATGTTTTTTTTGCAATCACTTGTGCAATAAAATCATATTGTTCTTTTTAATTTGTCATGAAGTTTTTTGATCCTCTACAGGCTAAAGTATCTTCGGGAATGACTTACAATTTCAAAAGCAATTTTATACTTTAATTAAGTAGTGGATTAGAAAGAGAAATATATTTTAACATCTCATGCAAACTTTTATTCAAAACACATGACAAGAAAAAAGTTTCCTCTTGTAGTATCTCTGTTAGGGATTCTAGAGAATTCTAGGAGCATGATTTTAGGAGTAACGTGTGGAGTGATATGTGCTAGTCATTGATTTACTTTCCTTATATAGCATGAGTCTTAGTCTATAAAAGGCTCAACTCTTATTTGTACTTGATATTATTAGGGAATAAATTCTCCACTTTACATGAAAAAACTGTTCATCGTGAACAGTGACGGTACTGTTCACCGTGAACAGTGACGACACTGTGATATATGCATATGAGAAGTTCTTGGGTCATGGGAATTTTTCGGTGATTTAATAACAGCCTTTTTATGTTTCTTTGCCTCGTGGAATTTACTTTGTGATTGGATATATGAGGTGCTCGATGCACTAGTATATATTTGTTTGGGTTAGTTGTTTAGTTGTGATCCTTTGCCGTAGTTTGTTGCTTGGAAAAATTTAATACAAGATATTACAAGCAAGATGTCAGCATTACCCAAGCCTACTGTGAGTCAGAATTTTGGTACATCTTCATCGGACTCTTGACCGTCAATAAATGTTATAGAAGTACTATCTTCATCAACTCGTCTTACTGATAAGAAATTAGATTGGTTCGCAGTGGAGGAAGATTGTGAGGTTGGCCCTGATTAGCAGAGAATAGGGCGATCACTTGACGACAATAAACGTTTCCAACGAGGCATGAAAGATAGTCGATGCCAGGATTCTCTTATTAGAGGCTTAATTCCATGGACAGTCAGATTGTTGATTTGGTTACTCAGATTGATACCGTCAAAGAATCGTGGGAGTACTTGGCGGTGTTGTACTCGAGACAAAATAATCTTGCTCGTTACTATAAGGTCTCTCAGGACTTTTATAAGATTCGTCGAGATGGACGTCCACTTACACAGTTTTTTGCTGATTTTAAGATGTACGAGGAATTCAATTCATTGCTCCCTATTACAGCAGATGTGACACAAATGTAAGCCCAACGTGATCAGTTGGCAGTTATAGGTTTCATCGAAATTTGAAATTGTTTGCTCCCTGATTCTTAGCAGCCCAACGATACCATCTCTTACAGATACTTTTGCCCGAGTTTTACATGTCTCCCGTGATGCTACAAGTCTGCTTTAATTGTTTCATATGGGAGAGGTAGGTCTGTTAATCAGTAATTAACCGACCCATACCAAACCGGACCCGTTACCGAATACACCCAAAATTGAGTGTCGATACCGGTATACCGAACTGGTTAGCCGGTTTGGAACCGGTACGGTATCGGTTTTTATCAAATTTTTACCGGTTGGATTTGTCTCATTTCTTATTCTAATGGTAATATCATACATTGCAAATTCATAAAATATCAATATTTGAAAGAAATATGATATTAACTAATGTTTATATCAACTATAATTTTGTGATATAAACAAATAAAATATAGATCACACAATATATTTTGGCAAAGATAATTAATAAATTATCTAAAGTAAGGAAAACTAAGTTCCAAATAGTGAAATAACCCGACCTATAACCACAATTGCCCCATCCAACACCCATCCTTGCCAACTCAAGTCTTCTGTATGCAACACACAGTGCTCTCCACAAGTGACAAGAAATCTACAAAATTAGGCACCATAAGCGCCACCAAGCTCAACACCAGAACCATTGCCCATCTCAGCCACATCCCACAAGGTGTACCTCCCTTCACAAACTCTCCTCTCTGCCACCGAACGAGTTGATTTTGAAGGAACTGTTGAGGGATTCGAGGCGGCGGCACGTGTGGACCAGTAGCATCATGCAATAGTAGTTACTTGATCGGAGGTTTGGGTGGGAGAGGATGGATCGGAGGTTTTGAGATGGAGGCACAGAGAGAATTCGAGATGGAGCGCAGATGAATTCAGATCTATTTTGGAATAAAGGCATTAAGAGAAAGCAGAATAAACTTGAAGTATTAATATATTATGAGTAAAGTTCAGATTACCACCTGGGGTTTGGAGTCTTTCTCACTTAACTACCTGTAGTCAGTAAAGTTACATTTAAACTCCCGACTTTTTGAGTTGAAGTGAATAAATGCTTTCCGTCTTAACTCCGTTACTTGAGTTGGCTAAAGACTTAATTACCCTCCATATATATATTGAAAACGACAAATGAGATAGGGAAGATAACAGGTTGGCCATCATATGGTCTTAATACCGCTATGGGGAGTAGCTTGCCTTCTTCCCAAACTTTTCTGTCATACACAGAGACTTAAAATTTGCAGTAACCATCCAACATGTTATGCACAGGAAGAATAAACACTTCAGATTGATCAAGAAAGCTCAAAATCATGTCCAAAAGATGGAATTATTAATTGCTCAGTAATTCCAAATTGGAGAAAATCCATACTCTGAAGACAATTAAAACAATAAAGAGCACACCAGGCACTATGACAATATATTCAACAATACTTTTGAGATGGTACATCAAATTATTTCCGCTGCAAAGAAACAGAAGAATACGCTACCATAATATATAACAACAAATACATTGCAAGTGAATTTATCCACTTTTCTCCCCTTCCCACCTGTTCTCTCCACATGAAAAGTTGAGAATAATCAAAACTTGTAGTTCAATCTAGCACAGTAATTACCAATTCAACTTGAACATAGACAAGATGATTGGGTTGAGATGGATCACTTAATTGGCACTGTTTTTATTAGCACATGATTCATACAAAATAATGTCCATATGGCATTACATCAATCTTACAAAGGTCTACATCCACCTTAATCTCTGAAAATAAAGGTGTCCTTTTCGTTGGTAAGAAATAAGTATTATATACAATAAAAAGATCTAGCCTCGCTATTAAAAATGAATATTGGAACTCATAAAGCTAATGTAGACTAAACCGTTCAAGTAAACAAGAAGGAGCTTGACAGATCATGAGAAGATCTCATTGTCCAGCAGACCACAATTTGAAGGACAAAATTAAAGAATCATTTCCAATTTGATTCCAACTTCCACATTACTAAAGTTAAACATCATAATCCGTTCACTTGAAAACCCATTTCGAGGACTCCCACTATAGCCAATTTCTTTCATTTAATTGTCATTCAAAAAAAATGTATTTTTATGTGTAATCAAAAGGACTAATTATTGCTAAACCAACTCCAGTCTCCTCAAAATTCAGTACCAGACCAATACGGTACTGGGAAAAACTCTGTGATTCATACCTGGCACAAAATATTCAACAGTCCATACATGCAATTACTCAGAAGACAGTATGTGCAAAAAAAACATCAGATGAAAGACTAAGGCACTGATGCGGAAACCAAACTAGTGGTGCACATTGAAAGATCAGTGACTTCTCAATCATGGTTACCAACAAATTCGACCCCATCAATCATCTTGTCAACAGGGCATTTGAGAGGTTCCCCCTCAGAATAAACTCCAACTTTCCCAACATTTGTGGTATTAATCCGCAGAACACTATTTCCAATCCCAACTACAAGAACTTCCTGCAAGAGAGGGCATAAGAAACGTATAAAACAATTGTACAACTCAGACAAAAAAACAGAATAATAAGGAGAAATGTCTATGTTAGGCCTTGTAAATAAAATGAAACTAGTCTATAAAATAGACTACAACAGAAGAAAGTGTACTTGTTTATGGCAGTGTCAGCAAACCCGGGAATGAGTAAATTTCACTAATCCTACAATTTGAAGCCATAACAATCTTTCCTGTAATTTGTGCATACCTTAGATTGAAATCACTTTTGGATTGAAATAGGGAAGAAATAAGTTGATGTGCATACCTTAGTTGTGAATTTGGTCTGCTAGTAGCCTTCAATTTCGTCTGCTACTTCACGTCTGCAATGGAGCTGAAATGGGGTAGAACAAAATGATTCAGAATGTCTTTTAAAAACCAAGAGGAAGAAGGGGTTATTTCGGACATTTACCAGTTTTTTTGACCGTTACAGCCCCTTCTCACGCGCTTTTGGCGTCTGACATACACGCACGGTTAAGTTGGATGGAAAAGGTGATGTTTTCACTTCAACTCAAAAAGTCGGGAGTTTAAATGTAGTTTTACTGACTACGGGTGGTTAAGTGGGAAAGACCCCAAACCCCAGGTGGTGATCTGAACTATACTCATATATTATTAGCTTAACTGGTACAAACGGTTCGGTTTGGTATATACCGAACCAACCAAATAGCATCCCGTTCCCGATCCCGAATATCTGGTATATATCGGTTCTGTGTACCGATACCGAAACGGTTATCGTAACCGCTTTTCCCGAATAGGCAGGTTCGGTATGGGAAAAAACCAAAAAAATCAAAAAATTTGAACACCCATAGGGAGGGGTACAAGTTGTAGTGGCCATAAATGCTCGTGGCGGTAGATTTGACGGTCGTTTTGGAGGATGAAGTCAAGGTGGTTTTGGAGACAGGGAGTAGTAGAAGTCGGAGTCAAAGTTTAGACAGGATTGGAGGGACACGATTAGGCAGAGTTTGCTATCATTGTGGAGAGCCCGACTATGTTCAACGCTTTTGTAGACATCATAATCGGGGACAACCACAATTTGCAAATATGGTTGCTGGTTTGGAAAATGGAGGACAATCTTTTGTTCATACATCATCCGAGGAAAAGACAGTGATTATGACCCTAGCAGAGTATGATGCCTATACACAATATCAGGTTTCTTCAACAGTCATCCTCTACTTCCATTACTACTTTTTTTAAACAGGTAATGCTAGTACTTGCCTCACTACCTCTCATCCTTGGATAATAGATTCAAGAGCATGTGATCACATGACAGGTACATCTAATACTCTCTCATTTTCAAACTATGTCCCCTATTCCCAATGTCACGTTAGCAGATGGTATGGGGTCACTGTAAAGGGAACTAGCACTGCTACTTTAAGCCCGTCTCTCCCATTAAACTTTACACTATATATACCTGACTTTTCATTTAATCTTCTTTTTGTGAGCAAATTAACAAAGATTTACAATTGTTCTGTAACCTTTTATCCTAATTCGTGTCTTTCAGGATCTTACGACGAAGAGGATGATTGATACAGGTCATGCATCAAGAGGATTATATCTGTTCGATGATTTAATCCCTCGACCTATTATTCTAGTGTTGCTTCACCATTTCAAGTCCACTGTGGGTTGGGACATCCTTCTTTAGCCAACTTGAAGAGATTAATGCCTTGTTTCAGTTTCTTGTCTAGTTTAGATTGTGAATCTTGTCAATTTGGAAAACACCATCGTGTCTCATATTCTCCTAGAGTCACTAAAAGGTTTGCGCACCTATTTGATTTGGTTCATTCTGATATTTGGCGTTCTTGCCCAGTAGTGTCGCAACTTGGTTTTCGCTATTTTGTAATCTTTGTGGACGATTATTCGCGTGTTACTTGGCTTTATTTAATGAAAAATTATCTGAATTGTTTTCTATTTTCTCTAATTTTGTGAATGAAATACAAACTCAGTTTGGCAGTACTATTCCTGTATTACGTAGTGATAATGCTCTTGAGTATTTTTCATCTCCCTTTTCTACTTTCATGACTTAAAGAGGCATTATTCACCAATCCTCGTGTACTGATACACGACAACAAAATGGTGTTGCGGAGCGCAAAAATCGACATTATGGAGGTTACACGTGCTTTAATGTTTGAAATGCGTGTTCTTAAACTATTTTGGAGAGATGTGGTTTTAACCGTGTGTCATCTTATTAACCGCATGCCTTTATCTGTGTTACATGGGACTACCTTTTTCTTTGTTGTTTCCTTCAAGGGTTTTATTTTCTTTGCCCCCCAAAAAGTGTTTGGGTGTGTTTGCTATGTTCGTGATCATCGTCCTAATATGACAAAGTTGGATCCTAAAGCCATTAAGTATTTATTTGTTGCCTATTCTCGCTCCCAAAAAGGTTACCGTTGTTATTCTCTTGATCTTAAACGATATTTTGATAGTTCTGATGTGACCTTTTTTGAGTCTACCCATTTTTCTTCACAACCTCATTCCGTCTCTGATTTAGATGAAGAGATACCTACTTACATCATTCGGCCTACAACTCCTATACCTCCATCTCAACCAGTTCCCGAGATTCGTGATGTGTACAGTCGTCGTCCCAGAATATATATAACGCCTAATGATGTTTCGGTTTCTTCGTCAACATCTTCGTCCGATGATCCTGGTAAATGTCCTTCTGATCTTAACCTTTCTGATTTAGATAAACTTATTGTCCTGCAAAAAGGTAAACAAAGTTGTACCCAACATCCTCTTTTTGTTTCTCTCTCCTATTCTAGTATTTCTTCTGCCCATAATACTTGTCCATCTACTATTTCTGCTCATCTTATTCCTAAAACAGTTAAAGAAACACTATCTAATTCTAGCTGGAGGACAACTATGGAAGAGGAAATGATGGCTTTAGAGAAAAATGGTACTTGGGTGTTGGTGATGCCTCCTCCAAATACATCGATTGTTGGTTAAGTGGGTTTACACAGTGAAGGAAAATCCTGATGGTTCTCTTACTCGCCTTAAGGCTCAATTAGTTGCAAAAGGATATGCTCAAGTTCATGGTATTGATTATTCCGAGACTTTTTCTCCTGTTGCTAGAATGATCTTGGTTAGATTATTAATTTCTCTGGCAGCTTCTCATCATTGGCCTTTACATAAATTGGATGTCAAAAATACTTTTCTTCATGGTGATTTAAATGAAGTTGTATATATGAATTAACCACCTGACTTCATTGCTCAAGGAGAATCAGGTCAGGTATGTAAACTCAAGAAGTCCTTGTACGGGCTGAAACAATTATCATGCGCATGGTTTGGGAAATTTACACAGGTTGTTCTTCAGTTTGGATTACTTCGATGTGACGATGATCACTCTATGTTTCCTTGTGAGAGTAGTGTTGAAAGAATTTTGTTGGTCGTGTATGTTGATGATATTGTTATTACCGACAATAAGTAGAGAATAATGAATTTGATATCTTTTTTGATGCAGAAATTTGAAACCAAAGATTTGGGAAATTGAAATATTTTTTGGGTATTTAGGTGGCTCAACCTAGAAGGTATTTTCCTATATTTTCCTATCTCAGGGGAAGTATGTCTTAGACTTGTTGGAGGAAACAGTTCTTCTTGGATCAAGGCTAGTTGACACGCCCATGGATTCAAGTCAAAAGTTAACAACAACATGGTGAGATATTTTGGAAAACCCAGAGAAGTATCGACGACTTGTGGGAAAACTTAACTATCTCACCGTTACTCGTCCCAACATTGCGTTTCCTGTTAGTGTTGTTAGCCAGTTCTTATCCTCTCCTAGGTCTTCATAATGGGATGCAGTTGTGAGGATATTGAAGTATCTTAAGGGAGCACCAGGGCGTGGATTAGTCTTTCATGATCATGGTCATATGAGAGTTGAAGGATTCCTCGATGTTGATTGGGCTGGATGTCCAACAGATAAGAGGTCTACTACAAGGTATTGTGTGTTCATTGGAGGCAACTTGGTGTGATGGAAGAGTAAGAAACAGACTGTTGTGCCCTGATCCAGTGCTGAATCAGAGTATAGAGCAATGGCTCACGTAACATGTGAACTAATATGGTTGAAACAGTTGTTGAGCGAAATGGGGTATAACATGCTAGTACCTATGCAACTTTGGTGTGATAATCAGGCAGCTCTTTACATTGCATCTAATCCAGTATTTCATGAGAGAACCAAACACATAGAAGTTGACTGTCATTTTATTGGTAAAAAGATACAAGAAGGGATTATATCCACTAATCATGTGCTAATCATGTGAAGACCGGGAATGAGCTTTATGACGTGTTTACTAAAACTTTAGGGTCAGCTCGAATTTTCTATATTTGTAACAAGCTGGGCATGATCCATGCTCCAGCTTGAGGGGGAGTGTTAGGGATTCTCGAGGATTCTAGGAGCATGATTTTATGAGTAATGTGTGGAGTGATATGTGCTAGTCATTGATTTAGTTTCCTTATATAGGATGAGTTTTGATACTATTAGGGAATAAAGTCTCCACTTTACAATCTCAAAGTGTGTACCGAGTCTACTGCATATTAGTAGTGCTCATTGCATCCATGTATGTATGTTCCAAATCAATAAGCTTTTTTTTTTGGTTTTGACATCTGACGTTTAACACATCATGTGTGCAGGGGATAGTGCAGCCAAAGGTCGAAACTCTTCTGCCAGAAATATTGAATTTGGTTCAGCTAATGTTGGACTCCGACAAGAAAAAGATGAGAATACTTCTGCAAAAGTTACAGAAGGTTCATATATTACTACTATTCCTTTGTTTATGTTATTGGAATGTCGTCATTTCATGTTTTGGTAGCTTCAACATTTGTCCAGTTTGGCTTTCAGCAAGTAATAGTTTAACCTCATGTATAGAATGTAACCCATTGCATGCTTTTCTCGAGGTTGCCAAGGCTAAAAGACGAATGAGAATTGATTTTTGACGATATGATCCTGTTGGAATAAGACTAGCTCATATGGTTAACATCATCCTTTCTATCAAGTTGTTTTTTTGGCATGCTAAAACCTTTTTAAGATAAGTTTGAGGCCCTCTGTGAACCACTTTCCAGAATGTATTCTTTTAGGAATCCATGAGCGGCAGACAGTTTCCAAAAAAAGGTCTTACCCAAAGCTGATCCTGCTTGGACATAGTGGTGGGTAGGGTACAATAATTAGCCTTGACCTTTGGCGTTTTCCTCAACAAAGTATATTCTGCCTCGTTGAATCTGCGGTTTTACTCAAGCAGCCTGGTCATTGTATAATTAAACCTAATGCTGGTCCATACCAAAGTGGTATTTGATACTCTAATAATAGAATAGCTTTACTCATAATCAATTTCGATTTTAGCCTCTGTTTCTCTTTTATGGGATCTCATATGGATTCTGTCATTGCATATAGTATTATGCATATTCCTTTATGTAATAATTACCTATTACAGGGTAGCTTATTTACTTGCTCTTAATTATATTAGATGAGAGTATTAAAATTGACTTTAATCTCTTATATCTTTAAAAATAGTCTAAATCTTGGGATGCAAATGCTAAGGCTGGTTCTAGAGTCACCCATATTGTTCCTTAAATTTCATCCCAATATTATTACTCTTTATTCCCTTCAGAGTTGTAGAGTCAAGGATGACTTATCTATTCATGATAGGATCAAAGTCTTGGGTACATGATTGGAAGCAGAAGTAAAAGATAAAGGCTCGAATGGTTCTATGTCACATGAGAGTAGTACGTTGGATGGGATTATTATAAACCTACATGATCTTAACTCTTCAAAAGTTAGAATAATCAGACATACTATAATTAAGAAAGACTTTCGGACTAGGAGTGTTTGAGAAATTTCATATTTTTTTCGTTATTTAAATTATTATTCATTATGCATTTTTTCACTCCATATGGATTAGTTAGTGATGATTAATTTAGACAAAAAAATTATACTTAAGGTTCCCATGTTCCTATATGAGCAAGTGATGCATGGACAATTAGAATAAAGTTGACTTAAAGTTTCAACAAAGTGTGCACCTTTTCAATAATGAGACTCCATTGGATTCTCCCAGGTGAGACACCTAGTGATGGGGATAACTGTGCAAGATTCAAACCTAGTTTAGGCACATTAATTATCCAAACCCTAGACCCACGGGGCTAAAAGACTTGATATTTTAAGTAGGTTCCTAAATTTGTTTGATTTCCTAATTCCAGTATGATTATGATGCCATATTTGAGCAGAATTTATTTTCAGGTTTCAATATAAAAGCCTGGGTGTAATATAGCTTATAACTTTTGTCTACAATAAGGAGGGAACAAATCACCTGTTTTCATGTAATTTATGATGAAGTTCCTCGTAAAGCTCCCAGTGGAAAAGCTCATAAAAATGCATAGGACACTCTACCCCAAAGTAAGAAAAAACACTTCTCGACCGTCCTAAAGAAATCCTTGCGTTCCTCAATGTCCAAACATTTTAAGAAATGGCAAAACAAGCGCATTTACGCAAAAACCTCATATCCTTTTGTTACAAAAAAAATTGATATGCAACCACACAACCACAAACCAAAACAGGGAAATCAAGAATTACGTGGTTTGGCTTTTGGCTACATCCATGGGTAAGAGAAGATTAACCACTGTATAAAACTTGAGGTGTACAAGAATTTAAAGAACATTCACAACTAAGAGAGCGTCCTTAGTCCCAAAACATCCAATCATGCCATTCTCTTAGTTACTAACTGCGCTCTTATTTTTTGCATTTTGTCTAAAACAACAAGATACATATAAATAGGCAATAGGAATCACCAAATCCATATAGGAAAAAGAAATCTTATAATAATTAGCAATAACATAAATTTTCACATCCAATTTCGAATATCATACACAACATTTTCCCTCCTCTAAACAAGTCTCTATGAATTGGTTGAACATAAAAATTTGTAGGGCCGCATGTTAGTATTTTTAAACGTACCAAGCGTTAAAGGCCATGAAAAAGCTTTAATTTTTGCTAAAATCTTTTCTTTCCAAATATAAGATGCTAGAAGAAATGGAGAGCAACGTCCAAGCAAGTAAATGAATAAAGATCGACAAGAAATGTTCATGAGGAATTAGTAGACCACATTCGTCTTTCTAAGGTTATGAAATAGAGATTGAGTTAAGATGATGAAGGGGTATAGGAAAGTTCTCCTCTCCAACTTACAAAAGCATTTTGATCCTGCGTTAATTTTGTAGCTATAACAAAGTAGTCTATTTGCTACTTTCATTTACTTCATTAATCATCATTCTTTAAAGAATTTGGAACCTACTTTGATTATTTAGGTTGGTGTTAAGCTTGAGTTACATTTTTGGGCCGATTTTCTAACATTTTAAACTTTTAAAGGAACCAGTGACTTTACATGATATCAAACCTTTAGTTCACAAAGTCTTGGATTAAAGTCTTGATGCAGGAAGAGCTCGTGAGACTTGGGTGGGCCAAGTCTTTGAAGCTTATGTAAATAAAAGATAGTTTTAAAATTGTATTTAGTAGTTCATTTTATTTATAATTTTGGTAGTTATTTTATTAGAATCCATTTTAGGTTAAGAAAGTTGTTTTGGAGTATTATAAATTGGGATGTACTATATTATTTTACCCTTGTCCATAAACTTCGTCTCTGATCCCTACCATTTTGGTATCAGAGCGCAACCATTAACAACCCTCATGCCCAATTTTTTTGTTCTAAAACTATTATCCTTTCAATCCCCGCGCCATAGTTGTTCCATTCGGAAAATCCCACACCTATCGTTGACGGTATACTCAATTCAATTTGCTATCCCGTACCAATATTTTTGTCACCATCCCAAGCTGCTAGTGCGTTGCCAAATAAATTTAATGTAGATAATGTTCAATAGCCGAACCTTACAACCATTCAAATAAGGACTTTGCAAACCCCAACTTAGTCCCAAATTACAATCTCAAACCCTAACCATAGTAGCTCTTATCCTTCATTAATAATCCTACTGCTAGACGCGACTTTAATCTTTAATAAACCCTAGCCTCGTAAATTACAAACCGTCATCATCAATTTACCAAAACTTGTCGCTGAAAAAAGAAGAACCAAGAGATGTTTGGGTTAAAGGTTGAGCCAAACCTAGAGCCATATTATGTAGCATGGTCAAAGCTGTGAGTTCCTAGAGATGTTTGGTCACATTTTCCTTTGCTAAGCTTAAAGATACTATTATGTGCCTTGTTTTATCTCTTAAGATTTGTCACATTATTATAAGCGTACATGGCTATAGGATGGGCATGCGCAACATCATGCTCGTGTTAATACCTATTCAATTATCAAAAGCATCATCAATACACTCTCAATTTTGCTATTAAAATGCCAAAGTTGAAGCTTACAAAGAATTAATTGTTGATCCAGTGATTTTTGTTTTTGTTTTGACGTTATTAACTCGATGGAGTTGAATTCTTTTCGGCGGAGGATAATTGATGGAAGACGAACCCGTGAAACTTGGTTGGGCCAATTTTAGAGGCTTTGAAAGCTCATGGAAATAAAAGAAAATTTAGAAATTGTATTTAATTGTTTACTATAATTTGGGTAGTTATTTTATTTGAATCCAATTTAGAATAGGATAACTGTTTAGGAGTATAATAAATAGGGATGTACTCTATTATTTTATACATAGTGAATTATACAAATTAATTGAGATATGTTTGAGATTTACCCCTTGTCCCTCAACCTTGGTCCTACCAAGTCTTTTTTCTGTTAGTAGACTAACAGATGAGATATGAAAGGTTGAGGAGATTCTTTGCAGCATGTCATCGGTGATGACTTCCAAAATTCTTTAAAATAAAGGAGAACTAGGTGAAGGTATCTTTTACAGATTGTACAGCCCTCTCTCTCAAAGCTCTCATTTGGTAGACAAAGGAAGAGTTGTCATGACCACGAATCCTATCCTAAGCGAGTCTTGAACTGCTATTGCCAAACCCCTACACTAGAGCCTGGCCGCAAAATTGGGTAGCTATTCACATCCAGTCACCTTATATTGATATAAGGTATATAAGGTAAAAGTAAACACTTAATAACCATAATTCATTTCAATAAAAATTGAAATCAAAATATTTGTGTACTGGTTTTGATCATAGATCTTAATCATCTACAGTTAAATAAGAACTACAACCTCGTATTTCTTACTCACTAAATTAAATAAATAAATCTTTAGAACGTGGAAGAACAATAGAACGTCTTTAGTGTTTATTCTGTCTTTACCATTAACAAATGTATCAGTCCACCTAGAAAACGTATACACTTTGGACATGGCAATATATCTATATTAAATGTTGTTTCTTAAAATTAAAATTCTTAGAAAGGTATGGATATTCAGCAGTTTGAACACTCATTGAAGTGTGACCAAAAATTTTAGTATGGTAAAATATTCTTTTCCTTTTACAAAAAGAAGTTTAGTTGTTAGAAACAATAAAGAATATGGTATTTAATAAAGTAAGATATTTTTGTCTCCGATGATTTCTTATCCTCTTCTTTAGTATGTTCTCACTGTTCTAGTAAAATTCATATTTTATATAAAAATACAAGTATGATATAATAAAGAATTCACTGACAAAATATACATGGGGAGGGGAGAATAATTTTCATATGTGCACAAAATTAATAATTTAAAAATATATGTAGCATTTTCTATATCCCTAGTGTATCCATATCCTAGTCTTTTTCTTCAATTTCATTTCACTCGTCTTTGTTTTGTCTGTGTTTCATATCTTGTGTCCCTCTCACTAGTGCTTAGCTGCCCCTTCTTGTTATGATGTTGGCAGCTAGTTTATGCTTCAACTCAAGCAAACCTGTCAGCAACTTGTAGATTTGGTGGGTGTGTTGAGGTCTGTCTTGTGAGGATGATTCTTTCGGGCTTTGGGATGCCCGCTTCGAGGTGGATTATTCTTCCTCTCCTCGAGGGAAAAAAATAAAAATAATAATAAGTAACAAATGAAAAATAAATATTGGTTTACCTTGCGCTCGTCTCCTTGAAGTAGTGATGGTCATAGTTCTAGTGAAGGGACCAAAAAGTCATTCTCTCGGCTCCGAGAATAGAAGTGGTTTATTTTGTTTTTGTACGCAATTTTCTGTCCTTGTACGTGTCATGTTGGGCGAAAGGTAGTTGTAGAGGAGCGGTTGTGAAACGACGATTCCCCCCCTCCCCATTGAAGTAGGGAGGGCCTCCTTCCCCACCATTCCGGCCTATTATTGATTGGTATTTTACCAATGCTAAAGGTAGCTTGCTTACTAAGCCACCCACTTGAGAAACTAGTCCCTAGAAAGATGCGCGAAGCTGTCTACAAAACTTTGCTTCTCACCCTGTAGTCGTAATACTCGGCTAGTTGCTACTTTGATTCAAAAGGTAACCGATGGTTTCCGACTTTCTCCGGTTTATGCAACCGTCACCATTTGTTATTCCAATTACTTCATCCATAAACCTTATTTTCTTATTTCAAAATAGCGATGCTCTAAAAAAAGTAAAAGAAAAGCTTGCATTCTAGAAGCGGTAGCTTCCCGCCTCCTTTATTCTTACTACCTCCTTCGGTGAGAAGTTCCCTTCCCTTTTCAAAAATGCATGATTGGTTTGCTCAACAAACGTACAAAGTGGACCACAGTTTGGCTGACCCTCTTCTTCCCATTCAGGTTGGGTTGACCCAGAAGCAGCACCGGCCCTGGGCTAAAGCCCAACGTGCTTGGGCTTTAAGCCCACTAAAATTGACAAATTTTAGGGCCCTAAGAGGTATTTGTGTTATGTATATATATACCCAAACAAAAGAGACCAGCCCACATCAGTTTAAATTTAAAAGATCACAAAAAATTTACCAAATGAAATAGGCCCAAATTTTTTTATTTTCGCTTTAGGCCATTAAAAACTTAGGGCCGGCCTTGCCCAGAAGTACATTAAAAAGGAATGAAGCCATGGAGAGTCGTCTGAAGTTCATACTTGGGCAGAGACGACTGACTTTGGAAGCGGAACACGAATCTATTTTCGCTATTCTTAGAGTTCTTATGGAGTGTATCAAATCGTATGAGAAAGTTAATGAAATTTCTATGGTGTTCTACTTTTGCAGTCTCGATCCACAGTGGAAGGCTCTGCAACTGAGCCTCGTTAGACTCAGCAGAAGTGTAAGGTGTAAGTAAAGAGAATAGAAGAGATGAAGTTCGTCCCTTAGCCTAGTCTATATCCACAGCTGACGCAACTCCGTACCGACGTCTCAATACTAAAATAATTAATTAATTAACAGCTAAACTCTTTTATAACCTGAGCTTTTCTTAACCAGTTGACCTTACTTCATAACCCTAGCCTCCCTTTCTTTGTAGTTCGACTAAGTGACTTTGTAATGTCAACATACTTTTTTTTCTTATTGTAGCATAGGCCTTCACTACTTCAAACGGGCGCTTTGTCCCCCTTTTTTTTATTAGAAAGAGCGGGGCCTTACTTATTCAAGGGGATGAAAGAAAAAAAGGATCAGGGGGCCTTATGATCGAAGAAAGAGAGGGGGCGTGGTTGGTGTGTCACTGGGTCGGTGGGGGAACCCGTAGGATGGAGGATGACCCGCCGAATTCACATAAGAAATCGCCAACATGAACGCAAACGAAATCTGACGTGTCCCATTTTCGGGTTTTTGGTGTTAATTGGTGGGTAAAGCTGTGTTTCTATAGAGTTGGTGGTGTTTTGTGGGTCCTTCATGTGGAGGTAATGCACTGCTTCTTGCGGATTTGTTTTGGAAATGGCATGTGATTATGGAGTGGATTGAGGTCTTGTGTCATATATTCAGTGGTAGAAGGTTTTGTTGGTGGCATTGTACTGAAGTTTTGTAGATTTGGAGGTGCATGAGATGCCTAGTATAAATTTCTGCGTGTGGGCATTGCTGCATTTGGATAAGCGGGCTTTGTTGGGTTTGTCTTTGGTTTTTCTCCTTTTCTTCTTTTTGTTGGCAGGTAATGTTTATTGTTTGCAAATGTGCTAGTCGGATTTCAATAAGATTGTCTTGATCTTTGTGAGAAATTGTCTTTGCTCTGCATGACTGCCTTTGTGATTTATGAAGCCAAGCTTGACAACAAGACGGATACATATTGGGAGAAAATAAACAGGAAGATGATGAGATTGAGCAGATAGTCGTACTATAAAATATTCTTGATTAAGGACACGAAAAAAAATGAAAAGAGGGGAAAACATCTTATGATGTCATGATGTGATGATCCATTAGACGTCATAGCCTTGCTGACTATTTGGTAGTCCGACCGCAGAATTTTTTTGTTTCTGGTTCATTGGATTCATTCTCCGCTAGCTGCTTTAGGCAGCATATCAATTTTCCTTATATACTTTACTTCAAGATCTACAGGGCCTTTATGGAAGTGCTTCCAGGGAAAAAATATTATAACAAATAAGGACGACTGTTTGGGGAGTAAATTATCAAAAGGCTGAATGTAGAAGTTCCAGTTTTTATCTTTAGAGTGGAGGCTGAATTTAATTAAAGAATGGTCATTTATCACACTGCAAATAAGTTGTATGATTTCATAGCCTTCCAAACTTTCTATATGCCTTGCCTCCAAGCAATCAGTTTGGTAGATACTTTGGAGCACATTATGGCTTATCAATCTGAAAGTTCACAAAAGAAAAGGTCATTCTTCAATATCTCAGCATCTTAGATTTCCATATATAGGAACACCCCACTAATACCCCACTAGTTTGACTAAAGTATCTTCCTGCTGTTTTTAGTGCTGCTTCTATATAATTTTCTCAGGTCAACCCATGACACATCTGTGCCATACTAATCTAGCTCTTGACCCATTATTTGGTCTTTGCAAACAAGAATTGTACTTCTAGCAAGCAGCTAGCCACGTTGCCAAGTTCTTAGGTGCAGCCTTTTTGCAATGATTGTGATTTGTTATCCATCCATCCACCAACCATGAAATAATGGAGCCCTCACCAACCCAGGGT
Source organism: Panax ginseng (assembly GCA_020205605.1). Taxonomy (NCBI): domain Eukaryota; kingdom Viridiplantae; phylum Streptophyta; class Magnoliopsida; order Apiales; family Araliaceae; genus Panax; species Panax ginseng. Next base: position 143,856,086 of record CM035134.1, on the reverse strand, counting down.
GGGGGTGGGGGTGGGGTGTAAAATAGAATGCAGCTGCGAAATAGATTATGCTTGTTATGCCTTACTTTAGACCTTCACACATGACAAATACAAATGCGACTCCTCACAACTGCAGTTTACCTTTATATGTGTTCTTGTCTACTTTCTACATAATCTGACACAACATAATGTTTGTAATTTCTCTTATTTATGCTCAGTTGCCAAAGAGAAGGAACATCATACTATTGCTGCTGACGAACAAGCTAATGCCATGTTGCAAAGTTACTCGCTTCTGAATGATTCTTTTATTGCTGGCTCAAAGCAAAGTCAACAAACAGATATTGAGCAGGGGACTGCCAAAGCAGCAAAAACCCAACAGGCTTTGATGGCCCAGCTGGTTGATCTGACCAATGATGAAGATGGCAATAACGAGTCTAGTGTTGCAACTGAAATTCAGGAATTCGAGGATCCAGAAAGTCGTGTATGGCACTGTATAGCCTTAGATGGCGAGAGAAAGGGCCCTTATTCACTGGCGTTCCTCAAGCGTTTGAAAGAAAATAGTCCTTGTTCCTCAAAATTCAAGGTATGGAAGACAGGTCAAAACGAAGAAAATTCTATCACATTGAACGATGCAGTAACCTTGCTTCATCAAGGCTGTAAAAGGTAAAATACTTCTCTTACTTCCGTTCATATTTTTCTGAGAGACAGAATCCCAACTCAGGACATTATGTGTTTTTATGGTTTCCTTAAAACATAGATGAGATAGTTGAACATTTTTCTTTAGTAATTTATTGGTGCCTTGGTCTATTTACAGCATATAATACCTATAGAAACTCTCACCGGAAAAACCACAGAATTTCTGAAAATTTGTTGTTCGGATATACAAATTTGTATCTCAGCGAATTATAATTATATATCAAGTTTTTAAAGGTACTTTGATAGTTGCTTCTAGTATTTACTTCTACAGTTGCAAAAGTTTGCAGTGAGATGGCTATACTATACATGTTTTTGATGTGTGGTTCAGTTACAAGTATATTTTTGGATGAGATAAACAAAACTTTATGTTGAGCTTGCATAATTTTTAGTGGCAACTTGGCTGATTCAACTGATGCAACAAACCAAGCCCCTTTTGTTCTCACACTTTTTTTTTTTTTTTTTTTTTTTGTGATATGGTTCAACTTTACACAAATCTGGGATTTTTAAATCTTTGATTTTAGATATTGTAGAATTTTTTTATTTTTTATTTTTTTTTAAAAAAAAACTTTTGATGGCTACATGTATGCTAATGGATTTGATTTTGGAATATAATTATAGAGTTTGGATATTATTAACAGAATTGTTAGAAATTGGAATTATTCCATTTACTTCAGGGAACATGTTACCTTATCTTTCCAAAATAAAATAAAATGAAATTATAAGAACAGAAGGTTATCTGAATCACTAAAATTTAGAATTTGATAAATATAATTTACAGAATTGGAATTTTTAAGGTTCCAAAACTAGAACACTTCTTTTGTACCAAACAAAATAATTGGAAGCTTTTTAAAATTCAATATTGGTAATAAATATTATAATTCAATAAATAAATACTAGTGGCATCATACTCTACAGTAAACCCAGGCTGGTATCCTTGCAGAAAAAGTGGATCATAATTTTGTTCTTTTTTATTCAACAATTTTAAACAGGTGAATCCATATAATAAATATTTAGATTCATTCATCACAATAATAAAAAAAATAATAAGAAAAATCATAAACGAATCAAGACTCACCCAACCGTAACAGTAAGGGTATAAACAAACCGAGTCCATGAGTATTGAGTTGTTCAGATTTGATTCACAAAATTTATCGAGAATAAAATAAGATTTGATTGAGGTTCATTTAGCGACCGAGTCAAACACGATTCCGAATTGAGCCCGAGCAGTTTGAACTTTTCAAACGAATATGATCCAAGTATCAATAAAAATTTACAATTTGAGAAGGTTCGAGTAATTTATAAAATTTGCTCATATTTGACTCATTTACATTTCGAGTCGAGCTCAAATCGAACTTTTAATTGAGCGAATACGAATCGAACCTGAACTGTTTACTCATTTTACACATTTTACAGCCTAACGTAACAGTATGAAAGCCTAAAATTATGCTGAAGACTTGAGCTCAGAACCTGTACCCATTTATTAAACAACATTCAAGAATGAAACCAGACTTATCAACCATTACTCTCCGAATTCTCTAACAAACATAAACTTCAAAAACATATTTCAATCCACCCCATGATGCAAAATAAAGGGGAAATACATTTAAATTCCAACATCTTCAGTTACAATTTTTTTTTTGTATTCTAATTTCTGAAATATCAGAACTTCGTTGCAATCTGCACCCGCTTGGCAATATCTCTTTGTCGATGAATAGCTTATAATTAAAAAAAAAATTAAGAAAATAGCAGTCAATTATTTGGAGCCCGATAACAAATGATTTAGAAAGAGATGAGTACCATACCCAACTATAATTTCCCATAGAGGATGGCAAAAGCCTCTGAACAACTAAACTTCCAGAAGCACAGTTTCATTACCACCACTAGGCTTGTGCAAAGTTCTTGTCATTCAGGCCAGTATCAATGCTTTCTTTCCTTTGAGCTCTTAGCCTCTCTTTAAGTTTCTTACTCTCTTCAAAATTTGCCTTTCGCTTCACAGCTTTCTACAAAGAAGTTTTGGTGAGGCTTGTAATTAAAGTCCAACTAGAAATATACAGTAAATATTATGATAAAAAACCTTACTTCCTGCCTGAAACAACGATCAAGCTTTATTTTGAGATCTGTGCATTCACCAAAAAATTTCCCAACGGGGTGATCTAAATGACACTTCTGGAACTGCTCAATAATCTGTATCATGCAGGTAGATAACAACTTGCAAGTGTAAGCTATCATTTATTATATCTTACAACAAGGAAAAAGGGTTTAAATAATATTAAATACCAGCAATTATCAACAAGATCTTTTAGGCAACAATATTGTTCATGAAAGTCAGTGCACCATGGCAACCTTTTCATTCATGAAATAACATAGCCGACACACCAAAACTTCGAAACAATCTTATAAACACCGTCAACTAAGTTGATTGATCAAAAATCTCCTACCTTCAAAATGGAAGTAATACATTTGGCATTCAAACTTCTCTAAAAAATACCCAGAGAAAATAGAAAAAATCCCCCTCATCACACCCCAATAATGAAGAAAAAAAATGTTAAAAGAGAAAACATCGTGCCTAGGAGACTTGATATTATCACTAGATTTTAGTACAGCCATAACCTCCTTCTCAAAGAATGTCTCTCTATCCCCTCCTTATCCTTTGAACGGATTGAATCAAACTCCACAACAATTAAGTGTAAGACAACATAACTCCTTAACAAATCTCTAGTAAAGACTGACTATACCTTGCCTCGCACCCTCCTCCATTCTCATCCTCTCCTTGCATACCACAATGTTGCCAATGTGATTCAAACCATGTCGAGCATTAGCCGTCTTATGGAAAAGTATGGTATCACTATCCCCTTCCTTCAACGACAATGACTTTTGCCTACAGCACCGTAGTCTCATTTAATGCTCTATTCAGCCTGACCTTCATTTTCCCAAGAAATTATATTCCATATCTTCAAATCTTTTTTTGATTGCTTAAGTTTATATGTCCGCACAAAACTTGAAGAACTCTCCTCAATGTAACCATGCCACCACGCCCCACAACAGTTATATGAATCCAACCACCTTCAGCCACATATTCTAAAAACAAAACATCCCTTAATCCTGTACCACCACCAAACTCCAAAGCCATTTCTATCCATCACTCTGTATAAAAAACTCCAACTAAGTTTATCATAAGTCTTCTCAAAAATCCAACTTAAGCACAATGCTTTTTATCTCACTTCTTAAAAAAATCCTCAACCACCTCATTATTCACAAATGCAGCACTTAAAACCTGGCAACCTGCCTTCACCCACAAAGACATTCTGGATATCTGAACTTATCTAGCACACTACTACCCAACCACTTTTTTTTTGTTTTTGTTTTGGGGAGGGTAATTAAAATCTTATACACACTTATCAGTTATAACAAGACTAATGGGCCTAAAGTCCTAAATTAAATTTGTTGTAGCATTAACTCTTACAAAGTAAGGTAACAAATGTTGAATTTCAATTTAGCAAAAAAAAAAAACATATGTTGAATTATTAATTTTCCCCAAAACCCCATTGAAATAGAACTCTTGAACAACTCTCATGTGATCCTCCTTCACCATATCACAACCCATCTAGCAGTAAGTAGTAATTCTTTTACCATGGAATGGGATTTGGAAAAAGAGAGTATACAAACCTAAACCACCCAAAAAACTCCTTCCGCCACTGGCCACTCGTAAATTTTAGATATTAGATCAATGTGATACCAAGACATACCTTGATTAAGAATTCACTTTTAATTCATATCAATGTAAAAAGTTTTTTTTAACACTTCCGGCACTAAAATCGCTGATTTTATAACTAATATTAATACACTTGTAGAAAGCAGTGTTCCCTATTCTTATGCAGGAATGTCGTGAAAATTTTAGACCAATAAAATTGGATATTTTGTTCTATTTTAATAAGTAAAAGCGTATTGTGATATTAAATCACAATATCAATAATTCAAGGCGTAGACAGGTAGATTATACATTAATGGGGTAGGAGGTTTTACACCATTTTACACATGTACTTAAAATACTCCTAGTAAAAGTGAAGTAGATGCTAGTTAAGTATGTTGAATATATACTCAAAACAAATTAAATCATATTAAAGGCACTTTTGTAAAATTGTTATTTACATGAACAGTATATCAAAAATAGAACTCTTCATATAATCCAAGATATTGGCAAAGTAAATTAATTTAACTAATCCCAATGCATAAGAAAAGAAAATAACCTAGTAATTGCAAGTGAACTAACTTACAGATCAGAAACACATAATAAGCAACATGATGAACATACTTCAGCACACATTGGGTGCCTGTGTAATGTTAAAGGAGGATGCATTTGCACAGCAAGCAGTTCAAGCCTTAAAAGACTGCAAAAAGTAAAGAATAGCAGTAGCCCCAGGAGCTTTTAAACAAGAAAAAAGATACAAATAAAAAAAGAATTAAGTCATAATCAAGAGTACCCAAACACATAACAAAGTCTAATGACAAAAATTCCTCGAAAGATTTTTACTTTAAAATCATAATGACAAGAAAATTACTTTCAAATTCAAACTCTCAGTATAAAAATAGTATTCCCTCCGTCCCACAAAAACAATCAAGTAGGTGGAGAAACTATAATCATAAAAAAACTATGTCGAATTTACTACCGCCTCCAATTTTCTTATGTTTAAATATATAAATAAATATGCTTAACAATTTAACCAAAAAAGTAGGGTAAATTACACTGACAAATTACCAGAGTTCCCAGTTAATAAATTTAATAAAAATGGTAACAAAGTAGGGTAAAATAAATGTTTACGCCATAGTTATGAAAAATTAGTACCCATATCAAATTTTGCCCCTTTCAACAAAATTTTCTCCCAAAATCAAATTGGTTATTATCTAAATAGTTGAAGTTGTAAGTTAACGTGTGTTTGTAGTGCGTGAATGTAGTTATTATACGCATTAACGGATAAGATTGTTGATTTTTATCCAATCACTGAATAGAAAAACGTCGAAGAGATGGTACGAGTCTTACCGGTATACGAGAAGATCAGACCGGAAAGTTTCCGCAGAACAGAGAGGGAAGGCCGGGTCGCCGGAGCTCCGGCGAACGAAATCGGGAGATAAGGTAATTCAAGCTACAGTTAAGCGTGAACCGAAAGAAGAGGGAACGAAAATGGTTGAGGGGGAGGCCGGGAGGAGCTAAATAGAGGTTTTTACCGCTAAATAAAGTATTTACTGTGGTTGAGAGTTAAAAGATAATTATTTGTGAGAGTAGAACGATAAAAGATTAATACTTAACTATTTACAAAAAGAGGAACTAATTTATTCACGTAAAAAAATAATATTTTCACAACAAATATATATTTAATTACACTTAGCCATACATATTATGTTTAGGCATGCTAAAATATATTTATGGGTTGGTTTTGGTTTTTAAAATATGGTTATAGTTTCATTTAAGAACTAAAACCATATTAATGAATATGAGTTATCTGAGTTGGAACCATATGATTATAGTTAAAAAACATATTAACCATTTTAATATTATTATAAGTTATGGGTTCCATGAAGGACACTAATGGCTTGTTTGTTTATGCGACACTAATGGTTATGGGTTATGGGTTCCTGGCTCAGCTTCTGAAATTGGTGTTATTGGAGCACAATTACCCAACACCCAAGAATAGAGATGGAGATCCAATCGGAAGGGAACGAATAAATGGCGAACATGAAAGAGATGCGACAGAAGGCAGCCTACACAATGCACAACTAAACCTCATTGCTGCTCTCCAAACCCAAGTCCCAGACATTGTCTCCTCCCTTGATCTCTCTCTCAAGGTTATCTCTTCCTTCAATGGCCGACCTTACTCTCCTCTCCCATCCCCACTCCCAAACCCTAACGCCTACCCTAACCAATGCAAACCCGAAATCAATACAGATTCCCCTGAAAACACCTCAATTCGCACTTCTTCAGTCAAAAGCCACCAATTCCAAGAATCAGCAGCCCAAGCAATCACCTGAAGTTTCCAATTTCGGAGGAGATAATGAAAATTTTACAATGGACGAGAGTGGGAGCAGAAAAGCTTACCAGAAAACCTCAGAAAACAGAGAGTAGATTGAGATCGTGGATATAGAGAGATAGAGATCGAAGAGCTTAAAACCTCAGAACTAGAGATATGTTTGGTGCGGTGTTACTCTGAGAGAGAATAGCGTCATTGAATGAAATATGGGTTGAAACATGCTGTTTAAATTTTAACTAATTTGAATAAATAAAAATGATTAATCGACTTATTTAATTTTAATTAATATAGTTTGACTCAACAGTTAACTAACTGTTATAAAATTTTAGCAAAGTATAAAAATATACTCTTATAATTGCTGTACAAATTTAGAGAGAATAATCAAGAGAAAGAAGAGAGAAATTTTGAGAGAATTTCTTCATAGAGATTTTCTTCTTCTCATTCATCAGTATATTTTCTTTCATTCCTTTACGCTCTGTTTCTGAGTTTTAAAATGGACAGAAAAGAAATAAACGAAAAATTTAAGTTTTCTTTCCAATTCTTATGTTTCTGAGTTTTTTAATTAACGGAATAGAAAAGAAATGGATAGAAAACTTGGCAATTTTTTCTGCCAAAGTTTTTCGTCCAAAATTGGCCTGATTTGGACGGAAAATAAATTAGAATAAGTAATATTTTATAATTCCCATATTATCCTCAACTTTTAATATAATAAATTTCAAATTACAACTCATGTCCTCAATTTTAAATTTTCTATTCTTTTCATTAAAAACTGGAACAAATACAAAAGGAAAACTTCAAGTTTTCTATTCTTTTTTTCTATTCTAATTTAAGTTTTTATTCTTTTCTTTTTACGTTCAAAACTCATAAGCAGAGTGTTAGGCTTTATATAGGAAGAGAAGAGGAGTGGTTCGCATGAAAGAGGGAGGTAAAGGGGAGTTCCCTTACCGTAAAGGAAGGAGGGAGGAAGCTGCCTATCAGTAGGCAATCACTTTTATAACACTTCCCCTGATTTCCTACGATAGAAGATTATGTCTCATTAAAAACCTTGTTAAGAAAATCCAGTGAAAAAAATTTAATGAAGGGAAAAAGAGTACATATCTTTTACATAAATATCTTAATTGACTGCCTCGTTAAAACCTTGTCAGGAAAAATCCATTGGGATAAAAACATTGACTAAGAAAAAAGAGTACAGCCTTTCCCTCAAAATGATTTCATTACTCCTTGATGAAATATTGTCATAAGTCTTTCAGTCGACACATTCTGATCCTTTTCTGAAGTATTGCAAACGTTGCATATGGTAGCAACTTTTTGCATAAGTCGACTAGATTATCATATGATCGAATTTGATGCACATCTATATCACCCTTCTTTTGTAGCTCATGTGTGAAGAAGAATTTAGGTAAAATATGTTTTGTTCTATCTCCCTTGATGTATCCTCCTCTAAGTTGAGCAATGCATGCAGCGTTATCCTCATACAGAATTGTAAGAATGTCTTTGATTGATGGTAATCCACATGATTTTGAATATGCTGAATAATTGATCTCAACAAACACATTCTCTGCTTGATTCATGTATAACGAGAATCTCTGAGTGATTTGAAGATGTAGCTGTCATGGTTTGCTTTGTGGATTTCCAGGATATAGTCGTGTCACAATATGTAAATACATAACCTGTTTGTGATCTTCCATTGTGTGGATCTGATAAATATCCTACATTAGCATATTCAACCAATCGCGACATTGAATCTCTTGGATAAAATAACCCAAGATCTATACTTCCACAGAGGTATCTCAAAATGTGTTTAATCCCATCTCAATGTCTCTTAGTCAGAAAAGAATTGTATCTTGCTAACAAGTTGACAGCAAAATCAGGTCGTGTATAGTTTGCAAGATACATAAGAGCACCTATTGCACTTAGGTATGGAACTTGTGTCCAAGAACTTCTTCTATTTCACTTAGGCATGGAACTTGTGTCCAAGAGCTTCTTCCCGCTTTTCAGAGGTGAAATGTATCTTTATCAACTTCTAAAGATCGAACAACCATAAGGCGGTAAAAAAAGATGAGCTTTATCCATATGAAAATGGTCGAGAATCTTTCAAAGATATATGTATTGATGAGCAAAAATTCCAGATGCTAAATGCTTAACTTGTATTTTCAAACAGAATTTTGTCTTTTCAAGATCTTTCATTTCAAATTCATCTTTTAAATAAGTAGTAGTTCTTGTGAGTTCTTCAGGAGTACCTACAAAATTCAAACCATCCACATATATACAAAGAATGATGGAAAAACCAACATGATATCTTAATAAAACACATGGACATACATGATCATTTATATATCCATCTTTTATTAAATAATCACTAAGTCGATTATACCACATATGACCAGACTATTTCAATCCATATAATTATCATTATAACTCAATTGAATATATGTGACGGGGCTTTTATGATTCAGCCATTTTTAATCCTTCAGGGATTCTCATGTAAATCTCACTTCAAGTGAGTCATATAGGTATGCTGTTACAACATCCATCAGACGTGTTTCCAAACCTTCCATGGTTGTCATACCTATCACAAAGCGAAAAGTGACTCCATCCATTACGTACTGGAGAGTCTGTATCCTGGTAATCAATACCAGATTTTTGTGAAAACCCTTGAGCTACAAGTCGGGCTTTATATCTCACAATTTCATTTTTCTCATTTCGCTTTTCATACAAATATCCATTTGTTTCCAACCAGGATTACACCCAGCGGTGTTTGGACTACTGGTCCGAATACTTCTCTTTTCAATAGAGATTTTATTTCCAACCGGGACTTCACCCAGCGGTGTTTGAACTACTGGTCCAAATACTTCTTCTTTCAATAGAGATTGTAGCTCAGTTTGAATAGCATCTTTATATTTTGGCCAATCTTTTCTTTTCCGACATTCTTCCACGTTTTGTGGTTCAGAATCCGTGTCAGGAATCAAAGTAATATCTTATACTATAAAGAAAGCAAATATATCGTCAATCATGACTTTGCTTCGATCTCATATTTTCTCATCATGTATATAAGTAATTGAGATCTCTTGGTGTTCATCTCTTATCCCTTTACTGAGATTTTGAACCTCTTCTGAGGCTATTCCCACTCTTGGAATATGTGCTGCTTCTGGAGCGGTTTGTACCTCTTTTGGGGATATTCCTACTCTTGGAATAAGTGTTACTTCTGGAGCAGTTTGTACCTCTTCTGGGGTTATTCCCACTCTTGAAATAAGTCTTTACTTACGGGGCGGGTATTCTTCCAGGATTCCCTTATTTGCTTTTTGATTATCGTGGTACAGTGTCTCTGCACCAACTTGTCTTCCACGCTTCTGGTGTGGTTTAGATTCTTCTATTACCTTATTTGTCAATTCTTCAGGAATTAATTTTTTCAATAAGTATTTCTATCTCTGCTGGAGTATTCACTGCATGTGTATATGACTTTATCACTTTTCTAGCATCATTAAATGCATCTGGCATTTGATTTGCAATATTTTATAAACAAATAATTCTTTGAACTTCAATTTCACATTGTCCTATACGAGGATCAAATAAATTTAATTCTGATGCATTCCATGATATGTCAGAGGATTTTTTATTTAAAATTTCCCTCCTTCTAATGGTGGAAATACAGATTCATCAAAATTGACAATCTACATAACATGTAGTAAAAACATATCCAGTTAAAGGCTCAAGAATCTGATAATAGAAGGAGAATCAAAACCAATATAAATACCTATTTTTCGTTGGGCTCCCATTTTAGTTCTTTGTGGAGGTGCAATTGGAACATATACCACACTTCCAAAAACTCGAAAGTGTGATATGTTGGGTGTCTATCCAAGAACTAATTGTAGAGAAAAAAATTTATGAAGAGCCTTTGGTCTTACCCGAATGATGACTTCAGCATGAAGAATTGCAAGACCCCAAACTGAGATAGGTAAGTTAGCCCTTAACATTAATGGGCGTGCAATTAGTTGAAGTATCTATTAAAACCATGAAATATCGAAATGGGCCAGACAATGGGTGAATAGGTCCACAAATGTCTCCTTGAATTCTCTCTAGGAATTTTGGAGCTTCCTTAAAAACTTTTGTTGGTGATGGTTGAACAATTAATTTTCCTCAAGAACGTGCAGCACAAGGAAATTCACTACTGGGAAAAACCTTCTTATTTTTGAGAGGATGACCAAAAGAATTTTCAATAATACGACACATCATAGAAGTACCCGGATGACCGAGTCTTTCATGCCAAAGCATAAAGGATTTGGGATCTATGATTTTTGAAATCATAAGAGTATGAGACTCAATTGCTCTAATTTTCATAGTATATAATCCAGAAGAAATTTAATGAAGTTTTTCTAGGATATTCTATTTTTCAGAAATAGTAGAATTGACGAGAAGATCTTCATTAAAGATGGTAAATAAGAAATATTATTCATGAAAAACACATACCACGTATAGACCAAAAACTAATAATATTATACATGCAGGGTGTTTAATTAAAACAAAAATTAAACGTTATCCCAAAAGATACTATCATAAGGTCCAGTAATATCAACAACATTTTCCTCATTATTGGTCATTGGTGGATCATCAACAATATCCAATTGATGATTAACAAAGTTTGTTTCTACCTTCATTACTTTGTTCTTTTTGAGACTCCTGGAATACATCCAGATGCCTCGGCGTACGACAGGTACGCGACCAATGCCCATTCATCCCACACCTAAAACAAACATCTGGTTTGTTCTTTATCTGTGTTGCATTTTCTTTATTTTTACCCGACTCAGACACTTGCCACTTCTGGTGGCCTGAATTGTCGCGGTTCTAGAATTTGTTGTTATGATGCCCTCATTTATTCTTTCGCCCCCAAGGCTTCTTATTATATGGCCATCTATATTCACGTTTATTCTGTTAGAATGACGTGCTGTTAATATCTGGCAATGAGGTATCACCCGTTGGCCGTACTTAATAGTTTTTCAATAACAATTCATTATTCTTTTCTGCAACAAGAAGGATAAACAATAAGTCACTGAATTTTGTGAACTTACTCTGTCTATATTATTGTGACAGAATCATGTTGGTGGGATGAAAAGTTGAGAACGTTTTTTTTCTAACATTTGGGTTTCAAAAACTGGATCTCCACATAAAGCCAAAGTAGATGTTATTCTATAAACATTAGAACTATATTCCGTAATTGTCTTTTCTAACTCATTTTGCATTAAGGTGCAATTCAGCATCAAGTTCCCAAACCAAATAGTTGTCTCAAAAGATTTTCAAAATAGAAAAATCTATTTTTACCAAGTTTGCCATCTATTCTGGGTTAAAACACAATTCTATTATTTATTAAAATAATAAATAATTGCATGTATGATATAGAAAAATAAACTATACCACAACCTCAAGTGGTGATAAAATGCAAATATAAATAATCTTATATTTATATTATTAGCATATTATTTTTAGTAAAAAGAATATGCAATCGTTAATGTATATATACAATTATAAAAATATATATATATAAAGCGCAAATGGATCTTCACGCATTATCACAGTAATCCACGTCATGCAGATCATTTTCACAATTTAATAAAGAATGAATATAAAGGATCATTCACCATGCATGTGGTAATCCACATGTATGAAAGTTATTCCAAATGAATAATAAATAATAGAATAATGAAGAATTTCACCATGCACGCGATGGATGCAAATAGAAAAACAAAGTTATTCCCAACAATAATAATAAATGCGGAATAATAAATAATGGAAACGAAGTCGGGTGAAATTCACTGCAAACAAGATATTAAATGAGTAATATTAAATGCGTAATAATAATGGAACTGTGTCGTGAAATTCACCACATGTGATATTAAACGAAGTAATATTAAATGCGTAATAAAAAAGGTTCCCACTTAGTCTTGTAAGATTAACAAGGATAGATGGTATCATTGTAAATAACAGAATTTAAATGCAATTATAAGAATAAAATTATATTATTGGTGGTATAGCCCAACCAGTAGTATAATAATAAATTGCAAAAATTTAATTTTACCGTCTCAGTTGGTCAGAGTTTCGTGCTGATAACGTGTTATAAAACTTTAGCAAAGTATAGAAATATACTCTTATAATTGCTGCACAAATTTAGAGAGAATAATCAAGAGAAAGAAGAGAGAAACTTTGAGAGAATTTCTTCAGAGAGATTTTCTTCATCTCATTCATCAGTATATTTTCTTTCATTCCTTTAGGCTTTATATAGGAAGAGAAGAGGAGTGGTTCGCATGAAAGAGGGAGGTAAAGGGGAGTTCCCTTACTGTAAAGGAAGGAGGGAGGAAGCTGCCTATCAATAGGCAATCACTTTTATAACACTAACTATATTGTCAAGTCTAATTATGTTAATAATTTTATATTTGTTATGATAATATCAATCGCCTTCATAAAATGTGAAATTTTTGTTTGTTTAAAGAAAAAAAACTTTACTCAAACTCTTATTTGTTAAAAGTTAATTAAATTTGTCAAAATTATTAAAAAGAAGTACAAACATGTATGAATACTACTCCCTATTCTTTTTTAATTGATATTTTAGAAAAAAATATATCGATTAAAAAATATAATTAATATTTTATCTGATTGATTAAATTGTGTATTATCCTTAAAAATTCATTGAAAAATATTATTAGTATGTTAATAAAAAAAATTTACTGGCAGTTACCCTTGATAGCGGGCAAAAATTTTTTTTTTGCTGGCCACAACTAGGACGGTCAAGATAAAAGTCTAAGACGCTCCCACTTAATTAGATTTAAATAGTTTAAATGTACAAAATATTTGACGTTTAAATTTAAAACAATCAAATTATCACAAATCACAATAATTGACAATGTTAAATTATATTACATAAGAAATTATATTACAAATATTTTATAAAAATAAATATATTAAATATTGTGACGCCTCCAAAATTAGGTATACATCACCCATCTTGGGTCGCCACTTACATGGTACATAAATTCAAATACAACTTTATAATACAACAGTCGTGTAAAATACGACAAAACATAATATAAGAGTTTTAATAAGAATATTGTCATCTAGACAATATCCACACTCAATGAAGTCCTCATTACATTTATTGTCACACTATCTAATGAATAGTGAGGACTACTAATGCTATCATCCGAATGGCCACCCGCTTCCCGACTAGTCCATGCCACGTTCTCATTTCACGGAGAGAATAGTTAAAGAAAGGTGAGCTCAACTAGCCCAAGAAGAAATATTATGACTAAGATAATGCAAAATAAATTATCCTTAGCCTTCAACAAAGATAACAACCGATAGAATATAATAGATAACAAGTTTTAGATCAAAACTGCGCGGTGAAAATAAGCAATCCATTAAAAGAGTCAAGAGAGAATAAAATCTACTATCTTTTAAGATTTAAAAGGTTTTCATCACTTTTATCACTGGACTCAAACAATAAATAATCCACATCATCGAATCACCCATGTATTATTTACCAATGATATTCTTTAGTATCACGACCATAAATTATCCATGCACTACGGGTCAAGGATATTCGTGTATTCATCAATGGTCATGATTATGCCAACAACTGTCCATCAATGCACTACGGGTCACGACCACAAATTATCTATGCACTACGGGCCAAGGTTATTCGTGCATTCATCAATGGTCATGATCATGCCAACAACTGTCCATCAATGCACTACGGGCCAATGAGGACTTTTATCACATCATTTGTAACATTACGGTCATGATTATACCGAATAATCCCTGGTCATAATCATACCAAGTCCATCCATGCACTACAGGCCACAAATGACTTTCAACATAATATAAACATGAGTATGATGACAATAATATAAGAATTCAATAAAATAACTTCAAGAATTAATTTGTTCGGGAACTAATAATGTCCAAATTGTCAACAAGATACTGTTTTATGGGGTAAAATTTAAGAATTTTCAGAAGAATATTTCCATGAAAAGATATTGGATGAAGCGCAAATATCAAGGATATTCCACTAATTTCATGGAATATAAAAATTAAAACTTTAACCAACTGAGTATAACAAAAAATGGAATAACAACAGAAATCACCATGCATGTGGTACTTCGCATAGACAAGTTATTCCAACAAAATAATAAATAACGGAATAATAAATAATGGAACCAGGTCAGGTGAAATTCACACCGACAGGATATTCTGACAGAATAATAAAGAATGGAATAATAGAAGAATTTCACCATGTATGCGGTATGTGACGCCCCCAAAATTAGGTATACATCACCCATCTTGAGTCCCCACTTACATGGTACTGAATACAAATACAAACTAATTATACAACAGTCGTGTAAGATACGACAAAATATATACAATGACTTTTAACTCGAATATTGTCATCTAGACAGTATTCAAACACAAATAAGTCCTCATTATATTTATTGTCACACTATTTAACAGAATAGTGAGGACTACTAGCTAATACTATCATCTCGGACAATCACTCCGCTTCCCGATTAGTCCCGCCACGTTTCTCATTTCTCAAGAGAATAAAGTGAAAGAAAGGGTGAGCTCAACTAGCCCAAAGAAAAAATATTATGACTAAGATAATGCGTAATAAATTATCCTTAGCCTTCAACAAAGATAACAACTGATAGAATATAATAGACAACAAGTTTTAGATCAACAACTGCAGCGGAATAAACAATCCATTAAAAGAGTCAAGTAGAGAATAAAATCTACTATCTTTTATGATTTAAAAAGTTTTTCATCACTTTTATCGCTAAGACTCAGCTCAATAAATAATCCACATCATTAAATCATCCCTGCACTATAGGCCAAGGATATAAATCTTTAATATCACGACCACGAATTATTCATGCACTACGGGCCAAAGATAATTGTGTTTTCATCAACGGTCCTGATCATACTATAAAATAATTCATCTTTGCTCCCTTGGCCGAAGAGAATCCATAGTCATAATTATACCAAAAACTGTCCATCAATGCATTACGGGTCAATGAGGACTTTTTCCACATCATTTGTAACATTACGGTTATGATTATACCGAATAATTTTTGGTCATAATCACACCAAGTCCATCTATGCACTACTGGCCACAGATGACTTTTACCACATCATTTGTAACATTACGGTCATGATTATACCGAATAATTCCTAGTCATAATCATACCAAGTCCATCTATGCTTCTACATGTGCCATGTAGATGACTTTCAACATAATATAAACATGAGGATGATGACAATGATATATGAATTCAATAAAATAAGTTCACGAATTAATTTGTCCAGGAACCAATAACGTCCCAATTGTCAACAAGAAATTGTTTTGTGGTGTAAAATTCAAGAATCCTCAGAAGAATATTTTCATGAAAAGATATTGGATG
This sequence comes from Panax ginseng, assembly GCA_020205605.1. NCBI lineage: Eukaryota > Viridiplantae > Streptophyta > Magnoliopsida > Apiales > Araliaceae > Panax > Panax ginseng. The sequence goes on along the minus strand of CM035134.1, from coordinate 143,839,945 downwards.
AAGCGCAAATATCAAGAATATTCCACTAATTTCATGGAGTATAGAAGTTAAAATTTTAACCAACTGAATATAACACCAAACAGAATAACAAAAGATATCACCATACATGAGGTACTTCGCATAGACATGTTATTCCCACAGAATAATAATAACGGAACCAGGTCAGGTAAAAATCACAGCGAGGATGTTCCAATGTAATAATAAATGCGGAATAATAAATATGGAACCAGTCCCACAGATAACATGCATGCGGGATATTAAATGTAAATATAAAGACGAGAATAGTAAAATGGATCCCAGTCCCACAGATAAGATGCATAGGATATTCCGGATGAGAATATTAAAGATGAATAATAAAATGGAACCAGTCCTGCCAATATAAGACAGATGTGATATTCGGCATGTAATATTAAAAACGAAATAATAGAAGAATGTCACCAAGTATAGGGTTGCCCGCTTATACAGGTTATTCCAACAGAATAATAAGAAATGGAATAACAAAAGTTCTCTTCATGAATACAAAAGAATAATATCCCTTACCATAAAATAATACTTGATATTAGAGTAGGGAAGTAGCAGAAAAACTTTTCTTCTTTCCCTCTATAATTTTCTCTCCAGAGTTTCAGTGAATTTGTAAGAAAATAATGAAGGAATGAGCTTCTATTTATAGAAGAATGGAATGCATAGTAATCAATCCATGAACGGTCCAGATTGATTTACTTTAATCTGGCGGTCTATATTTAAAGTAAAATCTTTTTAAAAAAATATAATATATTCTATTTATATAAAAAGATTTTTACTATGCAAACACTATGCAGGTACTATGTGTGACGCCCCCAAAATTAGGTATACGTCACCCATCTTGGGTCGCCACTTACATGGTACAAAATACAAACACAAACTTAATAATACATTTGTCGTGTAAAATACGACAAAACATATGCTGTGAGTTTTAAAACAAATATTGTCATCTAGACAATATCCATACCCAATGGAGTCCTCATTACATTTATTGTCACACTATCTAACAGAATAGTGAGGACTACTAATGCTATCATCTGGACTGTCAAGGATATTCTTAAGTATTACGACCACAAATTATCCATGCACTACGGGCCAAGGATATTCGTGTATTCATCAATGGTCATGATCATGCCAACAACTGTCCATCAATGCACTACGGGCCAATGAGGACTTTTACCACATTATATGTAACATTACGGTCATGATTATACCGAATAATCCCTGGTCATAATAATATCAAAAATTGTCCATCAATGTATTACAGGCCACTGAGGACTATTACCACATCACTTATAACATCACAGTTCACGATTATACCCAATGATCCATGAAAAGATACTGGATGAAGCGCAAATATCAAGGATATTCCACTAATTTCATGGATTATAGAAGTCAAAACTCTAACCAACTGAGTATAATAAAGAATATATGCAACTGCAAATGGATTTTCACCGCCATGCAAGAATCCAAGATATCTGAGACCATTTCCACAATTTAATAAGGAATGAATACAAAGGATCATTCACCATGCATGTGGTAATCACATGATGTATATGTTATTCCAATAAAATAATAAAGAATGGAATAACAAAAGATGTGACACCCCAAAATAGGTATACATCACCCATTACGAGTTGTCAATACATGAATGCGTAAATAACTACTGACTTTTTATTATTACAACAAGAAATCGTGAGTTTGAATACAAATATTATCTTCTAGACAATATCTATACTCAAATAAATCCTCATCACATTTATTGATACATTATTTTACAAAAATGGTAGAGGACTACTAAACAACTCTCTGTAACCTTCATTCCATACCCTCGACTGCAATACTCTATATTCTCGCCTCCGAGAAGAAAAATGGAACAAAAAGGAAAAGGATGAGCTCAACTAGCCCAAGAAGAATATTATGACTAAGATAATATACAACAAATTATCGTTAGTCTTCAACAGGAAAAAAATCTAATAGAATACAATAGACAACAAGTTTTAAATCAATATTCGCAATTGAAATAATAATTCATTGAAGAGTTATGTAGAGAATGCAAACTACTATCTTCTATGTATGAATTTAAAAGTTCATCATCTATCATCAATCAATATATATCCGAATCAAATATTCATCTTTTTTGCACAACAAAGCCAAATATATTCATCATCAGTTGGTCATGTTCATCTAAACACCTGTTCATCTTTGCACTACGGGCCAAAGATATTCTTCAGAAATCATTCATCTTTGCCTTACAGGCCAAAGATATTCAATAATATCATCATTTAAGACTGAGGATGATGAAAAATATTTTTAAAGAAACGAATCCAGTGAAACAAAATGACAAAGATTAAGGATTAAGGATTCGTACTTTGTTTTATCCATATTCAAAAATACCTCAAAAATAATCATAGTGGTGTAAAATTCAAGAATGATCAAAACATGGATACAATCAAAGCTAGTAACCATAATAGATATTTTGGACAAAAAGGAAAAAAATTATTTTTAATTGAATAAGGCCTTGATTATTCGTGAATAAAGGCTCAGATATCGTGAATAAGAACGACACGTGAATAATAACCCCGACACAACAAGTTCCAAATTTGATAAAAAGTTCAACCAATATTTTGGCATAATGATATTGAAGAAATAATATCATTTCCGAAAGAACTAACATCCCTTACCTCAAAATAATCGTATTTCTGACTGTATTTCAGATATAGTGCTGACAGAAACTTGCACCGTATAGCAACACTCAAAGTATACTCATAAGAATACGCTCGACAATATAGAGAGAGAAAAAGAGAAAACTTTGTTTCTGGTGTGATTTTTAATTCTAACTTAGCCCTCTATTTATAGGAAATGTTAGAACGCCAAAGGAGACTAAATAAATAAAATAATAATATTCTTTCTTAACTTCCTTAGCAGCCTTCTTTGGTCAAAAACATCAGCCACCCATGTGCCAACAACCACAAAAACATTTTTCTTAAATAAAATAATTAAAATTTCCAAAAAATCAATTATTTCGTAACTCCGTAACTTCAATAATTCACAATAAATAGCCCTTTTATCGTAAAAATTGAATCTCGCGACTTTTTATAGGAATTTTAATTTCTACAACTTTTAGAAGAAAGTTTTCTAAATTCCAAAACAGAAATTGACCAAAATCCATAAACAGACGATTTTACAAATTTATAATCAATTTTCTACAAGAATTGTGTCCACCGAACACACAAAACATGTGTTAAACATTTAATGCCACAAAAATACTCTTCCTCCTCATATACTCATATATCCCACATTCATTGTAAAAATATCACCGTTAATATATTTTTAAAATAATATATTTCAATGAATTATTTTATCAGAAAAAGATAAAATATTAATTTTCAACAATTGTCACATTAAAAAAATTTTCTCCATCTATATCCACATAAAATGAATATTTTTTTTATCATAATAATCAATAATTAATTATTCAAACATAATATTACGTAATCACAAGATCGACAACCCAGTAGTTCCTGTGAAAGAGGGCTTTCAATAAGGATTTCTCCTTACTGGCGCGCAATTAGATGACCTAACCTCTCCTTGACAAAACTTTCTAGACATTACCAATAATGTTATCTAATAATATTATTCAAATAATATGAATTATTGATCTGATAATAAAAATACCGTTGTGATTTATAATAATAATATAAATATCAACGCAACAATTATTGAATCAATAAAATAAAATAATGAACAAAGAATTATTGTAACAATTATTGAGTAAAGGCCTTCACGCATTTAATCAATAATTCAACAATCAGTAATACCGTGCCATCGCGGCAACCACGATATTACTATATTTTAACCACCGTGTAACCCAACAAAGTTGTTAATTCAGTAATAATTTACGCCTGATTATTTATAAAATTCAATCTTTGTCGCTTTCTTTCATCCAACCGCTTTTCCGTTATGGGGCCCCTAAATGGTCATGGCCAATGCATTTAATATTCCCCAATGATGAAAGAATATTCCACGACCAAACGAATATTCCCCGACAAAAAAATAAATATTTTAATAACCACTTGTTTATTTTGCAAAAATTGCACATTTCACCCATAACCAAAGCATTATATCAAATTACCACCTTATTAATCAAGAATAATAATTAGAGAAAATTCGATTTTATTTATAAAAAGTTGGGATCTTACAACCTCCCCTCCTTATGAAATTTCGTCCTCGAAATTGCCGTGACGCATACTGTGTGTATCGAAAAGGTGAGGATACCTCATTTTCATTTCTCGACTCCAACTCCCACGCCATTTCCTCAATAAAGCATGGTTCCTCCACAAAACCTTAACTTGTGGTATAATCTTGGTGCGTAGGATATGTTCTTTCTATCCAAGATATTAACATGTACCTCTTCAGACGTTAAATCTTCTCATTTATCTAAATCTCGGTTCTAACGCAATAATGTGGTTCGGATCTTTCACATATTTACGAAGCATAGATATATGAAAAACATTATGAACACGAGACATGTTTGGAGGTAACGCGAGTCTATAGGCCACGCTTCCTATTGGCCAAGAATCTCAAATGGACCAACAAACCTTGGATTGAGCTTTCTCTTTTCTAAATCTTGTAACTCCTTTCCATGGAGCAACACGTAATAATACATGATCTCCGATATTAAACTCCACGTCCTTTCTATGAAGATCAGCATAACTCTTTTGTCGATCTTGTGAGGTTTGAATACGTTGTCGAATCATTTGGATCTTTTCTGTAGTCATGCGTTCTAATTTTGGTCCCAACAACGTTGCTTCTCCCAATTTCGCCCCAAAGATAACGGAGAACAACATTTTTGTCCATACAACGCCTCAAATGGAGCCATGCCTATACTTGCTTTGATAACTTGTTGTTGTAAGAGAATTCCACCAAATGGTAAAGTACTTATCCCAACTTCCTTTGAAATCTAGAACACGAGTCTTAATAGATCTTCAAGGGTTTGAATAGTCCTCTCCGATTGTCCGGTCCGTTTGAGGATGGTATCTTTGAATCAATCAGAATCCGCGCCCATAGCTTTCAGTAAGCTAACCCAAAATCTTGAAGTGAATCTTGGGTCACGATTCGAAACTATGGATACTAGCATGCCATGCAATCGCACAATCTCATTCACGTACATACGAGCAAGACGTTTAAGGGAATAAGTTTCTCGTATAGGTAAGAAATGAGCAGACTTGGTTAATCTATCAACAATAACCCAAATCGCATCTATGCCTTGAGAAAATTTGGGAAGACCTGTAATAAAATCCATTGTAATGTGTTCCCACTTCCATTCCGGAATCTCAAGTGGTTGCAATGGACCCTTTGGCACTTGATGCTCTGCCTTTACTTGTTGACAAGTTAAACACCTCGAGATAAACTCCGTGATCCCTCTCTTCATATTGTTCCACCAAAATGTATGTCGAATATCATGATACATTTTGGTACTCCCAGGATGGATTGCAAACGGGGTGTTGTGTGCCTCCATCATGATTCTATGTTTCAAGTCAGAATCGTTAGGAACACAAAGTCTAGAGTTGACTCGAAGTATTCTTTCCTCATCGATTCTTGCTTCTGGAATAGCACCTTCTTGCACTTTCTTCTTCATTTGTATTAGCCCCAGGTCCGTAGCTTGAACAGCTTTAACTTTATCAATTAAAGTCGGTTCTACTCGTATATTCGCCATCATCATGTGGGACCTTGGAGTCTTTAATTCTACTTCCATCCTTTGTAAGTCATACACAATGGGCCTTTGTGTTGACAATATTGCACTCGTACTCGCATATGATCTTCTACTCAATGCAATCACCACTACGCTCGCTTTTCCAGGATGATATTGAATAGTGTGATCGTAATCTTTTAATGACTCCAAACCAACGTCGCTTCGCATGTTGAGTTGAGTTTTTTGGGTGAAGAAATATTTGAGGCTTTTATGATCCGTATAAATCTCCACTTTTTCTCCATATGTAGTGTCTCCAGATTTTCAACGCAAAAACGATCACGCTAACTCCTGTGATCATGAAGTAGGATAATTCCTCTCATATTCTTTGAGTTGTCGTGAGGCATAAAGGCTATGACTTTCCTTGCATGAGAACACATCCTAACCCTTTCCTCAAGCAGCATCAGATATAACAAATCCATTCAAACCAGATGGTATTGCCAGAACAGGTGCCGAAATGAGTTTCCTCTTGAGCTCTTGGAAACTCTTCTCACATTCCTCGTTCCATATGAATTTTGTATCTTTCCGAAGTCATTTGAGTTAATCTGAGAAGCGATTCAAGAAAATCCTTCCACGAATCTCCGATAATAACCAATTTAAGCCCCGTAAAGTCGCAGACTTGATCCACCAACTTCGGTTGCTCCTAACTTTGTATTGCTTCAATCTTCACCAAGGTCAACAGATACTCCTTGTTTTGACACCACGTGCAAGGAATGCTACTTCCTCAAGCCAAAACTCGCATTTCTTCAACTTGGCATAAAGCTGTGTGTTCACGAAGTCTTCAGAAGTACCAAACTTCAAATGGTGCTCATGATCTTCACGGCTTTTGGAATAGATGAGGATGTCATCAATAAAGACAACAACGAACTTATCCAAATATTCCTTGAATACACGGTTCATCATATCCATGAAAGCAGCAGGAGCATTAGTCAATCCAAAAGACATGACTAAGAATTCATAATGCCCTGCATCGAGTTTCGAAGGCGTCTTTGAATATCCTCGCTTTTAATCTTCAAATTGATGATATCCAAAACGAAGATCGATCTTTAAAAGAATTGTGCTCTTGTAATCGGGTCGAACAGTGTCATCAATGCGAGGTAGCGGATACTATTCTTGATGGTGACATGGTTCAATTCTCAGTAGTCAATATTAAAGTCGCATACTCCCATCTTTCTTCTTTACTTAATAAAAACAGAGCACCCCAAGGAGACGATTAGACTAATGAAACCGATGTCTAATAATTCTCGTAGTTGGACTTTTAACTCTCGAAGTTCAATACGAGCCATTCGATATGGGGTTTTAGAAATGGGCTTTTGTCTTGTTCAAGGTCAATAAAGAATTCAACATCACATTACGGGGGGTAGACCAGGAAGTTCTTCGTGAAATACATCAGAAATTCTCTAACCACCGGTAATATTATTCAAATCGATTTGTCTTTATTCAAATCCATAACATGGGCTAAGAAAGCTTGACATCCGCTTTTTAATAAACTAATAGCTTTGTGGCTTGATATGACGGATCGATTTTAGTGGTTTAGTGGTTTGAATTGCAGTATGACAGGTTGGTTAGGAATATGAAAACTAACAACCTTACGTAAAACAATCAATTTTGGCATGATGAGTGGTTAACCAATCAATTCCTAAAATCACATCAAAAGCAAGTATCTTTAAAAGATAAGATCAACGTGGTAATGTGATAGTGCTAACTTGGATCATGCAAGATTTATAAACTGTAGATGTAACGAAGGTTTCACCCAACTGAGTTTCAAATGATAAATCAAAATCTAATTTCTCCGAGTCAAGTTTAAACGTTAAGCACAAGCGGAGAGATAAAAGAATGGGTAGAACCCAGATTCAGTAAGGTATAAACTTTGCAAGAATTCAAGATTAGCTTACCCGTGATCACCTCGTTTGGGTTCCTCACGTTTTGGCGGGCCACGACAAACGCTTCTTCCAGAACCGGCTGATTTTGACTTATCCGGACAAACCATTGGAATCACCACTCCCACCGAACTTGGTTTCATTTATAAGACAATCTCGAGCGATGTGGGCTTCTTTCTTTCCATGATATGTAACATACCTTGGATTGTTGTGGGACAGTTTAATGATATGTCCCTCCTTCCCGCATTTGTAACATCTAATGGCGGTCGTTCTCTCCCCCAGAATTTGTTGTTGGTCTTTGTCGTCATTGATGTCTTCCGTCATTGTTGAATCTCCTCCTTTTGAAATTTCCACTGACTCTCCTCTCTCCTGTTATTATGGTCACGATTACCACCCGAGTGGTTACCGCTTTTGTCCGTATTCTTTCCTTCCCGTTGGTTATCATCGCTTCGATGACTGCTGTCACCGATATGACCCTGGTTGTGGTCCCTCGGTTGAGTATACTAACTATCTTGCTCTAATAATTGAGCCCTGTTGACAACATCTGAATATAGAGAAAATTTATGAGAGATAAGATATTGACGAATCTCGGGTTTTAGACCTCTCAGAAACATACGCGTCATTCGTTCCTCATTCTCCACCAAATGAGGTGCAAACCTGGACAACTCCGCAAACTTCGCTTCATACTGGGACACCGTCATGTTGTTCTGCTCCAGTCTAATAAACTCTACCTCTTTCATATGACGAATACTTTCGTGAAAGTACTTGTCATTGAAAAGTTCTCAAATCTTTCCCAAGACATGTTGAGTGCATCTGGTGGGTAAGCTTCACAGATTCCCACCAAGAATGTCGCTTCACCACTTAAACATAAAGGTGGCGAATGGAACTTCTTACATTCCTCCGTGCATCCAAAGACATCAAATATCTTGGTAATTTGCTTGACCCACGTTTACGCCTTGATCGGATCCGCTTTCCATGGAAATCTGGTGGTCCCAACTCCGAAGCTGCTTGTGATGTGAATCGCAAATGCGTTGCCATCATTTCCACCCGTATTTTGTACACGAGTCTCCCTCGTCTGATTTTGCATAAACTGCAAAAAGCTCCTAAACATTCCATCGTTCATCGTTTGCTCGGTAGTGTTGTTTACAAGAGGAATATTGCCTTCCTGATGCACGTTCTCCTGGTTTGTGACTAAAGGTGTCTCCACAGTCTCATACACTCCATTGTTAACGTTCTCAGCTGCCATCTTAAATACTGCCATAAAACAAGGGTTAATTAATCATGTCACATAATATCCCTATATTATGACGTGACCAACAAATAAGCTTAGGTAGGACACACTTGCGAAGGATTTACTTGTCTCTCCCCTCCTAGTTCTATTCCCCGATCTCCGTCAGAGATCATATCCCTAAGCTTTGATACCAACTGTGACACCCCTAAAATAGGTATACATCACCCATTCTGAGTTGTCAATACATGGTACAGAAATAACTACTGACTTTATTATTACAACAAGAACTCGTGAGTTTGAATACAAATATTATCTTCTGACAATATCTATACTCAAATAAATCCTCATCACATTTATTGATATATTATTTTACAAAAATGGTGAGGACTACTAAACAACTCTCTCTAGAACCTTCATTCCATACCCCCCACTGCATTTTCTTATATTCTCGCCTCACGAGAAGAAAAATGGAACAAAAAGGAAAAGGATGAGCTCAACTAGCCCAGTAAAGAATATTATGACTAAGATAATATACAACAAATTATCGTTAGTCTTCAACAGGAAAAAAAAAATCTAATAAAATACAATAGACAACAAGTTTTAAATCAATATTCGCAGCGGAAATAATAATTCATTAGAAGAGTTATGTAGAGAATGCAAACTACTATCTTCTATGTATGAATTTAAAAGTTCATCGTCTATCATCAATCAATATATATCTGGAATCAAATATTCATCTTTGCACAACAGGCCAAATATATTCATCAGTTGGTCATGTTCATCTAAACACCTGTTCATCTTTGCACTACGGGCCAAAGATATTCTTCAGAAATCATTCATCTTTGCCTTACAGGCCAAAGATATTCAATAATATCATCATTTAAGACTGAGGATGATGAAAAATGTTTTTAAAGAAACGAATCCAGTGAAACAAAATGACAAAGATTAAGGATTAAGGATTCGTACTTTGTTTTATCCATATCCAAAAATACCTCAAAAATAATCATAGTGGTGTAAAATTCAAGAATGATCAAAACATGGATACAATCAAAGCTAGTAACCATAATAGATATTTTGGACAAAAAGGAAAAAATTTATTTTTCGGTGAATAGTGTCGTGATTCGTGAATAAAGGTCCGAGATATCGTGAATAAGAACTCCCCGACACAACAAGTTCCAAATTTGATAAAAGTTCAACCAATATTTTGGCATAATGATATTGAAGAAATAATATCATTCATGAAAGAACTAACATCCTTACCTCAAAATAACCATATTTTCGATCGTATTTGGATATAGGGTCGTATGTAAATTTGCACCAGATAAAGAACACTCAAAGTATACTCACAAGAATACGCTTCGACAATATAGAAAGAGAAAGAGAGAAAACTTTGTTTTCGTGTGATTTTCAATTCTAACTTAGCCTCTATTTATAGGAAAATGTTAGAACGCCAAAAGGAGACTAAATAAATAAAATAATAATATTCTTTCTTAACTTCCTTAAAGAAACCTTCTTTGGTCAAAACATCACCACCCATGTGCCAACAACCACAAAAACGTTTTTCTTAAATAAAATAATTAAAATTTCCAAAATCAATTATTCCTAACTCCTAACTTCAATAATTCACAATAAATAGCCCTTTTATCGGAAAATTGAATCTCGCGACTTTTTATAGGAATTTCAATTTCTACAACATTACAAAAAAGAAAGTTTTTCCAAATTCCAAATGTAAATTGACCAAAATCCATAAACGGGCGATTTTACAATCTATAATCAATTTTCGGTCAAGAATTGTGTCCACCGACACACAAAACATATGTTAAACATTTAATGCCACAAAAATACTCTTCCTCCTCATATACTCATATATCTCACATTCATTGTAAAAATATCACAATTAATATATTATTAAAATAATATATTTAAATGAATTATTTTATCGTAAAAAGATAAAATATTAATTTTCAACAATTGTCACATTAAAAAATTTTTCCATCTATATCCACATAAAATGAATATTTTCTTTATCATAATAATCAATAATTAATTATTCAAAATAATATTACGTAATCACAAGATTAACAATCGTGCCATTCTAGGAAAGAGGGCTTTCCAATAAGGATTTCTCTCTCTGGCGCGCAATTAGATGACCTAACTCTCCTCGACAAAACTTTCTAGACATTGCCAATAATGTTATCTAATAATATTATTCAAATAATATGAATTATTGATTTGATAATGAAAAATAATCGTTTCAATGACGATAATAATAATATAAATATCAACGCAAATAATTATTGAATCAATAAAATAAAATAATGAACATTAATTATCGTAATAATTATTGAGTAAAGGCCTTTACGCATTTAATCAACAATTCAACAATATACTGTAATACCCATGCCATCGCAACCACACATATTATCAGTATTTTAACCACCGTGTAACCCAACGGTGTTAATTCTGGTAATAATTTACGTCGTTATTTATAAAACTCAATCTTTGTCGTTTTCTTTCATCCAACCGCTTTTCCGTTATGGGGCCCATTAAATGGGTCGTGCTAGCCGCATTTAATATTCTCACGATGCCAACAAGAATATTCCACGACCAAACGAATATTTCCCCGACAAAAATAAATATTTTAATAACCACTTGTTTATTTTGCAAAAATTGCACATTTCACCCATAACCAAAGCATTATATCAAATTACCACCTTATTAATCAAGAATAATAATTAGAGGAAATTCGATTTTATTTATAAAAAGTTGGGGTCTTACAAAAGACATCACCATGCATGCGATAGAGACCGCACAAACAGGTTATTCTCAACAGAATAATAAATGCGGAATAATAAATATGGAACTGTGTCGGTGAAATTACACCCAGCATGATATTAAATGTAATAATAAATGCGAAATAATAAATATGGAACTGTGTCGTGAAATTACACCAAGCGAGGATATTAAATGTAAATATAAATGACGGAATAATAACAGAGTTTCACCAAGTATGCGCAGACTTAGATAAATCGGTTATTCCAACATAATCATAAAGAATGGAATAATGAGAAGAAGATCACCAAGTATTGGGTGAACCGATATCTTGGTCATTCCACCAAGTATAGGGTAAATCATGCATCAAAGTTATTCCAAATGTAATAATAAAGAATGGAATAACATAAGGATATCACCAAGTATAGAGTATGCCGCGTATACAGGTTATTCCAACAGAATAATAAAGAATGAAATAACATAATGGATTTCACCAAGTATAGGGTATGCCACGTATATAGATCATGTATAGGGTATGCCACTTTTACAGGTTATTCCAACAGAATAATAAAGAATGAAATAACAGAAGTTCTCTTCAAGAAGAAAGAATAACACCCCTTACCGTAAAAGAACTGAATATAGAAGTAATGAAGTAGCAGAATACTCTTCTTCTTTCTCTCTATAATTTTCTCTCTATAGCTTCTTTCTATAATTTCTCTCTCTAGAGTTTCAATGAATTCGTAAGAAAATAATAAAGGAATGAGCTTCTATTTATAGGAAAATGGAATGCATAGTAACTAATCCATGAATGGTCCAGATTGATTTACTTTAATCTATTCATATTTATTTAAAGCAAAATCTTTTAAATAAAATATAATATATTCTATTTATATAAAAGATTTTTACTATGCAAACACTATGTAGGCACTATGCAAATACTATGCATAATAAAATATAATATATTCTATTTATAGAATAACTTTAATAAAGTATTCTGTTTTATATAAAAAGATGTTTTTGTTTTATTACGAATAAAACAAAACGTCATTATCACTTTCTATTTTATATAAAAAGATGTTCTGTTTTATTACATTAATAATACGAATAAAACAAAACGTCATCATCGTTATAATAATTCATATTATTAATCGATAATAATGGAATTAAACCGAGTGACTCTCTCACATAAATATCAATAATCAATACCTGCAGCTACTACGCAACCACATAACGTGACATTCATTTCTTTTACTACCGAGTAGTTCAACAGTATCAACGATAAAACTTCCGTCGTTATTTTCATAAAATATTTTGTTCGGGTGAATAGTAACTCATGAATAGTAATTCGTGAATAGTAACTCGTGAATAGTATTTCGACACAAAAAGTGTCCCAAATACTCGAGTGAACAATACTAGAGTGAATAGTAATTTCGGTGAATAGTAACCCGTGAATAGTAACTCGTGAATAGTAACTCTGACACAAAAAGTGTCCTAAATACTCGAGTGAACAATACTAGAGTGAATAGTAATTCTGGTGAATAGTAACCCATGAATAGTAACTCCGACACAAAAAGTGTCCCAAATACTCGAATGAACAATACTAGAGTGAATAGTAATTTCGGTGAATAGTAACCCGTGAATAGTAACTCATGAATAGTAACCGGGTATTTTATGACAACTTGTTTACTTTGAAAAATTTTCAAATATGATCCTTAACTTTAAACTTTTATCAATTTAACTATTCACCAAAATAGAAAAATTGAACACTTTTATTTCATAAAATTCGGGGTCTCACACTATGCAAACACTATGCATAATAAAATATAATATATTCTATTTATGTAATAACTTTAATAAAGTATTATTTTTTATATAAAAGATGTTTCATTTTATTACGTTAATAATATGAATAAAACAAAACGTCATCATCATTATAATAATTCATATTAATAATCGATAATAATTGAATCAAACCGAAATGGCTTCTCACATAAATATCAATAATCAATATCGCGGTGTTCTTACGCAACAACGGCGACATTCTATTTCTTTTACTACCGAAAGTAGTTCAACAAGATCAACGGTAAAACTTCCAATCGTTATTTTCAATAAAATATTTTTGTCGTTTTCTCAATCAAATAATAATTCCGCTTAGGGCCCACCAATGATCATGCGCAGGTGCATTTAATATTCTCGTTAAAACGAATATTCCCCGACCAATCGAATATTATATAACACTTGCATACTTTGCAAAATTTGTAAATATTACCCACAACTATAACATTATATCAAATCCACACCATAATATTAAAAAAAATATTTCGAGCAATTTAAATATTTATTCATAAAATCTGGGGTTTCACAATCTCCCCTCCTTATAGAATTTCGCCCTCGAAATTTACGTACGTACCTGATATGCCGAACAGGTGAGGATACCTTGACTTTATTTCAGATTCTAATTCTTGAGGTATAACCTTTGAATGTTGAATACGATTCTTCTTATCCAAGATTTTAACACGTATCTCCTCAAACGTTAAATCATCTGCTATCTCGTCCGGTTCTAAATTAATAATATGGTTTGGGTCGTCCACATATTTACGTAACATCGATACGTTAAAAACGTTATGAACACGCGACATTTTTAGCGGTAAAACGAGTCTATAAGCCACAGTTCCTACTCGATCGAGGATTTCAAATGGGCCAATTAAATCGAGGGTTGAGATTTCCTCTCTTCAACAACTCTTGCTTTTAAAATAACGCCCTCTTGAACCTTCTTCTTAGTATTCCTCAGCTCCGGGTCTGTAGCTTGCACGTCTTTAACTTTATCGATTAAAGTCGATTCTACTCATGTGGGTCCCTCGAGTCTTTAACTCTATCTTCATCATTTGTAATTTATACGAAATGAGTCTTTGTGTTAACAACATCGTACTCGTAAACGCATACGATCTTCTACTCAACACGTCAGCTACCATGTTCGCTTTTTCTACGGATGGTATTGAATGGTACGATCGTAATCTTCAATAGCTCGAGTCAACGTCTTTGGCACATGATACGTTTATTTTAGTTGAAGAAATATTGGAGGGTTTAAGAAATGAGTTTTTGTACCGGGGTCAATACAAAATTCGATTTCACGCTCTAGGGTAGGCTAAGAATCTTCAGGAATACGTCGAGAAATTTATTAACAATAGAAATATCCTTCAAAACTGTGACCCTCATCCAAGACTTGGATAGCACGTCACATTAATACCAACTGTGACTTCTATCCCTTAACCTGGATAGCACCTCACAATGATTCCTATCAACTTTCCATCTTCATTCACGTTGTCGCCTACAGAAAGTCTGGCTTCGATGCATTCCACACAAGGAAGTCATCAGCGAAAGGCTCGGGGATCTTTACTTATGGCTTGATATAACAATGATTGACTTTAGTGGTTTGGTTACTTTGAATTCGCATAGCAGGTTGGTTAGGAGTATGAAAGCTAACCACCTTAAGAAAAACATGATGAGTAGTAAACCAATCGTTTCCAAAATCACATCAAAGGCAAGTATTTTCAAAGAGATACGATCGACAGGTAACGTGAAAGTGTTGATTTGAACAAGATTTATAAATAGTAGAGGTAACGAAGGTTTCTCCCAACTGAGTTTAAACAAATATATCAAAGTCTAACTTCTCCGGAGTTACCTTCAAACATTGAACACAACTAGGTGAAATAAAAGAGTGAGAGAACCCAGATTCAACACTCAGATAGACTTCGCAAGAGTTTATGACTAACATACCCGTGATAAGTTTATTCAGGTTCCTCGTCACGAAAAAAAATGCTATCTCTTAAACTACCGGCTTTGGCTTATCTGGGACATCCTTTTGCATCACTATTCCAGCTGGACTTGACTTCACCATACAACAAAATCGAGCTAGGTGACCTTCTCTTCCGCAATTAAAACACGCTTTGGATTGCTACATGCATTGATTTAGACGGATCGTCCCCCGTCTCAAGCATTTGAAATATACGACCGGTGGTCGTTCTTCTTCCTTTGAAACAGGTGCTGGTGCCGACGTCTTCACGTCATTGTTGAACCTTTTAAATCATAAAAGATAGTAGATTTTATTCTCTACTTGACTCTTTTAATGGATTGTTTGTTCCGCTGCAGTTAAACTTAATGTCTATTGTATTTTATCAGTTTAACATTGTTGAAGGCTAATGATAATTTATCCTGGATTATCTTAGTCACAATATTTATTACTGGGCTAGTTGAGCTCACCCTTTTTTCTTTGTTTCTTCGTGAAATGAGAATATAAATTTGAACGCAGTCGGGGAACGGAGTGACGGTCCAGATGATAGTATTAGTTGTCCTCACTATTCTGTGAAATAGTGTGATAATAAATGTATTGAGGACTTATTTTGAGTTTGTGTACTGTCTAGAAGACAATGTTTGTATTAAAACTCACAGCTCATGTATACACTAATACACCTGTGATTGCATTGTACAGTAATTACAAGTAGAGAGTTTCAACGGCAAGCTACTAACCCTTTACAGAATGAAGACATCCCCAACATTTTGTGCTTGAGGTTAAAACTCCGACTTGCTAATCATTAATTAACCCCATATTTCGAATGCTAGTCTCTGCATCCTACAGTAATTCTTAGTGATGGGACTGCTTACTGTATCACTTATAATCAAGATTCCTTTTTATGGAGGAAATTTCTCTAGTTCCTGGGGAGGGAAGCGGCTGCTCTCTTATGCGAGACAAAAGGATGGAAACTTGATCAGTTGCAATATCAAGTCGATCTTTTGACTTGCAGATTCCATGACAAGAGTTGATACCATATTCTGTAATAACTGAACCCTTTCTCCATGATCGCTCGAAATTGTCTGGAGGAGCTTGGTAGATGGCGTGCTGACTCTATGCCACCGCAGAGGAAGATACCTCTCTGGGATTTGAAAGCAATTTCTTGTTGACAGAACTCGAAGGGCATGCCGACAAAGGATTCCAGAGAACTCAAACTGATGGCAGCTACAAGTTATGATGCCTTCACTTGGAACCCAATAAACACTCCGTCCTCCCTCAAGTTTCGTGTGATGCCTAACAAGAAAAACATCTTCCATCGGAAATGATGCATAGTGGGCGGCCAAAACAAGTTGTTCTTGGAGCTTAGAAAATGCAAAAGGGGTAAGAATTGAGGCAGCATGGGATTCCATGGGAGCCCCAGTTTTAAGGCAAATGTTTTGAAGATTCTGTTGCATTGTTTGTTGTTCTCCTGCTTGATCTTTGAAATCCACAGCAACAGCTACCTATTTTGGAAAATTATGTCAGTAGTAGCAGGGAAGCAATTTTATTCTAATATTTTCTGGATTAAATTATATTGCCTATACCTATATTATGCATATAGTAGAACTCTCAAATCAAGACATCCTACTGAGATTGACCATATAGGCTTCAACTGCAGGCCATCCTAAACTATAGCTGTAGATAATTTAACTTGTCGACCAAACCCCTAGTCACATGGTATTGATCAAAATGCCTAACCCTTTCCAACGTCTAATACAATGTGATAGGTAACGATTGTGGAAATAACAGATATATCTCTAAGGTTTAAGATTCAGGCTGTCTCAAATTAGCAGTCTTAGCCATTTAGAACGGAACATTCCAAGTATAGGGACTAGAACCGACGACCTTGAGGTAATTTTGGACCCAAGCTATAGCACGGATTCGCTTTTCCCACTTCACTATTTATTCAGATGAAATGTATTAATTCCACATGCTTTTGGCAGCACAGAAAATTGTTATGAAGCAGAAGAACCTAACGCACTGTTTTTGAGTTTTAAAATGGACAGAAAAGTTAAGTTTTCTTTCCAATTCTTATGTTTCTGAGATTTTTAATAAACAGAAAAGAAAAGAAATTGATAGAAAACTTAGCCACTTTACCTGCCAAAGTTTTTCGTCCAAAATTAGCCTGATTTGGACGGAAAAGAAATTAGAATAAGTAATATTTTTATAATTCCCATATTATTTTCAACTTTTAATATAATAAATTTTAAATTACAACTCATGTTCTCAATTTTGAATTTTCTATTCTTTTTTATTAAAAATTCAGAAACAACACAAAGGAAAACTTCAAGTTTTCTATTCTAATTTAAGTTTTCTATTCTTTTCTTTTCTGTTCAAAACTCAGAAACAGAGTGTAAAAGAGAAGAGTAGGGCAACAGACTTTTTTTCTGTCATTTTCATCAAAAGTAGAAAGACCTTTATTTTCAGGTGTAGTAAACAGGCAAAGATTTAGTAGGTTTTCGGCACATGCATAACACAAAAGGAAAAAGTCAAGTAGGAACCTATCCAGAATTACTGGGATGCTTAAATCTAATTTCCTGGAATTCCAAAGTGAGACAAAATTGACAAGAAGAAATCTCGTTTATTATGTTTGCTATATCTCTACCTATTGCTTACATTCAACACTCTAGGACAGATTATGGCCTAGTGCAGCCCATTAGCATATTTTAAATTAAAGTGTGCAAGCCTGGTTTGTGCACTCAAGAACCGTTGGATGAAAGCATTAATAGACTTTGAGTGGCCAGTTGTGGTCATTCCAGCAAAGAAATAACTTCTTAAGTATGGCAATGCCCAAAGAGTTCTTAAAGCGAACAAACTTGCTACATGCCTGTTAGTGTGAAGCCCAAAGGATGTAACCATGTCTCTCCACCCCAGTTCAAAATCCTCAATTGACTCCAGATTAAATAGTCGATAAAACTCCACCTTCCATTCAGTGTAACGCTCTCCCAAGACAGCATTAAACCAAGATGGGAACTTTGCCACGATCAGCCATATGCAAAGGGCATGCTTAGTAGTCGGCATCTCCATTGATATTGCTTCTTTTAAACACATATTTTGGTCAGTCAACATTGTCTGTGGAGCCTTTCCATTCATGAACCCTAAGAATGCCTTTAACACATAATGAAACAGACTATCATCTTGAAGAATAAATAATAAGAAGCATCTTTAATTTTGAGCGATATAATCGAGCTAAATTTTCTTCATATAATTACTCATTTCAGTACAATTTGAACAAGCTCGACAAAAACGAAACAATACCAAGAATGAAAAATCACAAAAGTAACCAAATCTCTAACTTAGCGTACCAATTATATACTAGTGCAAGTCATTAATATATCGAAAACAGGAACTGACCATTGATCACATCCTCCGTTTGGTCCGTTTCACTATGAGCATCAACAGATATTAAACATTAATTAAAAGAATAATGTCATTTGTTAAATTTACTTAGACCATTTGCAGGTGCATGGGTTGCAGGTACAGTTGGCAACTAAAAGTCCCTTAAAACCACTTTTCTTGATCTCCCCTGTTTCTTGTAAAAACCTGTAAAAAAGTGGTTTTAAGGTGCTATATTCAGAAACAGGGGAGATCAAGAAAAGTGGTTTTAAGGTGGAAAGCAACCTATAAACAGCAGGAAGGTGCCTGAATTTGTGTGTGTGACTGTGTGAGAGAGAAAATAATTTCTTTTTGCTAAATTATGCCATCATGATCACTCCTCCGTGTATAAAATGCAACGCAAAACTTGCTCTTTTCCTCACAAACCGAAACCCATTTCATCATTTTCCATCTGTCCATCCATTTTATTATCTGCTTTTGTGTGCCTTTTGATTGGTTGGGTTTTCTGCTTTTTTGGGGAAAAAAAACCAATACAAAGGTAAAGCTCACTAGCATATTCTCTTTATTCATATTTTTGTATTTTGATCTTAATAAAATGGAGGGTTCTATTGATCTCCCCTGTTAGTAGAAGGGACTTTTAGTTGCCAAATATTCTTCCAGTATTAATTATGAGCATCAACAGATATTAAACATTAATTTAAACATTCATGGGAAAAACCCCAATGTAGACCAATTAACTTAGGATTTTTCTACAATTCACCCCTACCCTTTTGACTACTTCAAGGGGAAAGAAGGGCAATTATTACTCTGGCTGGACATCATTGGAAGATGAGGCAGATGCCATGGATGTGGAAGTGGTTAGCATGAAGTTTATTTTTGGGTAAGTTGATCAATTGACCAATAGAGTGCTGACACGCATACAAAATTCTGTGTGTGTCAACATTTTACTGGCCAATTAACCAACTTATTCAAAAATAAACTTCATACTAACCGGATCCCAAGGATGTAGTTCAAGTGGTATATATGGGAAGAGAAACATTTTTTCCTTTGTTTCTTTTTCAAAGTACAAATCTTAATTTATTAAAGAGTCATTGTAAAAGTTTTTAACTTAATTATAATTGTATGTATATATGTTGGGATAGGTAATAAATGAGGAGTATTGTTATATTTATAAAGAATTATTATAATAATACTTTATAAAATAATATCATATATAAGTAAATCTAATAGTAATTGTAATCAACTACAATCTTACACATTTTTTATTTTTTTTTCTGTAATTATTCATTAGTTATTGTACTATTATAATGTGAAAATTTACAATCAAATTATTATTACATATATATAAAATTAAAAAATCATCACTTTAATTTATTATATCTTTTCATATATATATATATATATATATATATATATATATATATATATATATATATATATATTTACGATAACAACAATTCAGAACAAGTATATCAATTTTCCTAATATTATTGAGAAATGAGTCACTTCCATGTCTATTGCCATTCAACTTCCTATATTTGTCAAAATTCTTAATCTATCACCCGCCCAGCAACCTCTTCCTCGTCTCTTCCTATCTCTCTCTAAAAACAACCCAATGGTTCTCTTTCTCTCTCTAGCTGTCACTTTTCACAGTTACTCTTCGGTATTAATCTCTCTCTCTTACTCGCACATATTTTCCAATATAAGCTTACTAGTACAAATATATATACCAGGACCCCCTCCGTCCCCTCGGTTCCGCAGTGGAAGTACTTAAATCAAGCACATCGCTCACATATATACATATATAGATAACCATATAGATAACCGGATCTTCTTCTGAAGCTCTCTCATCTCTTCTAGTATCCAGGAAGCATGGTATCGTAATCATTTCTTCATTTATTTCTCTCTTTTTTTTAACTTTTTGTTGAAATGTTACCCGTATACTTTTATCTTTTTGGTCAAATTTGGAAATTTTATATCTATACTTGTATAAGTGTGAATGTTAGTGGGTGATTTACACAAAGTACTGTTTTACACTTGGGAATAAAAATAATTTGCACTTATGTTCTGGTTAAGAAAATTAATATTACTCTAAATCCTTAATACTCATAATTTTTTTTTGTTTTAATTTGAAATATTGCAGGTTAAATTCACAACTCATCTTGATAAACTCAAGAATTGGGTGTCTGACGTGCGTGTTACTACGAGACTCGAAGGTACAGGCTTCGAGAACATCGCCAGGCTCAACAAATTATATCATCCAAATCTTGATCTTTTGGAGGCTGTCTTGAGGTGTTACGATGCCCAAGAAGGTTTTTAGTCCCCACCCTCGATGACATGTTGATTATTATGGGTTTTCCTGTTGATGGAAAAGTCATCACAGGCATGGATTGGAAAAGGGAGGACAGCATACCTTTCCTCGAAGAACTCCTTGGCACCCAGGATTTAATTCTAGCTAATAGAGGTGCTAGTTTTGTAGATTTAGATTTGCTTAGACAATCCCTAATGGTTGTTCCCCGGGCACTGGTGGGGTTAATTTAGATAGATACGTACGAGCGTATGCGCTGTACGTTATAGGATGCTTACTTTACCCCTCCCCTATACAAAATGCTGTGCCTTCTATGTACCTTGAATTGTTAAGGAATAATGATGAAATCAAGGATTATTCTTGGGGATCAGTCATGTTGGGCGGTCAGCCATGTTGGGCGTGCTGCATTGCGCCTTAGGGGAAGCAAAGAAAAAAATAGACGGGGGAGCAAATCCCAAAACAATTTCATGTTGTTCAGTTTTTCTTCATGTAAGTTTTCTCTTCTTTAATTCTATTATTTTCTTTAGTTTTATTCTTTATACATGTAATAATATGTCTTCCATTCTTTTCTTTTTTTTGCAGTTTTTTATTCTTGAATATTTTCCGAGGATTGCAGAAGACGTCCACATTTGACTGGACCACCCCAAGGAGGATTTCCTTTCATGGTGGGGTGGAGCAACATGCTGGTAGTTTCTTCCAAGAATAAACACAATCCTAATAAAATGGAGATTTGTCGGGCTAAACTCCTCGAGCTCCCGGTAAGTTTTCTTTTTTGGGTCAAATGCCAAATAATATATTAATCACCATCACAATATCATAATCCTTTTTGAATGTCTACCTTTATTGCACTCTTTTGAATGTTCATTAAGCTATTTGGATTTTAATTAACATTCTATCTTTTTTTTTTCTGTTAGATCGAGTGGAGGCCTTTCAATAGGCTTAAGGCAAGTTTCTTGCCTCATAATCTTGCTCAGCAAACATATTGTGCATTTTCATGCACAACTATGATTTATTATGAAAGAATCGCCTTTCAAAGGCCTGATCTTTGTCCCTTCAAGTTCGGGAAGGCGGAGGATCAGGTTATCCCTCGGAGTGATATTTTTGTTCCTTACCACAAGGATAGGAAAAGTAATAAAACAACTGATTATAGAATAATCTGCCGTAAGGAACTCAATGATTGGGAAACAAGACGTTCAAAACTTGTTTTTCAAATTGAAGATGGTAATGTGTATTTTAGATGTTTTCTGTTTTAGCTAATTCATTTATACCTTTTTACTTGTTTTATTTGTTTAACTCATTAGCTCATTTATGGTTGACAGAGTCCGTTTAGGAAATTCACAACGAGGGAGAATCTGGTCCTGAAGCAACCAATACTCTTGTGCAAGGTAACTTTTCCCTCTCAATTCTTCAATAATTATACATTGGTCGTGTTGGATACTTTTGAAACTGGTTTTTGTACTTTTGAAACTGGGTTTTGACCTGTTTTGTTTATGTGGATGCCAGACTATTTTTTATTTTTTAGCCTGTCAGGTATGTCATGATTGTCTTTGCTCTGCATGACTGCCTTTGTGATTTATGAAGCCAAGTTTGACAACAAGACAGATAAATATTGGGAGAAAATAAACAGGAAGATGATGAGATTGAGCAGATAGTCGTACTATAAAATATTAACATACTAATAATATTTTTCAATGAATTTTTAAGGGTAATATATATTTTAATCAATCGATAAAATATTAGTTACATTTTTTAATCGTTATATTTTTTTCTAAAATATCAATTAAAAAAGGAATAGATGGAGCAGTATTCATACATGTTTGTACTTTTTAATAACTTTGACAAATTTAATTAACTTTTAACAAACAAAAGTTTGAGCCAAGTTTTTTTTCTTTAAACAAACAAAAGTTTTATATTTTATGAAAACGATTGATATTATCATAACAAAAATAAAATTATTAACATAATATGTATGTCAAAGTGTAACTAAATATATATTTGTTGTGAAAATATTAATTTTTTACGTGAATAAATTAGTTCCTCTTTTTGTAAATAGTTATTAATCTTTTACCGTTGTACTCTCACAAATAATTATCTTTTAACTCTCAACCACAGTAAATACTTTATTTAGCGGTAAAAATCTCTATTTAGCTCCTCCCGACCTCCCCCCTCAACCATTTTCGTTCCCTCTTCTTTCGGTTCACGCTTAACTGTAGCTTGAATTACCTTATCTCCTGATTTCGTTCGTCGGAGCTCCGATGACCCGGCCTTCCCTCTCTGTTCTGCGGTAACTTTCCGGTCTGATCTTCTCGTATACCAGTAAGACTCGTACTATCTCTTCTACGTTTTTTTATTCAGTGATTGGATAAAAATCAACAATCTTATCTCTTAATGCGTATGATAACTACATTCACGAACTATAAACACACGTTAACTTACAACTTCAACTATTTAGATAAAAATTTTGTTGAAAGGGACAAAGTTTGATATGGGTGCTAATTTTTCATAACTATGGCGGAAACTTTTATTTTACCCTATTTTGTTACCATTTTTATTAAATTTATTAACTGGGAACTCTGGTAATTTGTCAGTGTATTGCGATACTCGTCCATAAGAAACTGGATTAGTTTGACTTTTTTGGTTAAATTGTTAAACATATTTATTTATATATTTAAACATATGAAAATTGGAGGTGGTAGTAAATTCGACATAGTTTTTTTATGATGAAGAAAAAAAATGTTAAAGAGAAAACATCGTGTCTAGGAGACTTGATATTATCACTAGATTTCAGCACAGCCATAACCTCCTTCTCAAAGAATGTCTCTCTATCCCCTCCTAATCCTTTGAACGGATTGAATCAAACTCCACAACAATTAAGTGTAAGAAGATATAACTCCTCAACAAATCTCTAGTAAAGACTGACTATACCTTGCCTCGCACCCTCCTCCATTCTCATCCTCTCCTTGCATACCACAATGTTGCCAATGTGATTCAAACCGTGTCGAGCATTAGCCGTCTTATGGAAAAGTATGGTATCACTATCCCCTTCCTTCAACCACAATGACTTTTGCTTATAGCACGATAGTCTCATTTTATGCTCTATTCAGTCTGACCTTCATTTTCCCAAGAAATTATATTCCATATCTTCAAATCTTTTTTGATTGCTTAAGTTTATATGTCCGCACAAAACTTGAAGAACTCTCCTCAATGTAACCATGCCGCCACGCCCCACAACAGTTATATGAATCCAACCACCTTCAGCCACATATTCTAAAAACAAAACATCCCTTAATCCTGTACCACCACCAAACTCCAAAGCCATTTCTATCCATCACTGTATAAAAAACTCCAACTAACTTTATCATAAGTCTTCTCAAAAATCAAACTTAAGCACAATGCTTTTTATCTCACTTCTTAAAAAAATCCTCAACCACCTCATTATTCACAAATGCAGCACTTAAAACCTGGCAACCTGCCTTCACCCACAAAGACATTCTGGATATCTGAACTTATCTAGCACACTACTACCCAACCACTTTTTTT
This sequence comes from Panax ginseng, assembly GCA_020205605.1. Lineage (NCBI taxonomy): Eukaryota > Viridiplantae > Streptophyta > Magnoliopsida > Apiales > Araliaceae > Panax > Panax ginseng. The sequence continues at coordinate 143,815,276 of CM035134.1, read as the reverse complement.
GTTTTTGTTTTGGGGGGGGGGGTAATTAAAAATCTTATACACACTTATCAGTTATAACAAGACTAATGGGCCTAAAGTCCTAAATTAAATTTGTTGTAGCATTAACTCTTACAAAGTAAGGTAACAAATGTTGAATTTCAATTTAGCAAAAAAAAAAAAACATATGTTGAATTATTAATTTTCCCCAAAACCCCATTGAAATAGAACTCTTGAACAACTCTCATGTGATCCTCCTTCACCATATCACAACCCATCTAGCAGTAAGTAGTAATTCTTTTACCATGGAATGGGATTTGGAAAAAGAGAGTATACAAACCTAAACCACCCAAAAAACTCCTTCCGCCACTGGCCACTCGTAAATTTTAGATATTAGATCAATGTGATACCAAGACATACCTTGATTAAGAATTCACTTTTAATTCATATCAATGTAAAAAGTTTTTTTTAACACTTCCGGCACTAAAATCGCTGATTTTATAACTAATATTAATACACTTGTAGAAAGCAGTGTTCCCTATTCTTATGCAGGAATGTCGTGAAAATTTTAGACCAATAAAATTGGATATTTTGTTCTATTTTAATAAGTAAAAGCGTATTGTGATATTAAATCACAATATCAATAATTCAAGGCGTAGACAGGTAGATTATACATTAATGGGGTAGGAGGTTTTACACCATTTTACACATGTACTTAAAATATTCCTAGTAAAAGTGAAGTAGATGCTAGTTAAGTATGTTGAATATATACTCAAAACAAATTAAATCATATTAAAGGCACTTTTGTAAAATTGTTATTTACATGAACAGTATATCAAAAATAGAACTCTTCATATAATCCAAGATATTGGCAAAGTAAATTAATTTAACTAATCCCAATGCATAAGAAAAGAAAATAACCTTGTAATTGCAAGTGAACTAACTTACAGATCAGAAACACATAATAAGCAACATGATGAACTTACTTCAGCACACATTGGGTGCCTGTGTAATGTTAAAGGAGGATGCATTTGCACAGCAAGCAGTTCAAGCCTTAAAAAGACTGCAAAAAGTAAATAATAGTAGTAACCCCAGGAGCTTTTAAACAAGAAAAAAGATACAAATAAAAAAAATTAAGTCATAATCTTGAGTACCCAAACACATAACAAAGTCTAATGACAAAAATTCCTCGCAAGATTTTTACTTTAAAATCATAATGACAAGAAAATTACTTTCAAATTCAAACTCTCAGTATAAAAATAGTACTCCCTCCGTCCCGCAAAAACAATCAAGTAGGTGGAGAAACTATAATCATAAAAAAACTATGTCGAATTTACTACCACCTCCAATTTTCATATGTTTAAATATATAAATAAATATGCTTAACAATTTAACCAAAAAAGTCAAACTAATCCAGTTTCTTATGGACGAGTATTGCAATACACTGACAAATGACCAGAGTTCCCAGTTAATAAATTTAATAAAAATGGTAACAAAGTAGGGTAAAATAAAAGTTTCCGCCATAGTTATGAAAAATTAGCACCCATATCAAACTTTGCCCCTTTCAACAAAATTTTCTCCCAAAATCAAATTAGGTATTATCTAAATAGTTGAAGTTGTAAGTTAACGTGGGTTTATAGTGCGTGAAAGTAGTTATTATACGCAATAACGGATAAGATTGTTGATTTTTATCCAATCACTGAATAGAAAAACGTGGAAGAGATAGTACGAGTCTTACCGGTATACGAGAAGATCAGACCGGAAAGTTGCCGCAGAACAGTGAGGGAAGACCGGGTCGCCGGAGCTCCGGCGAACGAAATCGGGAGATAAGGTAATTCAACCGAAAGAAGAGGGAACGAAAATGGTTTGAGGGGGAGGAGCTAAATAGAGGTTTTTACCACTAAATAAAGTATTTGTTGTGGTTGATAGCTAAAAGATAAGTACATAATTATTTGTGAGAGTGCAACGGTAAAAGATTAATAACTACTCCCTCCATTCCACCATCCGTCCATGACTATTACTATTACTCCACTATTTTGGATAGTCAGCTATTAAATATTCATTTTCTTTTAATAATTAAATTTTTACACAATTTTTCTTATTATACCCTTAGCATTAAATGTCTCATATTTTTTTTATTCTAATTCTCTTTCCATATTCAATAAGTATAATTAGTTATGTGTTGAAAATATTTGAATTGAAAAGCTAGAAAGTCACTCTCTTACCTACATTTTGGAAATGATTAATGACATATTATTATGGGCAACTTTGTCATTTTATTTCTGTTCTTAATATGTGTGAAAAATTCACCAGGACTTTTATCTTGGAACGGATGAAATATTTACAAAAAGGGGAACTAATTTATTCACGTAAAAAATTAATATTTTCACAGCAAATATATATTTAATTACACTTAGCCATACATATTATGTTAATAATTTTATTTTTGTTATGATAATATCAATCGTCTTCATAAAATGTGAAAGTGAAAGTTGAAACTTTTGTTTGTTTAAAGAAAAAAAACTTGGCTCAACTCTTGTTTGTTAAAAGTTAATTAAATTTGTAAAGTTATTAAAAAGAAGTACAAACATGTATGAATACTACTCCTTCTATTCCTTTTTAATAGATGTTTTAGAAAAAAATATAACTATTAAAAAATGTAATTAATATTTTATCTTATTGGTTAAAATGTGTATACCCTTAAAAATTCATTGAGAAATATTATTAGTATGTTAATAATTTTTTTTACTGGCAGTTACCCTTAGTAGCGGGCAGAGAATATTTTTTTACTGGCCACAACTAGGACCTGCGGTCAAGATAAAAGTCTAAGACACTCCCACCTTAATTAGATTTAAATAGTTTCAATGTATAAAATATTTGGATTTTAAATTTTAAACAATCAAATTATCACAATAATTGACAATGTTAAATTATATTACATAAGAAATTATATTACAAATATTTTATAAAAATAAATATATTAAATATAGTTGACAATGTTAAGTTTTATTAATTAAGAAATTATTTATAAAAATAAATATATTATATATAGTTGACAATGTGTTAAATTTTATTACTTAAGAAATTTTTTATACAATATATATATATATATATATATACACAATTAACATAATACATACGATCGCTTATGTGACAGTTTTTTTTGAGTTATATGACAGTTTGTAAGCTATTAGCAACCATCGTTATAACCCAAAAAAATCGTCCACATCTACTATACATTTATGTATATATATTTTCCATATATATATATATATATATATATATATATATATATATATATATAGGGAATCAATATGACAATAGGTTGTTGGGGAGCAATCCATTTTAGTTGGTAGCTACAACTTTTGTCTTAGGCTCTTATACAAAAAAATTTTATAAATAAGCTATGAGTTGTGGCATTTGGCCAAAAAATGGGTTCTTTCCAACAATAACCGTTCTTTGTGGATAGATTCCTATATATATATATATGGGAAATGATCCATAACAAGTATTTACTATGGATCAAAATTGGACAAATAGCATCATATCAGTCCATTTCATTAATTAAGGGGGCAGATTTAAAAATAAAGCACTATTTACGCCACACGAAGTAGCGGAGCATGAAAAACAACAAAGACCATCCGCTAGTTGAACCAGCGGAGGCTAGACAAATACTTTCCTTTCCCAGATTGCGTCATGCAATAGGATAGGAAATCTTGGATGATAAGGCAACAGCCTTTTGTCAGGCAACAGTCGTGCGTCATAGGAAATATGGGATGATAAGGCAAGAACCTTTTGTCAGGCAACAGTCTTGCTCAATGACGCAATAAATAACAATGCACAATCCATATGCAAATCATATTAATGTTATTTTTTTGAATAAAATACAAATCGCATAAACGCAATTAGCCATACAATTACTATATGATTTACTCACAATTACTATATGATTTAGCGCTTGTATGTCCAAACATCAATCGTAACCAGAAAACAATATTGGTGAAAGAAAAATAATTTTTTTAATTTGAATATATTAATATTTAACATTACAAAAAAAATTACAGAATTGTTAACATGCTTTAATAGCATCATATTTACATTTTTCCCTAACAATTGCATACTCAGTTGCAAAATAGTCAAAAGTAAGCTGCAGTAATTCCATCCAAGCAAAATTACAGCGAAAAATTTGCCAGTCACAAACTGGTCCGGAAGCAGGGCAAGCCAAACTGCAGTATCAGCCCCTTCCTTGGGAGAAGTATGTCCTGCCCAACCAGTCATTGCAGTCTTCACCCAACCTGGACAATAGCAATTTACATATATCTTCTGACCTTCTGGTCTATCTGAAAGTATCTTAGCCATTAGCCTGGTGTAAGCATTCACTGCAAGTTTTGATATTGAATAGTCAGTTAATGTTTGAGGCCATCCACCAGATAAAGAATTTTAGAATATTTCCAACTCAGAAAATGGCCAATTTTGACTAGAAAATACTCTTCACAATATAAATTCATATTACCAGAATGGTTTTGATCCAAAATGAAATTATCTAAAAAGAAGTTTTTCCGCACTAAAGCTGCAGCAGATGAAGGTAAATAGTTTCTGATGTGTCTGCAACATGCACCAGACAAAGAGGTCCTAAGATCATTCCACCAAACCAACTTGCATTGATTCAATATAGAAAATAACATTTCTTCCACACACATGAAGTGCATACTTTCTAAAGTGAAACAGCCAAATCCTCTCTATGACAATGGACAAGTGGAATCACATGGACTCTGATGGACCATGATCTTAAATTGGCATGCACAGTGCAGAATATCACACAATCCATTCAAAGTGTCATATAGAAGACGAAAATTCTCATTTGTAGTGGTTGCTCATGTTCAAAGCTACTTACCAAATATAGTTGTTTATCACTGTTCGCTTTTGCCTCTACAATGTATATATATATATATCCAAGTTTAGAGAACGTCAGTATTCAGAGTGTTCAACTAATAAGATTAAGAAATGATAGTATTGCCTTTTCTATAAATATTATATACATCAGACTAATAAATATATTATATCCCAAGTTTGCAATGATGTCAGACAAATACATCCTCTATAAATGTATACAATTGTGATTTATTGATGTTTTCAGAACATGGAACACCTGTGATTGCATTGTACAGTAATTACAAGCAGAGAGTTTCAACGGCAAGCCAACTACTAACCCTTTACAGAATGAAGACATCCCCAACATTTTGTGCTTAAGGTTAAAACTCCGACTTGCTAATCATTAATTAACCCCATATTTCGAATGCTAGTCTCTGCATCCTACAGTAATTCTTAGTGATGGGACTGTTTACTGTATCACTTATAATCAAGATTCCTTTTATGGAGGAAATTTCTCTAGTTCCTGGGGAAGGAAGCGGCTGCTCTCTTATCCGAGACAAAAGGATGGAAACTTGATCAGTTGCAATATCAAGTCGATCTTTTGACTTGGCAGATTCCGTGACAAGAGTTGATACCATATTCTGTAATAACTGAACCCTTTCTCCATGATGGCTCGAATTTGTCTGGAGGAGCTTGGCAGATGGTGTGCTGACTCGACGCCACCGCAGAGGAAGATACCTCTCTGGGATTTGAAAGCAATTTCCTGTTGATAGAACTCGAAGGGCATGCCGACAAAGGATTCCAGAGAACTCGAACTGATGGCAGCTACAAGTTATGATGCCTTCACGTGGAACCCAATAAACACTCCGTCCTCCCTCAATTTTCGTGTGATGCCTAACAAGAAAAACATCTTCCATTGGAAATGATGCATAGTGGGCGGCCAAAACAAGTTGTTCTTGGAGCTTAGAAAATGCAAAAGGGGTAAGAATTGAGGCAGCATGGGATTCCATGGGAGCCCCAGTTTTCAGGCAAATGTTTTGAAGATTCTGTTGCATTGTTTGTTGTTCTCCTGCTTGATCTTTGAAATCCACAGCAACAGCTACCTATTTTGGAAAATTATATCAGTAGCAGCAGGGAAGCAATTTTATTCTAATATTTTCTGGATTAAATTATATTGCCTATACCTATATTATGCATATAGTAGAACTCTCAAATCAAGACATCCTACTGCAGATTGACCATATAGGCTTCAACTGCAGGCCATCCTAAACTATAGCTATAGATAATTTAACTTGTCGACCAAACCCCTAGTCACATGGTATTGATCAAAATGCTTAACACTTTCCAACGTCTAATACAATGTGATAGGTAACGATTGTGGAAATAACAGATATATCTCTAAGGTTTAAGATTCAGGCTGTCTCAAATTAGCAGTCTTAGCCATTTAGAACGGAATATTCCAATTGTTTGTAGATAATATCACATCACCTGCTAGTCATTTAGAGCGGAATTTTCCGATTACTTTTAAATAGTAAACTTACTTTTTTGCTATTAAAAAGAATCTTGTTAGTGGCTTAAAACCCCCAAGAGCCTAAGCAAAATTTACACATAATTAGTTCTGTAGTTTATATCTTACATCTTTTGGGTAATATCTATCCTGGAATTTCTCTACATGAAAAATATTAAGCATTTTGCAGCAATTGAACAAGTCTGCCACTATGTATCATTCAAATACTTATCACATCAATTCTATCAACTAAATCCACATTTATGTGCGCCAAATGTGAAATCACTTCTGTTGCCAAATGACATGAATGTGTTCATATTAACATCAGATAATTTAAGTTTTAATACTCAACCAAAAAGAAGGTCCAACTCAAGTTTTAAGAATATTTATGGTCAGGGTCCTTATTGTCCTTCAGGTTTCGCATCAAATATTTTGAACCTAGAAAATGCAATTCTTTGGGTCAACTAATAAATGAATTTGTCATATAACTCCTTGCTTTGGATATTTATAATAATTATAACATTTTCCACAAGTTCTTGTGGCACAAAGTAAGCAGAAGGACATGAAGAGACTTCAAGAAGATCCAAAGCTTTTCTAATTCCAGGTGAGACAAGGAGACTCGCCTGGTGAGTGAAAATGTGATTTTGTCAGATCATGCAGAACAGCATTAAGAGAAAAATATATTTTCTAGAGGGTGTCTTTTCCTTTTTTTTTTCCTTCTTTTCTAACACATAGGTAATTTTGGCTCCAAGTATAGGGACTGGAACCGACGACCTTGAGGTAATTTTGGACCCAAGCTATATGCGGATTTGATTCTCCCGCTTCACTGTTTATTCAGACGAAATGTATTAATTCCACATGCTTTTGGCAGCACAGAAAATTGTTATGAAGCAGAAGAACCTAAAAGAGAAGAGTAAGCGCATAACAGACCTTTTTTTCTATCATTTTCATCAAAAGTACAAAGACCTTTATTTTCAGGTGTAAACAGGCAAAGATTTAGTAGGTTTTCGGCACATGCATAACACAAAAGGAAAAAGTCAAGTAGGAACCTATCCAGAATTACTGGGATGCTTAAATCTAATTTCCTGGAATTCCAAAGTGAGACAAATTGACAAGAAGAAATCTCGTTTATTATGTTTGCTATATCTCTACCTATTCTTACATTCAACACTCAAGGACAGATTATGGCCTAGTGCAGCCCATTAGCATATTTTAAATTAAAGCATTAAGAATAGAGAACGTACTTGTTCTACAAAGTGTGCAAGCCTGGTTTGTGCACTCAAGAACCGTTGGATGAAACCATTAATAGACTTTGAGTGGCCAGTTGTGGTCATTCCAGCAAAGAAATAACTTCTTAAGTATGGCAATGCCCAAAGAGTTCTTAAAGCGAACAAACTTGCTACATGCCTGTTAGTGTGAAGCCCAAAGGATGTAACCATGTCTCTCCACCCCAGTTCAAAATCCTCAATTGACTCCAGATTAAATAGTCGATAAAACTCCACCTTCCACTCAGTGTAACGCTCTCCCAAGACAGCATTAAACCAAGATGGGAACTTTGCCACGATCAGCCATATGCAAAGGGCATGCTTAGTAGTCGGCATCTCCATTGATATTGCTTCTTTTAAACACATATTTTGGTCAGTCAACATTGTCTGTGGAGCCTTTCCATTCATGAACCCTAAGAATGCCTTTAACACAGAATGAAACAGAATATCATCTTGAAGAATAAATAATAAGAAGCATCTTTCATTTTGAGCGAAATAATCGAGCTAAATTTTCTTCATATAATTACTCATTTCAGTACAATTTGAACAAGCTCGACAAAAACGAAACAATACCAAGAATGCAGCACTGAAGAAAAACACAAAAGTAACCAAATCTCTAACTTAGCGTACCAATTATATACTAGTGCAAGTCATTAATATATCGAAAACCAGCAGATTCACAGCCTTATATCATTGCCACAGGAACTGACCATTGATCACATCCTCCAATTAAATGTTAGGTCAACCGTTTGGTCCGTTTCACTATGAGCATCAATAGATAGGACTATCCAACGTTTATGCATTTCAAATATGATGCTACAACTGAAAAAAGATACCTGCTCATCACTTGGAAGCGTTGAGTAGGGCCTATCAGTTGTAGACCATTCAATTTTTTTTAATACAAGTTCATCTAGGATGTTTTCTGTAAAGGAGCCAAATGCCTGAAGTGAATCAGTGATGTTAGAGGATTAATATAATTTTGTTAAGGCATTTTGTATCATTGTACACAATTATAAAATTCAAGAATTAAACTAATTTTTTCATGGGAAAAACCCCAATGTAGACCAATTAACTTAGGATTTTTCTACAATTCACCACTACCCTTCTGACTACTTCAAGGGGAAAGAAGGGTCAGTTGGTCTAGGTAAGGATGACACTAGAGCAGGATAAGCTGACAGGTCGACTAAAGAACAAATGATATTTTCACCATTTACCTTCAGTGCCCAGGAGAACGATCTCAAGTTTTCCTCTCTTAGAAGCACACAGCCAAAGAAGCAAGGCATACCATAATTATTCATTCCAACCCATATTCCAAGGGGCATGTCAAACGCAGTTAAGCGATGTGTTGTATCAAACACCACTGCATCACCAAAGACCTCATATGACTGGATTGATGAAGGATATGACCAGGCAATATTCTCCAGCCTGTTGTTTGAATCAAGAGTAAACTCAAATTGGAAACTGGGGTCTTTGTCCTTGATGTTTCTGCACATTCTAAGCAAGTCTATGCTCTCATCCTCTGGATCCACTTTCCTAAATGACTGAAGTAGATTCCGAACATCCTTCTCTGTGAAGGGTAAATATCCAGGCTCCACGCACTTCTCAAGCTCCATGAGCCTCATCATCTGTTGCACTGAAATTCCTGTTTTGGCAAACATGAGAATTCTGCTCTTATCTGTATCTGAGATGGTGCGATACGCAGGAAGAAAACGAACTTGGTTGGCTTCTAAGAGTTCATGATTATGGTTATTTCCAAATCCTGTGACTCGCCATTCTGGTGCTCCCAATTCAGTTGTCTTGCTTATTCGCATGTATGCTTGACAATTACATCGTGAGGACTTACGGTTTCTTTGAGGTTTATTTTCATTTAAGGCTTTGACAGGAGTATTGCCTGCACGGTGGCAGACAAAGTATCGTCTCGTAAGCCCTTTGCCAATGCCATCTTTACCTTCTGTACGATGACGGCGGATAGAAAAACCATTTCTCTTGGCAAACTCACTATAGAAGTCATATGCAGCATCATGAGTAGTAAATCTTTGTCCAATATAAGGAATTGCATCATTTGTGGTTTCTAAGGAGAGTCTGGTTTCATCTGGTGATTCTTCCGTACTGCTTGTATCATCCAGAGACAAAGACCTTTGATCCGAGTGGTCATCATAAACCTCCATCATTTGCCCGGCCTCTTCAGACATCATAGCCTTCTCAATGTCCTATTCAAGGCCAATGAAAACCATCTGTCTGTCACGTAGAAGGAAAACAAACAGAATATTTCAACCACAATTATCTATTTTCAGTTTGCAGAAGATTCCCAACAGAGAATCAGTATCCAAGAGTTTACAAAAATTTATAAGTAGATATAATTTCCTTTTTCATGCTAACTAAATAGGGCACTAGCACATCTTGGCATATAGATCAGTCAAACAGTCATCAATAATAAACACATGAGCAAAGAAATAGCAAGATCCTGTTCAATAAACAGAAATAAGAACACATGACAGCATATTGCAGGTTCAAGAACAGGCACAAGAAAAGCTGGTGTAAAAAGTAATATGAAAATTGATCTAGAGATTGCATTTAACATGAAATCCCAAGGATGTGGCCTGGTCAGCTGACAGCTGTCCTAGTATAATGAGAGATTATACCCATATGTGTGACATAATCTCATGCATCATATCTGTTATGAACTCAAGATAATCCAAATTGATAGAGAGCAACACAAAAAGGGCATCCATGTCAATCAAATAACATAGAACCATGAAAAGGACATCCATGTCTATTACTCCCTGTGTTCCGCGACAATAAGCCCCATTTGCAAATTTAAATGATATATTTTCGATCTCTGGTTACCCGTAATATAGTGAGTGTTTGGATCAAAGTTACCAAGAGTAATGTGCTATTGGCTTATGGTACTTGGACATTCCAAAACTCTAAATAAAGTTTACATAATTCTTTATTTTCTATTTCTAATTGCACAAACATCAATATTCTAATATCGGATACTCAAACATCTTTGATATCATGTTGTTATTGATAACTTTTCCTAGTTGATTTCTAACAATTCTTTTAGAAGACATGCACATTTTTTTGCGCAATGATTCAGTAGGATTATCCCTCCCCTCGTTGGATATAAATTACCATCTCCCAGTTATATCTCACACTACAAGGATGAAATGGCTAAATTAACAGTTTTTCCGGCCTTACATTGGTGTCCCAATTCTGGTAAAATATCACATAGCCTTCCTTCAATAAATAATACTGCCTCTGTTCCAAAATATAAGTTTATGATTCACTTTTTGAAGTCAACTCAAGATATTTTCAAACTCAAAATGGACATGGATTCTTATAGTTTTAGTCATTACAATGATGAATATAATAAACTATCTAAAATGTATTACTCATTGTAAGATTTATTGCTTCACAATTTTTAATGAATCATCTCGATTTTAAGTTTGAAAATGTTTCAAATAATAATGATCTTATAATTTGGAATGGAGGTAGTATATTATTTTATTTTCAGCTTGTTTAATTCCAAATTTATTTCTATTAAATACACAACATGTTTCTTAAGGTTACTTCAACATTAGAAAAAAATTTGGGCTCAACCATTCAACTATCTCAAATTCAAAGAATGTTCACCTTAATAAATGAGAAATGATTAGTAATATTCCTAAGTTGAATTAAAATTAAAGTAAACCCACCCCTTTTTCTCTGACAGGTAATAGTTACTTGAATTACTATTTAACAATAACGGAATAAAAATATTATTTGGTTAATATTAACATATCATCCTTTCTTAAAGTAAGATTAAAATTTGTGCACTTAAAACAAAACAATACATTTTACCAAAAGCATTGTATCTCGGCTACAATTCAGAATAGTGCAATTTTTTTCATAAATTAGAGATAATGGCTTCAATTTGTGTACTAATTTTACATATTTTCAACTTAAATGAGATAGTAATGACCGTTTGTAAATAGACCTAAAAGATAATCCCAATTTTACTATTTTATACAGCTTAATATTATTTTCCATCTTGAACAAACTTTAGAAAACTAGGAGACTTCTATGGAATCCTTACTTGAAGATTTTCTCCATTGCAATATATGTAGTAGTAAGAAATCACAATAATTTCAAATAATAACTATACCAATGTGAAAATACCGAAACAATAATTAACACCCAAATACTAAAATATACAAAATTAGATTGTATGTAAAGAGTCCTTCAATAGATCACGACAGAAACATGACGACTTTTTTTGTTGAGTAAACAAAATGACATAGTTTATATATCAATATATATATACATGGGTAATTGAATGATGTTTCTGCGCAACAACAGTCAAAATTTTGATATGTAAATCAATATTATAGTGTATGCGTGCACACAGACACCAAAGTAAGCAATAATCTTTTGCAATATATTTCTTGCCCCATCCAAAATAATGTAATAATCTTACCTTAATTGGCAAAGAAGAGGAATAATTTTTCAAAATCTTCTCCTAAATCGTCTCCCTCATCTTCTATCTAATCTCTCTCCAATTGTCTTTCTTATGTTCGCCTCTCTCTCTCACTCACTTTCAATCTCCAATTTTTTTTTTCTCTTTCTTGACCGTCTCCCTTCTTTGATTTCAAACCTCAAATTTATCTTTGCATAATGCATGCACACCTAATACCAAATAATAACATGTGTCTCGCAAATGCAAACTTGCATCCATTAATTGACATGTGTCCAACATAACCATTACACTTAATTTTAAAAACACACATCTCAATCATTAATTATTTGATATACACACCCACATGAGTTTATACATACATATATACACACGTATACTTATATCTATTCTAATCTCTACTTTGGGAAGCTCTTCGATATTAATATATATTTCTAATATTTTATTTTATCACTAACAACAAATTTTGTATTGTATACAACATAATGAATCCAATCGTTACATTTTAAAATTTATATAAACTTATTATTTTGAAGCTATTTGCATTCAATTACAATTTCATAAAATATACTTAGTTTAATAAATTTATTAAATATTCATCTATAATTCAATTAATTAGTCTGAAACACTTTTTTCAATCATATTATTAATATAATTCAATTTCCTAGTTAAGACGCTACTTATCCTTAAAGCAATTGAATGATAGGGTTATTTTTGTTGCATCTTTTTGAACTTATGCTATGAGAGCTTTTAGAGGTATCTTTGCTATTGATTTATGTAGAGATTGGAGGGTTGCACTTTTTTAAGTGTTTTCTTGTTGTTGATCTTTTAGTCTGTTGAGGTTGAACTTCTTGTCCCCCATTTATTGGTATCATTTCTTCTCGATTAATAAAATTTCTTCTTTTATAAAAAAAAATAAGAATCCCCTTATTACCCTTGACTGGACCAACTATAGCTAAATTTAACGTTGTTGTTTCACAAAGAGACCTTTTCAGTTTAAACAAAGAATAACTTTTTAACCAAGTGGGGGGGTGGAATCAATAAGGGCCTGCCTTTGAGGATATATTATAAGTTTTTCCTACGTGAAATATTTAAAAAATAATAAGTTCTTGCATAGAGTATAATATCACAGCAAGAAACCTAAAACATTATATAATAGCAATTGTGGGTAAAGTCTGAAATGCTCCTAATATTAAAAATCAAAAGATTCGAAACTGCTTCTGTTCTTAGTAGCATTAGGCCCTCAAATGTTACCTTCATGCAATTGAACTGTTTTCAAAGAAGTCTAGACATATATAGTTGTCTAATGTCTGCATAGTATACGCTTCTGTTTTCATTGTCCCTATAGTTCCATAACTTCCGTTCTTTCTTTTTTTCCCAAACCAAATTATGCTCATCCTCAAGAATTCAATCAGGCATGTAATCTAACCAATCCTGCAAAATATCCGTATATAACTATGACATACCTCATCACTTCAAAACAACATTGTATTTGTCTTGAAAAAGAAAGGGGTAAGCTTCCCTGTATGCCAGTAGGTATCAGCCACACTTCATGGCATGTTTAAAAGAAAACAACATTATATTTTTTTTGTTGGGGGTGCTCCTTGTCCAGCTTGCTTATTTATCTCTTCTTTTTCTTTTAATAAAATATCCTCTCTTTATTTTCGCTAAAAACTCAATGCATGTTACAAGAAATTAATACTCACACTACTAAGAGCACGTTGGTTTATCATAGTGTAGTGGACTAAAAGCGCTTTTAGTTCAGTTGGTTTTTTAGAGTGTTCAATGGCACTACATTAAATTTGGTGCTTCTCTGGAAAGGATAAATCTCCTCTATAGTTTTACCATGACTAAGAACATTTTAGCAGTTTCTGGGGCATAGGAGTGCCTTTTATTTCCCCTACACTAGTATACTTTACTGTGTACATGGTTAGCCCCTTTTTTGGAACTTATAATGAATTATTTATCTATTAAAAAACTGTCATGTAAGAAGTATTGCGCCTTTTCTACAGCTAAATGAACTAAAGCTCTTCATTAAAAGTCACCCCACTATCTGATAGTCTCTCCGTAAAGCTTAGTTGTGCCACCAAAACATACATACCATATACAAAAATGCCACCAATGAGACCAAAATTTCACAACTTGGAAGGGACAGAAAACCTGTTAATATCTCAAGTTCAGCATGGCACCAATTCCAATTTTGATGGCAGGGATTCAACGCAACCAAACATAGCTTAAATGCATTAAACATCACATGATACACAGTCTACATTATCTTAATTTACCATATAAAAATCTAAATTACCTTTAAATGATTGATTTTATCTACCAATTCATAAACAAAGTTATTCCAAATTTGGCTCTTATTTCAAATACATTTTGAACACTGTACAAATCAGAATTACTACTCAGTCTCTTATAATGGAATATTATTTAACAAAAATTAGCTATAAAACAGCTAAATTTATCATCTTTCTAGCAAATTCTCAAAGCTAAGCATTTGGGCATTGTTAGATAAAGAAAATCAAAAAATTGAGTTTGTAATAACTTACTTACAGAAATCATATAAATAGACGAATGTTTTCATTAAAAAGCTCCGAAATTGTTGGAATGATGACCCATGAGACAGGATTTGATTGATCCAGGGAGGAACCCTAATTTGCGCAGGGATGTGATGAGACCGTTTTATAACGTGCGCACGTTCTTATCCAGCGCCTGTTTTGTTTCCAAACAACTACAATACAGTCGAAGGACTCGGAAATACTTGTATCCAAACATTCTCCTTTTATTTTTTGTCTTTTTCTTTTTCGTTTTATCATCCTTTCTTCCTTGGAGTGTTAATATTTTTTTATAATTTTTTTAAATTTATATTCTTTCTTCTTCTTCTTAATTATTGTTATTAATTGTAAACCTATGACCTTGGGCTATTTTAAATCATGAAATGCGTAAGAATTCCAATCATCAATCATCTTAAGAATTAAAATCAACATATAATAAAACAAATGATAAAATATTCATTTTTATCGGAGAATATTCGTTTGGTCGTAGAATATTCTTATCGTTTCGGAGAATATTATTAAATGCAATAGCTTGAAATTGTGTGGGCCCCATAACGAAAAACGATTGGATGAAGAAAAGGACAAGTATAAGTTGTTTATAAATAACGACGTAGTTGTTATCGTTAATACTGTTGGAATACTCGATGGTTAAAACACAGTAGCACACGGTATTGCACCAATTATTGATTCTTACGAAGGCACTACTCAATAATTGTTATAGTAATTCTTATTCAATATTTTATTTTATTGATTCAATAATTACTACGTTGATATTTTATATTATTGTTGTTTTGATAATTGTCATTACACGATATTTTTCATTATCGGATCAATAATTCATATTATTTGAATAATATTATTAGATAACATTATTGGCAATGTCTACAGGAAGTTACATACAGAAGAGGTTTGGTCACCTAATTGCGTGTCAGTAAGGAGAAATCCTTATTGGAAAGCCTCCTCTTTCCTAGGAACAACTTGATTGTCAGTATTGTGATTCTGTAATATTATTTGTGAATAATTAATTATTGATTTATATGATAAGGAAAATATTCATTTTATGTGAATATAAATGGAGAAAATTTTTAATGTGACAATTGTTGAAAATTGATATTTTATCTTTTCTGATAAAATAATTCATTTAAATATATTATTATATTTTAATAATATAATAATTGTGATATTTTTATAATGAATGTGTGATATATGATTAAATGAGGAGGAAGAGTATTTTTGTTACTATAAATGCTAAACACATGTTAAACATGTTGGTGGACACAATTTTTGACTAAAATATTATTATAGCTTGCAAAATCGTCCGTATGTGGATTTCGATCAATTTCTGTTTAGAATTTGGGAAAACTTTATTCTGTAAAATTGTAGAGAATTAAATTTTCTATTGAATAGACATAAGATTCGAATTTTTCTGATAAAAGGGCTATTTATTATGAATTATTGAAGTTTCGGAATATTGGGTCTGAATTGATTTTGGGTTATAAAATATTTTTTCATGAAAAACATTTTTTTGTGGGAAAATGTGTTTTTGATGTGGTGGGCTAAGAAAAATTTGATTAAAAAAATAATATTATATTAAATTTTCTGCTTTGGTGTTTTAAACATTTTTCTATAAATAGGGTGCTTAGGTTAGAATTAAAAATCACACCAGAAACTGAAGTTTCTCTCTCTATATTATCGAGCGTATTTTTGTGAGTATTTTGATTTGATACTTTGAGTGTTTGCTATATTTGCAAGTTTCCTTGAATATATATCGATATTCCAAGCCGGAAGTACTATTTTTTGAGATAAGGGATGTTATTTTTTTAAAAATGATATTATTTCTTTCAATATCATTATGCCGAAATATTGGTAAGATATTTCTTGTGAAATTTCGTTCTTTTCATGTCGAAGTTACTATTCATGAGTTACTATTCACGAGTATTATTCACGAAGCATGATGATTTTTCTTGTGAAATTTTTACCTTTTAGTGTCGGGGTTACTATTCACGTATACATCACTATTCACGTATACGACACTATTCACAAATTTGACTATTCACAGAAAAATCAAATTTTCTTTTCTGTGTCCAAGATTGTCTCATTATGGTTCTATCTTTTATTTGGATCTATGTTTTGATCTTTATTTTTGAATTTCAACTCCACAATAGTTTATTATGGAGTATTTTTGAACTTGGATTGTCTAAAAATACGAATCCTTATATTTTTTTCTTTTGTCTCACCGGATTCGTTTTCTTTAAAATATATTTTCATCATCCTCGGTCCTAAATGATGATATTCTTTGAATATCTTTGGCTCAGAAAGTGCAAAGATTAATGATTTTCGATGAATTTCTTTGGCCCATAGTGCAAAGATGAGCAGTGTTGAGATGAACATGATTAATGATGAATATCTTTGGCCTGTAGTGCAAAGATGACTATTTGATTAAAGATGTATATTGATTGATGTTACAGGATAAAATATCGATGATGGACTTTTAAATTCATAGATGATAGTAGATTTCATTCTCTACTTAACTTTTCTAATGAATTGTTGTTTCCGCTGCAGTTGTTGATCTAAAACTTGTTGTCTATTGTATTATATCTGATTTTTCCCTGTTGAGGACTAAAGATAATTTGTTGTACATTATCTTAGTCATAATATTCTTCTTTGGCTAGTTGAGCTCACCCTTTTCCTTTTTGTTCCATTTTTTTCTTCTCGGGGCGAGAATATAAGCGGAAACTAGTCGAGTGTGGAGTGATGGTTCAAGATAGTTGTTTTAGTAGTCCTCACTATTTCGTAAAATAGTGTATCAATAATTGTAATGAGGACTTTATTTGGGTGTGAATATTATTACAGATGACAATATTTGTATTTAAACTCACAGTATATGTATTGTCGTATTTTGTGTGACAATTGTATTAATAAAGTTGTAGTTATTTCTGTACCATGTATTTGGCGACTCAGAATGGGTTGGATGGAATGGACCATAATATACAATCTTGGACACAGAAAAGAAAATTTAATTTTTCTGTGAATAGTGTCGTATTCGTGAATAGTGCCGTATACGTGAATAATACCGTATACGTGAATAGTAACTCTGACACTAAAAGATAAAAATTTCACAAGAAAAATTATCATGCTTCGTGAATAGTACTCGTGAATAGTAACTCATGAATAGTAACCCCGACATAAAAAGATAAGAATTTCACAAGAAAAATCTTACCAATATTCCGGCATAATGATATTAGAAGAAATAATATCATTTTAAGAAGAAAATAACATCCCTTACCTCAAAAAAGATAAAGATGCCCGACTAGAATCTTTGGATATAACAGCCGAAAGGAACTTCAGACCAGTATAAAGAACACTCAAAATATCAAAATACTCACAAGAATACGCTCGATAATATAGAGAGAGAATATTCCATAGGAATACACAAACCTTATGTCCTTTTCATAAGAAATTCTATTTTCTACAACTTTGCAGAAGAAAATTTTTTCAAATTCCAAACAGAAATTGATCGAAATCCACAAATGGGCGATTTTAAATGCTATAATCAAATTTCAGTCAAGAAATGGAGTCCACGAACATGTTTAACATGTTTTAAACAATTTTAGTAATAAAAATACTCATCCTCCTCATATACTCATATATCCCACATTCATTGTAAAAATATTATTATTATTATATTATTAAAATATAATAATATATTTAAATGAATTATTTATTAGAGAAGATAAAATATCAATTTTTCAACAATTGTCACTTTAAAATTTTCTCCATCTATATCCACATAAAATGAATATTTTTCTTATCATATAAATCAGTAATTAATTATTCACAAATAATATTACGTAATCACAATAATGACAATCGTGCGTTCAAGAAAGAGGGGCTTTCAATAAGGATTTCTTCACTCGACGCCGCAATTAGGTGACCAAACCTCTCATTGACAGAACTTTCTAGACATTGTCAATAATGCTATCTAATAATATTATTCAAATAATATAAATTATTGATCTGATAATGAGAAATATTGTGCCGTGAAAATTATTGAAACAACAATAATATAAAATATCAACGCATCAATTATTGAACCAATAAAATAAAATATTAAACAGTAATTACTGTAACAATTATTGAGTAGTGCCTTCTTACGTAAAAAAAATTATCATGCTTCGTGAATAGTACTCATAAATAGTAACTCATGAATAGTAACTCGTGAATAGTAACTTATGAATAGTAATTATAAGAAAAATTGAATAGTTTTATTTCATAAAATTCGGGGTCTTACAATCTCCCCTCCTTATAAAATTTCGTCCCCGAAATTTACGTACCTGGTATTTCAAAGAGTTGAGAATACCTTGCTTTTATTTCAGATTATATCTCTCCGGTCATCATGATTTCTCCATTGCTCATCTCCTGTATTTCAGATATCATTCTAAAATACAACTTCAAAACAAAGGTTAATTGACATATCATAATTTGTCAACTTAAGTAAGAAAATTCAGCTTAGGTAGGACACACACTAGCGAAGGATTTACTTGTCTCTCCCCTCCTAGTTCTAATCCCGGTTCTCCGTCAGAGATCATATCCCTAAGTTCTGATACCAACTGTGACGCCCCCAAAATAGGTCCAATCCATCCAACCTATTCTGAGTCGCCAAATACATGGTACAAAAAACAACTACAACTTGATTACTATAATTGTCGTGGAAAATACAACAACACATATTGTAAGACCCCAAATTTTTATTAATGAAATTAAAATTTCTTCTATTTATTATTTTGAAATAGTAAGGGTTGGATTTGATTAATGTGGATAGTTATGGGTAAAATACGCAAATATTTGAATAAGCAAGTGGTTATAAAATATTCATTATTGTAGGGAATATTCGTTTGGTCGTGGAATATTAAAATGCGTCAGAATATTAAATGCTGGCAGCACGCGATCTTTTGTGGGCCCCATAATGGAAAGCGATTGGATAAAGAAAACGACAAATATAAGTTGTTTATAAATAACGAGCGTAGTTATTCTGTTAATTATCTTGTTGGAATACCCGGTGGTTAAAACGCCTTAATACGGCGTTGTTGAGCGATAGAACAGCGGTATTGCACCAATTATTGATTCTTACGTGAAGAAGGCACTACTCAATAATGGTTCTGATAATTCTTTATCAAATATTTTATTTTATTGATTTAATAATTTGTTTGCGTTGATATTTTATATATTGTTGTTGTTTGATAATTATCATTACACAAGATTTTTTCATTATCGAAGCAATAATTCATATTATCTGAATAATATTATTAGATAACATTATTGGCAATGTCTAGAAAGTTACATCTAAGGAGAGGTTTGGTCACCTAATTGCGGCGCCAGGTAAGGAGAAATTCTTATTGGAAAGCCCTCCTTCCTAGGAAATGCACAGTTGTCAATATTGTGATTACGTAATATTATTTATGAATAATTAATTATTGATTCATATGATGAGGAAAATATTGATTTTATGTGGATATAGATGGAGAAAATTTTTAATGTGACAATTGTTGAAAATTAATATTTTATCTTTTTACGATAAAATAATTTATTTAAATATATTATTTTAATAATATATTAACGGTGATATTTTACGATGAATGTGGGATATATGAGTATATGTGGAGGAGGAGTATATTTTGTTACAATAAATGTTTAAAACATGTTAAACATGTCGGTGGACCCCATTTATTGATTGAAATTTGATTATAACTTTATAAAATCGTCTGGTTTGTGGATTTGGTCAATTTATGTTTGGAATTTGGAAAAACTTTCTTACGTAAAGTTGTAGAGAATTGAATTTCCTATATAAAGTCATGAGTTTCAATTTTTACGATAAAAGGGCTATTTATTATGAAATATTGAAGTTAGAAGTTAGAAATAATTGATTTTGGAAGTTTAAAATATTTTAATTACAAAAACGTTTTTTACATTGTTGGGACTCATTTAACATGTGATATAAATGTGTTGAGAGCTGAAATTCAGATTTCAAATGGTGCGTATAATATTTGTATAAATAATATTATTATATTAAATTTTCTTTACTTTGTTGTTAAGCATTTTCCTATAAATAGGATGCTTAGGTTAGAATTGAAAATCACACCGTAAAGCGAAGTTTTCTCTCTATATTATCGGCGTATTCTTGTGAGTATTTTGAGTATACTTTGAGTATTGCTATACGGTGCAAGTTCAAGTCATAGCTTATATCCAGGTGTTTCAACTAGAAATCTTGTCTTTTCGAGGTAAGGGATATTATTTTCTTCTCAAATGATATTATTTCTTCAATATCATTATGCCGAAATATTGGTTGGAACTTTTTATCAAATTTGGAACTTTTTCATCATATCGGAGTTCTTATTCATGAGCTCTTATTCATGAGTTACTATTCATGAGTTACTATTTATGAGTTCTTATTCACGAGTCTTATTCACGAAGTGTGATGATGTTTTTTGTGAAATTTCTATCTTTTGGTGTATTGAGTTACTATTCACGATAATGTATACTATTCACATATATTCATGACTATTCACGAATATGGCCTTATTCATCGAAAAATAAAATTTTTCTTTTTGTCCAAAATATCTATTCGGACACTAGCTTTGATTGTATCCATGTTTTGATCATTCTTGAATTTTACCCCACTCGATTACTTATGAAGTATTTTTGAACTTAGATTGTTTAAAATATGAATCCTTAATATTTGTTATTTTGTTTCCTTTGGATTCGTTTTCTTTAAAATATTTTTCATCATCCTTAGTCCTAAATGATGATATTCTTGAATATCTTTGGCACGTAGTGCAAAAAGATGAATGATTTCTTGATGAATATCTTTGGCTGTAGTGCAAAGATGAATGATTTCTTGATGAATATCTTTGGCCCGTAGTCTGAAGATGAGCAGTGTTGAGATGAACATGGTAGGTGATTAATATCTTTGGCCGTAGTGCAAAGATGAGCAGTGTTTAGATAAACATGACCGGTGATGAATATCTTTGGCTGTAGTGCAAAGATGAATATTTGATTCAAATATATATTGATTGATGTTTGAGGATAAAATATCGACGATGAACTTTTAAATTCATACATAGAAGATAGTAGTTTGCATTCTCTACTTAACTCTTCTAATGAATTATTATTTCTGCTGAATATTGATTTAAAACTTGTTGTCTATTGTATTCTATTAGATTTTTTCCTGTTGAAGACTAATGATAATTTGTTGTATATTATCTTAGTCATAATATTCTTTTATGGGCTAGTTGAGCTCACCCTTTTCCTTTTGTTCCATTTTTTCTTCTGAGAGGCGAGAATGTAGCGAGTCTTAGTCGGGGTATGGAATGAAGGTTCTAGAGAGAGTTGTTTAGTAGTCCTCACCATTTTTGTAAAATAATGTATCAATAATTATGATGGGGATTTATTTGCGTGTGGATATTGTCTACAGATGGCAATATCTCGTATTTAAACTCACAATTTATATGTTGTAATAATAAAGTTGTAGTTATTTACATACCATGTATTTGGCGACTCGAGAATGGGTTGGATGGAATGGACCTATTTTGGGGGCGTCCAAAGTTGGTATCGAGCTTAGGGATATGATCTTTGGCGGAGATGGGGAATAGAATTAGGAGGAGAGGCGAGTAAATCCTTCATTAGTGTGTCCTACCTAAGCTTATTTGTTAGTTGGTTAGTATATAGGGATATTATGTGATATATTGATTTCCTTAATTAACCCTTGTTTTATGACAATATTTGAGAATGTCAATTGAGAATATTAGCGATGGAGTAAATGAGGCCAGTGGAGATGCATCTTTACCAACGAGGAGAGCGCATAACAGCAGTGGCAATGTACCTCTTGTGAACAACACCAACCGAGCGAGATGATGAACGAGGGGATGTTTAGAAGCTTTTTGTAGTTCATGAAAAATCAGACGAGGAGACTCGTGTTCAAAATCTGAGGAGGAAATGATAGCAATTCACACGGGTGGTCGCCCAAGCGATTCAAAGAGTTGGGACCACCAGAATTATGGGGAAAGCCGGATCCGATTAAGGCGGAGACGTGGGTCAAACAAATTACCAAGATATTCGATGTCTTGGGATGCACGGAGGAACAGAAAGTTCCATTCGCTACTTTTATGTTCCGTAACGAGGCAGATTACTGGTGGGAAATCGTGAAGCGTACCCATCCAGCTGCACTCAGCATGTCATGGGAGACGTTTCAGAAACAGTTCAATGACAAATACTTTCCTGAAAGTATTCGCCATATGAAAGAGGTAGAGTTTATTAGACTAGAACAAAACAACATGACGGTGTCCCAATATGAGGCGAAGTTCGCAGAGTTATCCAGGTTTGCACCTCATTTGGTAGAGAATGAGGAACGAATGACGCGGATATTTCTGAGAGGTTTGAACCCCAGATACGTCGATATCTCATTTCTAATAAATTTTTCTCTATTCGAGATGTTGTCAATGAGGCTCGATTGTTAGAAGCGAGATAACGAAAGTACGTTCAACCGAGGGACCATAACCGAGGATCATAGAAGATAGCGAGTCATCGTAATAACGATAACGGCGGAGAAAGAAGAATACGGATAAAGGCGGTAAACTACGGTGGTAATCGTGGCCATGAAAATAAAAAAGCGAGTCGAAGGAGATTTTAAAAGAGGAGATTCAACAACGACCACCATGTGAAGACGTCGGCCACAAGTAAGAATTTGGTTCCGAGGAGGAGAAAGACCACCGGTCGTATGTTACAAATACGGGAAAGAGGGACATATCAGCCCAAACTTCCCACAACAGTTTAAGGTATGCTATAATTGTGGAAAAGAAGGACATATCGCTCGAGATTGTACGGTATCGAAACCCAGTCCAGCGGGAATGGTGACTCAAAAGGATGTCCCAGAAAAGTCAAAGTCAACGGTTCCTGAAGAAGCGTTTGTCGTGGCCGGTCAAAATTCTCGAAGAACACGAACGAAGTTATAGCAGGTTAGTTAATTATAAATTCTTGCGAAGTTTATACCTTATTAGATAGGATTCTACCCATTCTTTTATCTCTCTTTCTTGCGCTCAACATTTGAACTTGACTACGGAGAAATTAGACTTTGACCTATTTATGGAGACTCAGTTAGGAGAAACTTTCATTACATCCGTTGTTTAGAAATCTTGCTTGATTAGGGTTGGCACTATCACATTACCATTAACCTTATTTATATAGAGATATTTGATTTTGATGTGATTTTAAGGTTAACTACTCATTATGCCGAAATTGATTACTTTCGTAAGGTTGTTAGTTTTATTTTCCTAAGCAAAAATGTTATTGAATTCAAGCAATCAAACCATTGTAGTCAAACATTTTCATATCAAGCCATGAAGTCATTTGTTTATTACGGATGTCAAGTTTTCTTAGTCCATGTTATGGATTTGAATAAAGACACGTCGATTTGAATAATATTCTGTTGTTATTGATTTTTCTGACGTATTTCTGAAGAATTTCTTGGCTTACTCCCAAAGCCTGATATTAAATTTTATATCGACTTTGAACCCGATACAAAACTCATTTCTAAAATCTCATATCGAATGGCTCCTATTGAACTTCGTGAGTTAAAAAATTCAACTATAGAATTTGGTACTAAGCCTTTTATACGGTGACTTCCTTTGTGGAATGCTGCCAAAGCCGAAGACTCTCGTAGGGGGACACCATATTCGTGAGATAGTAAAGCGATAGGTGTCATTGTAACGTCTTATCCAAGGTTGGGATATGAGTCATGAGTTGAGAACAACCTAAGTCATGAATCAAAATACGTAGCTTTCTAGGCTTAGTTGGTTATTATTAGAGATTCGTTGAAGGATATTCTCGAATCGCTATTCCATTAACTTTGGTGACTCGTAGAGAAACAAAATTGAATGGAGCGAGGAATGTGGGAAGAGCTTGAAGAACTCAAGAGGAGACTCATTTAAAGACATGTTACGACCATGCCATCTGGAAAAGCGAGCGTGGTAGGTGATGTGTTGAGTAGAAGATCGTATACAAAATCGAAAGTACGATATTGTCAAAGACTCATTTCAGTATAATTTACAAATAATAGGGATGGAGATGAAAACTCTAGGTACCCACGTGATGATGATATCGAGTATAATCGACTTTAATCGATAAAGTTAAAGTCGTATTCAAGCTATACACCGGTGATGAATTTGAAGAAGGAGGGCAAGAAGTTGTTATTCAAAAGCGAGAATCGGTGAGGTGAGGAAAGCTCAAACCTTGATTTATTAATCCATTTGAAATTCTCGATCGAATAGGAATTGTGGCATATAGACTCGTTTTACCGCCAAGCAAGTATGGTGGCGTGTTCATAACGTTTTTCACGTATCGATGTTACGTAAATATGTGGACTGACCCGAACCACGTCATTGAGTTAGAACCAGGACGAGATAGTAGAAGATTTAACGTCACGAGGAGGTACTTTGTCAAGATCTTGGATAGGAAAGAACATGTCCCATGTCTCGAGGGTTATACCACAAGTTAAAGTTTTGTGGAGAAACCATGCTTATTGAGGAAATGACACGGGAGTTGGAAGCGGAAATGAAAGCGAGGTATTCTCATCTTTTGAAACACCAGTCGTCACGTCAATTTCGAGGACGAAATTTCATAAGGAGGGAGGTTGTAAGACCCCAAATTTTATTAATGAAATTAAAATTTCTTTATTTATTATTTTGAAATAGTAAGGGTTGATTTGATTAATGTGGATAGTTATGGGTAAAATACATAAATATTTGAATAAGCAAGTGGTTATAAAATATTCATTATTGTCGGGGAATATTCGTTTGGTCGTGGAATATTAAGATCTTTGTCGGGGAATATTAAATGCTGACAGTAGCGATCTTTTGTGGAGCCCCATAACTGGAAAGCGATTGGATAAAGAAAGCGACAAATATAAGTTGTTTATAAATAACGGCGTAGTTTGTTACCAGATTATCTTTGTTGGAATCAAATTGGTTAAAGCGCACTAATGTCTGGCGTTGTTGAACGATAGAACACGGTATTGCACCAATTATTGATTCTTACGTGAAGAAGCCTACTCAATAATGGTTACTGATTAATTCTTATTCGGTATTTTATTTTATTGATTTAATAATTCTTTGCGTTGATATTTTTATATTATTGTTGTTTTGATAATTGTCATTACACGGTATTTTTCATTATCGAAGCAATAATTCATATTATCTGAATAATATTATTAGATAACATTATTGGCAATGTCTAGAAAGTTACATCTAAGGAGAGGTTTGGTCACCTAATTGCTTGTACCAAGTAAGGAGAAATTCTTATTGAAAAGCCCCTCTTTCAGAGGCTGCTGGTTGTCAATATTGTGATTACGTAATATTATTTATGAATAATTAATTATTGATTCATATGATGAGGAAAATATTGATTTTATGTGGATATAGATGGAAAAAATTTTAATTTGACAATTGTTGAAAATTAATATTTTATCTTTTTACGATAAAATAATTTATTTAAATATATTATTTTAATAATATATTATTGGTGATATTTTTACGATGAATGTGGGATATATGAGTATATGTGGAGGAGGAGTATTTTTGTTACAATAAATGTTTAAAACATGTTAAACATGTCGGTGGACCCCATTTATTATTTGAAATTTGATTATAGCTTTATAAAATCGTCAGTTTGTGGATTTGGTCAATTTACATTTGGAATTTGGAAAAACTTTCTTACGTAAAGTTGTAGAGAATTGAATTTTCTATAAAATTGCAAGTTTGAATTTTTACGATAAAAGAGCTATTTATTATGAATTATTGAAGTTTTGAAGTTTCGAAATAATTGATTTTTGGAAGTTTAAAATATTTTTAATTACAAAAACGTTTTTTTTTACATTGTTGGGACTCATTTAACATGTGATATAAATGTGTTGAGAGCTGAAATTCAGATTTCAAATGGTGCGTATAATATTTGTATAAATAATATTATTATATTAAATTTTCTACTTTGGTGTTCTAAGCATTTTCCTATAAATAGGATCTTGGGTTAGAATTGAAAATCACATTTAAATGAAGTTTTTCTCTCTATATTATCGGCGTATTCTTGTGAGTATTTTGAGTATACTTTGAGTATTGCTTTATCGGTCTGCAAGTTCAAGTCATAGCTTTATATCCGGTGTTTCATTTAAGAGATCTTTTTCGAGGTAAGGGATGTTATTTTCTTCTCAAATGATATTATTTCTTCAATATCATTATGCCGAAATATTGGTTGGAACTTTTTATCAAATTTGGAACTTTTTCATGTCGGAGGGCTTACTATTTATTGAGCTACTATTCATGAGTTCTTATTCACGAGTACTATTCACGTAAGCGTGATGATGTTTTTTTGTGAAATTTCTATCTTTTGGTGTCGAGAGTTACTATTCACGATATTATATTACATTATTCACATATCTTATTCACGTAATATGGCTTTATTCATAGAAAAATGAAATTTCTTCTTTTTTGTCCAAAATATCTATTCGGATATTAGCTTTGATTGTATCCATGTTTTGATCATTCTTGAATTTTACCCCACTCTGATTACTTATGAAGTATTTTTGAACTTGGATTGTTTAAAATACGAATCCTTAATATTTGTTATTTTATTTCACTGGATTCGTTTCCTTTAAAATATTTTTCATCATCCTTAGTCCTAAATGATGATATTACTGAATATCTTTGGCCTGTAGTGCAAAGATGAATGATTTCTTGATGAATATCTTTGGCTTGTAGTGCAAAGATGAATGATTTCTTGATGAATATCTTTGGCCCGTAGTGCAAAGATGAACAGGTGTTGAGATGAACATGATGGTGATTAATATCTTTGGCTCAGTAGTGCAAAGATGAGCAGTGTTTAGATAAACATGACCGGTGATGAATATCTTTGGCCTGTAGTGCAAAGATGAATATTTTATTCCAAATATATATTGATTGATGTTACAGGGATAAAATATCGACGATGAACTTTTAAATTCATACATAGAAGATAGTAGTTTGCATTCTCTACTTAACTCTTCTAATGAATTATTATTTCCGTCTGTGAATATTGATTTAAAACTTGTTGTCTATTGTATTCTATTAGATTTTTCTCTGTTGAAGACTAACGATAATTTGTTGTATATTATCTTAGTCATAATATTCTTTACTGGGCTAGTTGAGCTCACCCTTTTCCTTTTTGTTCCATTTTTCTTCTCAGGAGGCGAGAATGTAGCGAGTACTAGTCGGGGTATGGAATGAAGGTTCTAGAGAGAGTTGTTTAGTAGTCCTCACCATTTTTATAAAATAATGTATCAATAATTATGATGGAGATTTATTTGCGTGTGGATATTATCTAGATGACAATATCTGTATTTAAACTCACAATTTATATGTTGTAATAATAAAGTTGTAGTTATTTTTGTACCATGTATTTGGCGACTCATAATGGGTTGGATGGAATGGACCTATTTTGGGGGCGTCACACATATACTATAAGTTTTAATACCAACCGTGACTCATGTCCCAACTATGGACAACACCTCACATTGATACATGACATAAAGGTACAGTCAATAAATGTTTTGAAAATTAAAATATTTGGGAAGTGCTCAAGGAAACCTTCGTACATAGGAGGCCATGAATCTAAGTTATGATAGATATCATATGTCCAGAGAATTATCCTTGGTTGATCCAATAGACCCCAAAGAAAAATGAGAATATTACTATCATGTTCCTTCCAATGGTGAGTCTTCTCTTGACATATAACTATCTCCACCGTCTGCGATTGAACATTATGTTTCAACCAAACTCCAAGATCATATAGGTAGTGCTTGTAGATATACTCAGCAAGTGGATGTGCACAACCCTATCTTAAGATAACTCGAGGTTGTATATCATTAGACATCTTGTATGATAGTGACAAAATACCCTTCCAAAGTTGGGTTCGCCTCATCCTATTCGGTTCACCAAAATTAAATATCAAATGACATATACAATACGACACACTTATCTAAAGTTCTCAATAAAATTATTTATATACTATTTAGGGAGAACCTCAACAAATTATAGACCGACTTTTCTATTTCTCACATACCCCCATTTCAACCCAAATACACTCTTGTTACCTGAAAGGAATTGTGAAGCAAAAGGGTGAGCACAACTAACCCAGTAAAGAATATCACGACTAAAGATAATTAAATTATCCATAGACTTCATCAGTAATAAATCAAAGATTTAGAACATATGGTAGATAATAAAACTTTTTAACCACGATTCAAGGTTGAACGAAGAATCCATTAAGAGTCAAATAGACCATAATGTCTATTATCTTCTCTATATAAAAAGTCCACCAACAATGTTTTATCCCTGTAACATTAATCAATATTCATCTTGAATCAAATATTCATCTTTGCACTACAGGCCAAAGATATTCAACAACAGGTCATCTTTGCACTACGGGCCAAAGATATTCAACAACATGTCATCTTTGCACCACATGCCAAATATATTCAACAACAATTCATCTTTGCACTACAGGCTAAAGATATTTATATCTCAAATAAATACATAATCATTTCAGAATTTATATAAACCATAATTATAACCATGTTGATCAATTCACCTTTGCCCTTAAGCAAAAAATATTCAATTATAAATTTAATGGTCATGATCATACCAATCAACGATTCAACTTTGCACTACTGGCCAAAGAGAACCCATAGTCACAATCATACCAATAATCTACCCATCTTTACACTTCAGTCAAAGAAAAGTTTCTTCACTAGGATTATAAAAATGTTATATATGATAATAAAAACAATATGATCAACAACTGCATTTAATTTCAAAAGTAAGATTCATAAATCAATGATTTCATAACACCTTAATCCAAATATTATAAATCACTTAATAATCTCATAATCTAATATTATTAATTTACCACAATATCTTAATCATTTCTTAAACTTATAAATAATTAATTTTAATTATTTACACTTTACTAATTAATGCATTTAATCATCTGAAAACGTCAAACTCATAAGATTTCATCACCAATAACCAAAACTCTCATGAAAAATCTGCATATACCTTATATATGATTCTCAAGCCATAAAATCCTATTTTTCACTTTTCTTACTTCACATAACATATTTAATTTATTTATTCATAACTAGTTTATTTTCATGAAAAATACCAAATCAGTCCCAAAAATATTTCTTTTCTGGGATTTAGCATAATATAGTCCCATATTAAACATATATTTTTCTCGAAATTTTTAAAATTCATTTACTATTTTTCATATGGCCAAAACTACCGAATATTTAGATATTTATCATAAATTGTACTTTTATCCAAAAATTCCAAAATTTACAGGGTATACTACTATTATATAGATGTACTCCCAATAAAAATTTCATCAATTTTGGAGTTAACCACAAGGAGTTATAAGGGTTTAATTTTAAAATAGTCTTTTCTCATAAAATTCATAACTCCTAATCTATACATCCAAAAATCGCCATTTTTGGACACAATCAAGGAAACTCATCAAACTATCATTTTAAATTTTTCCAAAATTTTTGAAGGTCAGAAAAATTTCAAAACTGAAAAGCATAATAACCCTTAAAATCACTTACATAATAACGACAATATCCCTTACCTCAGTACTTCTGACTTGAATATCGAATATAATCTTTGAAGCAATTTGCAACAGTATAGCAACACTCAAGATATCTAAATACTCACAAAAATTCGCCGATAATATAGAGAGAAACTTGATTTAGCAGTGTGATTTTCAATTCTAACCTAAGCACCCTATTTATAGAAAATTACTTAGAACACCAAAGCAAAAAATTTACTAAAATAATTTTATTTATTAAATATTCAAGCCCACCACCAAAGAATCTGAATTCAGCTCATTTACCACACATGTGGGTTTGCAAAAAATGTTTTTCTTAAAAAAATAATTAAAACTTCAAAAATTAATTATTTCGGAACTTCAATAATTCATAATAAATAGCCCTTTTATCAGAAAAATTCAAACCTTATATCTTTTTTATAGAAAATTTCATTCTCTACAACTTTGCAGAAGAAATTTTTTTCAAATTCCAAACATAAATTGACCGAAATTCACAAACGGACGATTTTACAAGCTATAATCAAATTTCAGTCAAGAAATGGAGTCCACGAACATGTTTAACATGTTTTAAATAATTTTAGTAATAAAAATACTCCTCCTCCTCATATACTCATATATCTCATATTCATTGTAAAAATATCATCATTATTATATTATTAAAATATAATAATATATTTAAATGAATTATTTATCAAAAAAGATAAAATATCAATTTTTTAACAATTGTCACTTAAAATTGTCTCCATCTATATCCACATAAAATGAATATTTTTCTTATCATATAAATCAGTAATTAATTATTCACAAATAATATTACAGAATCACAATAATGACAACCGAGCATAGTTCACAGGAAGAGGGGCTTTACAATAAAGATTTCTCTCATACTACAAGCAATTGATTAGGTGACCAAACCTCTCTTCGATGTAACTTTTAAGACATTGCCAATAATGCTATCTAATAATATTATTCAAATAATATAAATTATTGATCTGATAATGGAAAATATTGTGCCGTGAAAATTATTGAAACAACAATAATATAAAATATCAACACAACAATTATTGAACCAATAAAATAAAATATTGAACAGTAATTACTGTAACAATTATTGAGTAGTGCCTTCTTACGTAAAAAAAATTATCATACTTCGTGAATAGTACTCGTGAATAGTAACTCGTGAATAGTAACTCATAAATAGTAACTCGTGAATAGTAACTCGTGAATAGTAATTATAAAAAAAATTGAATAATTTTATTTCATAAAATTTGGGGTCTTACAATATATTATTATATTAAATTTTCTGTTTTGGTGTTCTAAGCATTTTCCTATAAATATGGTGCTTAGGTTAGAATTAAAAATCACACCAGAAACAACTACAACTTTATTAATACAATCCATTCTGAGTCGCCAAATAACTGGTACAGAAATAACTACAACTTTATTAATACAATTGTCATACAAAATACGATAATACATATACTGTGAGTTTAAATATAAATATTGCCATCTAGACAATATTCACACCCAAATAAGTTCTCATTATAATTATTGATACACTATTTTATAAAATGGTGAGGACTACTAAAACAACTGTCTTGAACCATCACTCCACACCCCAACTAGTTCCCGTTATA
This sequence comes from Panax ginseng, assembly GCA_020205605.1. Classification (NCBI taxonomy): domain Eukaryota; kingdom Viridiplantae; phylum Streptophyta; class Magnoliopsida; order Apiales; family Araliaceae; genus Panax; species Panax ginseng. Next base: position 143,783,321 of record CM035134.1, on the reverse strand, counting down.
TTCTCGCCTCCTGAGAAGAAAAATGGAACAGAAAGGAAAAGGGTGAGCTCAACTAGCCCAGTAAAGAATATTATAACTAAGATAATGCATAACAAATTATCCTTAGTCTTCAACAAGAAAAAAATCTGATAGAATACAATAGACAACAAGTTTTAGATCAACAACTGCAGCGAAAATAACAATTCATTAGAAGAGTTAAGTAGAGAATGAAATCAATTATCATATATGAATTTAAAAGTCCATCATCGATATTTTATCCTTATAACATCAATCAATATACATCTTTAATCAAATAGTCATCTTTGCCACTCTGAGCCAAAAATATTAATCGATTAAATCATGTTCATCTCAACACTGCTCATCTTCTTACTACGGCCAAAGATATTCATCAGAAAATCATTAATCTTTGCACTACAGGCCAAAGATATTTAGTAATATCATCATTTAGGACTGAGGATGATGAAAAATATATTTTAAAGAAAATGAATCAAATGAGACAAAAGAACAAATATTAAGGATTCGTACTTCGGTTTATTCATGTTAAAAAATACTCCATAATAAACTATTGTGAAGAAGAATTCAAAAATGAAGATCAAAACATAAATCCAATCAAAGATAGGAACCATAACAGACAATCTTGGACACAGAAAAAAAAATTTAATTTTTACGTGAATAGTGTCGTATTTGTGAATAGTATCATATACGTGAATAGTGCCGTATACGTGAATAGTAACTCCAACACTAAAAGGTAAAAAATCCACAAGAAAAATTATCATGTTTCGTGAATAGTACTCATGAATAGTAACTAATGAATAGTAATTTATGAATAGTAACTCATGAATAGTAACTCGTGAATAATAATTCTGACATGAAAAGATCAAAATTTCACAAGAAAAATCTTACCAATATTCCGGCATAATGATATTAAAAGAAATAATATCATTTATAAAAAATAACATCCTTTACCTCAAAAGAATAGTACTTCTGGCTGGAATATCAGATATAACGTTGAAGGAAACTTGCACTGTATAGCAACACTCAAGATATCAAAATACTCACAAGAATACGTTCGATAATATTGAGAGAGAAAACTTCAGTTTCTAGTGTGATTTTCAATTCTAACCTAAGCACCCTATTTATAGAAAAATTCTTAGAACACCAAAGCAAAAAATTTAATAAAAGAATATATTTATAATCAAATTTTCCTTAGCCCACCACATCAAAAACACATTTTCTACAAAAAAAATGAAAAACATGTTTAAAACATTTTTTGTAACAAAATCAATTCAGACTCAATATTCCGGAACTTCAATAATTCATAATAAATAGCCCTTTTATCTGAAAAATTCAAATCTTATGTCCATTCCATAGGAAATTTAATTCTCTACAACTTTGCAGAAGAAATTTTTTCCAAATTCCAAACAAAAATTGACTGAAATCCACATACAGATGATTTTACAGGCTATAATCAAATTTCAGTCAAAAATAGGGTCCATGAACACACAAAACAGGTGTTAAACATTTTTTGTAACAAAAATACTCATCCTCCTCATTTATTCATATATCCGACATTCATTGAAAAAATATTACCATTATTATATTATTATAAGATAATAATATATTTAAATGAATTATTTTATCAGAAAAGATAAAATATCAATTTTTAACAATTGTTACATTAAAAATTTTCTCCATCTATATCCACATAAAATGAATATTTTCCTTATCATATAAATCAATAATTAATTATTCACAAATAATATTACGTAATCACAATATCGATAATCGTGCCATTCCCGAGGTGAGAGAGGGGCTTTCAATAAGGATTTCTCCTTACTAGTAGCAATGATTAGGTGACCAAACCTCTCCTTAGATAGAACTTTCTAGACATTGCCAATAATGTTATCTAATAATATTATTTCAATAATATGAATTATTGATCTGATAATGAAAAATACTGTGTAGTGACAATTATTGAAACAATAATAATATAAAATATCAACGTAGCAATTATTGAATCAATAAAATAGAACAGTAATTACTGTAACAATTATTGAGTAGTGTCTTCTTATGTAAGAATCAATAATTGGTGCAATATTATGTCTTCGTATTTTAACCCTTCGAGTATTCCAACAAGATAATACTTGGTAATAACTAAATCGTTATTTATAAACAACTTATACTTGTCATTTTCTTCATCAAATTGCTTTTAGTTATGGGGCCCCACATAACAAGGTCGCTGCATCGCATTTAATAATATTTCGACAATGAAGAATATTCAACGACCAAATGAATATTCCCCGACAACAATAAATATTTTATAACCACTTGCTTATTTGAAATATTTGTGCATTTTACCCATAACTAACCACATTAATCAAATCAACTCTTACTATTTCAAAATAATAAATATAGAAAATTCCATTTTATTAAAATAAAAATAAAAATTGGGGTCTTACAACCTCCCCTCCTTATGAAATTTCATCTTCGAAATTGACGTACGTACCTGGTCTTTCGAAAAGGTGAGGATATCTCACTTTCATTTCTGATTCCAACTCCCAGGTCATTTAATATAATGGTTTCTGCACAAAACCTTAACTTGTGGCATGACTTTTATGCGTAGGACATGCTCCTTCTTATCCAAGATCTTGACTGGTACTTCCTCGTACGTTAAATCTTCGGTTATCTCGTCTGGTTCTAACTCAATAATGTGGTTCTGGTCGTCCACGTATTTACGTAACATCGATACGTAAAAAACGTTATGAACACGCGACATTCTTGGCGGTAAAACGAGTCTATAGGCCATAGTTCCTACTCGATCGAGGATTTCAAATGGACCAATAAATCAAAGGCTTGAGCTTTCCTCTCTTCATCAAATCTTACTTGAATAACGCCTTCTTTCACCTTCTTCTTTATATCCATTAGCTTCGATGTGTAGCTTGAACGGTTTTAACTTTATCGATTAAAGTCGATTCTACTCGTATATCATCACGTGGGTCCCTAGTGTCTTTAACTCTATCCCTATCATTTGTAAGTTATATGAAATGGGTCTTTGTATTCGATAATATCGTACTCGTGCCCGCATACGGTCTTCTACTCAACGCGTCAGCTACCACGTTCACTTTTTCCAGGATAGTATGGTCAGAACATGTGCCGAAATGAGACTCCTCTTGAGTTCTTCGAATCTCTTCCCACATTCCTTGCTCCATTCGAATTTTGTATCTCTACGTGTCAGCTGAGTTAATGGAGTAGCAATTCAAGAAAATCTTTCCACGAATCTCCGATAAGTAACAATTAAGCCTGAAAGCTACGTATTTCGACATCGACTTAGGTTGCTCTCAACTGTGACTCATATCCCAATCTTGGATAGCACATCACAATGACACCTATCAGTTTACTACCGCACGAATATGGCGTCCCCTATAGAGAGTCTGGCTTCAGTGCATTCCACAAAGGAAGTTACCAGTTAGAAACTCGGTTATCAATTTATATAGTTGGATTTTTAACTCCTGAAGTTCAATAGTAAGGGTTAATTTGATTAATGTGGTTAGTTATGGGTAAAATGTGCAAATATTTTAAATACGCAAGTGGTTATAAAATATTCATTGTTGTCGGAGAATATTCGTTTGGTCGTGGAATATTCGTACAACGGCGCAGCTTTGAGTGGGCCCCATAACGGAAAGCGATTGGATGAAGAAAATGACAAGTATAAGTTGTTTATAAATAAACTGCCAGAGTGGTTATCAAGTATTATCTTGTTGGAATACCCGGTGGTTAAAAACACGAAGATATTACGATATTGCACCAATTATTGATTCTTACGTATGAAGGCACTACTCAATAATTGTTACAGTAATTACTATTCAATATTTTATTTTATTGATTCAATAATTGCTACGTTTATAATTTATATTATTGTTGTTTCAATAATTGTCACTACACAGTATTTTTCATTATCAGATCAATAATTCATATTATTTGAATAATATTATTAGATAGTATTATTGGCAATGTCTAGAAAGTTCCATCTAAGGAGAGGTTTGGTCACCTAATTGCACTAAGTAAGAGAAATCCTTATTGGAAAGCCCCCCATCTTTCCAGGAGCTACCGATTAGCCGATATTGTGATTACGTAATATTATTTATGAATAATTAATTATTAATTTATATGATAAAGACCCCAACTTATTATTAATGAAATTTAATTTTTTTCTATTTATTATTTTGAAATAAGTAAGGGTTGATTTGATTAATGTGGATAGTTATGGGTAAAATACGCAAATATTTTCAAAATAAGTTAAAGTGGTTATAAAATATTCATTATCGCTTGGGAATATTCGTTTGGTCGAGGAATATTCGATCGTTTGGGAATATTCAGACGACTGCCGCAGCCCATGTGTGGGCCCCATAACGAAAAAGCGATCGAGGAAGAAACGACAAAGAATAAGTTGTTTAAAAATAACTACAGAAGTTGTTATCAAGTAATAATCGTTAAAAAAATACTTGGTTGGTTAAAACACAAGAAGACACCAGATTGCACCAATTATTGATTCTTACGTAAGAAGGCACTACTCAATAATTGTTACAAGAATTATCGCTCAAAGATTTTATTTTATCGATTCAATAATTGTTGTGGTTGATATTTTATATTATCGTTGTTTCAATAATTGTCACTACACAAGATTTTTCATTATCGAAGCTAATAATTCATATTATCCTAATAATATTATTGGATAACATTATTGGCAATGTCTAGAAAGTTCTGCTCTAAGGAGAGGTTTGGTCACCTAATCAAGGCGCCAAGAAGTGAGAAATTTTATCGAAAGCCCCTCTTTCCTGGAACCGCCTCGTCACAATATTGTGATTCTCGTAATATTATTCGTGAATAATTAATTATTGATTTATATGATGAGGAAAATATTGATTTTATGTGGATATAGATGGAGAAAATTTTTTAATGTGACAATTGTTGAAAATTAAAATTTTATCTTTTTCTCGATAAAATAATTTATTTAAATATATTATTATATTTTTAATAATATAATAATGGTGATATTTTTACAATGAATGTGTGATATATGAGTATACGAGAGAGAAAGAGTATTTTTGTTGCAATAAATGTTTAAAACATGTTAAACATGTCATGGACCCCATTTTCGATCAAATTTGATTATAAATGTAAAATCGCCTGCTTATGGATTTTTTGGCCAATTTTGTTTGGAATTTGGAAAAACTTTCTTCTCGCAAAGTTGTAGAGAATTGAATTTCCTATAAAAACTCGCGAGATTTGAATTTTCCGATAAAAAGGGCTATTTATTGTGAATTATTGAAGTTCAAGTTCAAATAATTAATTTTTGAAGTTTTAAATATTTTTAATAAGAAAAAATTTTTTTTTTAAAGTTAGTGCAAGGTGAGTCACTTGGTAAAATGATGGTTTGAATCAGATTTGGTGCGAGGAATTTAATAAATATATATAATAATATTTTATTAAATTTTTCGCTTTGTGTTCTAAGCATTTTCCTATAAATAGGTGCTTAGTTAGAATTGAAAATCACACCGTAAATTGAAGTTTTCTCTCTATATTATCGAGTTTATTCTTGTGAGTATTTTGAGTATATTTTGAGTATTGCTATACTAAGGCAAGTTCAAGTTATACTTATATCCAAAGATTCCAGCTTAGTAAGATCGATCTTCCGAGGTAAGTGGATATTTTTTTTTCAGAATGATATTATTTCTTCAATATCATTATGTCAAATATCGATCTCAAGTTTTTATCAAATTTGGAACTTTTGGTGTCTGAGTTACTATTCACGATACTCAAGACTATTCACGATATATACTATTCAATTATCTATTCATTTATTATTCATTATTCATCTAAAAATGAAAATTTTCCTTTTCGCCTAAAATATCTATCAGGATACTAGCTTTGATCAGATCCATGTTTTGATCATTCTTGAATTTTACACCACTATGATTATTTTTGAGGTATTTTTGGACATGGATAAAAACAAAGTACTAATCCTTAATCCTTAATCCTCATCTCATTTTGTTTCAATCGATTCGCTTTTTTAAAAATATTTTTCATCATCCTCGCCTTAAATGATGATATTATTGAATATCTTCGGGCCCAGAAAAAAAAGATGAATGATTTTGATGAATATCTTGGCCCGTAGAAAAAAAAAGATGAACAGTGTGTTTAGATTAATACGAATTAATCGATGAATATCTTCGCCAGAAGTAGCAAAAAAGATGAATATTTGATTCCGTATATATATCGATTGATGTTACAGGATAAAAGATAGACGATGAACTTTTAAATTCATACATGTAAGATAGTAGTTTGCATTCTCTACTTAACTCTTCTAATGAATTATTATTTCACCGCATGTAATATTGATTTAAAACTTGTTGTCTATTGTATTCTATTAGATTTTTCCCCGTCAAGACTAACGATAATTTGTTGTATATTATCTTAGTCATAATATCTTTTATCGGGCTAGTTGAGCTCACCCTTTTCCTTTTTGTTCCATTTTTTTCTTCTCGTGAGGCGCTAGAATATATAGTAGTAATTTAGCCTGGGGTATGGAATGAAGGTTCTAGAGAGAGTTGTTTTAGTAGTCCTCACCATTTTTGTAAAATAATGTATCAATAAATGTGATGAGGATTTATTTGAGTATAGATATTGTCTGTAAGATAATATTTGTATTCAAACTCACAGCTTTTAATCATGTAATAATAATAAAGTTGTAGTTGTTTTCGCATCATGTATCGACAACTCGTAATGGGTGATGTATACCTATTTTGGGGGCGCCACACTGGTATCGTAGTTAGGATACGATCTCCCATGAGATCGGGAATGTAACCAGAGGGGAGAGACGAGTAAATCCTTCGCTAAAGGTGTCCTACCTAAGCTTATTTGTTAGTTGGTCAAGATATAGGATATTATGTGATATATTGATTTCCTTAATTAACCCTTGTTTTTGACAAGATTTGAGAATGTCGATCGAGAATATTAACAATGGAAATGAGACCGTGGAGACGCTCAGACTCACCAACGAGGAGAACGCAACAGTCGGGCAATGTTCCTCCCGTGAACAACACCACCGAAAGCAGATGATGAACGAGGGATGTTTAGAAGCTTTTTTTGCAGCTCATGCAAAATCGCATTTGAGGAGACTCGTGGTTCAAAATACACAGGAGGAAATGATAGAAATTCACTGTTGTCACACCAAGTTAGCTCAAAGAGTCGGGACCACCGTAATTTAAGGGAAAGCCGATCCGATCATCACAAGTAAAACACGGGTCAAGCAAATTACCAAGATATTCGATGTCTGGGATGCACTTGAGAATGAAGGTTCCATTCGCCACCTTTATGTTCCAAGGGCGAAAGGCAGATCATCGGTGGGAGTCTCGTGAAGTTGCACTCCATCCACCAAGACTCAAAGATGTCTCGGGAGACATTTCAGAACTATTTAATGACAAATACTTTCCCGAAAGTGTTCGGCTATATGTAAGGAAGTGGAGTTCATCGACAGAGAAAAAAACAACACGATTGTCTCAAAGACGAGGCAAAGTTTGCAGAGTTATCCGTGTTTCAGACCTCATTTGGTGGAGAATGAGGAACGATGACGCGGATGTTTTTAGAGGTTTCAAACCCCAAGATACGCCAAGATCTCATTTCTCATAAATTTTCTCTATTCAGATGTTGTAAAATGTGGCTCAATTATTAGAGCGAGATAACGAGTACGGCCAACCGAGGGACCACAACCGTGGATCATACCGAGATATAAACAACAAAACAACGATAACCAAATGAGAAAAAAAAAGACGGACAAAATGGTAACCACTCGTGGTAATCATGGCCATGAAAATGAAGAAGCGAAGTCCGAGGAGATTTTAAAAAAGAGGAGATTTAACAACGACTATGTGAAGACGACAAAGACCAAAGAAGAATCGGTTCCAGTGGAGGGAACGACCACCTATCAGATGCTACAAATGCGAAAAAAAGAGGGATATATCACCAAACCGCCCACAACAGCTTCAAGGTATGCTATAATTGTGGAAAGGAAGGACATATCGCCGGATCAGACGCAGAATAAACCTAGTTCAATGGGGACGGTGACTCAAAAGATTGTCCCGTAAAAGTCAAAGTCAACGCTTCCCGGAAGAAGCTTTGTTGTGATCGGTCAAAATGCGAGAACCCAAACGAGGTGATCACGGTAAGTTAATCATAAATTTTTGTGAAGTTTATACTTTACTAGATACCCGGCATACCCATTCATTTATCTCTCCTACTTGTGCTCAACGCTTAAATTTGACTCCGAAAAATTAGACTTTGACCTATCTCGTGGAAACTCCGTTAGAGAAACTTTCATCACATCCAATCGCTTATAAATCTTGTTTGATTCAAGTTGGCACCATCACCTTACCCGCTGACCTTATCTCTTTAAAGATACTTGCTTTTGATGTGATTTTAGGATTGATTGGTTAACTACTCATCATGCCAAAATTGATTGTTTTCGTAAGTGTGTTAGTTTTCATATTCCTAACCAACCCGTTGTTCAATTCAAGCAACTAAACCATTAAAATCAATCATCGCCATATCTAATCATAAAGCTATTCGCTTATGAAAAAACGGATGTCAAGCTTTCTTAGCCCATGTTATGGATTTGAATAAAGACACGCCAAATTTGAATAATATTCCCGTTGTTATCGATTTTCCCGACGATTTTTCAAGAACTTCCCGGCCTACCCCGTAACGTGAAGTTGAATTTTTATCGATCTTCAACCCGCACAAAGCCCATTTCTAAAACCCCATATCGAATGGCTCCTATTGAACTTCGTCAGAGTTAAAGGTCCAACTATGTGAATTGTTGGACATCTATTTCATCTGGCCCCAAGACATCTCCTCGGGGTGCTCCCTGCTTTTATTCAGAAAGAAGAAAAGACGGAGTATGCGATTTTTGTATCGACTATCTGGAATCGAACCATGTCACCATCAAGAATAGTATCCTCTCACCTCAGATTGATGACTTGTTCGACCAATGGGCAATAAAGCACAATTTTTTCAAAGATCGATCTTCGCTCGATATCATCACCAAGATTAGAATCGAGGATATTCCAAAGACCCGCTTTTTTAACTCCCCAGACGGCATTATGAATTTTAGTCATGTCTTTTTGATCGACTAATGCTCCCGCGGCTTTCATGGATACGATGAATCGAGTATTCAAGGAATATATTCGATCAATTCGTTGTTGTCTTTATTGATGACATCCTCATATATTCCAAAAGTCGTGGAAGATCATGAGCACCATTGAAGTCGGTACTCCAAAGGCTTCGTGGAAAACAAGCTTTATGCCAAGTTCAAGAAATGCGAAGTTCGCTCGAGGAAGTAGCATTCCTTGGGCACGCGGTGTCAAAACATGGAGTATCCGCTGATCCGGCCAAGATCAAGCAATACAAAGTTGGGAGCAAACCAAGTTTCATGGATCAAGACGTAGTTTTTTTGGGCTTACCGGTTATTATCTGAGATTCGTGGAAGGGTTTTTTTTCTAATCGCTACTCCATTAACCCAAATTTAACTCCTAAGGATACAAAATTTGTTTTGGAGCAAGAACGCGAGAAGAGTTTCCAAGAGCTTAAGAGAGACTTATTTTTAAGACTGTTTCTAACAATACCATCTCCGTTCGGATGGATTTGTTATCTACAAACGATGCTTCGTGCAAAGGGTTAGGATGTGTTCTCATGCAACGGGAAAGTCATAGCCTATGCCTCGCGACAACTTAAAGAGTATGAGAGGAATTATCCTACTCATGATCTAGAGTCAAGCAAAGCAATAAATTTTGCCGCTAAAGATCGGAGGGAGGCACTATCTATATGGGGGAGAAAGTGGAGATATATTCGCACCATAAAAGCCTTAAATATTTCTTCACTCAAAAAGAACTCAACACGCCAAGCAATGACGCTGGCTCGAGCTATTGAAAGACTACCACACCACACTATTCAATACCATCCCCGAAAAGTTAAACGGTAGCCGACGCTATCGAAAGTAGAAGATCATATGCAGGAATGAGTGCGATGATGTCATATACGACAGAGCCAACTTTAATAGAAAAAGTTAAGGTTGCTTCAAGCCACCGAATCTTTGAGTCGATGCATATGAAGAAAGAAAGTACAAGAAGGAGTTATTCCTAAGTTTAGAATCGATGAAGAAGGAATACTTGAGTCCACCTGCACTTTCAGGTTCCTAACGACTGATTTGAAGTACAAGATTATGATGGAGGCACACAATACACCATTTGCAATCCATCTCGAAGTACTAAAATGTATCGTGATCTTCACATACATTTTGGTGGAACAATACGAAGAGAGAGATTGCAAAGTTTATCTCAATGTGTTTAACTTGTCAACGTAAAGGCGAGCATCTAGTACCTAAGGGTCCGTCAGAACCACTTGAGATTCAAATGGAAGTGGGAACACATTACCATGGATTTCAAGTTATACGGGTCTTCCTACTTGCTTTCAAGGCATCAATGCTATTTGGGTTATTGTTGATAGATTAACCAAGTCTCCGCTTCATTTTCGCCGACACGGAGACTTATTCCTCGAACGCCTTGCTAAGATATATGTAAATGAGATTGTGAGGTTGCATGGCATGCCAAGATCCATAGTTTTGGATCGTGACCCAAGATTCACTTCAAGATTTTGGGTTAGCTTGCAAAAAGCTACGGGGCACGGACTTTATTTATCTGGGCTTCTAAGATACCATCCTCAAACCGGGACGGACAATCGAGAGAGGACTATTCAAACTCTCAAGATCTATTAAGACTCGTGGTCCTAGACTTCAAGGGCGCTTGGGATAAGTATTTACCATTGGTGGAATTCTCCTACAACAACAAAGCTTATCGTGCAAGTATAAAGTGTGGCTCCATTCAAGCATTATATGGATTTAAAATGTCGCTTCCAATATGTTGGGACGAGGTGGGTGAAGCAACATTGTTGGGACCCGAAGTTAGTACGTGATGACTCACTTTAAAAGATCCAAATGATTCGACAACGATATACAAACAAGACAAGATCGATAAAAGAGTTATGCGGATCTTCATCGAAAAGACGTGGAATTTAGTATGGGGATCACGATTTGTCAATGAAGTAGCTTCCATGGAAGGGAGTTACAAGATTCGGGAAGAGAGGAAAGCTCAATCCATTTATTTATCGGGTCCATTTCAAATTCTCGACCGAAAGTAGAAATGTAGCCTATGACTCGCTGCATCTCCGAAAGTATGTCTCGTGTTCATAATGTGTTTCATATATCCGCATTTCAGAATACGTGAAAGACCCAACCACGTTATAGAAGTGGAAGTCGGACGGACGAGATACCAAGACTTAACGTATTTAAGAGGTACCGCCAAGATCTTGGATAGAAGGAGCATGTCCCACGACAAAGGTCATACCACAAGTTAAAGTTTTGTGGAGGAACCATGCTATAGAGGAAATGACCGGGAATTGAAAACTAAAATGAAAGCGAGGTATCCTCACCTTTTCAAACACTGTGTACGACGCCAATTTCGAGGACTAAATTTCATAAGGAGGGAGGTCAGAAGACCCCAACTTATTATTAATGAAATTTAATTTTTTCTATTTATTATTTTGAAATAAGTAAGGGTTGATTTGATTAATGTGGATAGTTATGGGTAAAATACGCAAATATTTCAAAATAAGCAAGTGGTTATAAATATCATTCATTATTTTTGGGAATATTCGCTTCGTCGTCGAGGAATATTCAGACGTCTTGGGAATATTCGTGACGACCACGCAGCAGCAAATGCCATGTGTGGGCCCCATAAATAACCGAAAAAGCGATCGAGGAAGAAAACGACAAGAATAAGTTGTTTAAAAATAACTACAGTAGTAGTTGTTACCGCTAATATCATCGTTAAAATACAAGAATGGTTAAAAAACACAAGAAGACACTCAGATTGCACCAATTATTGATTCTTACGTAAGAAGGCACTACTCAATAATTGTTACAAAGAATTATCGCTCAAAGATTTTATTTTATCGATTCAATAATTGTCGTGGTTGATATTTTATATTATCGTTGTTTCAATAATTGTCACTACACAAGATTTTTCATTATCGGCTAATAATTCATATTATCCTAATAATATTATTGGATAACATTATTGGCAATGTCTAGAAAGTTCGTCTAAGGAGAGGTTTGGTCACCTAATCGCACGCCAAGAAGAGAAATTTTATCGAAAGCCCTCTCTTTCCTCGAACCGCCTCGTCACAATATTGTGATTCTGTAATATTATTCGTGAATAATTAATTATTGATTTATATGATGAGGAAAATATTGATTTTATGTGGATATAGATGGAGAAATTTTTTTTAATGTGACAATTGTTGAAAATTAAAATTTTATCTTTTTCTGATAAAATAATTCATTTAAATATATTATTATATTTTTAATAATATAATAATGGTGATATTTTTACAATGAATGTGTGATATATGAGTATACGAGAGAGAAAGAGTATTTTTGTTGCAATAAATGTTTAAAACATGTTAAACATGTTTCTGGGACCCCATTTCTCGATCAAATTTGATTATATATTTTGTAAAATCGTCTGCTTATGGATTTTGGCCAATTTTGTTTGGAATTTGAAAAACTTTCTTCTCGCAAAGTTGTAGAGAATTGAATTTCTATATAAAAACTCGCGAGATTCGAATTTTTTCGACAAAAGGGCTATTTATTGTGAATTATTGAAGTTCAAGTTCAAATAATTAATTTTTGAAGTTTAAAATATTTTTAATAAGAAAATTTTTTTTTTTTTTTTAAAAGGTGAGTCACTCTTGTGTGGTCTGATGGTTTGAATCAGATTTTAAAAGCGAGGAATTTATTATAAATATATATTAATATTTTATTAAATTTTCTCGCTTTTGTGTTCTAAGCATTTTCCTATAAATAGGTGCTTAGGTTAGTAATTGAAAATCACACCGTAAATTGAAGTTTTCTCTCTATATTATCGAGTTTATTCTTGTGAGTATTTTGAGTATACTTTGAGTATTGCTATACTATGCAAGTTCAAGTTATAGCTTATATCCAAAGATTCCAAGCTAAGTACCGCTCTTCCGAGGTAAGTGGATATTATTTTTTTTTTTCAGAATGATATTATTTCTTCAATATCATTATGTCAAATATCGATCAAGTTTTTATCAAATTTGGAACTTTTGGTGCTCTGAGTTACTATTCACGATACTCAAGACTATTCACGATAATACATAATTATTCACTTAATATTAAGATTATTCATCGAAAAATAAAAAATTTTCTTTTCGCCTAAAAATATCTATTGTGGATACTAGCTTTGATCAGATCCATGTTTTGATCATTCTTGAATTTTACACCACTATGATTATTTTTGAGGTATTTTTGGACATGGATAAAACAAAGTACTAATCCTTAATCCTTAATCCTTGTCATTTTGTTTCATCGGATTCGCTTTTAAAAAAATATTTTTCATCATCCTCGCCTTAAATGATGATATTATTGAATATCTTTTGGCCCAGAAAAGTAAAAGATGAATGATTTTTGATGAATATCTTTGGCCCAGTAGCAAAAAGATGAACAGTGTGTTTAGATGAACACGATTAATCGATGAATATCTTCGCCTCAGAAAAAAAAGATGAATATTTGATTTCCGTATATATATCGATTGATGTTACAGGATAAAAGATAGACGATGAACTTTTAAATTCATACATGTAAGATAGTAGTTTGCATTCTCTACTTAACTCTTCTAATGAATTATTATTTCACCATAATATTGATTTAAAACTTGTTGTCTATTGTATTCTATTAGATTTTTTCCTCGTGAAGACTAACGATAATTTGTTGTATATTATCTTAGTCATAATATTCTTTATCGGGCTAGTTGAGCTCACCCTTTGTAAGATAATTTTTTTTGTTCCATTTTTCTTCTCGTGAGGCTAGAATATACGAAAGACGTAGCCTGGGTAAAATGGAATGAAGGTTCTAGAGAGAGTTGTTTTAGTAGTCCTCACCATTTTTGTAAAATAATGTATCAATAAATGTGATGAGGATTTATTTGAGTATATATATTGTCTGTAAGATAATATTTGTATTCAAACTCACAGCTTTTACCGTTGTAATAATAAAGTTGTAGTTGTTTCGCACTCATGTATCGACAACTCGTAATGGGTGATGTATACCTATTTATATTTGATTTAAGATGAATAATGATTGATGTTATAGGGATAAAATATTGATGATGGACTTTTTAAATTCATAGATTATAGTAGATTTCATTCTCTACGTAACTCTACTATGAATTGTTATTTCCGCTGCAAATATTGATCTGAAACTTGTTGTCTATTGTATTCTATCAGATTTTTCCCTGTTGAGGACTAACGATAATTTGTTGTACATTATCTTAGTCATAATATTATTTACTGGGCTAGTTGAGCTCACCCTTTTTCTTTTTGTTCCATTTTTCTTCTCGTAGGAGATGAGAATATAATGGAACTAATCGGGATGTGGAGTGATGGTTCAAGATAGTTATTTTAGTAGTCCTTACTATTCTGTAAAATAGTGTATCAATAATTTTAATGAGAACTTTATTTGGGTGTGAATATTGTCTAGATGACAATATTTGTATTTAAACTCACAGTATATGTATTGTCGTATTTTGTGCGACAATTGTATTAATAAAGTTGTAGTTATTTCTGTACCATGTATTTGACGACTCAGAATGGGTTGGATGGAATGAACCTATTTTGGGGACGTCACACTCGCCCTCTGCCTCCTCTATTTTTTAGCGTTGACAATCTATCTTCCCTTTCGTATGTATTATCGGAGGCACGAATAATACGGCTAGTATCATATATTATAGATGGAGAAAGTATTGTTTAACGCAATTTATTGAAAAATGTCTCGTTAGAATTTAGTTTTAGGGGCACTTGTCATTTCCAGCATTTTAAACGTTGCTGTATTAATTATAGTTTTTGTTTAGTTTTTTTTTTAATTTTTTTTTTGGCTATTTGGCGGTCTCTTGGTCTTGTTTGCAAAAATTATAAATTTGAGATGAAATTATATTACTACTCATATTCATGGATAACTTAAAATAATTTAATGTTATGTTTATTTTGTTCAGAATTATTTAAAAGATTGTATAAAAACTTATCGATCCTTACTATTAATAATAAATATATTATATTCTCATTAGTTTAAGGATAGATAGATAGGATACGATATACATCGGTATTTTTAAACAATATTAAATGTTACTATTGCTTACAAATTTTGATCCCGAATGATATGAATTATAATACCTAATTAGACATTATATTAAATAATTCCATTTTAAGTTATTTTATTATTCCAGAACCAATAGTCTCAAGTCTATTTTTAAAAATAAACAAATAACTTTGAGATTAATAGTATTTATTAATTACTATTTATATCCATAAACAAACAATTACTATTTATCTAAATTACTAAACAATAAATATTATTTGGAAATAAATCCTTTTTTATTACTCCTAAAGTTTATTAAAATATTTTATTTCCACCCACCCAAAAGCGCCCGCCCGCCCGCTCGTTTGCTTACCGGCCCGCTTGTATAGATATAGATAGATTGATTTTGGGTTGTCACCGAAACTCAAATCGAATTGTTTTTTTTTTAAAATTTTTTACTCTGCTGAATTTACTCAGCTAAATGTACAACGGAATCGGATTACAAACCCCTCGGGGTTCGGGTACCACCGGCCACATACAGAGCAACAAGTTCTCCGTCGCCAAATCCACGAACAAGGTGAACGTTAAAATCGACGCGGCCGTGGCGGAGAGAATTGAGCCTCGCGGCGCCACCAACAAGGAGATTCTCGAGCACGAACGCAAGCGCCAAATCGAGCTTAAGCTGGTAGTCCTTGAAGACAAGCTCATGGATCATGGTTATTCCGATGATGAGATCGCCAAGAAGCTCGACGAGGCCCGCCGGAATTTGGAGTCCGGTGGTAACTAACATTAATAGTCTTCATGATATGTAGATGTATGTGTATATATTTTTACTGAATGTTTTTGCATAAACATGGTACTGAAGTTTTTAGGTGACACACCCCTATTGGGAGCATTGAAGACAACTATTTCTTATGTTTTCAGAAGTAAAGTGATGCTGTTTTTGTTTTGGATCATTTATTTTTAAACTAAAAATGTTATTGCTCATTACTATTAACTTTTTTATTATGACATGAGTGACAAGAATGGCTTGTAATTGTAGTGGCACAGGGTTTATTGTTCTAACCTTTACTAACCTTTAATGCAATGTAATTTTTGTATGCTTCATTTTTTTCCCTGCCACTGTTACAATACTCAGCAATGCTTTAAATTTTTAGAATTATGGGCAGTAGTTCAGCAATCAAAAGTTTTCGAATGGTGTTTATTTCAGTGTTTTGGGTTTTGTTTTTATATCTACACTGGTATTAGTTTCAAATGGATAGCAGTTTCGTAGTTTCTGCTCATAGATATACTTGTTTTTCAGATGTTGCAAGTTGTAACTACATTTAGACGTTGTTACAGTTATCGTTTGCCAAAATAGCTTAAACAAGTGTGTGATTTTGAGGTTTCTGTTTTTTTGTGTTTGGCAAATTACCTTACCATTCGGGGTTGCCTGTTTAAATCGGCAAAGCAGGCGAGTGGAAAATTGTTTATTGTCTAGAAGCCAATGGCATGGATGGTCGCAACTTTGAGTGTGTTAGTTCCCCGTTCTTTGTTCAGTTTTTATACCTGGTGTTTTTTGCATAACTATGGATTACTATCTATTAGAAGACGTTTGTAGTTTGCTAATATGTTTCACATGGAATAGCTATCTACTATTTTGTCCCAACTTTCTCATATATAAAGTCATTTCATTTTCTTGTGTTACGTCATGGTTACTTGGGTGGTTGTGCAAGTTTATATTCCAGTGGTCGTCCTGCTGAAGATACTGATTCACGGACTATATTCATTAGCAATGTAAGACCTATACCCATGCTGTGAAACTTGGCTACTAATATTGATTTCTACATTCTGACGAGTTGCCTTTTCTACAGGTTCATTTAAAAATTTTGGAGATGGTTCTAAAAGTGGTTATCGTAATGGATGCAGCAACAGGGCAACCTAAAGGGTAAGATTCTTCATATGCAAGTTCTAATTTGTATTCTGAATTTTATATCATTATATGTCCTTGAGTTTTTAGTCATGATATACTAAATTGTTGTGCATAACAAGGTCAGCCTATGTAGAATTCAAGAGAAAAGAAGCAGCGGAACATGCATTATCCCAGGATGGTACCTCCTTCATGTCGCATATTCTCAAGTTATGTAACATTGGGACGTTGGTGTTGCAATTTTTGAAGCATAGGATTTTCTAATTATATGCATCAGTCTGCAGGCATCTTGTTAGTTTGGGTTGTGTTTTCGTTGATACTGGTATTATTTTTACTATACTTAATGATGGCCTTTTTCATCCAATTTTTGAACAACCTATTATGTTGACATAGTGTGACTAATAATGTTATATATGCCTACAAGATTTCAGAGTTGAGTGGTCAGGATGGTTCAGTGTGATGACCATTATCTTTCTACTGTTGTGCATTAAGTAGTGAGCTTGGTGTTCACCACTGATAAATGTTGAAACCCTTGGTAATGAATTGCTTCCGCTGATTGCATTATGGTACCGCATTAGGTGTTATGGGTCTTGATTTGTCGAGTTTTACTAATTACTCTGACATTATGCCATTACATTTCAGCGTAGGTTTGAGCATATGCAAGATGATCCTTGAGAGGATTGGACTTTCAGACTGTCGGGATTTGAAGGCTGTACTGGACTTCTTATGTGCAAACTAAATGAAAATTTTCCATTGGTTTCCAAACCAGATGCAAGTTTATCACTGTTTAGTTATTTTGTTCTTGTAAAACTGACATTTATTTAAATACACTTGTTGAAATGCTTCGTTTTGGTGACCGTGAGTTTTACAAAGATTTGTGGAATGCAAAAACAGTAGAAGAGGTAGTTTTCATATGTTGTGAAATGTTTGGCTTTGTAAAAATAATTTACATTCATACATTGCTGAGTTTTGCTGCTCTTCTTTTAATATTTTATGCATATCCTGCTTTGGCTGCTATCACTAGTAATGGAGAATGTGGAATATGGTATGTCATAATTATCTCTCTTTTTTCTTCTTTAGTTATGTGATTGCATTGTTTTTCTATATATTGATGAATGAAAGCATATTTATATATTATGATATCCGTCTTTTGGTCTGACCAGAATGTTCCTAATTGCAGCCTGTTCATAAATGGATGGTCCGTCATATATATATTTTCCATGCTTAAGAAATGGTATTCCTAAGGTAATAGACCTTCCCTTTAAGATTTCAAGCAGGGTGTACAGGAATTTCCTCTTACTTCTTTCTTTGTTAGTAGCTTGGTTTTGTTCCGCGATTGGGTTTTATGAAGTTGTGTTCATCCATTGTTACCTGCTGATACAGGGAGTTGCTGTTGTAATTGCCTTCCTCATATCTGTCATATTTCATGAGGTATGATCCAATCTTTCAATCTCTTATGTGTAGTAAAAGCGGCATGATATTGTCATAGAGCAATTCATAAAGCCAAAGCACATGCTGCCTGTATATATAGTCTTAAGAGACTCGATTGCTCTAAAGTAGGTTCTCTTTGATGCTTGTTAGTACATTTGATGACTACATTTGGCCATATGAAAAATGAAAAAAAAAAAAATTAAAATAAAAGTTTTTTTTGACGGAATTTTCTGTGGGTGCATAAGCATTTTTAGCCACGTTGTCGCTTCCATGTCATCAATTTTGATGTGGTACTATCAATTATACATAATAAGAAAAAAAAATTAAAAGATTACTCTCCTAATTGAAAAAATTGGGAAGACAATCTCAAAGTGGAAAAAATTAAGAGTTTAATCACTTAATTGAAAAAATTGAGAAGACAATCTTCAAAGTGAAAAAAATTAAAAATTTAGGGTATTAATTCATATTTAGGCCTTTTTTTTATTGTAATGGGAAGCAATTATTAATTATTCTTCATGTTCAAAAGTAAGCAATTACTACTATTTATCTGAAATATCAAATAATAAATTTAGTTAGTAATAAATCCATTTTAATTACTCTAAAAGTTTATTTAAAATTGATCTTAAGCTGGTAGTCCTTGAGGTCCGCCGGTAGTGACAAAAATTATAGTATTCATGATATATATATAGATGTATGTGCATATATTTATACTAAATGTTTTGCATCAATATAGTATTGAAATTTTTAGTTGTTGTATCCTCTATTGGGAGCATTGAACTGCTTTTTCTGTTTTCGGAAGCTAGTAGAAGTAATGCTGTTTTTGGCTTCATAGAACTGTTATATAACGTTCGTAATCTAACGTACGTGTATTTCTTAATTTGTATATTTAAGAAAATAAATATTTATTTTTATTAATTATACTGATAAGCTAGCCATGCACTCTCAAAACCGAAATCAATCTAAACTAATTAATAAGCACTTAACTAATTCAGCACCATATAATTAACAAGAAACAGACAAAAATGGAAAATCCAATAAAACAAATACTATACCAATGAAGAAGTATGGTATTTGATTTACGCCTTGCCTTCTTGTTTCTACCTGAGGGTAGATAATGCAAAGTCCTATTATTTCTCCCAACCAGACAGAGAATTTGCAAGAGGGTACTACAGAGCTATTAGCCTATTATTTATTTCTTTCAGAGTAGAGTCAAATTGTTGGGTCCGATACTTATATGGGTGAAGTGGGAAGCCAACCAACAATGTCAGGAACTATCAAGTGTTCAGTAAGAGCAAGTGATTAATTTTCTACTTTACATATACCATAACATGTGAAGGTAATGTTCTTCAGGGTAGCAAGCAGGTGTACAATACAAAAAAAGAACAAATAAACGTCCAAAAAAACTCATCAACGTCCAAAAAAAAGTTCCTAGACCAATTCAACATAGAAATCAACAGTCACGATTCAATCTAACCCATAAAAATTCAATAGGATAGAACCAATTCATCTTAAACAATCATCAAAACTCATCAACGCCCAAAAAAAAGTCCCCTAGACCGACCCCCAAACATCTAAACTTTCAATTCAAACACTAATAGATGAATTTCATACTACATTGGAATTAATGAAATGCTACCTTAGGCATTCAGAAATTCTTAATTTACTATTATAACTAAACATTAATGTTGGGTTAGTCCTAATTTATTAATTAACACAATTACTACTAAGGGAGAGCTAGTAAATTCTATAAAAAGTACATAGAAAGGATATTCAAAATATCACAGTAGCATATATGCATGTCACAAAACGAAATCAAATCAACTAAATTCTTAATTTAATTCATCGTGTATATATAGTCTCCAAATCAAGAGCATCAAACATCCTTAGCTACTCTATGATCCAACACGTACAATACAAAACAAAACAGATTACAATTAATTAATTAACCCAAAATTAAAGTACTTAAAATGACTAAATATTATCTTGCAGCTGTATGCCTCCATCGTGATGAAGAGTTTCTTCAAACTCGTGCATGATCGAATCAAATCTGGGAACATCCGAATTCAGTAATTCATCAAGCTTCACTAAATCATCCCATTCCCATTCCAATTCCAATCTTTGTTCTTGAGCTTCCATCGTCGGGTGACATCGAATCAGGAACTTCAGAATTCAGCAATTCATCAAGGTTGATAAAATCATCCCATTCCAATTCCAATGTTTGTTCTTGGAATTGATCTGTCATTGGCATCAACTGATCATGATCGACCATACCAGAAGGATCCGCTTCTTCATGTACTACTAGTGGAACATCATCCGCAGCACAACAAATTATAACATTAGTCTCCTCATCTTTTTTCTCTTCATCAGTTTTCATTAGTCTTTCTGGATTAATAACAACTTCCTGATCCAGTAATGCTTGAAGGTCACAAATATCATCCCATTCCCATTCATGTGTTTGTACGTATTCCATACAAGAAGAAGAACTGCTTTCATGATCATCATGTACCAGAACATCCGCAGTCCTAATAATAACGCGATTCTCCGAATGATCTTCTTTTTTCTCTTCTTGATCACCATTAATTGTCAATAATAATCTTTTCGGATTAATAACAACTTCTTGATCATCATCTACTCCCCTGATCTTCCTCTTGGATATTTTCTTCAAATCAAGAATAATCTCACAAACCACATAATCCGATTCACCACCCGCAAGGGAGAACTCGTGCATAATCGAATGACCCTCCAGATTACTTTTAGCAGCACTCCTTATTTCAAAAACTAACATTTTTTTATATCCAATCACCTCAGTACCCATCCCATTCTTGACTTCCCTAGGCCCAGGCTGTCCATCCCCGTCCCGCACCCCCGCCGCTTGAATATACTGCTCCTTCTCACGGTGCCGCTGTTCTTCCTCATCTTCTCGGCGCGGCAGCTTTCTTGGTCAACTTGGTGAATACGTATATGGTTTTCTTGACTACATTTCCCAGCCTGTCAGTTTCCGACACTAGCCAATGATTTGCATCCTTCAATATATCCCGAGGATCGCCGCCGTAGAGTTCTTTCTCTTCCACAACGTTACAAGGCAAGATTTTTCCCATGATCTTTGGCCTCAAGTAGGAGTTGATAAGCTCCTCTCCAGTCGGACAAAATCTAAAATCAGCGGGAATGGCCATCTTCTTCATCTTTTTCTCTCTCTAATTAAATTTTCTCTCGCTACTTTCTTTTCTCTCTTCTGTCTGATCTTGGAATTAAGGTTAATTTGATAACACTACAATCCCTCGGTGTATAAATAGGCCTTGAAAAAACTTGAGCGCCAAGTTGTAGATAAGTATAAATGTCTAATCTTCATAATCTAAGGTTTAATAGTGTATTTTTTTTTTAATCTAGCGATATATTTAAGAAAATAAATATTTATTTTTACTGATTTGTCTAATTTTTACGCTATATGTTTCTATATATTTATTTTTTTTGCGTATTAATTATAATTGATCCATTTAATTTTAAAAAGATATTGTTTTCTTATTATTTAGTTACTAAAATGTAAAATTAAAAATAAAAATTTATTTAACTAATATAGGATGACCAACTATATTTTAGGAGAAATTAATTTTAAATACTAAAATTTATATTTTAGCAAAAAAAAAACTTTTAGAGATTTTAATGCTTTTTAAGAGTTTAATTTTTCTCCCCATTAGATTTATAGTTTCACTTTCTACGTACGTACTTTAGTTATTTAAAAACTAAAAGACTCATTATTAGGACACCATACAGATAATTATACTTCTAGTGATATTATTTTTCCCATTTGTCACAATTTTACTTTGAGTTGCTTCTCATTTTTAATGTTAATTAAAGGTATCCCTAGTCATATATAGCATAATAACTAATAATCTAAAACATTAATTAATTTTTTATCTGTGCGTACGTGTATTCGCATACAACCCAAAAATAAATAAAAATAATATAATAAAACCCGAATAATAATTTATAATATAATAAATTATAAATTATAATAATATATTAAAAATAATATAATAATAGTATTATTAATTTTTAATAATATATTATTATTATTATTAATTTTGATGTGTGTTTTTTAATATTTTTAATTAATTTATAAGTGTTCCACAATAACAACCTTTTTAATTGATTGAACATCTCATAATAAATTAAACCAATCATTAGCTTTTTGTATTAGAATAGTAAAACAAGCGATGTTATATTAATTTATAACGTTAAGTATTGGATATATTTTAATAAAATTAATTATTTTAATATAATATTATTAATTATGAATTATGATCTTCCAGGAATTACAAAAGGATTAAGTGGTTTTATTTGTATTAAAAAAATATAGTTAATAGCTTTTTTAATTAATTGTGATGGAGTCACATTGTTTGGATGCAAATGGGTTTTTAGCATTAAGCCACAAACTGGTGAGTCCATTGAGAGACATAAAGCGAGATTAGTAGCAAGGTTTAGTTCGGTTATCAAACCTCTATTTATTTGGTTCATACTCTCTACATACGGTATCTTGTAATTGGGTTATTAAGCAAATTGATATTTCTAATTCCTTTTTACAGAGACAGTTTACATGCAGCAACCTCCAGGTTTTGTTCATCCACACTTTCCGCATCATGTATGTAAGTTACGTGAAAGCTCTTTTACGGCTTCAAGCAAGCACCACGGGCCTAGTTCTCGCGCTTAAGTTCAAAGTTATTAACTTTTCGGGTTTATTAATTCTCGCCGCGTCGTCCTTGTTCATTCTCGGCAAGCCTCTACATGCATTTTTGTTCTTGTCTACGTGGATGATATTATTATTACAGGGTCCAATATATCGCTCGACAATGCTTTTATTGCATCTCTTAGCATCGATTGATATTCACTATTTTCTCGGCATTGAAGTTATTCGGGATGCCAACTCTATGTTTCTCACCCAACAACGCTTACATTACAAATCTACTCGACGCACGGCAAGATGCTCCTGAAACCCATTGCATCACCAATGTCATTCTTGGTAATGCTTAACTCCACCGGATGGACATCTTTAATCGGACCCAACTCTTTTTGAAGCACCAGAGGTGCACTTAATTATCTTCCTTTCACGCGACCGATATCTCTTATCTTTGTCAACCGCTTTATATCGGTTCATGCATCGTCCCTAATTCCTCAAAGGCAAATTTGTAAAGCAGTATTGTCTTACTTAAAACATACCATACATTATGGTATACTACTCTTTCGAGCACCACTCCTCTCTGTAGCTTTTTGGCGATGCATGGATTGGTAGATGATTCGGAAAATAAATCACTCTACAATGGGACATTGCATATATTTTAAGCGGCAATCTTATTTCATGGGGTTCTCATAAACAAACAACGGTAGCTTGATTCTTAAGCATCAGGCCGAGTAATCTGGTGCCCTTGCGAATACAACTTCCTATTTCATGAATTGGGCATTCATTCTACTTCAACGGTCATTCTTTGCGATAATATTGGTGCTACCTATATGGCCGCTAATCCCGTGTTTCATGCTCGCACTAAGCACATCGAGATAGATTTTCATTTTGTTCGAGAGAAGGTTGCATCCAAGACCATTCACATTTGCTTTGTTAGTACCAAAGATCAACTTGCAGACATTTTCACGAAACCTCTCTCAATTCAACGTTTTGAACCATTACGAGACAAGCTACGGGTCCGTGAACTTCCCCTACGCTTGAGGGGATGTGTTAACGATAAGCCTTATCACCACCCAGACTTTGTCAAAGGAGATAGAGATAAGATGATAACATTCAAATCTGAAGGCTAAGATGATAACATTAGTTACAACAACTCTGTACTTTAAACTTCTTTGTATTTTATCTGTTAGTAACCTCAAAAGGAAATTATATATATATATATATATATATATATATATATATATATATATATGAACTTATTTTGTAGAAAATAATTTGTCAAGGCTAGTACTTGGTACTATGTCCTTAGGACAATTATGCCCTCCGTGTGGTGCTCAGAGTTGATAGCACTTGTCTCCCAGGATACAATGACTTCGTATATCTTAGCAGCACTACAAAAGATATACACAGCGAACCAAAATTAAATGCTCTAACTCTCTCTCTTTTAGAACTATAAAAATGATGAAAACAGAATACTAAATGCTCTATTATACTAGATTGCTTGAAAATTGAATGAATTAAATTGCTGGCCCCTCCTATCTATTTATAGGAGGGTTAGTGACCCTTCGGATGGGTGCCTAGCCCTTTGAAAGGGCATGAGATGCCACTGAAAAGGCATATTTGGCATCTATTGGTCAAAACGACGTAGTTTTGATCATATGCAGTATAGGCGCGTCCATTCGGACATATAAAACGACGTAGTTTGAGTATTAATAGAACCAAAACTACGTAATTTTAGTTTAGTAGAAAAGGCGCGGCCAAAACGACGCAGTTTTGGGCTGCCTGTTTAAATATACATATACCGTTTCCTCAAAAGCATTACGAGTTTTGATTATACCGCTTCTCAAAAGCGACTACGTTTTGATAATAGAATTAAATAAATAAAATTTAAATAAATTTTAATTAAAAAAATTTAAATAATATCTTGTACTTGCCACACTATAAATACAAGAGGCCACAAATGCATTGATTGTGAGTCAAACATTATATATTACACAAAAGGATTAAGTGGTTTTATTTGTATTAAAAAATATAGCTAATAGCTTTTTTTTAATTAATTGTGATGGAGTCGCATTTTCATGCTTTATTCAATATGTTGCATACTTATCTTGCTTGTTATATATTGGAAGGTGTTGTTCATTTCAACAAGAAGAATGAGAAAGAGCTGTGTTGGTCTATAAAAATCAGTAGAGCAGCTCGTGTGGTAATGTCAATGACTTGCTACAACGGATACATCAAGTAATGATTTCTCTCATACAACAGTGAATAGAATCATCATAAAAAAGCGTTTCATTTTTTATTATTTAGTTTGTGTATTTTACTTATTTAATATTTGTTAAGTAATATTTTTTATACCGAAGAAACAACAATTCTAAGGTGATTCAACATCGTAACATAATTTGAGTTTTCTTAATCCAAATCTTCAATCTATAATTCTAAATACTTCCGGGTTCAATCTATAATTGTAAATGTACGTACATCCTTGGAATAATAACAAAGGATACAAAAATTTTGGTATAATTATGAACATGACATATATACATTGTATTTGTAAAGTTGATGAATTCGAGACAAATTAGATTTGTTCTAGTCTTCATGTCAAGGCAGAACTTATTTTTGTAGCCTTATTAGGTTCTGATATCCAGCTACTACTAAAACGTACACAAAGATACGAAGAAAGTAAGATAGTGAAGCTTCCATTTGGTTATGAAAGCATTTTCAATGTTTAATCATATGGTTCACAAGTTGAGAATGTATGCACCAATCGTCACAAACCTCTCAAATGATGTCTCTGCTGGCAGCCCTGGCATATGCAGAAGAAGTTGCACTAAGATGAAATCATTTCAGCAGTTATTTCCATTTTTTTTTTGGTAGGGGGGTTAACCACGGGCTTTAAGCTGTTCTTTTTCCTTGCTCTTTTTGTGAATAGCTAATATTTGTAATATTTGGTGCAGAGGAGGCATAAGATTCACAAAAAAATGTAGAATCCAGACACACACAGGCACATATATACATAAATATACGGGAGATGATCCATAGCCAGCGCTGGAGGCTATGGATCATTTCCTAGCCAACTCATCTCCTGCCGTTCATCTCAAATAGCAATGGCTGAGATATTAGTATCTGCAAGAAGTTCTGGCCGATATTAATGACGACTTTCTAATATGGTCATTCAATATTGTAATGGACTGTTCAAGATGGGTTGGCTTGGACATGACCCATAGCCAACAGTAGCTATGCATCATGTCCCTATATATACACACACACACACAACATTCTATCACTTCACAATAGTCCAGACAAATTTATTAGAAACTGCAATTATCCCCCTAAAAAAAAGGAATGAGCAACAGAAGATTATGGAACACTAAAGACTTGTTATCACCTCACAGAAAACAAATAATCGTTGGGCCTTCTAAATAATATTCCATCCCCTTTTTTTCTGTTTACTTTATGCATAATTGATTCAGCTAGTTCTGTATACTTGATTCTTGACCCTCATAGACATACAACTATGTGGAAACTGGTAAGAAGGAAGGTGAGTTGTTAAGGTATAATGAATAAAAGGAAATCGATCTACATATGGATTCCACAATGTACAGAAGGATCTACATATACTCGGTGCACATGGTTGATATGGAACTGAATAGAAAAAATCACACCAAATAAATATATGCAAGAATTTAGAGCAGTAGCAGGACTGAAACACCTTTACCGAGTATTACGAACTTAATGATAAGAACTAGCATCATGTAGTTACTCACAAGAGAACCATCAGAAAGACTTTGCCGCATGTGAACACCAGAATCACCCTTTACTTGACCTCCTTTAGAGCCAATTACATTTCGTAACTTGTTTAACCACTCAACCTTATCTGCCATACTCTCAGCCTTTAACACAACAGCACTGTGAGCTGCAAAATGAGAGTACTTGTAGAAATCGACATCTATTCCGATGATAATTGATGTCTAGAGGTTATATTGTTCAATCGAGTATTCGGAACACTTTTCGTGTCAGAGTACTATTCACGAGTTACTATTCACGAGTTACTATTCATGAGTTACTATTCACGAGTTACTATTCATGAGTTACTATTCACAAGTTACTATTCACCCGAACAATATATTTCTTTTCGGTCCAAATTATTTTTGGGTATAATATTATTCCATGAGGAGATATGCAGAACTTGTCTAAATACTGTTTGTTTACAAGCACATGAAAACTAAAAAGTTATGTCTACTTGGACTTGAAAATTGAATTGCCAAGAAATATTGAAAAACCTTACAATTAAAATGTAGATCGAGATTATAAAATATAAGACTAGAAGGTAGAAACCAAAATTCTCAGAATCCCATATGATCACTGTTGAGTAAGAGCTCCAATGCAAACTTTCTAGCAAAGAGCTGTAAAGGTTGCAGGGTGTGGTCGTCCCCCTTGTGACCAATCAACATAAGTTGGAATTTAGGGCTCCCTATAACATGTGAAGGTAATGTTCTTCAGGGTAGCAAGCAGGTGTACAATAAGAAATAAACAGATCAATTTAAAGTGTCCAATAGACCAAGACTCATAATCCAGGACTCAAGTCATCTCTCCATCCTCTACTCACTCAATACATACACTTAACAACATTCAATAATAACTAAATCAGATCAAATATATATACTAAAGCAAAAAATCCCAATTCATTCAACATAGAAATCAAAAGCCACGATTCAATCTAATTCATAAAAATTCACCCAGAATATATAGTCAAATCAATTAAATTCTTAATTTAATTCATCGTATATATAGTCTCCAAATTAAGAGCATCAAACATCCTCAGCTACTCTATGATCCAACACAACACAAAACAAAACAAAATACAACTAATTAATTAACCCAAAATTAAAGTACTTAAAATGACTAAATATTATCTTGCAGATGCATGCCTCCATCGCAATGAAGAGTTTCTTCAAACTCGTGCATGATCGAATCAAATTTGGGAACATCCGAATTTAGTAATTCATCAAGCTTCACTAAATCATCCCATTCCCATTCCAATTCCAATCTTTGTTCTTGAGCTTCCATCGTCGGTTTTCAACAAATTACAACATTAGTCTCCTCATCAGTTTTCGTTAGTCTTTTTGGGTTAGTAACAACTTCCTGATTCAGTAATGCTTCAAGGTCACAAATATCATCACAATATTCCCATTCATGTGTTTGTACGCATTCCATACAAGAAGAAGAACTGCCTTCATGATCATCATGTACCGGAACATCCGTAGTCCTAATAATAACACGATTCTCATCTTTTTTCTCTTCTTGATCACCATTAATTGTCAATAATAATCTTTTCGGATTAATAACAACTTCTTGATCATCATCTACTCCTCTGATCTTCCTCTTGGATATTTTCTTCAAATCAAGAATAATTTCACAAACCACATAATCCGATTCACCACCCGCAAGGGAGAATTCGTGCATAATCCAATGACCCTCCGGATTACATTTAGCAGCCCTCCTTATTTCAAAAACTAGCATTTTTTTATATCCGATTACATCACCCTTCCCATTCTTGACTTCCCTAGGCCCAGTCTGCCCATCCAACGTCCCGCACCCCGCCGCCCGAATATACTGCTCCTTCCCACCGGTGCCGCTGTTCTTCCTCATCTTCCCGGCGACGGCAGCTTTCTTGGTTAATCTAAAGAAGTTGCTATAAACAATTTGCTATAATCTAAGCTATCGCGAGCAAAAAGACAAGGGGGAACACATACAAATATGATGTGTACTTGCTTGTTCGACCTGTACTTGTCATCAACCTGTACTTGCTTGTTCGATAGTAAATCTTGGCCATTGATAACATTACACTATCCAACAAATATTATCAATGGCCAATATTCCTTTCTTTCGAACAATTAATACAACTGAATTCACACCTATCTTAAAGTTCGTGTATTTTTTGACGCAGCTCGTGTATAAATATAGGCTATTGTTGTGCTTCAGATTGTCGAAGCTATTTTTCTTTCTCTCTTTATATACCCTCCTTAATATTTAACCCCTCCTCTTTCAAATTTATATATCGACACTTAATTAGGTATGCCTAATATTATCAATATGGATGAAAATCAACTCCAAGGAGGTACGTATATATATTAGTTAGCATCTTGTTTAATTGATTCATTTAGATTTTGATAGATTTGTATTGAATTTGCAGTTGGAAGTTCAAGCCCTTCTGCAGCTCCGCCGCCTGCAGAAAGACGGTACTAATCCTCCTGCTGGTGCTGCTCGATTCTGGAAACAATGCTGTGATGCCTTGTGTTGTTGTTTTGTTTGTAAATACTGTTGAAATTCTGTAATTAAGCACACTTAGAGAGGGTGAATAGGTATAAATAGATCTACAGTGGCCAATGATTTGCATCCTTCAATATATCCCAAGGATTGCCGCCGTAGAGTTCTTTCTCCTCCACAACGTTACAAGGCAAGATTTATTTCCCATGATCATTGGCCTCAAGTAGAAGTTGATCAGCTCCTCTCCAGTTGGACAGAATATAAAACCAGCAGGGATGACCATTTTCTCTCTCCAAATTTTCTCTCTCTAAATTTTCTCTCTCTCTCTTCTTTCTGATTAATTTGATTAACAGGTTAATTTGATGTATAAATAGACCACGAACAAACGTGAGCACCAAGTTGTAGATAAGTTTAAATATATAAGTTTCTTAATCTAAAGGCTTAACTCTTTATTTCTTTTTTAATCTGGTGGTATATTTATTTTTATTTTTTATTTTATTAGTTATAATAATTATGTCCTAATTTCTCAACAACTTGGATTAAAGAAATTACTGATATATAGAAAATGTTTTTACGGATATCTAATTTTGATGCTAAATGTTTTATCAAATATATGTATTAATTATAATTGATCCATTTTAATTTTAAAATGATATTGTTCTCTTATTATTTAGTTGCTAAAATGTAAAAATAAAAATAAAAATTTATTTAACTAATATAGGATGACCAATATAATAACTAATATTCTAAAACAAAATTAATTTTGTCTGAACTTGGAATTAAAAATTTATAACAATTACTAAAAAAAACTTTAAGAGATTTTAATGTTTTTAAGAGTTTTAATTTTCTCCCCACTAGATTAATTTATAGTTTGACTTTCTACCTACTTTAGTTATTTAAAAAAAACTCTTTATTAGGACACCATAATGTTAATGTTTTATTGAAAGAGTGATATTATTTTTCCCATTTGTCATAATTTTACTTTTGAGTTGCTTCTCATTTTTAATGTTAATTAAAGATATCCCTAGTCATATATAGCATAATAACTAATAATCTAAAACATTAATTAATTATGTGTGTGTTCGTGTATTACTTTTTTAACTCAAAAATAAATAAAAAAACCTAAATAATAATTTAAAATACAATATATTATAAATTATTAATTTTAATAATATAAAAATAATATAATAATAGTATTATTATTTATTAATAATAATAATAATATATTTATATTATTATTATTATTATTATTAATTTTGATGTGTTTGATTTTTTAATATTTTTAATTAATTTATACGTGTGTACGTGTATTAAAAGTTCAATTTTTTATTTTGGCATGTGCATTCCTTCGTATATTTTCGTATCTGTATGTGCTATATAGCTCCCAAACCCAAATAACAACCTTTTTTAAAATCTCATAATAAATTAACCAATCATTAGTATTAGAATAGTAAAACAACGATGTTATATCACTAACCTAATCCATCTTTTTTTTCAAGCAATAATTTATTATTTAGAATTGATATATTTTGAACATTTTATATCAACTTTTAATTGTCAATAATATTAATGATAAATTTTTAAAGAGGTGTAACAAATAAGACCCATATCATTATATTTATCGTAATACATAACATAACTATCACATTCAATTGCAAAATTTAATTATAAATATTTTTATTAGAAAAAAGTCAATTTAACTGCCTGGAATAAGGTAATTATAAGTTTATTTTAGTAATTATTGAGCCCATGAGATCACCATTAATATTGGACTTCAAGCGGGCGTCTTGTTAGAAGAAAAGCAACACAAATAATGCACAAAAATGAATTGCCTTTTCAACTGGTTACACACGGTTTCACAAGATAATTTCGTACAATTCAAACACAAACCTTTCCTAAGCCAAACGTGCAAGTTGGTCACTAACATGAAAGGGGGGTAATTAAATCTTAAAATAGAGTGCCTTTAAAAATACACCCGTAGCCGTCCGATAAATTTGGAAATGATGGCAACCCCAAAAAGGGAAAATTCAATAGGCATATTGAAAAGCACACTTCCAACCCAGCAACTGCAAGCACAAGGTCAAAAAGACCATATTACTCGAGGTCTATCTACAAGGAGGCGTACGGCAATTCTACAGTGCCTATTATAACATAATACGAGTTCAAATGGAACTCAAAATAAAGAGCAGGACCAAACGCCCAACCTGCAAGAATGCACGAATCGGATTCATCTCGTAGTATGTCTAATCTAAAATCTATAACCAGAGCCAAATGAGGACGGCGGTGCAGGTGGCAATCGATTAGGAGTGCGGCGGCCACCAGAGTTTGAGCCTGAGCCTACATCACCATTTTGGGCAGGATCACTATATCGACGACTGTGACCATTGGAGCCAAACGTAGAAGAATCACCAAATGAGTCGGACCGACCATTGGCAGCAGCATCAAAAGCCGATCTCCAATCATCACCTGATGAAGGGCCACTGGTTCTTGGACTGCTTTCTGCACAAGAAAATATTCAAAATAAATGAGAAACACAAATTAATAAAAAGACAGTCTAACCAGAATGACATAATAGTCTCAAAATACTCGCACAAATGGAAAGATACCTAGTTCTGAGCAATGCATCATTTCAAACTTCTGTTGAATAATTCAACCATTGATTTGCCACATTATATCAGGAATGGCATTTGATATTTAGCTAGGTGGGTCAACATAGGGCTGTAGTAGACCACATGATTCTAATGTAAATTTTCTAGTTTTAATAGGTTTTTTAATTAAATTGAAAATGAGTATATATCGTTGTCCTTGTCATATACTTCCCCCAATCTAATCTAAAATATAGGGATCAATTTTGACTTGTGAAGTCAAAAAATTTAAGATATATTTCAATTCAAAATTGATATGAATTCATTTAGTCTTAAACATTACAATTATGAAAATCGTAAACTATCTAAAAAATACTACTAATTACATATTTAATTTATTTATTTATTTATTTTTATAAATAAAAAAAAAAAGAAAAAAAAGGTTATACATATCAAATTTGAATTTGAAAATATCTCAAATTGACTTTAAAAAGTAAAAATGATCTTATATTTTGGAACGGGGAGAGTAATATATAAATTTATAAACATCTCTAAGGGAGTTGCAGATAATCATGCATCATTACCCGGTGTATCATTCGACAAGCTGGCTGCAGCTGCTCGATTGTCATGAATGCTGAGTTGCCTAGTAAGCTTTGAAAGCATAGACGATTGTTTCTGATAACGTTCTCTCCTATGCTTCACATTCTGGTCCTCCATGAGCAGCTCTTCGATCCTTGCCGTGCTTTGGGAACTATCCAAAGTTACATAAAAAGTTAAAATGATAATCAGAAAATAACAAAATTTAAATAAACAGATTTAAAGGTAATTGCTGAAACATAATACACCATATATGACTTTAGATTATACTCGGTGCACATGGTTGCCTCAAATAATATATAACATTTTGCTAAAAGGTAATTTTACCAAGTAGCTTGGTATAAAATCAATGTAGCAAAAAGTTGATGCATCTTTTTCTACACATTTCCTAGCACTAATTGATGGAGATAATTCAGACATACCATGTACCCACCCTTGTATTTCACAAAAAAGATTCAAAGAATCAGGAGATTAGCAAACTAATCATCAATGATGCTAACCTGACAGAACTGTACAACTTATTAAGCATGTCTTCTTTAGCTTTCTCTACTTGACAAAGAACAACAGCCTGCAGAACCATAAGAAATCATAAAAAAGAGTAAAAAAGATATTTACATAATGAGCATATTGAAGGCAACAATCACAAAGTGTACAGACTTTCGGGACATTGGCAGCAAGACTGTTCAGAACAGCTTCAACGTAACCGCGTACTTCTTGAGCCATCCATCGAAGTTCCTCTTCCGGATCTGCAGGTCTTCTGGTCATTGTCTCCTAAATTGTGCAAGTAGGGCAACAGTTAGGCACTCGGAATACAATTATCTGACTAGGCATGGGAATTTCCACCCACCCCAACTTCTCCCCAATCCCCCAAACCCTACTGTGATGAATTTGGGAGAAAAAATGAAAATTTTCATATGGTTAGTGATGGGCATTGTATCTAAGTAAATCCATGAACCTTTCCCAATTAGATGTTACTTACCCAAATATCTTTAATACCTGCTTAATCATATCCTATTATTCTTCAGTTTAGGTAAATATTAACACATTATCTTTTGAAAATGAGTCAGCAATGATATGCTATTATGTAATGCTCTACCCTTTTAGCATGACTTTAAAAAAAAAATCCGTTCTTCATTTAGTTTGCTAATGCAAGGTGAACAAATAACAAACAAAATAAATAAAAACTTTATTACCATTCAGAACCAAAAAAACTTGTGAATAAGACTCAACAGGATGATGGTTAGGACCAGAAAAAACTGTTGATATCGAACTGAATAGAAAAAATCACACCAAATATATGCAAGAATTTAGACCAGTAGCAGGACTGAAACACCTTTACAGAGTATTACGAACTTAATGATAAGAACTAGCATCATGTAGTTACTCACAAGAGAACCATCAGAAAGACTTTGCCGCATGTGAACACCAGAATCACCCATTACTTGACCTCCTTTAGAGCCAATTACATTTCGTAACTTGTTTAACCACTCAACCTTGTCTGCCATACTCTCAGCCTTTAACACGACAGCACTGTGAGCTGCAAAATGAGAGTCAAACTTTAATCTGCTGTGGCATTCAAATTGGAAACAGATTGGAAATTATACAACAGACGGGTAGTGTAAGGGATGGATATTATACCTTTTAACACAGTCTTATATGCAACCTTGTTTGTTATCTTGAATACAAGATTGGGTTTTCCAGCATCTGGCCCATTTGCCTTTTTATCCTTCGAGCTTTTTGATGGGGGTTCTTCCTCCTCAGAAGCATCATCAATAACACACTCCTAAATTATTCCAAGGTTGAGATATTAGTTCCTTGAAAAGTGCTTTCTTAGCATATATTATAAATATTAGCTATTTAGATTAAAACTAAATTCCAAATTAGGATCAGAGCAGAAACTGCAGGATCAATCTCCTCCCTCCAGCACCAGCATTAGTAACACGTGCAATAAAAAATTAATTATTTTCCAAAATAGCAGTAAAGAATAGAACAAAACCAATAAAATATAAATAAAACAAATACTATATCAATGAAGAAGTATGGTATTTGATTTACGTCTTGCCTTCTTGTAACTTGAATTATGCTACATTCGGTATTTGTGATGTTACCCATCCAATTTGACAGCCGAGTTTACCTGTTCTTGTATATGCCAACTTGTAACTAAGTGAACTAGCTATAAGATGTGCAAATTTGTTTCAACAAGCATGACCAATGTTCGAAAAAGTTAAAAGCGGTGAAGAAAGTTTTTCGAAGCCGAGGCGAGGCGGCGGAAGCTTCGATTTAAAAACATATTTTATTGATAAATATTGAATATATACAAATTTTGTGGTGATGAATAATTTAGAGACAAAGATTCAGTTATTAACACTCGACTCCGTCGAGTTATCAACACAAGAAATGTTTGTTTTTTTCGCTCTAGGGACTTAAGTGCAGGAAATATAAAGAAATAGGGGCTGAACTGAAACTTCTGAAACTTCAGGGGCTGAAATGAAAGAAAATGAAACTGTTAAGGGCTGATGTGTAAAATTTTAAGGGCTATTTTGAAATTAAAAAAAAAATGGGACTAAACTAAAAATTTATAAAGACTATGGGGTACCTAACTGTAATTATTCATAAGATATTAGATGATTTCCTGATTTCCTTTTTCCAAAAACTGGGAGAGAAAAGAGAGAGAGAGAAAGAAGAATAACCAGAGAGAGAGAAGAGAGAGAAAGAGAAGAAGAAGAAACAGAGTGACAAAGAGAGAGAAAGAGAAGAACTGAACCTGTCACAAAGAAGAAGAACTGAAGTCAGCGTAAGCCTTGATACGCCTCGAGACGCAAGACTTTGAGCCTCAACTGAATAAAGCCCAAACCTCTCAATTTCTCTGTGAGGTGCAAGCCTCGCTACAATTTACTCCCGTCTCGATCGCTTTTTCGATCATTGAGCATGAATTATTTGAACTCAAACATGACAATAGGGAATAAAGTTTACATAGAGTACATCAGCTGTTTCAGAGTTGAATATATTACACCAAAATTCATGCAACATAATTCCCCATATTCTCCCACAATCCAGCATACTTTAACATTTTAAGTTTTGGTTACATTTTCATTGGTAGAACAATTTCAAAATTATACATATTTTAATATAAACTAGATAATAGTTCCTAACCACTCATTTCTTTTTTAAGTAATTCCATACTCATAAACAAAACCTCTATTTCTTTTTTTTGCCTTTCCCTTTAGATCTAATATTCTCCAGCGCTATTTCTTCTTACTCATTGCAATTTTTTCCTCTAGGGAAAACTGAATCAAAGTACTCTGCCATGAAATGGCCTCTAGTAAAATACCCAAAAAAAATTTT
Organism: Panax ginseng; assembly: GCA_020205605.1. Classification (NCBI taxonomy): domain Eukaryota; kingdom Viridiplantae; phylum Streptophyta; class Magnoliopsida; order Apiales; family Araliaceae; genus Panax; species Panax ginseng. Next base: position 143,747,247 of record CM035134.1, on the reverse strand, counting down.
TTACTGTTTTATTAATTAGATTCTCTTTCTGAGCCAAAAGATCTCAAAGTATGCCTGCCAAATAACGACAAACCAAGGATAAGAATTTCAGATTTATGAATGACCCCATTCCTAACAAGCGATCAAGCAATAAACCAACTTTAATTTAGTTTCCAGCAGTCCAACCAATATACAAGACTGCAATCTCTAACCAAGAGTTGCGTAGTTGGGAACATCTTTAAAACCTCCACCCTACTTCTGTGGAACTGTTACAACCGAATTGGAATAGAAACTACCAAACTAATAGGAATGAAAATTTCCAGCAAGTTCATGACTGAACTAGTATCATTATTTCTATATAACCGGCAAAAAGCTGCAACAAATGATCACAATGAAATCATCACAAAATGGAACAAACTTGAATTTACTCACAGCCCATGCAACAAATTTGTGTCATGAAATATAGTGAAAAAAGTCTCAAGTAAAAACAAGGTAGAATTAGTAGGGAATAATATGAACACACTTCAAGTATCAAACAAGAAGATAGGCCATGATGTGTCTAGTTTAACTGCAAATACCGTTAAAAGAATTCAAAAGATGGTAAATGTATGTTATCTTCTTTAAAATCTCGAGAAAACTACCATGATTCACAAAAGACAATTCTACATTTAATTTGTTGTCTTAAAAAGAAAATTGTACAATTAAATGCTCATTCATATTTCAAGATAACAGTGATGATTATACCTCCAAAGTGATGACCCCGCGGAAATGTCGTTCTTCTTGTTTTTTTGTGTATCCAAGCTGCAAAACAAAAGTATATCATAAATTAGAAAGTAAATAAAAATGATCATCTGCAAGCAATGAAAAGGAACTCACAAATGAATATATATATACCTTGACATTTGTATAAAAGTGAGCATTATTGAATATTGTAATTTATAAAAAGGAAATATTACGCTGCAATCAAGTGATGTTAGATTACCCATGCAAGAGAAAAATTGCACACACTTTAAATATTAGAGGTTGGACATATCCTGACATGTACTTGACATATTTGTATCCTACTTTTTAGAGAGTACATTTTTTAAGTGTTCATATCAAGTAGTATTGGTATCTCATACATGTGGTCATACTTCAGATGCATCGAGGTGTTGGGAATAATCCCCAGGTGGAATAGCATGTATGCACATCCAATAAATGTTAAGCATTTACATAAATTATCTAAGAGAAATAGAGGTTGAAAACTATTTATAGAAAAATAAAAAGAAGTAAATTAAAAATAAATGCACCATCCTACATGATACTCTCTCCCTCCATCAAGAACAGTCCTATTTCTTTTAACCTTTTTCTTTTACTTTTTCAATTTTCTTTTAAAATATTAAGTTTAGCACATAACACACTAGTACATAATGTTTTCCTTATTTCCATAAATTAAATTTTAAAGCCTAAGAATTTATTATTGAGAGGAATTATGTTTATGCTGTCATATGCAAACCTTAATATTTGAAAGGGGAAAAGAACTCTCGTCATATAATTTACTGATGATACTAAAGTATTTTAATACTTCATTCAAGAATAGCTGATATATTAAAAATCCAACCTTTCCAGTTTTCTCATTTAAAACAAACCATCTCTTACTCCACCCATTTGTTTTTGCGCTCTTCTTCAATAAGAATCCTGCCAAGATAGAAATAAAACCTCAAGTAAAAGATAGGGTACCCACGCATATGAAAAAGAAATTTCATCCTTAAAAGCTACAGAAACTAATTGTCATATGAACTTCAATAAGACAACCAAATATTTCTACCTGAGGGTAGATAATGCAAAGTCCCAAGACTCCCAACCAGACACAGAATTTGCAAGAGAGTACAGAGCTATTGCGCCTATTATTTCTTTCAGAGTAGAGTCAAATTGTTGGGTCCGATACTTATATGGGTGAAGTGGGAAGCCAACCAACAATGTCAGGAACAATCAAGTGTTCAGCAAGAACAAGTGATTAATTTTCTACTTTACATGTATTTCAAACCATAAGATCTATATTCTACTACTTCCCCATACTAAAGAAAACCGAAATTTGTTAATCATGAAATCCAATGGGCAATTACAAGTTCAGGTTGCTGATTTATATGTCTTTCCTATCTTGTGCAGCTCAAAAATGACAAAAACTACAAGTGTTCAGATAAAAAATTCAACCATCAAATGGTTGATTTTCTATTTTCCATGTATCTCAACCCATAAGGTCTCTATTCTTTGGCTGCCATAAAAATCGACAAAGTCAATGCAAACATACAATAAAGTTTGTTCATGTAAGCCTTGCCACTCTTTAGCGCACTCCCAAAGATGGTTTTGACCCGCGAAGAATATAATCTTATGGGTAAGATCAGGCAGGAGGAATTCCGACCCAAATACTTGCCATCCAGAGTTTTTTGTCAGTTTTATTTTTGTATATAAAAGAGAATGTATATTAGAATAAAGAGTACAAAGAGGTGGACACAAAGTCACCAAAGAAGACAGAACGTGAAGACACAGTCATTTTTATATTATTTCCAGCACCCAAAGGATCCCATAGCCGATGCCCAAAGAGAAGCCAATCATGACACCCTAACACATACCTTGGATTACAGATCCTAATAGAGACTCATATGAGAGAAGCTCTTGATATTCATAAGATTCACTCCATATAAAATAAACTTCAGCTATGATAAACCAAAACCCACACAAGAAGAGCTTCCTTCCAGATCTAATGAACATACAGATAGTAGCAATGTTCAAAAAAGCTATAAGCGGTACGAAGTGTTTTTCTCCGGACGAGGCAAGGCGTAAGCCTCGAGGCAGAGCGAGGCAGAAGCCTCGATTTGAAAACATATATTATTGATAAATATTGAATATATATACAAATTTTGTAGTGATGAATAATTTAGAGAAAAAGATTCAGTTATTAACACTCGACTCCGTAGAGTTATCAACACAAGAAATGTTTGTTTTTTTCGCTCTAGGGACTCAAGTGCAGAAAATATAAAGAAAAAGGGGCTGAACTGAAACTTCTGAAACTTCAGGGGTTGAAATGAAAGAAAATGAAACTGTAGGGGCTGATATGTAAAATTTTAAGGGCTATTTTGAAATTTAAGAAAACTTTTGGAACTAAATTAAAAATTTATAAAGATTATGGGGGTACCTAACTGTAATTATCCATAAGAAGAGAGAGAAATAGAAGAAGAAATAGAGAGAGAGAGAAAGAGAAGAATTGAACCTGTCACCGAGAAGAAGAAGAACTAAAGTAAGGTGTAAGCCTTGATAACGCCTCGAGGCGCAAGGCTATGATGCGTAAGCCTTAACTGAATAAATCCCAAGCCTCTCGATTTCTCTGTGAGGCGTAAGCCTCGCTACAATTTACTCCCGCCTCGCCACGAGGCGCTCCTCGCACGCCTCGATTGCTTTTTTGGATAGTAGTAATTATTACACTTATATCTCAAAGTTGATAGATTACAGAAATGATAGAATCCTTAGAGAGCAATAGGTGAAGCTCATATAACCCAATCGAATAGAAAATTACTTCATTATAGGTCAACTTGAACATTCAAAAAACTACCGGACAATATAACCAATGAGAAATCTAAACTAACCTAAACTAAAATACAAGTCTAATCACAAAACTCGTGGAAAATTCAACTCAGATATATGCCAAAACTCATATATATGTATGTGTAAACATATATATTATATACTTATACATATATATATATATATATATATATATATATATATATATATATATCATAATTAATTAGAAACTTTGATATCTCCCTTCAGGCCTGCAGTCTTCAAGGTGGTCCCTCCGCACATCCTTTTCTCGATTGACCGGATTTATCGGATTTATCCTTCAACGATTTTAAGGTTCCCCAGTTTGTTGTTGGCCTCTGTTTGAGGACTAGTCGCCTAAAGTGGACCACAGAGAATTAATTAATTTAATGTACATATACAAGTAATCTTTTTGAAAATTGATCACTGATAGAGAGAAGTGAACATCTAGCTTAAATCAAAAATACTGAGTTACACAAAGATTAAGCAAAATGTGGTGTACCCTATTCAATATGGATTGTTCGCATCAACTCCCTTTTGGAAGATCGATTTTTTAACTCATCCTCACGCCTCACCGCCTATCCATCCCGGTAATGTTTTCACCATTTTAAACAGGAGAAATCAGAAGATCATTTCTATCTAAGAGTTTGAACCTAGAAAATTAGAAAATCAATGATAAAATTGAATGGGAAAATACTGCCACAACAAACAAATCATAGGGAATTCCATTCCAACAATTAGCTGCTGAAGGGAATGCTTCTTACTTCTTAGGAATCCAAGAATACAACAAACTGTCCCCATAAGAAATAAAAAAAAAATTGTCCAATTATTGTGCCTACCTCCTCTGAACCAGACGAATAAAGTGTTGTGGCGGGACAAAAGCACGCTCCATATCAACAAGTGCAACTACCATGTTCTTAGATTCATTTTTAAACCCATCAAGCTACCGTAATGCAATTGCCCACGACCTATTTATTCGATACACCAATCAAATTTTGACATAATACAAGTATGCAAACTTAATGCTGCCAATATAATACAAAGATTATGTAGCATGAAGCTGTAAGATATTGTTACCTCTCTCTTAAAAGGAGGATATCTTCCAAGCCCTGGGGTAGCATTTGCAGAAGCTGAAACTATATCCACAAGTACACGATGCACCTATTTTTGGTGGCCCATCCACAGTAGTTAACACAGTTGAAGTATAATGTATAGTGGAAAGGAAATGACAGGTATAAATGCATAACATCTATAATCATAGGTCCTGCAGGTGCTAAGAAGTTCCTAGACAAAAATGATCCATGAGTCCAACTTTGCAAGTTGTACTTTAAGCATAAATAGTTGTGCTCTTTTACATGTTGTTCAACTATTAATGCACACGAAGTACAAGATTGCTGACTCTTTTTTTTTCAAGGGACTGCTAATCCCCAGGTTTATCTGAATAAGATGTACAATAAAGTGTGGCTGATCTCAATAGGAAAAGGTTCTCTACACCAAAATGCTTTTAGCACACAGTAAAATTTGGTGCCCTCTCTACATCATATAACTTTTCCAAGTGTAAGCAAGCTAATGGGTATGATGTAATCAAAGTAATTGATCAATGTGAAGAAAAGAGCAATATGGCTAAGAACATAGTGACAAACATTGGACAGGACAATTATTTGCTTTTTTATAAATGATACTAGAAGAGTATAACCTGAACACATAATGGAACTATCTCCATAGCCTCTATTTCTCTACACCATTAAACATCTTGTTTATAATGACCATTCAGTCCACTTCCTAAGATCTAAACACTGGATGACCCAAAGACTCCGGCACATAATTAAGAAGTGAAAAGAGATGAAGCTAGAAATGTCAACTCCCAAGCCACTTTAATAGGAGTAACTAACACACACAAAAAAATGGCTTAACAAGCAAGCACATGAATAAACTAACTTGCCAAAAAAATAATAGTTGAACTAGAAAGCAGAAATATCTGTAAGGAAATGCAATGGAACTTAAAAGCAGAAATATCATCATATTGATGTGAAAGAAGTTTACCACAAAGGTTTACCTCATCAACACAAAGGCGTGATGGTTCTTTAGCCAGCTCTAAAACACCCTTTATTAAAGACCTTAATCCTTTTTCAGGAGATATAAGGTAAGGCTGATAACCATCTGCTTCTAGAACAACCTGATAGCAACATACATTACTAGTCATTAAATTAAAAAAGCAGAATCATAAGCAGACCTTCAACAAAAAATTTTAAAAAAAAACACTAAAATTGATAAAAACATACCCTCTTGACATTGTTTATATCAAAATGTTTGTCTAAAGGGAGCTGCTTAATCCTGTTGGGGAAGTTTCCCTCAAAACTAGCAACAATTTTCCATCCACTACCCTGCATAAATAAACAATTCAGCAGCTAAAAGAGGAGACAGAAGAATCTTAACTTTAAAGAACATAACATACCTTCAATATTTGAAATTGCATGATACCCATCTAAACCCCCATCCCCCAGCCGTATGGTGAATGGCTACAGTTCTTTTTCTTTTTTTTTGTAGGATGTTTGTTGTTTTTCTCTTGTAGTATCTATTTGGTTGAATGCATTATCCTATATATATAGTTATACACAAAAATATTTAATACTGAAATATGTGCCGAATCCCACGCCAGAATCCTATCTTTTAAGACTTGGCCAATCGTCGTACCCCCGTATCCAAACCAGTATCCTCGCACCCATATCTATGTTTCTTAGCATATTTATGACCCATTCGCTTTTAGACCTTTATACAATCACCATGAACGGTAGCTAAGTTCCCACTAAAGCTTCATATATCACCATATCCTCACTCTATAGAGATAGAATGCTCTTGGAATGTGCTCTTCATAAAACTTTTCATGGAACACTTCAATTAACTTTTTTTTATTTAATAAATTACAATTCAATATAACATAATATGTATGAATGATCCTGTATAAAGTACACGAATGTATAAGACATTTTTCTTTCTATATACTCACTTCACCAGTTGTAATATGCTGCAGAAATCTATCCTCAAATTCACGGCAAAGCTCCAAAGCTAAAGCTCTTGTGCCTTCAGAACTAGTAACCATTTGTTCACCAAGTCTTACCAATTCATCTTGTACTACTTGAGACTTGCCCTGAAGCCTGCACAAGTTGTAAGAGAAAGTATACTAAGAACTTAATGGAGAATCTTAACAGATAATTTCAGGGAATGCATAAACTTCAATATACGCTCATCCACCCATGAGTTTAAACTAAGAGCTGCATATATATTAGTATACATTAATTAAAAAACACGGAATTTCTCAAACATACAACAAGGTTAAAAGTAGGTTTTATATTGATAACAGTAAAAGCATTACTTTGCTTTAAATGCCTTCTTGTGAGGAAGAAACATTCACTAATTACTGTGGGAAGGAAAAAAAAACACACCGAACAAAATTAAGTAAAGACAATATAAAAAAATTATTCAACCACAAATTACTAATTAGGAAAGAAACTATACCCCGATAGGAGATTCGGGACCCTGACTTTCATACGGTTGCGAATCTGCTGAGCAAGGGTCTCCACCAAAGCTAATCTACCAAGCTTGCTTTGAGGAGCTCCTGTTAATATTGACTTTAGGCTTTCACTCTCAGCACGCCAAGCAGTTTCTAACGAATTATCGGATCCAACACTGCCTGACTGAGCAGATGCTATAGAAACAGATTGACCTATCAACGCAACCCATGGGATATCAGATGTACTTCGTGGTCCTTGATTCAATAGAAGAGCCTGAACAGCTGCAAGAACTTTTTGATCAGAAGCTGCTTGGTCTATTTTACTAATTACACCAATGGTTCTTGTACCTACAATAAACAAACAACCCCACTCAGTCATTACATTTTATAAAACTAAAAGGAAAATAATAAAAAAAAATTCTTATTTTCACTAAGAAAATCAAGATGTGGCATTCATAGTGGACTCACTTTCACCATCATATTCCTTTGCAATTCTAAGGGCTTTAGCAGATGAAATATCTGGTGCCTGGGAAGCAGGAATTATAACTAACAAGATTGCATCACTGTGTTCGGCATACTTGCTCTGCAAGAAAAAACTAATTATCTTACAAAAAGATATAATGCATCTTTTGTGGAATCATGTGTAATTGTAAAAGATGAACATAAATATAATCTATTTAGCAGAAACTCACCAATGAATCATCAAGATTTCCTTTATCCACTCCAGGTAAATCAACCAATTTCAATGGAGGAGCTAAATTGCAATGAAACAAAAAAATCAAAATAAATGAGAGTTGTATTATACAATATACAGATAACTGAAAAAAACAGCACCAAAATACGCAAATATTTCAAAATAAGCAAGTGGTTATAAAATATTCATTATTGTCGGGGAATATTCGTTTGGTCGAGGAATATTCAGATCTTGTGGGAATATTCGCATAACAACTAGCCTTGATCGTATGTATGGGCCCTATAACGGAAAGCGATTGGAGAAAAGCGACAAGAATAAGTTGTTTAAAAATAACGGCGTAGTAGTTATTCAGATTAATCTTTGTTAAAATACTAAATTGGTGAAAACACAAGAAGATTACGGTATTGCACAAATTATTGATTCTTACGTAAGAAGGCCTTTACTCAATAATTGTTACGATAATTATTATTCGGTATTTTATTTTATTGATTCAATAATTCTTTGTGTTGATATTTTATATTCTTTGTTGTTTCAATAATTGTCACTACACAAAGTATTTTTCATTATCGAAGCAATAATTCATATTATCTAAATAATATTATTGGATAACATTATTGGCAATGTCTAGAAAGTTACATCTAAGGAGAGGTTTGGTCACCTAATTGCGCAAGATAAGGAGAAATTCTTATTGGAAAGCCCCTCTTTCACTGAACCGCACTGGTTGTCAATATTGTGATTCGTAATATTATTCGTGAATAATTAATTATTGATTTATATGATGAGAAAAATATTGATTTTATGTGGATATAGATGGAGAAAATTTTTAATGTGACAATTGTTGAAAATTAAAATTTTATTTTTTACGATAAAATAATTCATTTAAATATATTATTATATTTTTAATAATATAATAATGGTGATATTTTACAATTAATGTGTGATATATGAGTATCTGAGGAGAAAGAGTATTTTTGTTGCAATAAATGTTTAAAACATGTTAAACATGTAAATTGGACCCCATTTCTTGACTCAAATTTGATTATAGCTTTTTGTAAAATCGCTTGCGTTTATGGATTTCGGTCAATTTCTGTTTAGAATTTGGAAAAACTTTCTTCTGTAAAGTTGTAGAGAATTGAATTTCCTATAAAAGCACGCGAGATTCGAATTTTCTGACAAAAGGCTATTTATTGTGAATTATTGAAGTTCTGAAGCTCCGAAATAATTAATTTTTGAAGTTTTAAATATTTTTAATAAGAAAGACATTTTTTTTGAGTTAGGCAAGGTGAGTCACTCTTGGTGGCTGATGGTTTGAATCAAATTTTGGGTGCGTAGGAATTTAATAAATATATATTAATATTTTATTAAATTTTCTGCTTTGGTGTTCAAGCATTTTCTATAAATAGGGTCTTAGGTTAGAATTGAAAATCACACGAAATTGAAGTTTTCTCTCTATATTATCGAGCGTATTCTTGTGAGTATTTTGAGTATACTTTGAGTATTGCTATATCTGATTGCAAGTTCGAGTTATAGCTTATATCCGGTATTAGGTTAAATCTTGTCTTTTTCCGAGGTAAGGGATATTTTTTTTCCGTAATGATATTATTTCTTCAATATCATTATCTTTGAAATATTGATCTGAAGTTTTATCAAATTTAGAACTTTTGGTGTGAGATTCTTATTCACGATATCTGACTTTATCCACGTATACGACACTATTCACGAATACGACACTATTCATCGAAAAATGAAAATTTTCCCTTTTCGTCTAAAATATCTATTGTGGATACTAGCTTTGATTGTATCCATGTTTTGATCATTCTTAAATTTTACACCACTATGATTATTTTTGAGGTATTTTTGGACATGGATAAAACAAAGTACGAATTCTCAATCCTTAATCCTTGTCATTTTGTTTCACTGGATTCGTTCTTTAAAAATATTTTTCATCATCCTTAGTCTTAAATGATGATATTATTGAATATCTTTGGCCTGTAGTGCAAAGATGAATGATTTTTGATGAATATCTTTGGCCCGTAGTGCAAAGATGAACAAGTGTTTAGATGAACATGACCAACTGATGAATATCTTTGGCCTGTAGTGCAAAGATGAATATTTGATTCGGATATATATTGATTGATGTTACTGAGGATAAAAGATGAGCGATGAACTTTTAAATTCATATATAGAAGATAGTAGTTTGCATTCTCTACTTAACTCTTCTAATGAATTGTTGTTTCATTGCGATTGTTGATTTAAAACTTGTTGTCTATTGTATTCTATTAGATTTTTCCTGTTGAAGACTAATGATAATTTGTTGTATATTATCTTAGTCATAATATTTTTTTTCTTGGGCTAGTTGAGCTCACCCTTTTCCTTTTTGTTCCATTTTTTTCTTCTCGGGGAGGCGAGAATATAAGCGAAAATGCAGTGGGGGGTATGGAATGAAGGTTACAGAGAGAGTTGTTTAGTAGTCCTCACCATTATTGTAAAATAATGTATCAATAAATATGATGAGGATTTATTAGAGTATAGATATTGTTTAGAAGATAATATTTGTATTCAAACTCACAGCAGTTTTGTTGTAATAATAAAGTTGTAGTTGTTTACATACCATGTATTGTGACTTTCGAGAATGGGTGATGTATACCTATTTTGGGTGCGTCACGGTTGGTATCGAGCTTAGGGATATGATCTCTGGCGGAGATCGGGAATAGAACTAGGAGGGAGAGGCGAGTAAATCCTTCGCTAGTGTGTCATACCTAAGCTTATTTGTTAGTTGGTCGAGTATATAGGGATATTATGTGATATATTGATTTCCTTAATTAACCCTTGTTTTATGGCAAGATTTGAGAATGTCGATCGAGAATATTAACAATGGAAATGAGCCAGTGGAGACGCTTTGTACTCACCAACGAGGAGAAGCGTGCAACATTTAGTAATGTTCTCTCTGTGAAAAACACCACCGAAAGCGAGATGATGAGCGAGGGGATATTTAGAAGCTTTTTGAGTTCATGCAAAATCGACGAGGAGACTCGTGTTCAAAATATAGGAGGAAATGATAGCAATTCACGGGTTGTCACGAGCCAAGCGATTCAAAGAGTTGGGACCACGAATTTAAGGGAAAGCGAGATCCAATCATGGCGGAAACATGGGTCAAGCAAATTACCAAGATATTCGATGTCTTGGGATGCGGAGAACAGAAGGTTCCATTCGCCACCTTTATGTTCCGTGGCGAAGGCGAGACTCTTGGTGGGAGAATGAAGTGAAGCCATCCCGTCAAGACTCAAGATGTCTTGGGAGACATTTGAAACTATTTAATGACAAATACTTTCACGAAAGTGTTCGTCTATATGAAGGAAGTGGAGTTCATCGATTAGAGCAAAACAACATGACAATGTCTCGAAGACGAGGCAAAGTTTGCGAGTTATCCGAGTTTGCACCTCATTTGGTGGAGAATGAGGAGCGATGACGCGGATGTTTCTTAGAGGTTTGAAACCCAGATACGTCGAGTATCTCATTTCTCATAAATTTTCTCTCTACCGGATGTTGTAAAAAGGGCTCAATTATTAGGCGAGATAACGAAGTACGGCCAATTTGAGGACCACAACCAGGATCATCTAGGAGATAGCGATCAACAAAACAACGATAACCAACGGAGAAAGAAAAAGAGCGGACAAAAATGGTAACCACACACGGTGGTAATCATAGCCATGAAAATAGAAAAAGCGAGTGTCCGGAGGAGATTTTAAAAGAGGAGATTTAACAACGACCATGTGAAGACGACACCGACCAAAGAAGAATCGGTTCAAGGAGGAGCGAACGACCACCGGTCGTATCTACAAATGCGGAAAAGATGGAAATATCAGTCCAAACTGCCCACAACAGTTTAAGGTATGCTATAATTTTGGAAAGGAAGGACATATAGCTCGGGATTGTACGGTAGCGAAACCTAGTTCAGCGGGGACGGTGACTCAAAAGATTATCGAAAAAGTCAAAGTCAGCGATTCACGGAAGCGTTTGTTATGGTGGTCAAAATCGAGGAACCCAAACGAGGTGATCACGGGTAAGCTAATCATAAATTCTTGTGAAGTTTATACTTTTACTAGATCTGGGTCTTTACCCATTCATTTATCTCTCCTACTTGTGCTCAACGTTTAAATTTGACTCCGGAAAAATTAGACTTTGACCTATCTGTGGAAACTCCATTAGGAGAAACTTTCATCACATCCACTGTTTATAAATCTTGTTTGATTCAAGTTGGCACCATCACCTTACCTGTTGACCTTATCTCTTTAAAGATACTTGCTTTTGATGTGATTTTAGGGATTGATTGGTTAACTACTCATCATGCCAAAATTGATTATTTTCGTAAGGTTGTTAGTTTTTATATTCCTAACCAACTTGACGTTGTTGAATTCAAACAACTAAACCATTAAAATCAATCAACGTCATATCTAATCATAAAGCTATTCTTTTTTATTGAAAAGCGGATGTCAATCTTTCTTAGCCCATGTTATGGATTTGAATAAAGACACGTCAAATTTGAATAATATTTCTGTTGTTATTGACTTTCCGACGTATTTCACGAAGAACTTCGGTCTACCCCGAGCGTGAAGTTGAATTCTTTATTGATCTTGAACACGGTACAAAGCCCATTTCTAAAACCCCATATCGAATGACTCTATTGAACTTCGGGAGTTAAAGGTCCAATACAGGAATTATTGGACATCGGTTTCATTAAATCCCTAGTACATCTCCTTAGGGGTGTTCTGTTTTATTAAGTAAAGAAGAAAGGCGGGAGTATGCGACTTTGTATTGACTATCGGGAATTGAACGATGTCACCATCAAGAATAGGTATCCTCTACCTCGTATTGATGACTTGTTTGACCAGTTGCAAGGGGCACATTTTTTTTCAAAGATCAATCTTCGTTCTGGATATCATCAGCTGAAGATTAGAACTGAGGATATTCCAAAGACTGCCTTTAGAACTCGGTACGGGTATTATGAATTCTTAGTTATGTCTTTCGGATTGACTAATGCTCCTGCGGCTTTCATGGATATGATGAATCGAGTATTCAAGGAATATTTGGATCAATTCGTTGTTGTCTTTATTGATGACATCCTCATATATTCCAAAAGCTGTGAAGATCATGAGCACCATTTGAAGCTGGTACTCCAAAGTCTTCGTGAAAACAAGCTTTATGCCAAGTTGAAGAAATGCGAGTTCTGGCTTGAGGAAGTAGCATTCCTTGGGCACATGGTGTCGAAACATGGAGTATCTATTGATCCGGCGAAGATTGAAGCAATACAAAGTTAGAGCAGCCAAGTCGATTGATGAAGTACGTAGTTTTTTGGGCTTAAATTTGGTTATTATCGGAGATTCGTGGAAGGGTTTTCTCGAATCGCTACTCCATTAACCCAAATTAACTCGGAAGGATACAAAATTTGTTTGGAGCGAAGAATGCGAGAAGAGTTTCCAAGAGCTTAAGAGGAGACTTATTTTTCATTTTGTTCTAACAATACCATCCGGTTCGGATGGATTTGTTATCTCTGATGATGCTTGAGCAAAGGGTTAAGATGTGTTCTCATCTGGCGTGGGAAAGTCATAGCCTATGCCTCATGACAACTTAAAGAGTATGAGAGAAATTATCCTACTCATGATCTAGAGTTGGCAGCAGTCATTTTCGCACTAAATATATGGAGGCACTATCTATATGGGGAGAAAGTGGAGATATATTCAGACCATAAAAGCCTTAAATATTTCTTCACTCAAAAAGAACTCAACACGTGCGGTAATGACGTTGGCTCGAGCTATTGAAAGACTACGACCACACTATTGATACCATCCGGAAAAGCGAGCGTGGTGGCGGCGTGTTGAGTAGAAGATCATATCACGAGGAATGAGTGCGATGATGTCAAGTATATGATAGAGCCAACTTTAATAGAAAAAGTTAAGGTTGCTCAAGCCAACCCAGGCCGGAGCTAATGTATATGAAGAAGAAAGTACAAGAAGGAGTTATTCAGGAAGCGAGAATTGATGAAGAAGGAATACTTCGAGTCCACTCCGGACTTTGTGTTCCTAACGACTACGATTTGAAGTACAAGATTATGATGGAGGCACAATACACCATTTGCAATCCATCACGGAAGTACTAAAATGTATCGTGATCTTGACATACATTTTGGTGGAACAATATGAAGAGAGAGATTGCAAAGTTTATCTCGATGTGTTTAACTTGTCAATGTGTAAAAAGCGGAGCATCTAGTACCTAAGGGTCCGTTGCAACCACTTGAGATTCCGAAATGGAAGTGGGAACACATTACCATGGATTTCGTTACAGAGGTCTTCCTACGGTTTCTCAAGGCATCAATGTTATTTGGGTTATTGTTGATAGATTAACCAAGTCTACTCATTTCATTCTTTAGCGTCACGGAGACTTATTCCTTGAACGTCTTGTTAGTATATATGTAAATGAGATTGTGAGGTTGCATGGCATGCCAAGTATCCATAGTTTTGGATCGTGACCCAAGATTCACTTCAAGATTTTGGGTTAGCTTGCAAAAAGCTATGGGCACGGATTCTACGATTGATTCGGCATACCATCCTCAAAGCAGACGGACAATCGAGAGGACTATTCAAACTCTTGAAGATCTATTAAGACTACGTGTCCTGAGACTTCAAGAGGCGGTTAGGATAAGTATTTATCATTGGTGGAATTCTCCTACAACAACGATTATCGAGGCAAGTATAGGTGTGGCTCCATTGAAGCATTATATGGACGAAAATGTCGCTCTCCGGTATGTTGGGACGAGGTGGGTGAAGCAACATTGTTGGGACCGAGGTTGATACGTATGACTACGGAAAAGATCCAAATGATTCGACAAGCGTATACAAGCAACGAGGATCAACAAAAGAGTTATGCGAGATCTTCATCAAAAGGCGTGGAATTTAGAATTGGGGATCACGTGATTATTTGCGTGTAGCTTCGTTGAAGGGAGTTACAAGATTTGGGAAGCGAGAAAAGCTCAATCCACGATATATTGGTCCATTTTGATTCTTGACCGAGTAGGAAATGTAGCCTATAGACTCGCGTTACCTCCGAGTATGTCTCGTGTTCATAATGTGTTTCACATATCATGCTATCAGTAAATATGTGAAAGACCGAACCACGTTATAGAGTTAGAACCGGACGAGATAATAGAAGACTTAACGTATGAGGAGGTACTGTCAAGATCTTGGATAGGAAGGAGCATGTCCTACATACGAAGGTTATACCACAAGTTAAAGTTTTTGTGGAGGAACCATGCTATTATAGAAATGACACAGGAATTGGAAAGCGGAAATTAAAGCGAGGTATCCTCACCTTTTGAAAACACCGAGTACGTCACGTCAATTTCGAGGACGAAATTTCATAAGGAGGGAGGTTGTAAGACCCCAACTTATTATTAATGAAATTTAATTTTCTCTATTTATTATTTTGAAATAGTAAGGGTTGATTTGATTAATGTGGATAGTTATGGGTAAAATACGCAAATATTTCAAAATAAAGCAAGTGGTTATAAAATATTCATTATTGTTGGGGAATATTCGTTTGGTGAGGAATATTAAATCTTTGTCGGGGAATATTTATGCGACTGGTAGCTAGACCATGTGTGGGCCCCATAACGGAAAAGCGATTGGAGGAAGAAAAGACAATAATAAGTTGTTTAAAAATAACTAGCGTAGTTATTCTGCAGATTATCTTGTTAAAATACTAAATTGGTTAAAAACACGAAGCTTTGCGGTATTGCACCAATTATTGATTCTTACGTAAAGGCCTTTACTCAATAATTATTACGATAATTCTTTATTCGAGTATTTTATTTTATTGATTCAATAATTCTTTGTGTTGATATTTTATATTCTTTGTTGTTTGATAATTGTCCACTACACAAGTATTTTTCATTATCGAAGCAATAATTCATATTATCTGAATAATATTATTGGATAACATTATTGACAATGTCTAGAAAGTTACATCTAAGAAGAGGTTTGGTCACCTAATTGCGCATGAGTAAGGAGAAATTCTTATTGGAAAGCCCCTGCTTTCCTGGGGCGCTGATTGTCGATATTGTGATTCCGTAATATTTCGTGAATAATTAATTATTGATTTATATGATGAGGAAAATATTGATTTTATGTGGATATAGATGGAGAAAAATTTTAATGTGACAATTGTTGAAAATTAAAATTTTATTTTTTTCGATAAAATAATTCATTTAAATATATTATTATATTTTAATAATATAATAATGGTGATATTTTACAATGAATGTGTGATATATGAGTATCTGAGGAGAAAGAGTATTTTTGTTGCAATAAATGTTTAAAACATTTTAAACATGTCAATTGGACCCCATTTCTTATTTGAAATTTGATTATAAAGAAGTAAAATCGTCTGTTTATAGATTTTGGTCAATTTACATTTGGAATTTGGAAAAACTTTCTTTCCGCAAAGTTGTAGAGAATTGAATTTCCTATAAAAAACGCGAGATTGAATTTTCCGACAAAAGGACTATTTATTGTGAATTATTGAAGTTCGAAGCTCAAAATAATTAATTTTGAAGTTTTAAATATTTTAATAAGAAAAACATTTTTTTTGAGTTAGGCAAGGTGAGTCACTCTTGGTGGGTGATGGTTTGAATCAGATTTTTGGGTGCGTAGGAATTTAATAAATATATATTAATATTTTATTAAATTTTACGCTTTGGTGTTCTAAGCATTTTCCTATAAATAGGGTCTTGGGTTAGAATTAAAAAAATCACACGAAATTGAAGTTTTTCTCTCTATATTATCGAAGCGTATTCTTGTGAGTATTTTGAGTATACTTTGAGTATTGCTATCTGGTGCAAGTTCAAGTTATAGCTTATATCCGGTATTCCAGTTAAATCTTTGTCTTTCAGAGGTAAGGGATATTATTTTTTTTTTCGTAATGATATTATTTCTTCAATATCATTATCTTTGAAATATTGATCTGAAGTTTTATCAAATTTAGAACTTTTGTGTCGGAGTTACTATTCACGATACTCATGACCTTTATCCACGTATCGACTTTATTCACGAATACGACATTATTCATCGAAAAATGAAAATTTTCCTTTTCGTCTAAAATATCTATTGTGGATACTAGCTTTGATTGTATCCATGTTTTGATCATTCTTAAATTTTACACCACTATGATTATTTTTTTGAGGTATTTTTGGACATGGATAAAAACAAATACAATTCTCAATCCTTAATCCTTGTCATTTTGTTTCTTTGGATTCGTTCTTTTTAAAATATTTTTCATCATCCTTAGTCTTAAATGATGATATTCTTGAATATCTTTGGCCTGTAGTGCAAAGATGAATGATTTTTGATGAATATCTTTGGCCCGTAGTGCAAAGATGAACAAGTGTTTAGATGAACATGACCAACTGATGAATATCTTTGGCCTGCAGTGCAAAGATGAATATTTGATTCCAGATATATATTGATTGATGTTACAGGGATAAAAGATAGACGATGAACTTTTAAATTCATATATAGAAGATAGTAGTTTGCATTATCTACTTAACTCTTCTAATGAATTGTTGTTTCCGCTGCAGTTGTTGATTTAAAACTTGTTGTCTATTGTATTTTATTAGATTTTTTCCCGTTGAAGACTAACAATAATTTGTTGTATATTATCTTAGTCATAATATTTTTTTACTGTGCTAGTTGAGCTCACCCTTTTTCTTTTTGTTCCATTTTTTTCTTCTCAGGAGGCGAGAATATAGCGAGTACGAGTCGGGGTATGGAATGAAGGTTCTAGAGAGAGTTGTTTAGTAGTCCTCACCATTTTTGTAAAATAATGTATCAATAAATGTGATGAGGATTTATTTGAGTATAGATATTGTTTAGAAGATAATATTTGTATTCAAACTCACAGTTTCTTGTTGTAATAATAAAGTTGTAGTTGTTTACATACCATGTATTGACAACTCGAATGGGTGATGTATACCTATTTTGGGGCGTCAAGTCTTATTCACGATATCTGACTTTATTCACGAATACGACACTATTCACAGAAAAATTAAATTTTCTTTTATGTGTCCAAGATTGTATATTATGGTTCCTATCTTTGATTATATCTATGTTTTGAACTTCATTTTTGAATTCTGCTCCACAATAATGGAGTATTTTTGAACTTGAATTGTCTAAAATATGAATCCTTAATATTTATTCTTTTGTCTCACTGGATTCGTTTTTTTTAAAATATTTTTCATCATCCTCAGTCCTAAATGATAATATTACTGAATATCTTTGACCTGTAGTGCAAAGATTAATTATTTTCTGATGAATTTTTTGGCCCGTAGTGCAAAGATGAACAGGTGTTGAGATGAACATGACCAACTGATGAATATCTTTGGCCTGTAGTGCAAAGATGAATATTTGATTTAAGATGAATAATGATTGATGTTATAGGGATAAAATATTGATGATGGACTTTTAAATTCATAGATTATAGTAGATTTCATTCTCTACGTAACTCTACTATGAATTGTTATTTCCGCTGCAAATATTGATCTGAAACTTGTTGTCTATTGTATTCTATCAGATTTTTCCCTGTTGAGGACTAACGATAATTTGTTGTACATTATCTTAGTCATAATATTATTTACTGGGCTAGTTGAGCTCACCCTTTTTCTTTTTGTTCCATTTTTCTTCTCAGGAGATGAGAATATAGCGGGAACTAGTCGGGATGTGGAGTGATGGTTCAAGATAGTTATTTTAGTAGTCCTTACTATTCTGTAAAATAGTGTATCAATAATTTTAATGAGAACTTTATTTGGGTGTGAATATTGTCTAGATGACAATATTTGTATTTAAACTCACAGTATATGTATTGTCGTATTTTGTGCGACAATTGTATTAATAAAGTTGTAGTTATTTACACATACCATGTATTTATTGTTCGAATGGGTTGGATGGAATGAACCTATTTTGGGGACGTCACCTACACGCCCTCTCCTCCTCTCTATTTTTAGCGTTGACAATCTATCTTCCCTTTAGATTATGTATTATCGGAGGCACGAATAATACGGCTAGTATCATATATTATAGATGGAGAAAGTATTGTTTAACGCAATTTATTGAAAAATGTCTCGTTAGAATTTAGTTTTAGGGGCACTTGTCATTTCCAGCATTTTAAACGTTGCTGTATTAATTATAGTTTTTGTTTAGTTTTTTTTTTAATTTTTTTTTTGGCTATTTGGCGGTCTCTTGGTCTTGTTTGCAAAAATTATAAATTTGAGATGAAATTATATTACTACTCATATTCATGGATAACTTAAAATAATTTAATGTTATGTTTATTTTGTTCAGAATTATTTAAAAGATTGTATAAAAACTTATCGATCCTTACTATTAATAATAAATATATTATATTCTCATTAGTTTAAGGATAGATAGATAGGATACGATACATCGGTATTTTTAAACAATATTAAATGTTACTATTGCTTACAAATTTTTGATCCCGAATGATATGAATTATAATACCTAATTAGACATTATATTAAATAATTCCATTTTAAGTTATTTTATTATTCCAGAACCAATAGTCTCAAGTCTATTTTTAAAAATAAACAAATAACTTTGAGATTAATAGTATTTATTAATTACTATTTATATCCATAAACAAACAATTACTATTTATCTAAATTACTAAACAATAAATATTATTTGAAATAAATCCTTTTTATTACTCCTAAAGTTTATTAAAATATTTTATTTCCACACCACCCAAAAGCGCCCGCCCGCCCGCTCGTTTGCTTACCGGCCCGCTTGTATAGATATAGATAGATTGATTTTGGGTTGTCACCGAAACTCAAATCGAATTGTTTTTTTTTTAAAATTTTTTACTCTGCTGAATTTACTCAGCTAAATGTACAACGGAATCGGATTACAAACCCCTCGGGGTTCGGGTACCACCGGCCACATACAGAGCAACAAGTTCTCCGTCGCCAAATCCACGAACAAGGTGAACGTTAAAATCGACGCGGCCGTGGCGGAGAGAATTGAGCCTCGCGGCGCCACCAACAAGGAGATTCTCGAGCACGAACGCAAGCGCCAAATCGAGCTTAAGCTGGTAGTCCTTGAAGACAAGCTCATGGATCATGGTTATTCCGATGATGAGATCGCCAAGAAGCTCGACGAGGCCCGCCGGAATTTGGAGTCCGGTGGTAACTAACATTAATAGTCTTCATGATATGTAGATGTATGTGTATATATTTTTACTGAATGTTTTGCATAAACATGGTACTGAAGTTTTAGGTGACACACCCCTATTGGGAGCATTGAAGACAACTATTTCTTATGTTTTCAGAAGTAAAGTGATGCTGTTTTTGTTTTGGATCATTTATTTTTAAACTAAAAATGTTATTGCTCATTACTATTAACTTTTTTATTATGACATGAGTGACAAGAATGGCTTGTAATTGTAGTGGCACAGGGTTTATTGTTCTAACCTTTACTAACCTTTAATGCAATGTAATTTTTGTATGCTTCATTTTTTTCCCTGCCACTGTTACAATACTCAGCAATGCTTTAAATTTTTAGAATTATGGGCAGTAGTTCAGCAATCAAAAGTTTTCGAATGGTGTTTATTTCAGTGTTTTGGGTTTTGTTTTTATATCTACACTGGTATTAGTTTCAAATGGATAGCAGTTTCGTAGTTTCTGCTCATAGATATACTTGTTTTTCAGATGTTGCAAGTTGTAACTACATTTAGACGTTGTTACAGTTATCGTTTGCCAAAATAGCTTAAACAAGTGTGTGATTTTGAGGTTTCTGTTTTTTTGTGTTTGGCAAATTACCTTACCATTCGGGGTTGCCTGTTTAAATCGGCAAAGCAGGCTAGTGGAAAATTGTTTATTGTCTAGAAGCCAATGGCATGGATGGTCGTAACTTTGAGTGTGTTAGTTCCCGTTCTTTGTTCAGTTTTTATACCTGGTGTTTTTTGCATAACTATGGATTACTATCTATTAGAAGACGTTTGTAGTTTGCTAATATGTTTCACATGGAATAGCTATCTACTATTTTGTCCCAACTTTCTCATATATAAAGTCATTTCATTTTCTTGTGTTACGTCATGGTTACTTGGGTGGTTGTGCAAGTTTATATTCCAGTGGTCGTCCTGCTGAAGATACTGATTCACGGACTATATTCATTAGCAATGTAAGACCTATACCCATGCTGTGAAACTTGGCTACTAATATTGATTTCTACATTCTGACGTAGTTGCCTTTTCTACAGGTTCATTTAAAATTTTTGGAGATGGTTCTAAAAGTGGTTATCGTAATGGATGCAGCAACAGGGCAACCTAAAGGGTAAGATTCTTCATATGCAAGTTCTAATTTGTATTCTGAATTTTATATCATTATATGTCCTTGAGTTTTTAGTCATGATATACTAAATTGTTGTGCATAACAAGGTCAGCCTATGTAGAATTCAAGAGAAAAGAAGCAGCGGAACATGCATTATCCCAGGATGGTACCTCCTTCATGTCGCATATTCTCAAGTTATGTAACATTGGGACGTTGGTGTTGCAATTTTTGAAGCATAGGATTTTCTAATTATATGCATCAGTCTGCAGGCATCTTGTTAGTTTGGGTTGTGTTTTCGTTGATACTGGTATTATTTTTACTATACTTAATGATGGCCTTTTTCATCCAATTTTTGAACAACCTATTATGTTGACATAGTGTGACGAATAATGTTATATATGCCTACAAGATTTCAGAGTTGAGTGGTCAGGATGGTTCAGTGTGATGACCATTATCTTTCTACTGTTGTGCATTAAGTAGTGAGCTTGGTGTTCACCACTGATAAATGTTGAAACCCTTGGTAATGAATTGCTTCCGCTGATTGCATTATGGTACCGCATTAGGTGTTATGGGTCTTGATTTGTCGAGTTTTACTAATTACTCTGACATTATGCCATTACATTTCAGCGTAGGTTTGAGCATATGCAAGATGATCCTTGAGAGGATTGGACTTTCAGACTGTCGGGATTTGAAGGCTGTACTGGACTTCTTATGTGCAAACTAAATGAAAATTTTCCATTGGTTTCCAAACCAGATGCAAGTTTATCACTGTTTAGTTATTTTGTTCTTGTAAAACTGACATTTATTTAAATACACTTGTTGAAATGCTTCGTTTTGGTGACCGTGAGTTTTACAAAGATTTGTGGAATGCAAAAACAGTAGAAGAGGTAGTTTTCATATGTTGTGAAATGTTTGGCTTTGTAAAAATAATTTACATTCATACATTGCTGAGTTTTGCTGCTCTTCTTTTAATATTTTATGCATATCCTGCTTTGGCTGCTATCACTAGTAATGGAGAATGTGGAATATGGTATGTCATAATTATCTCTCTTTTTTCTTCTTTAGTTATGTGATTGCATTGTTTTTCTATATATTGACGAATGAAAGCATATTTATATATTATGATATCCGTCTTTTGGTCTGACCAGAATGTTCCTAATTGCAGCCTGTTCATAAATGGATGGTCCGTCATATATATATTTTCCATGCTTAAGAAATGGTATTCCTAAGGTAATAGACCTTCCCTTTAAGATTTCAAGCAGGGTGTACAGGAATTTCCTCTTACTTCTTTCTTTGTTAGTAGCTTGGTTTTGTTCCGCGATTGGGTTTTATGAAGTTGTGTTCATCCATTGTTACCTGCTGATACAGGGAGTTGCTGTTGTAATTGCCTTCCTCATATCTGTCATATTTCATGAGGTATGATCCAATCTTTCAATCTCTTATGTGTAGTAAAAGCGGCATGATATTGTCATAGAGCAATTCATAAAGCCAAAGCACATGCTGCCTGTATATATAGTCTTAAGAGACTCGATTGCTCTAAAGTAGGTTCTCTTTGATGCTTGTTAGTACATTTGATGACTACATTTGGCCATATGAAAACATGAAAAAAGAAAAAAAATTAAAATAAAAGTTTTTTTTGACGGAATTTTCTGTGGGTGCATAAGCATTTTTTAGCCACGTGTCGCTTCCATGTCATCAATTTTTGATGTGGTACTATCAATTATACATAATAAGAAAAAAAAAATTAAAAGATTACTCTCCTAATTGAAAAAATTGGGAAGACAATCTCAAAGTGGAAAAAAATTAAGAGTTTAATCACTTAATTGAAAAAATTGAGAAGACAATCTTCAAAGTGAAAAAAATTAAAAATTTAGGGTATTAATTCATATTTAGGCCTTTTTTTTATTGTAATGGGAAGCAATTATTAATTATTCTTCATGTTCAAAAGTAAGCAATTACTACTATTTATCTGAAATATCAAATAATAAATTTAGTTAGTAATAAATCCATTTTAATTACTCTAAAAGTTTATTTAAAATTGATCTTAAGCTGGTAGTCCTTGAGGTCCGCTTGGTAGTGACAAAAATTATAGTATTCATGATATATATATAGATGTATGTGCATATATTTATACTAAATGTTTTGCATCAATATAGTATTGAAATTTTTAGTTGTTGTATCCTCTATTGGGAGCATTGAACTGCTTTTTCTGTTTTCGGAAGCTAGTAGAAGTAATGCTGTTTTTGGCTTCATAGAACTGTTATATAACGTTCGTAATCTAACGTACGTGTATTTCTTAATTTGTATATTTAAGAAAATAAATATTTATTTTTATTAATTATACTGATAAGCTAGCCATGCACTCTCAAAACCGAAATCAATCTAAACTAATTAATAAGCACTTAACTAATTCAGCACCATATAATTAACAAGAAACAGACAAAAAATGGAAAATCCAATAAAACAAATACTATACCAATGAAGAAGTATGGTATTTGATTTACGTCTTGCCTTCTTGTTTCTACCTGAGGGTAGATAATGCAAAGTCCTATTATTTCTCCCAACCAGACAGAGAATTTGCAAGAGGGTACTACAGAGCTATTGCGCCTATTATTTCTTTCAGAGTAGAGTCAAATTGTTGGGTCCGATACTTATATGGGTGAAGTGGGAAGCCAACCAACAATGTCAGGAACTATCAAGTGTTCAGTAAGAGCAAGTGATTAATTTTCTACTTTACATATACCATAACATGTGAAGGTAATGTTCTTCAGGGTAGCAAGCAGGTGTACAATACAAAAAAAGAACAAATAAACGTCCAAAAAAACTCATCAACGTCCAAAAAAAAGTTCCTAGACCAATTCAACATAGAAATCAACAGTCACGATTCAATCTAACCCATAAAAATTCAATAGGATAGAACCAATTCATCTTAAACAATCATCAAAACTCATCAACGCCCAAAAAAAAGTCCCCTAGACCGACCCCCAAACATCTAAACTTTCAATTCAAACACTAATAGATGAATTTCATACTACATTGGAATTAATGAAATGCTACCTTAGGCATTCAGAAATTCTTAATTTACTATTATAACTAAACATTAATGTTGGGTTAGTCCTAATTTATTAATTAACACAATTACTACTAAGGGAGAGCTAGTAAATTCTATAAAAAGTACATAGAAAGGATATTCAAAATATCACAGTAGCATATATGCATGTCACAAAACGAAATCAAATCAACTAAATTCTTAATTTAATTCATCGTGTATATATAGTCTCCAAATCAAGAGCATCAAACATCCTTAGCTACTCTATGATCCAACACGTACAATACAAAACAAAACAGATTACAATTAATTAATTAACCCAAAATTAAAGTACTTAAAATGACTAAATATTATCTTGCAGCTGTATGCCTCCATCGTGATGAAGAGTTTCTTCAAACTCGTGCATGATCGAATCAAATCTGGGAACATCCGAATTCAGTAATTCATCAAGCTTCACTAAATCATCCCATTCCCATTCCAATTCCAATCTTTGTTCTTGAGCTTCCATCGTCGGCGGCATCGAATCAGGAACTTCAGAATTCAGCAATTCATCAAGGTTGATAAAATCATCCCATTCCAATTCCAATGTTTGTTCTTGGAATTGATCTGTCATTGGCATCAACTGATCATGATCGACCATACCAGAAGGATCCGCTTCTTCATGTACTACTAGTGGAACATCATCCGCAGCACAACAAATTATAACATTAGTCTCCTCATCTTTTTTCTCTTCATCAGTTTTCATTAGTCTTTCTGGATTAATAACAACTTCCTGATCCAGTAATGCTTGAAGGTCACAAATATCATCCCATTCCCATTCATGTGTTTTGCACGTATTCCATACAAGAAGAAGAACTGCTTTCATGATCATCATGTACCAGAACATCCATGAGTCCTAATAATAACGCGATTCTCCGAATGATCTTCTTTTTTTCTTCTTGATCACCATTAATTGTCAATAATAATCTTTTCGGATTAATAACAACTTCTTGATCATCATCTACTCCCCTGATCTTCCTCTTGGATATTTTCTTCAAATCAAGAATAATCTCACAAACCACATAATCCGATTCACCACCCGCAAGGGAGAACTCGTGCATAATCGAATGACCCTCCAGATTACTTTTAGCAGCACTCCTTATTTCAAAAACTAACATTTTTTTATATCCAATCACCTCAGTACCCATCCCATTCTTGACTTCCCTAGGCCCAGGCTGTCCATCCCACGTCCCGCACCCCGCCGCCCGAATATACTGCTCCTTCTCACCGGTGCCGCTGTTCTTCCTCATCTTCTCGGCGGCGGCAGCTTTCTTGGTCAACTTGGTGAATACGTATATGGTTTTCTTGACTACATTTCCCAGCCTGTCAGTTTCCGACACTAGCCAATGATTTGCATCCTTCAATATATCCCGAGGATCGCCGCCGTAGAGTTCTTTCTCTTCCACAACGTTACAAGGCAAGATTTTTCCCATGATCTTTGGCCTCAAGTAGGAGTTGATAAGCTCCTCTCCAGTCGGACAAAATCTAAAATCAGCGGGAATGGCCATCTTCTTCATCTTTTTCTCTCTCTAATTAAATTTTCTCTCGCTACTTTCTTTTCTCTCTTCTGTCTGATCTTGGAATTAAGGTTAATTTGATAACACTACAATCCCTCGGTGTATAAATAGGCCTTGAAAAAACTTGAGCGCCAAGTTGTAGATAAGTATAAATGTCTAATCTTCATAATCTAAGGTTTAACAGTGTATTTCTTTTTTTTTAATCTAGCGATATATTTAAGAAAATAAATATTTATTTTTACGGATTTGTCTAATTTTTACGCTATATGTTTCTATATATTTATTTTTGACGCGCGTATTAATTATAATTGATCCATTTTAATTTTAAAAAGATATTGTTTTCTTATTATTTAGTTACTAAAATGTAAAATTAAAAATAAAAATTTATTTAACTAATATAGGATGACCAACTATATTTTAGGAGAAATTAATTTTAAATACTAAAATTTATATTTTAGCAAAAAAAAAAAACTTTTAGAGATTTTAATGCTTTTAAGAGTTTAATTTTTCTCCCATTAGATTTATAGTTTCACTTTCTACGTATCGTACTTTAGTTATTTAAAAACTAAAAGACTCATTATTAGGACACCATCTGAGATAATTATACTTCTAGTGATATTATTTTTCCCATTTGTCACAATTTTACTTTGAGTTGCTTCTCATTTTTAATGTTAATTAAAGGTATCCTAGTCATATATATAGCATAATAACTAATAATCTAAAACATTAATTAATTTTTTTATAAATACGTGCGTATTAAGATATACAACCCAAAAATAAATAAAAATAATATAATAAAACCCGAATAATAATTTATAATATAATAAATTATAAATTATAATAATATATTAAAAATAATATAATAATAGTATTATTAATTTTAATAATATATTATTATTATTATTAATTTTGATGTGTGTTTTTAATATTTTAATTAATTTATAAGTGTTCCACAATAACAACCTTTTAATTGATTGAACATCTCATAATAAATTAAACCAATCATTAGCTTTTGTATTAGAATAGTAAAACAAGCGATGTTATATTAATTTGTAACGTTAAGTATTGGATATATTTTAATAAAATTAATTATTTTAATATAATATTATTAATTATGAATTATGATCTTCCTGGGAATTACAAAAGGATTAAGTGGTTTTATTTGTATTAAAAAAATATAGTTAATAGCTTTTTTTAATTAATTGTGATGGAGTCACATTGTCGGATGCAAATGGGTTTTTCGCATTAAGCACAAACCTGACGAGTCCATTGAGAGACATAAAGCGAGATTAGTAGCCAAGGTTTAGTTCAGTTATCAAACCTACGACGATTCGGTTCATACTCTCCTATGCGGTATCTTGTAATTGGGTTATTAAGCAAATTGATATTTCTAATTCCTTTTTACAGAGACAGTTTACATGCAGCAACCTCCAGGTTTTGTTCATCCACACTTTCCGCATCATGTATGTAAGTTACGCAAAGCTCTTTACGGCTTCAAGCAAGCACCACGGGCCTAGTTCTCGCGCTTAAGTTCAAAGTTATTAGCACTCGGGTTTATTAATTCTCGGGCTGATACGTCCTTGTTCATTCGTCGGCAAGCCTCTACATGCATTTTTGTTCTTGTCTACGTGGATGATATTATTATTACAGGGTCCAATATATCGCTCGACAATGCTTTTATTGCATCTCTTAGCATCGATTGATATTCACTATTTTCTCGGCATTGAAGTTATTCGGGATGCCAACTCTATGTTTCTCACCCAACAACGCTACATTACAAATCTACTCGATCGCACCGGCATGCTCACAACCAAACCCATTGCATCACCAATGTCATTCTTGGTAATGCTTAACTCCACGGATGGACATCTTTAATCGGACCCAACTCTTTTTTGAAGCACCGTAGGTGCACTTAATTATCTTCCTTTCACGCGACCCGATATCTCTTATGCTGTCAACCGCCTATGTCAGTTCATGCATCGTCCCTAATTCCTCACCGGCAATTTTATAAAGCAGTATCAGGTTACTTAAAACATACCATACATTATGGTATACTACTCACTCGAGCACCACACTCCTCTGTAGCTTTTGGCGATGCGGATTGGGCCGATGATTCGGAAAATCGTCACTCTACAATGGGACATTGCATATATTTTGGCGGCAATCTTATTTCATGGGGTTCTCGCAAACAAACAACGGTAGCTCGTTCTTAAGCATCTAGGCCGAGTACCGTGCCCTTGCGAATACAACTTCCTATTTCATGAATTGGGCATTCATTCTACTTCAACGCCGGTCATTCTTTGCGATAATATTGGTGCTACCTATATGGCCGCTAATCCCGTGTTTCATGCTCGCACTAAGCACATCGAGATAGATTTTCATTTTGTTCGAGAGAAGGTTGCATCCAAGACCATTCACATTTGCTTTGTTAGTACCAAAGATCAACTTGCAGACATTTTCACGAAACCTCTCTCAATTCAACGTTTTGAACCATTACGAGACAAGCTACGGGTCCGTGAACTTCCCCTACGCTTGAGGGGATGTGTTAACGATAAGCCTTATCACCACCCAGACTTTGTCAAAGGAGATAGAGATAAGATGATAACATTCAAATCGAAGGCTAAGATGATAACATTAGTTACAAACAACTCAGACTTTAAACTTCTTTGTATTTTATCATTAGTAACCTCAAAAGGAATTATATATATATATATATATATATATATATATATATATATATATATGAACTTATTTTGTAGAAAATAATTTGTCGAGGCTAGTACTTGGTACTATGTCCTTAGGACAATTATGCCTCCAGTGGTGCTTTCAGAGTTGATAGCACTTGTCTCCCAGGGATCTGATGACTTCGTATATCTTAAGAAGACTACAAAAGATATACACAATGAACCAAAATTAAATGCTCTAACTCTCTCTTTTAGAACTATAAAATGATGAAAGCAGAATACTAAATGCTCTATTATACTAGATTGCTTGAAAATTGAATGAATTAAATTGCTGGCCCCTCCTATCTATTTATAGGAGGGTTAGTGACCCTTCGGATGGGTGCCTAGCCCTTTGAAAGGGCATGAGATGCCACTGAAAAGGCATATTTGGCATCTATTGGTCAAAACGACGTAGTTTTGATCATATGCAGTATAGGCGCGTCCATTCGGACATATAAAACGACGTAGTTTGAGTATTAATAGAACCAAAACTACGTAATTTTAGTTTAGTAGAAAAGGCGCGGCCAAAACGACGCAGTTTTGGGCTGCCTGTTTAAATATACATATACCGTTTCCTCAAAACGACACAGTTTTGATTATACCGCTTCTCAAAACGACACAGTTTTGATAATAGAATTAAATAAATAAAATTTAAATAAATTTTAATTAAAAAATTTAAATAATATCTTGTACTTGCCACACTATAAATACAAGAGGCCACAAATGCATTCGGTGTGAGTCAAACATTATATATTACACAAAAGGATTAAGTGGTTTTATTTGTATTAAAAAATATAGCTAATAGCTTTTTTTAATTAATTGTGATGGAGTCGCATTTTCATGCTTTATTCAATATGTTGCATACTTATCTTGCTTGTTATATATTGGAAGGTGTTGTTCATTTCAACAAGAAGAATGAGAAAGAGCTGTGTTGGTCTATAAAAATCAGTAGAGCAGCTCGTGTGGTAATGTCAATGACTTGCTACAACGGATACATCAAGTAATGATTTCTCCTCGACAGCGTGAATCGTCATAAAAAAAACGTTTCATTTTTTATTATTTAGTTTGTGTATTTTACTTATTTAATATTTGTTCGTAATATTTTTTATACCGAAGAAACAACAATTCTAAGGTGATTCAACATCGTAACATAATTTGAGTTTTCTTAATCCAAATCTTCAATCTATAATTCTAAATACTTCCGGGTTCAATCTATAATTGTAAATGTACGTACATCCTTGGAATAATAACAAAGGATACAAAAATTTTGGTATAATTATGAACATGACATATATACATTGTATTTGTAAAGTTGATGAATTCGAGACAAATTAGATTTGTTCTAGTCTTCATGTCAAGGCAGAACTTATTTTTGTAGCCTTATTAGGTTCTGATATCCAGCTACTACTAAAACGTACACAAAGATACGAAGAAAGTAAGATAGTGAAGCTTCCATTTGGTTATGAAAGCATTTTCAATGTTTAATCATATGGTTCACAAGTTGAGAATGTATGCACCAATCGTCACAAACCTCTCAAATGATGTCTCTGCTGGCAGCCCTGGCATATGCAGAAGAAGTTGCACTAAGATGAAATCATTTCAGCAGTTATTTCCATTTTTTTTTTGGTAGGGGGGTTAACCACGGGCTTTAAGCTGTTCTTTTTCCTTGCTCTTTTTGTGAATAGCTAATATTTGTAATATTTGGTGCAGAGGAGGCATAAGATTCACAAAAAAATGTAGAATCCAGACACACACAGGCACATATATACATAAATATACGGGAGATGATCCATAGCCAGCGCTGGAGGCTATGGATCATTTCCTAGCCAACTCATCTCCTGCCGTTCATCTCAAATAGCAATGGCTGAGATATTAGTATCTGCAAGAAGTTCTGGCCGATATTAATGACGACTTTCTAATATGGTCATTCAATATTGTAATGGACTGTTCAAGATGGGTTGGCTTGGACATGACCCATAGCCAACAGTAGCTATGCATCATGTCCCTATATATACACACACACACACAACATTCTATCACTTCACAATAGTCCAGACAAATTTATTAGAAACTGCAATTATCCCCTAAAAAAAGGAATGAGCAACAGAAGATTATGGAACACTAAAGACTTGTTATCACCTCACAGAAAACAAATAATCGTTGGGCCTTCTAAATAATATTCCATCCCCTTTTTTTCTGTTTACTTTATGCATAATTGATTCAGCTAGTTCTGTATACTTGATTCTTGACCCTCATAGACATACAACTATGTGGAAACTGGTAAGAAGGAAGGTGAGTTGTTAAGGTATAATGAATAAAAGGAAATCGATCTACATATGGATTCCACAATGTACAGAAGGATCTACATATACTCGGTGCACATGGTTGATATGGAACTGAATAGAAAAAATCACACCAAATAAATATATGCAAGAATTTAGAGCAGTAGCAGGACTGAAACACCTTTACCGAGTATTACGAACTTAATGATAAGAACTAGCATCATGTAGTTACTCACAAGAGAACCATCAGAAAGACTTTGCCGCATGTGAACACCAGAATCACCCTTTACTTGACCTCCTTTAGAGCCAATTACATTTCGTAACTTGTTTAACCACTCAACCTTATCTGCCATACTCTCAGCCTTTAACACAACAGCACTGTGAGCTGCAAAATGAGAGTACTTGTAGAAATCGACATCTATTCCGATGATAATTGATGTCTAGAGGTTATATTGTTCAATCGAAAGTATTCGGAACACTTTTCGTGTCGAAAGACTATTCACGAGTTACTATTCACGAGTTACTATTCATGAGTTACTATTCACGAGTTACTATTCATGAGTTACTATTCACAAGTTACTATTCACCCGAACAATATATTTCTTTTCGGTCCAAATTATTTTTGGGTATAATATTATTCCATGAGGAGATATGCAGAACTTGTCTAAATACTGTTTGTTTACAAGCACATGAAAACTAAAAAGTTATGTCTACTTGGACTTGAAAATTGAATTGCCAAGAAATATTGAAAAACCTTACAATTAAAATGTAGATCGAGATTATAAAATATAAGACTAGAAGGTAGAAACCAAAATTCTCAGAATCCCATATGATCACTGTTGAGTAAGAGCTCCAATGCAAACTTTCTAGCAAAGAGCTGTAAAGGTTGCAGGGTGTGGTCGTCCCCCTTGTGACCAATCAACATAAGTTGGAATTTAGGGCTCCCTATAACATGTGAAGGTAATGTTCTTCAGGGTAGCAAGCAGGTGTACAATAAGAAATAAACAGATCAATTTAAAGTGTCCAATAGACCAAGACTCATAATCCAGGACTCAAGTCATCTCTCCATCCTCTACTCACTCAATACATACACTTAACAACATTCAATAATAACTAAATCAGATCAAATATATATACTAAAGCAAAAAAATCCCAATTCATTCAACATAGAAATCAAAAGCCACGATTCAATCTAATTCATAAAAATTCACCAGAATATATAGTCAAATCAATTAAATTCTTAATTTAATTCATCGTGTATATATAGTCTCCAAATTAAGAGCATCAAACATCCTCAGCTACTCTATGATCCAACACAACACAAAACAAAACAAAATACAACTAATTAATTAACCCAAAATTAAAGTACTTAAAATGACTAAATATTATCTTGCAGATGCATGCCTCCATCGCAATGAAGAGTTTCTTCAAACTCGTGCATGATCGAATCAAATTTGGGAACATCCGAATTTAGTAATTCATCAAGCTTCACTAAATCATCCCATTCCCATTCCAATTCCAATCTTTGTTCTTGAGCTTCCATCGTCGGTTTTCAACAAATTACAACATTAGTCTCCTCATCAGTTTTCGTTAGTCTTTTGGGTTAGTAACAACTTCCTGATTCAGTAATGCTTCAAGGTCACAAATATCATCACAATATTCCCATTCATGTGTTTGTACGCATTCCATACAAGAAGAAGAACTGCCTTCATGATCATCATGTACCGGAACATCCGTAGTCCTAATAATAACACGATTCTCATCTTTTTTCTCTTCTTGATCACCATTAATTGTCAATAATAATCTTTTCGGATTAATAACAACTTCTTGATCATCATCTACTCCTCTGATCTTCCTCTTGGATATTTTCTTCAAATCAAGAATAATTTCACAAACCACATAATCCGATTCACCACCCGCAAGGGAGAATTCGTGCATAATCCAATGACCCTCCGGATTACATTTAGCAGCCCTCCTTATTTCAAAAACTAGCATTTTTTTATATCCGATTACATCACCCTTCCCATTCTTGACTTCCCTAGGCCCAGTCTGCCCATCCAACGTCCCGCACCCCGCCGCCCGAATATACTGCTCCTTCCCACCGGTGCCGCTGTTCTTCCTCATCTTCCCGGCGACGGCAGCTTTCTTGGTTAATCTAAAGAAGTTGCTATAAACAATTTGCTATAATCTAAGCTATCGCGAGCAAAAGACAAGGGGGAACACATACAAATATGATGTGTACTTGCTTGTTCGACCTGTACTTGTCATCAACCTGTACTTGCTTGTTCGATAGTAAATCTTGGCCATTGATAACATTACACTATCCAACAAATATTATCAATGGCCAATATTCCTTTCTTTCGAACAATTAATACAACTGAATTCACACCTATCTTAAAGTTCGTGTATTTTTTGACGCAGCTCGTGTATAAATATAGGCTATTGTTGTGCTTCAGATTGTCGAAGCTATTTTTCTTTCTCTCTTTATATACCCTCCTTAATATTTAACCCCTCCTCTTTCAAATTTATATATCGACACTTAATTAGGTATGCCTAATATTATCAATATGGATGAAAATCAACTCCAAGGAGGTACGTATATATATTAGTTAGCATCTTGTTTAATTGATTCATTTAGATTTTGATAGATTTGTATTGAATTTGCAGTTGGAAGTTCAAGCCCTTCTGCAGCTCCGCCGCCTGCAGAAAGACGGTACTAATCCTCCTGCTGGTGCTGCTCGATTCTGGAAACAATGCTGTGATGCCTTGTGTTGTTGTTTTGTTTGTAAATACTGTTGAAATTCTGTAATTAAGCACACTTAGAGAGGGTGAATAGGTATAAATAGATCTACAGTGGCCAATGATTTGCATCCTTCAATATATCCCAAGGATTGCCGCCGTAGAGTTCTTTCTCCTCCACAACGTTACAAGGCAAGATATTTCCCATGATCTTTGGCCTCAAGTAGAAGTTGATCAGCTCCTCTCCAGTTGGACAGAATATAAAACCAACAGGGATGACCATTTTTCTCTCTCTAAATTTTCTCTGCTCTCTACTTTCTTTTCTCTCTTCTGTCTGAAATTGGAATTAAGGTTAATTTGATGTATAAATAGACCACGAACAAACGTGAGCACCAAGTTGTAGATACGTATAAATATATAAGTTTCTTAATCTAAAGGCTTAACTGTTTATTTCTTAATTTTAATCTGGTGGTATATTTATTTTTATTTTTTATTTTTATTAGTTATAATAATTATGTCCTAATTAAACTCTCAACAACTTAGGGATTAAAGAAATCTACTGATATATAGAAAAGATTTTTACGGATTCGTCTAATTTTGATGCTAAATGTTTTATCAGAAGATATGTATTAATTATAATTGATCCATTTTAATTTTAAAATGATATTGTTCTCTTATTATTTAGTTGCTAAAATGTAAAAATAAAAATAAAAATTTATTTAACTAATATAGGATGACCAATATAATAACTAATAATCTAAAACATTAATTAGTCTTTTGTCTGAACTTGGAATTAAGATTAATTTGATAACAATACAATCCCTAAGTGTAAAAAAACTTTAAGAGATTTTAATGTTTTTTAAGAGTTTTTAATTTTTCTCCCCACTAGATTAATTTATAGTTTCACTTTCTACCTACTTTAGTTATTTAAAAAAAAACTCTTTATTAGGACACCATAATGTTAATGTTAATTATACTTCTAGTGATATTATTTTTCCCATTTGTCATAATTTTACTTTGAGTTGCTTCTCATTTTTAATGTTAATTAAAGGTATCCCTAGTCATATATAGCATAATAACTAATAATCTAAAACATTAATTAATTTTTTATGTGTGTGTTCGTGTATTCGCACACAACTCAAAAATAAATAAAAACCTAAATAATAATTTAAAATACAATATATTATAAATTATTAATTTTAATAATATATTAAAAATAATATAATAATAGTATTATTAGTTTTTAATAATAATAATAATAATATATTTATATTATTATTATTATTATTATTAATTTTTGATGTGTTTGTTTTTAATATTTTTAATTAATTTATATGTGTGTGTACGTGTGTTAAAAGTTAACTTTTTTATTTTCGCATGTGCATTCAATCCTATATTTTCATATCTGCATGTGCTATGTAGCTCCCAAACCCAAATAACAACCTTTTTTAATTGATTGAACATCTCATAATAAATTAAACCAATCATTATCTTTTGTATTAGAATAGTAAAACAAGCGATGTTATATCACTAAACCTAATCCATTCTTTTTTTTCAAGCAATAATTAATATTATTTAGAAAAATGATATATTTTGCAAACATTTTATGTCAACTTTTTAATTGTCAATAAGTATTAATGATAAATTTTTTAAAGAGGTGTAACAAATAAGACCCATATCATTTATATTTATCGTAATACATAACATAACTATCACATTCATTGTGTGCAAAATTTAATTATAAATGATTTTTATTAGAAAAAAGTCAATTTAACTGCCTGGAATAAGATAATTATAAGTTTATTTTAGTAATTATTGAGCCCATGAGATCACCATTTATATTGGACTTCAAGCGGGCGTCTTGTTAGAAGAAAACCAACACAAATAAGGAACAAAAATGAATTGCCTTTTCAACTGGTTACACACGGTTTCACAAGATATTTCGTACAATTCAAACACAAACCTTTCCTAAGCCAAACGTGCAAGTTGGTCACTAACATGAAAGGGGTGTGGGTAATTAAATCTTAAAATAGAGTGCCTTTAAAAATACACCCATAGCAGTACGATAAATTTGGAAAATTCAATAGGCATATTGAAAAGCACACTTCCAACCCAGCAACTGCAAGCACAAGGTCAAAAAGACCATATTACTCAATGTCTATCTACAAGGAGGCGTACGGTAATTCTACATTGCCTATTATAACATAATACGAGTTCAAATGGAACTCAAAATAAAGAGCAGGACGAAACGCCCAACCTGCAAGAATGCACGAATCAGATTCATCTCGTAGTATGTCTAATCTAAAATCTATAACCAGAGCCAGATGAGGACGGTGGTGCAGGCGGCAATCGATTAGGAGTGCGGCGGCCACCAGAGTTTGAGCCTGAGCCTACATCACCATTTTGGGCAGGATCACTATATCGACGACTGTGACCATTGGAGCCAAACCTAGAAGAATCACCAAATGAGTCGGACCGACCATTGGCAGCAGCATCAAAAGCCGATCTCCAATCATCACCTGATGAAGGGCCACTGGTTCTTGGACTGCTTTCTGCACAAGAAAATATTCAAAATAAATGAGAAACACAAATTAATAAAAAGGCAGTCTAACCAGAATGCCATAATAGTCTCAAAATACTCGCACAAATGGAAAGATACCTAGTTCTGGGAAATGCATCATTTCAAACTTCTGTTGAATAATTCAACCATTGATTTCTCACATTATATCAGGAATGGCATTTGATATTTAGCTAGGTGGGTCAACATAGGGATGTAGTAGACCACATGACTCTAATGTAAATTTTCTAGTTTTAATAGGTTTTTCAATTAAATTGAAAATGAGTATATATTGTCGTCCTTGTCATATACTTCCCCCAATCTAATCTAATCTAAAATATAGGGATCAATTTTGACTTGTGAAGTCAAAAAATTTAAGATATATTTCAATTCAAAATTGATATGAATTCATTTAGTCTTAAACATTACAATTATGAAAATTGTAAACTATCTACAAAATACTACTAATTACATATTTAATTTATTTATTTATTTTTCAAAAAAAAGAAAAGAAAGAAAAGGTTATACATATCAAATTTGAATTTGAAAATATCTCAAATTGACTTTAAAAAGTAAAAAATGATCTTATTTTGAAACGGGGAGAGTAATATGTAAATTTATAAACATCTCTAAGGGAGTTACAGATAATCATGCATCATTACCCGGTGTATCATTCGACAAGCTGGCTGCAGCTGCTCGATTGTCATGAATGCTGAGTTGCCTAGTAAGTTTTGAAAGCATAGACGATTGTTTCTGATAACGTTCTCTCCTATGCTTCACATTCTGGTCCTCCATGAGCAGCTCTTCGATCCTTGCCGTGCTTTGGGAACTATCCAAAGTTACATAAAATGATATTCAGAAAATAACAAAATTTAAATAAACAGATTAAAGGTAATTGCTGAAACATAATACACCATATATGACTTTATTAGATTATACTTGGTGCACATGGTTGCCTCAAATTATAACATTTTGCTAAAAGGTAATTTTACCAAGTTGCTTGGTATAAAATCAATGTAGCAAAAAGTTGATGCATCTTTTTCTACACATTTCCTAGCACTAATTGATGGAGATAATCACCCTTGTATTTCACAAAAAAGATTCAAAGAATCAGGAGATTAGCAAACTAATCATCAATGATGCTAACCTGACAGAACTGTACAACTTATTAAGCATGTCTTCTTTAGCTTTCTCTACTTGACAAAGAACAACAGCCTGCAGAACCATAAGAAATCATAAAAAAGAGTGAAAAAGATATTTACATAATGAGCATATTGAAGGCAACAATGAGAAAGTGTACAGACTTTTGGGACATTGGCAGCAAGACTGTTCAGAACAGCTTCAACGTAACCGCGTACTTCTTGAGCCATCCATCGAAGTTCCTCTTCCGGATCTGCAGGTCTTCTGGTCATTGTCTCCTAAATTGTGCAAGTAGGGCAACAGTTAGGCATTTGGAATACAATTATCTGACTAGGCATGGGAATTTCCACCCACCCCAACTTGTCCCCAATCCCCCAAATCCTACTGTGATGAATTTGGGAGAAAAAAATGAAAATTTTCATAGGGTTAGCGATGGGCATTGTATCAAAGTAAATCCATGAACCTTTCCCAATTAGATCATGTTACTTACCCAAATATCTTTAATACCTGCTTAATCGTATCCTATTATTCTTCAGTTCAGGTAAATATTAATACATTATCTTTTGAAAATGAGTCAGCAATGATATGCTATTATGTAATGCTCTACCCTTTTAGCATGACTTTAAAAAAAAAATCCGTTCTTTATTTAGTTTGCTAATGCAAGGTGAACAAATAACAAACAAAATAAATACAAACTTTATTACCATTCAGAACCAAAAAAACTTATGAATAAGACTCAACAGGATGATGGTTAGGACCAGAAAAAACTGTTGATATGGAACTGAATAGAAAAAATCACACCAAATATATGCAAGAATTTAGACCAGTAGCAGGACTGAAACACCTTTACAGAGTATTACGAACTTAATGATAAGAACTAGCATCATGTAATTACTCACAAGAGAACCATCAGAAAGACTTTGCCGCATGTGAACACCAGAATCACCCTTTACTTGACCTCCTTTAGAGCCAATTACATTTCGTAACTTGTTTAACCACTCAACCTTATCTGCCATACTCTCAGCCTTTAACACGACAGCACTGTGAGCTGCAAAATCAGAGTCAAACTTTAATCTGTTGTGGCATTCAAATTGGAAACAGATTGGAAATTATACAACAGACGGTAACTAGTAGTGTAAAGGATGGATATTATACCTTTTAACACAGTCTTATATGCAACCTTGTTTGTTATCTTGAATACAAGATTGGGTTTTCCAGCATCTGGCCCATTTGCCTTTTTATCCTTCGAGCTTTTTGATGGGGGTTCTTCCTCCTCAGAAGCATCATCAATAACACACTCCTAAATTATTCCAAGGTTGAGATATTAGTTTCCTTGAAAAGTGCTTTCAGAGCATATATTATGAATATTAGCTATTTAGATTAAAACTAAATTCCAAATTAGGATCAGAGCAGAAACTGCAGGTTCAATCTCCTCCCTCCAGCACCAGCATTAGTAACACGTGCAATAAAAAAATAATTTTTTTTCCAAAATAGCAGTAGAGAATAGAACAAAACCAATAAAATATAAATAAAACAAATATTATATCAATGAAGAAGTATGGTATTTGATTTACGTCTAGCCTTCTTGTAACTTGAATTATGCTACATTCTGTATTTGTGATGTTACCCATCCAATTTAACAGCCGAGTCTACCTGAGTTCTTGTGTATGCCAACTTGTAACTAAGTGAACTAGCTATAAGATGTGCAACTTTGTTTCAACAAGCATGACCAATGTTCGAAAAAGCTAAAAGCGGTACGAAGTTTTTCTCCGAACGAGGCGAGGCGTAAGCCTCGATTTGAAAACATATGTTATTGATAAATATTAAATATATACAAATTTTGTGGTGATGATTCAGTTATTAACACTCGACTCCGTCGAGTTACCAACACAAGAAATGTTTGTTTGTTTTTTTCGCTTTAGGGACTTACGTGCAGGAAATATAAAGAAATAGAGGCTGAACTAAAACTTCTGAAACTTTAGGGGCTGAAATGAAAGAAAATAAAACTATAGGGGCAGATATGTAAAATTTTAAAGTCTATTTTGAAATTTAAGAAAACTTTTGGGACTAAACTAAAAATTTATAAAGAATATGGGGTACTTAACTGTAATTATCCATAAGATATTAGATGACTTTCCTTTTCCTTTTCCAAAAACTGGGAGATGAAGAGAGAGAAAGAGAAAGAGAAGAATAACCAGAGAGACGAAGAGAGAGAAAGAGAAGAAAAAGAAGAAACAGAGTGATAAAGAGAGAGAAAGAGAAGAAGAACTGAACCTGTCACCAAGAAGAAGAACTGAAGTGAAGGCGTAAATGATACGCCTCGAGGCGCAAGGCTATGAGGCGTAAGCCTCAACTGAATAAAGCCCAACCCTCTTGATTTCGCTGTGAGGCGTAAGCCTCGCAGTTTACTCCTGCCTCGCCACGAGGCGCACGCCTCGATAGCTTTTTCGATCATTGAGCATGAATTATTTGAACTCAAACATGACAATAGGGAATAAAGTTTTCATCTAGAGTACATCAGCTGTTTCAGAGTTGAATATATTACACCAAAATTCATGCAACATGATTCCCCATATTCTCCCACAATCCAGCATACTTAACATTTTAAGTTTTGGTTACATTTTCATTGGTAAGAACAATTTCAAAATTATACATATTTTAATATAAACTAGATAATAGTTCCTAACCACTCATTTCTTTTTAAGTAATTCCATACTCATAAACAGAACCTCTATTTCTTCTTTTTTTTACCTTTCCCTTTAGATCTGATATTCTCCAGCGCTATTTCTTCTTACTCATTGCAATTTTTTCCTCTAGGGAAAACTGAATCAAAGTACTCTGCCATGAAATGGCCTCTAGTAAAATACCCAATTTTTTTTTTAAAACTGTTTTATTAATTAGATTCTCTTTCTGAGCCAAAAGATCTCAAAGTATGCCTGGCAAATAACGACAAACCAAGGATAAGAAGTTCAGATTTATGAATTACCCCATTCCTAACAAGCGATCAAGCAATAAACCAACTTTAATTTAGTTTCCGACAGTCCAACCAATATACAAGACTGCAATCTCTAACCAAGAGTCGCGTAGTTGGGAACATCTTTAAAACATTCACCCTACTTCTGTGGAACTGTTGCAACCGAATTGGGATAGAAACTACCAAACTAATAGGAATGAAAATTTCCAGCAAGTTCATGACTGAACTAGTATCATTATTTCTATATAAACCGCAAAAAGCTGCAATAAATGATCACAATGAAATCATCACAAAATGGAACAAACTTGAATTTACTCACAGCCCATGCAACAAATTTGTGTCATGAAATATAGTGAAAAAAGTCATGAGTAAAAACAAAGTAGATTAGTAGGGAATAATATGAACAAACTTCAAGTATCAAACAAGAAGATAGGCCATGATGTGTCTAGTTTTAACTGCAAATACCATTAAAAGAATTCAAAAGATGATAAATGTATGTTATTTTCTTTAAAATCTCGAGAAAACTACCATGATTCACAAAAGACAATTCTACATTTAATTTGCTGTCTTAAAAAGAAAATTGTACAATTAAATGCTCATTCATATTTCAAGATAACAGTGATGATTATACCTCCAAAGTGATGACCCCGCGGAAATGTCGTTCTTCCTGTTTTTTTGTGTATCCAAGCTGCAAAACAAAAGTATATCATAAATTAGAAAATAAATAAAAATGATCATCTGCAAGCAATGAAAAGGAACTGACAAATGAATATATATACCTTGACATTTGTATAAAAGTGAGCATTATTGAATATTGTAATTTATAAAAAGGAAATATTACGCTACAATCAAGTGATGTTAGATTATCCATGCAAGAGAAAAATTGCACACTTTAAATATTAGAGGTTGGGCATATCCTGACATGTACTTGACATATTTGTATCCTACTTTTTAGAGAGTACATTTTTTTAAGTTTTCATATCAAGTAGTATTAGTATCTCATACATGTGGTCATACTTCAGATGCGTCGAGGTGTTGGGAATAATCCCCAGGTGGAATAGCATGTATGCACATCCAATAAGTGTTAAGCATTTACATAAATTATATAAGAGAAATAGAGGTTGAAAACTATTTATAGAAAAATAAAAAGCAAATTAAAAATAAATGCACCATCCTACATGATACTCTCTCCCTCCATCAAGAACAGTCCTAATTCTTTTCACCTTTTTCTTTTACTTTTTCAATTTTCTTTTAAAATATTAAGTTTAGCACATAACACACTAGTACATAATTTTTTCCTTATTTCCATAAATTAAATTTTAAAGCCTAAGAATTTATTATTGAGAGGAATTATGTTTATGCTGTCATATGCAAACCTTAATATCTGAAAGGGGAAAAGAACTCTCGTCATATAATTTAGTGATGATACTAAAGTATTTTAATACTTCATTCAAGAATAGCTGATATATTAAACATCCAACCTTTCCAGTTTTCTCATTTAAAACAAACCATCTCTTACTCCACCCATTTGTTTTTGCGCTCTTCTTCAATAAGAATCCTGCCAAGATAGAAATAAAACCTCAAGTAAAAGATAGGGTACCCACGCATATGAAAAAGAAATTTCATCCTTAAAAGCTACAGAAACTAATTGTCATATGAACTTCAATAAGACAACCAAATATTTCTACCTGAGGGTAGATAATGCAAAGTCCCAAGACTCCCAACCAGACACAGAATTTGCAAGAGGGTACAGAGCTATTGCGCCTATTATTTCTTTCAGAGTAGAGTCAAATTGTTGGGTCCGATACTTATATGGGTGAAGTGGGAAGCCAACCAACAATGTCAGGAACTATCAAGTGTTCAGTAAGAACAAGTGATTAATATTCTACTTTACATGCATTTCAAACCATAAGATCTATATTCTACTACTTCTCCATACTAAAGAAAACCGAAATTTGTTAATCATGAAATCCAATGGGCAATTACAAGTTCAGGTTGCTGATTTATATGTCTTGCCTATCTTGTGCAGCTCAAAAATGACAAAAAACTACAAGTGTTCAGATAAAAAATTCAACCATCAAATGGTTGATTTTCTATTTTCCATGTATCTCAACCCATAAGGTCTCTATTCTTTGGCTGCCATAAAATCGACAAAGTCTATGCGGACATACAATAAAGTTTGTTCATGTAAGCCTTGCCTCTATTTAGCGCACTCCCAAAGATGGTTTTGACCGGAGAAGAATATAATCTTATGGGTAAGATCAGGCAGGAGGAATTCCGACCCAAATACTTTCCATCCAGAGTTTTTTGTCAGTTTTATTTTTGTATATAAAAGAGAATGTATATTAGAATAAAGAGTACAAAGAGGTGGACACAAAGTCACCAAAGAAGACAGAACGTGAAGACACAGTCATTTTTATATTATTTCCAGCACCCAAAGGATCCCATAGCCGATGCCCAAAGAGAAGCCAATCATGACACCCTAACACATACCTTGGATTACAGATCCTAATAGAGACTCATATGAGAGAAGCTCTTGATATTCATAAGATTCACTCCATATAAAATAAACTTCAGCTATGATAAACCAAAACCCACACAAGAAGAGCTTCCTTCCAGATCTAATGAACATACAGATAGTAGCAATGTTCAAAAAAGCTATAAACGTAATGAAGTGTTTTTCTCCGGACGAGGCAAGGCGTAAGTCTCGAGGTAGAGCAAGGCAGAAGCCTCGATTTGAAAACATATATTATTGATAAATATTGAATATATACAAATTTTGTAGTGATGAATAATTTAGAGAAAAAGATTCAGTTATTAACACTCGACTCCGTAGAGTTATCAACACAAGAAATGTTTGTTTTTTTCGCTCTAGGGACTCAAGTGCAGAAAATATAAAGAAAAAGGGGCTGAACTGAAACTTCTGAAACTTCAGGGGTTGAAATGAAAGAAAATGAAACTGTAGGGGCTGATATGTAAAATTTTAAGGGCTATTTTGAAATTTAAGAAAACTTTTGGAACTAAATTAAAAATTTATAAAGATTATGGGGGTACCTAACTGTAATTATCCATAAGAAGAGAGAGAAATAGAAGAAGAAATAGAGAGAGAGAGAAAGAGAAGAATTGAACCTGTCACCGAGAAGAAGAAGAACTAAAGTAAGGTGTAAGCCTTGATAACGCCTCGAGGCGCAAGGCTATGATGCGTAAGCCTTAACTGAATAAATCCCAAGCCTCTCGATTTTCTCGTGAGGCGTAAGCCTCGCTACTACATTTACTCCCGCCTCGCCACGAGGCGCCTCGCACGCCTCGATTGCTTTTTTGGATAGTAGTAATTATTACACTTATATCTCAAAGTTGATAGATTACAGAAATGATAGAATCCTTAGAGAGCAATAGGTGAAGCTCATATAACCCAATCGAATAGAGAAAATTACTTCATTATAGGTCAACTTCGAACATTCAAAACTACCTGGACAATATAACCAATGAGAAATCTAAACTAACCTAAACTAAAATACAAGTCTAATCACAAAACTCGTGGAAAATTCAACTCAGATATATGCCAAAACTCATATATATGTATGTGTAAACATATATATTATATACTTATACATATATGTATATATATATATATATATATATATATATATATATCATAATTAATTAGAAACCTGCTGATATCTCCCCTTCAGGGCCTGCAGTCTTCAAGGCTGGTCCCTCCTGCACATCCTTTTCTGACTGACCGGATTTATCGGATTTATCCTTCAACGATTTTAAGGTTCCCCCAGTTTGTTGTTGGCCTCCTGTTTGAGGACTAGTCGCCTAAAGTGGACCACAGAGAATTAATTAATTTAATGTACATATACAAGTAATCTTTTTGAAAATTGATCACTGATAGAGAGAAGTGAACATCTAGCTTAAATCAAAAATACTGAGTTACACAAAGATTAAGCAAAATGTGGTGTACCCTATTCAATATGGATTGTTCT
Organism: Panax ginseng; assembly: GCA_020205605.1. Lineage (NCBI taxonomy): Eukaryota > Viridiplantae > Streptophyta > Magnoliopsida > Apiales > Araliaceae > Panax > Panax ginseng. The sequence goes on along the minus strand of CM035134.1, from coordinate 143,703,085 downwards.
GCATCAACTCCCTTTTTGGAAGATCGATTTTTTAACTCATCCTCACGCCTCTGCCTATCCATCCTGGTAATGTTTTCACCATTTTAACAGGGAGAAATCAGAAGATCATTTCTATCTAAGAGTTTGAACCTAGAAAATTAGAAAATCAATGATAAAATTGAATGGGAAAATACTGCCACAACAAACAAATCATAGGGAATTCCATTCCAACAATTAGCTGCTGAAGGGAATGCTTCTTACTTCTTAGGAATCCAAGAATACAACAAACTGTCCCCATAAGAAATAAAAAAAATTGTCCAATTATTGTGCCTACCTCCTCTGAACCAGATTTAATAAAGTGTTGTGGCGGGACAAAAGCACGCTCCATATCAACAAGTGCAACTACCATGTTCTTAGATTCATTTTAAACCCATCAAGCTACCGTGAGTCGCAATTGCCACGACCTATTTATTCGATACACCAATCAAATTTTGACATAATACAGTATGCAAACTTAATGCTGCCAATATAATACAAAGATTATGTAGCATGAAGCTGTAAGATATTGTTACCTCTCTCTTAAAAGGAGGATATCTTCCAACCCTGGGGTAGCATTTGCAGAAGCTGAAACTATATCCACAAGTACACACGATGCACCTATTTTGGTGGCCCATCCACAGTAGTTAACACAGTTGAAGTATAATGTATAGTGGAAAGGAAATGACAGGTATAAATGCATAACATCTATAATCATAGGTCCTGCAGGTGCTAAGAAGTTCCTAGACAAAAATGATCCATGAGTCCAACTTTGCAAGTTGTACTTTAAGCATAAATAGTTGTGCTCTTTTACATGTTGTTCAACTATTAATGCACACGAAGTACAAGATTGCTGACTCTTTTTTTTCAAGGGACTGCTAATCCCCAGGTTTATCTGAATAAGATGTACAATAAAGTGTGGCTGATCTCAATAGGAAAAGGTTCTCTACACCAAAATGCTTTTAGCACACAGTAAAATTTGGTGCCCTCTCTACATCATATAACTTTTCCAAGTGTAAGCAAGCTAATGGGTATGATGTAATCAAAGTAATTGATCAATGTGAAGAAAAGAGCAATATGGCTAAGAACATAGTGACAAACATTGGACAGGACAATTATTTGCTTTTTTATAAATGATACTAGAAGAGTATAACCTGAACACATAATGGAACTATGTCCAAACCAGTATGAAAGAACAGAGAAAATTGTGAAGCTGAAGGGTCTCCATAACCTCTATTTCTCTACACCATTAAACATCTTGTTTATAATGACCATTCAGTCCACTTCCTAAGATCTAAACACTGGATGACCCAAAGACTCCGGCACATAATTAAGAAGTGAAAAGAGATGAAGCTAGAAATGTCAACTCCCAAGCCACTTTAATAGGAGTAACTAACACACACAAAAAAATGGCTTAACAAGCAAGCACATGAATAAACTAACTTGCCAAAAAAATAATAGTTGAACTAGAAAGCAGAAATATCTGTAAGGAAATGCAATGGAACTTAAAAGCAGAAATATCATCATATTGATGTGAAAGAAGTTTACCACAAAGGTTTACCTCATCAACACAAAGGCGTGATGGTTCTTTAGCCAGCTCTAAAACACCCTTTATTAAAGACCTTAATCCTTTTTCAGGAGATATAAGGTAAGGCTGATAACCATCTGCTTCTAGAACAACCTGATAGCAACATACATTACTAGTCATTAAATTAAAAAGGCAGAATCATAAGCAGACCTTCAACAAAAATAAAAAAAAACACTAAAATTGATTTAAAAAAAACATACCCTCTTGACATTGTTTATATCAAAATGTTTGTCTAAAGGGAGCTGCTTAATCCTGTTGGGGAAGTTTCCCTCAAAACTAGCAACAATTTTCCATCCACTACCCTGCATAAATAAACAATTCAGCAGCTAAAAGAGGAGACAGAAGAATCTTAACTTTAAAGAACATAACATACCTTCAATATTTGAAATTGCATGATACCCATCTAAACCCCCATCCCCCAGCCGTATGGTGAATGGCTACAGTTCTTTTTCTTTTTTTTTGTAGGATGTTTGTTGTTTTTCTCTTGTAGTATCTATTTGGTTGAATGCATTATCCTATATATATAGTTATACACAAAAATATTTAATACTGAAATATGTGCCGAATCCCACGCCAGAATCCTATCTTTTAAGACTTGGCCAATCGTCGTACCCCCGTATCCAAACCAGTATCCTCGCACCCATATCTATGTTTCTTAGCATATTTATGACCCATTCGCTTTTAGACCTTTATACAATCACCATGAACGGTAGCTAAGTTCCCACTAAAGCTTCATATATCACCATATCCTCACTCTATAGAGATAGAATGCTCTTGGAATGTGCTCTTCATAAAACTTTTCATGGAACACTTCAATTAACTTTTTTTTATTTAATAAATTACAATTCAATATAACATAATATGTATGAATGATCCTGTATAAAGTACACGAATGTATAAGACATTTTTCTTTCTATATACTCACTTCACCAGTTGTAATATGCTGCAGAAATCTATCCTCAAATTCACGGCAAAGCTCCAAGCTCCAAAGCTAAAGCTCTTGTGCCTTCAGAACTAGTAACCATTTGTTCACCAAGTCTTACCAATTCATCTTGTACTACTTGAGACTTGCCCTGAAGCCTGCACAAGTTGTAAGAGAAAGTATACTAAGAACTTAATGGAGAATCTTAACAGATAATTTCAGGGAATGCATAAACTTCAATATACGCTCATCCACCCATGAGTTTAAACTAAGAGCTGCATATATATTAGTATACATTAATTAAAAACACGGAATTTCTCAAACATACAACAAGGTTAAAAGTAGGTTTTATATTGATAACAGTAAAAGCATTACTTTGCTTTAAATGCCTTCTTGTGAGGAAGAAACATTCACTAATTACTGTGGGAAGGAAAAAAAAACACCGAACAAAATTAAGTAAAGACAATATAAAAAATTATTCAACCACAAATTACTAATTAGGAAAGAAACTATACCCCGATAGGAGATTCGGGACCCTGACTTTCATACGGTTGCGAATCTGCTGAGCAAGGGTCTCCACCAAAGCTAATCTACCAAGCTTGCTTTGAGGAGCTCCCTGTTAATATTGACTTTAGGCTTTCACTCTCAGCACGCCAAGCAGTTTCTAACGAATTATCGGATCCAACACTGCCTGACTGAGCAGATGCTATAGAAACAGATTGACCAATCAACGCAACCCATGGGATATCAGATGTACTTCGTGGTCCTTGATTCAATAGAAGAGCCTGAACAGCTGCAAGAACTTTTTGATCAGAAGCTGCTTGGTCTATTTTACTAATTACTCCAATGGTTCTTGTACCTACAATAAACAAACAACCCCACTCAGTCATTACATTTTATAAAACTAAAAGGAAAATAATAAAAAAAAATCTTATTTTCACTAAGAAAATCAAGATGTGGCATTCATAGTGGACTCACTTTCACCATCATATTCCTTTGCAATTCTAAGGGCTTTAGCAGATGAAATATCTGGTGCCTGGGAAGCAGGAATTATAACTAACAAGATTGCATTGTGTGTTCGGCATACTTGCTCTGCAAGAAAAAACTAATTATCTTACAAAAAGATATAATGCATCTTTTGTGGAATCACGGGTGTAATTGTAAAAGATGAACATAAATATAATCTGTTTAGCAGAACTCACCAATGAATCATCAAGATTTCCTTTATCCACTCCAGGTAAATCAACCAATTTCAATGGAGGAGCTAAATTGCAATGAAACAAAAAAATCAAAATAAATGAGAGTTGTATTATACAATATACAGATAACTGAAAAAAACAGCACCAAACTATATCAAAAATTTATTGCATATCAAATCAAATATATAATCAATTATCATAAAATCTTTCCGCATGTTGTGCAGCAATTTCCGTATATCGCGGCAGTAACACCTCCCTCCCACACTAGTAAAGGGCAACCAATGGAAGAGATGGATCAGCAGTACAACATTGGCAAAGGAGGCAAGAATTGCTACATTCATAGTGTGTTGCATCAGAATAGCTTATATAGTAGTACCTGGGGTCCTCCCTTTTATGTTTGAGAATTTGGTTTTCCTTCCCTTATTTCACGTGCCTCGTTACTCGGTGGTGGGGGAGTGACGGAGTGTCAGTTGAGGGGTGGGGGGATTTGGGTGTTAAACTAATGAGAATGCTAATATTCTTAAAAGATGAGCTTAAGGAGGGGAACAAGGAGGTGTATGGGGGGTTCTATTCTAAAAAGAGTTGTGGATACATGGGAGGTGAGGGAGACTGATAGGATGGAAGACTGCAAGAGCTCTTTAGATTGAGATGCATCATTAGTTTTATACTTTGATTTTCTAAAGAACTTCTAAATATCGATATATGATTAAAGTATATACCAACTATGATGAAATTGATGCTTTAGTCAGAGTTGAGAAGTGGAAAAACATTGACTGCGGCCTGGAGCTACGCAGGCGGTAATCATCAGCTACCGTTATGCATTAGTAAATAGACATAGTTTAGAAACAGAGTTTAGGATAGAATTTAGAGAGAAAGTACATAGAATTAGAGAGAAAGGAGATAAACTCGGTGACTCATCACTAAGTTCATGAGAGAGGAGAGAGAGAGACAGAAAATAAGGAAAACAGAATAAAATTCTTCATGTTCAACTGCCCTCAGTTTCAATTCTTACCTTTAAGGCAGCATAAATTTCTTTACCTATAATTTTAAAGATTACAACTCATGCCAACTAGAAACTAAAAGGATATACTACAGAATAACATGAGATTCAAGGAAAATCTGATGTCCCAATAATAATGTGTTATAAAAAGTTAAAGCTTTGTTCTTCAAAGTGATCAAAATTCATATCTAAATTTTTCACACATTTTGATAAAAGGTCAGCTATGAAAACTAAGAAAGCTAAAAGCGCAAACAAGTATTAAATTTCTTTCTCACAAGCAAAAGAAACAGAGCAGTAGAGCACTTAATCCAAACTAACCTGTACTCGTGCGAAGCTTCAAATATATTTCATCTGAACTCTTGCTTGAAACTTTACTAAGTCTATCCTGTAAAGAATGTCTAAGGGCACCTATAATAGACCAAAAGAGCATAACATAACAAATCAGGGTGTCACAAGAGGATCAATACATCAACGATTTATAGAAAAAAATAATTCATTGTGGAGTCTGTTGTAAACAAATGGTTATGAGGCCTCACTTGCAGAAACTTGTTGAGATTTACTATCAATCTGCAAAACAATTGATTTGCTGCTTAAAGAACCATCCCTTTTTAGATCAATGCATATAGGAGCACGAGTAGCACCACCTTCACCAGTAGGCTGCCAAATAGAAAAAGTTACTTTTAGTAATTAACGCAAAAGTAGTAGTTTCAAACCCAATACAAAGGTTCAAACGGGAAAATACTTACCAAAGCAGGATGTCCAATTAGGCTGTTCAAAACAGCTGATTTACCCGCACCCTGAACAACTACCCCACAGTTAGAAAATACTCAGCATTGTTAATTAGATAAAGAAACTTCTTCAAGAAAGATAAATCAAAAGAAAATTTGCCCAATTATTTAAGCAGTACCAAACCTACTCCCAAAATACATGAAGTAAAGAAGGTATATTAAATATACCTCTCATTCAACCACGACAATTATTCTCCACAAAAATATTACCATACTCGTGATAATATAACAATTAATTGCTAAAGTTCGACCCTGAAGCAGATTTCAAGTAATCCAAGAACCATTTGAAAATTGAAACAATACTAAATTCTCTCCAATTAAGCTAGATGTTCCATTTATACACCTTAACCGCAATATAGGCCAACGTAATTAAGAAAAGAAAATGTCATGGAATATGCACGATCACACGGTTAATGATATGTGGAATCAACAAGATTCAACCCATATATTCATCAAATTTATTTAGAAAACATCTAGTAATACAGAAAACTACCTCAGCATTTTATCCAGTGGCGTAGCTATGCTGGAACCTGAGGGGCCAAGAACCCCCCCAAACCAAAGAAAATTTCAATTATTTTACCTAGTATATAATAGTACTTGTATATTAGTTAGTAATATATATTGGCCCCTCCCAATAGTGTAAGAAGAAAACTCATAATAGTGGGCTCATGCTTTGAGAATAAAAACTTATACCATACTAGACACAATATTATAAAATTCATTTCCATGTTTCAATGCAAATTAAATAATAGTAATTATCAAAATCAAGTAAATAAATTTGAAATTAAGAGGTTCACTCATAGACTCTCTCTCCCAATTGGCTTAGTGGCTACTCCTTGTGTATCCTCCTTTATTGAAGTTCACCTTACACTCCTATGGCACCTATAGAGCTACAATATACCCACAAACTTATTTAGAGCATTAATTTGTTTACTTTTTCAAAAAAAAAAAAAATCGCAATACAAGCAAATTTTAAAAGTTTCTATTCTTATTTAGGGATCTTAAAATGTTTAATTTTAAAAGTGAAATGTACTATTAAAACAAATATATTCTAAATTTTAGCATTATACTACATAACTGCTTTCAACTTGTTTCGGCCCCCTCCCACTTAAGTTCCCGACTATACCCATGATTGGATCCATATTTTTGTAATAATTAGTTCCTGTACCAGAAGATGTTTTCCAGAACCAACAAAGTTCTTTCTACTCATTGCATTACATAACTCAAAAATCCTCTATGACTCGTGACAAAGAATCTTACTATGTATTTTTATGAGTAATAAGGCACCTAAAATAAGAAGATTCAAACACGTTCTTTTGCCCTTTGTCTAAAGGAAATATATAGTCCAAACTTCCAATGATTGATCGACTTTGAGAGGCTGGTAAAAGCGGCATATACGGCGCAGATAGTCATGACTAAAATCATGGCAATAATAGTGTCAAAGCTGACAAAGATAGTCAGCTAATGGTGAGGCAGTATTCTGGTGACTCTTGATCTTCCATAGTAATGGTGTCAGAGGTTGAATGTGGTGGCTCTTGCTAAAAAGTTCTAATTACAGAGCCAACATCATTCGATAACAGTGGACTATGGTTGAGTCAATATAAATGCCGGACCAAAGGAGTAACCTAACCCCAATCTTTGAATAAAAAATTTTGAAGCAACAATGTTTAGAGAATGGACGAAAAAGTAAAATCAATTAATTTTTTAGTTACATTACTCTAGGTTTAAGATCCACAAAAGCAGGGTCGAAAAATACTCCCTCCATTCAACAAAAAGTCCCATTTGTAAACTTTGAGTATATATATTTCTCTTCCGTGTTTAGCCCTAAATATAATGATTGTTTAGTTTAATATTGGTGGCATGATAGTGAAATTGTGATGATAAATTCAAGGATATTGTGTCATTTATACTATCATCAACAAAAAGATATTCTTTTTTTGGAATAATTTTTTTTACAAATGGAACTCTATTTGTGGGGCGGAGGGAATACCGGAGTATCTCATTAATATTGAGAGTTTCGCGTACGAGTGAAAAAGAACAATAGAGCATTCCAAATTATGTTAGACTTAAGAAAAAGAGAATCTGTGAAACTTCCATTTTCATTTGGAGATACATGAGAGGTCAATATCCATACTCTACATGCACAACTGGGATCGAAAGTTACAGGTGGAAACAAAAGTAGTTTTGCTCATAACAATGTGAATGATGATGTTGGAAAGAGATGGCCTGGAAACACAAGGAAGGGAATTTTAATGGGACTGTCTTTAAATGAATTTGGGTAAGATTTGTATTATGTATCCTTTGAATCATTAGGGAACTATTTTTTAAGGAATTTAATAAATATTTCCAAATAAGCCAACAAAAATTACAAAGAATTTCAAATCCCTTCACATCACCAACTCCTTTTCCCAAAGGAACCTTTAAAGATTTGGAATCTCTTACACCTTCAATAATTTCAAATAACAGCTGGTGTTAATGTGTTATGGATAGGAATAATATACACATAACGAACACCCCCTTCAATCTATAATTCATATGCATATCATGATTTCATTACATCTTAGTAACTATTCTAATAATGTGCAATCCCTTCTGCTCCCTCGTGAAACAAAATCAACCCCAAATAAGTTTAGTCAAGTCAAATAGAGTTGAGCTGCAACATAATCTGTGTTTAGTGAACAAACTTCCAACCAAGTAACAAATTATTAATCCCTATAGTAAGTACTTCAAAAGCTAATAAAAATTATAACTTCTAAATGCATCCCCTAAGATCATAATCAAAAAACATATGTACATGCACTTCAAAGTTGTCTGATTCCCACTGAATGCCTTCGTCAGTAAAACTTATCAGAGGTCAAAAAAACATTTCGCTTGGGAAACATCTTCTGGCGCCACTTCGAGAAATTTATATGAACTAAATGTTTGGAATGCTATCAATGATCCTTACTCATCATTATCATAATCTAGAACTACTATGTACTATCTAACCTATTGACATATTATCATATACATTTACAATATACTAACAACAGATCATTGAAAGTATCCACAACCAATCAAATTGAAGATCAAAACACAACTGGATCCAGAGATCTACCCACCAAATCAATCAACAAAACCATCAATCATCAAATTTAATACATTTCAACATTCAAACCAATGAGCTTACGGTATTTCCAAGAGCAACCGCGTTAAGGAATGTAGAAGGCCGCTTCGATGACGTGGAATTTTCATCAATATCTTCGTCGGCGAGCAACGCAGTTGCTTGCCTCATCGCATCCGAAAGCTGAGTCAATTCTTCGATCGCCTCCATTACTTCTCTAAATCAACACCTCCAATAAGAGGAGAAACAGATCGAATACAAGCGAGAAAAAGGCACCACAAGTTGAAATTGGGATTGTGGTGGAAAAAGCCCTAGGATTTGATGATATAATTATACTAGATCTAGTTGATTGTTGCTGTGTGTGAATATATATAAGAATTAGGGTTTCCGGCAAGAGGCCGGAGATTTGAAAGTTGAAATTTTGAAAATTTTTAGAGAGAGAAAATGGGTAGGTGCCAACCGATGTTTACGCGAAGAAGGAACAAAAGCCAAAGCCTCTCTCTTCTCCTTGTAACAAAATATTAAAAATAGGTTCCTTCGCAATTTAGCTCCTGCCTCCTTGTAGGCTGGCCCATCTACTGCTACCTTTATTTTGTTTTTTTATGGGAAAATATTACTCCCTCCAATCTCCATTATTTAAAAAGAAATAGTAAGTATTTGTAATCTCTTCTGCAGGACTTACTTATTTTTCTAGAGTTTTAAGTCAAAAATAAATAAGTATTTGTAACTTATTTTAAATTAACTTATAAGTAATTTTAAAATAAGTTAATTTGACCAAATGTAATGTCTATTTTGTCTCTTTTTTTATTAATGTCCTTTTTAGTAATATTTATATTTATTTTAATCTTCATACCTTGTTTTAACTTAATTTTTGACTTATAAATCAAATTGATACCAAACACTTTTACTTATAAGTCCCAACTTAAAATAACTTCTAAGTTAACTTATATTTTAACTTATAAGTCATTTAAAATAAGTTATTACCAAACATGCCTTTAGTGCATCTTATAGTTTTTAGTCACGTACATAAGATCTAGAGATTCATTACTTCATTTATACAATGAATATGAAAGATGAGATAATTCATGATAATCGCTGATATAAAAAATATAAATGAGGGGTTAAAACTTTATTTGTGGTGAGTTATTAAAATTTTTTAATTTAATTAATGTAAGTAAGTTGGCGACTTTATTTTTTGAAGGGATAATAGTAGTTCTCTGCATATAATTTATGTATAATTGTAATTTGTAAATTAAACTTTTTATTATTGGTATTTTACATAAGATTATTAAAATAGATATATATTGGGGTGAAATATTTTCTTAATTTGAATTATAGTAGTATAAAATTTATATATTATAATTTTTTAAAATATATTTGAAAATAATTATGTAATTACAACCGCATGTAACTGCAACCGTATAGTTATGATCATTAATATTAATAATCGCGTATTATCAAAAGAAATGAAACTAATAAAAAGAAAAAAGAAAATTGACGACTACAAGTCTTTCGATTAAGAATAAATCTACGTACATTTAAAGGGAAGCTACGCTACGCCCGGCAGTACATAGCACCAAAGAAAGGGAAGAGAGGTGAAATTGATCATTTGTGTTGCGAGAGTTAAATAAGTTGCGGATGGCATCATCATTGGTATTAAGGAAAAGGGAAGCAAGGTCATTATACATTGGAAGTTTTTCTAGTTTCCAGAACCACCTACAGCCAGCCGGGCATTTACTCTCCAGGCCTACGGGACAAGGAGTGCACTCTGTGAACCATGGAAGGCCAATAACTCCGACTACTATAACTGCCAGCAGATCAGGAGTGGTATAATTAAGAAGCCACTGCAGAATTGATATCAAACATGATAAGACCACCCTCCCCAAATAACCCACATTTTCCGCTTCGACAAAATTCTATCAGAGATCTCAACTTTTCGTTAGTCTTTTTGGGTTAGTAACAACTTCCTGATTCAGTAATGCTTCAAGGTCACAAATATCATCACAATATTCCCATTCATGTGTTTGTACGCATTCCATACAAGAAGAAGAACTGCCTTCATGATCATCATGTACCGGAACATCCGTAGTCCTAATAATAACACGATTCTCATCTTTTTTCTCTTCTTGATCACCATTAATTGTCAATAATAATCTTTTCGGATTAATAACAACTTCTTGATCATCATCTACTCCTCTGATCTTCCTCTTGGATATTTTCTTCAAATCAAGAATAATTTCACAAACCACATAATCCGATTCACCACCCGCAAGGGAGAATTCGTGCATAATCCAATGACCCTCCGGATTACATTTAGCAGCCCTCCTTATTTCAAAAACTAGCATTTTTTTATATCCGATTACATCACCCTTCCCATTCTTGACTTCCCTAGGCCCAGTCTGCCCATCCAACGTCCCGCACCCCGCCGCCCGAATATACTGCTCCTTCCCACCGGTGCCGCTGTTCTTCCTCATCTTCCCGGCGACGGCAGCTTTCTTGGTTAACTTGGTGAATACGTATATGGTTTTCTTGACTGCATTTCCCAGTTTGTCGGTTTCCGACACTAGCCAATGATTTGCATCCTTCAATATATCCCAAGGATCGCCGCCGTAGAGTTCTTTCTCTTCCACAACGTTACAAGGCAAGATATTTCCCATGATCTTTGGCCTCAAGTAGAAGTTGATCAGCTCCTCTCCAGTTGGACAGAATCTAAAACCAGCGGGAATGGCTATCTTCTTCATCATTTTCTCTCTCTAAATTTTTCTCTCTTTTGCCTGAACTTGGAATTAAGATTAATTTGATAACAATACAATCCCTAATTGTATTAATAGGCCACGAAAACTTGAGCACCAAGTTCTAGATAACTATAAATGTCAAGTTTCTTAATCTAATGCTTAACGGTTTATTTCTTAATTTTAATCTGGTGGATTATTTATTTTTATTTTTATTAGTTATAATAATTATGTCCTAATTAAACTCTCATCAATTTAGGGATTAAAGAAATCTACTGATATATCTCAGAGAAAAGATTTTTACGACACGTCTAATTTTGACCTATATGTTTCTATATATATATCCGAAGATATGTATGCACGCGCCTATTAATTACAATTGATTCATTTTAATTTTAAAATGATATTGTTTTCTTATTATTTATTTGCTAAAATATAAAATAAAAATTTATTTAACTAATATAGGATGACCAACTATATTTTAGGAGAAATTTAATTTTAAATACTAAAATTTATATTTTAGCAATAAAAAACTTTTAGAGATTTTAATGTTTTTTAAGAGTTTTTAATTTTTCTCCCCACTAGATTAATTTAAAAAAAAGAAGGAGACTTAATTACCATTGGATATTTTACCCATTTTCATTAATGTGCAATATAGGAGTCATACTTTTTGTGCTCAATTTTGTATGTATAAATATTTGTGCATATTGTATAATTCCATTTTAATAGCAAATAAAAGCAATTATTAATTATTATATATCTATGTCCAAAACACGCAATTACTATTTATTTAAAATATCAATCAATAAATTTTAATTGAAAATAAGTCATCTTATACTACTCCAAAAGTTATTTTCAAATTTATTATTTCCCGCATTCAAACTCGTCCCGCCCGCCCGTTGTATATATATTGGTCGACAACTTTTTCGAATTCTCTATGAAACAGATTTAGGTTTACTTGTCATTGAAACTCCAATGGATTTGGGGCTTTCTTTTTTTGTTGATTTTCTCAGTTAAATTAATGTACCACGAAATTGTTGCAATTAAACCCCTGCCTGCATTCTGAGTAACTAGTTCTTCGTCGCCAAATTCAAGCACAAGATGATCGTGATCGATAAAATCGCAGTGGCGAAGAGAGAGAATCTAGCCTCGCCGCGCCACTAACAAAGAGATTCTTGAGCACGAACGCAAGCGCCAGATCTAGCTTAAGCTAGTTGTCCTTGATGACAAGCTCATGTTGAGATTGCCGAGAAGCTCGCAGAGGTTGGTCGGAATTTGGAGTCCGATAATGACAAAAATTAATATCATGTAGACATGTAAGTGTAAATATTTTTAGAGAATATTTTTGAATTCTTAAATTTGTAGGTGTTGTACCCTCATATCTTGATTGCAATGTCGAGCAGGATATTTGTATGCTTCATTATTTTTACTGCCACTATTATTATACTCAGTAAGAAATCTTCTTCAAATTTGTAGAATGATGGATATATAGTTTAGCAATCAAAAGTATTCGTGTGGTATTTATATATTGAAATATCCGAGGATATTTGCACTATGTATATTTCATAAATAAAATAAATTTTCTATTTTGAAATTTGTTTTATGGATAAATTGTAAGTAAATATAAATATATGTATGATATTTATAGTAAAAAATTGAGCCATTAATATTATTAGTTTAAACTAATTGAGAAATATAATGAAAATGAGGTGAGAAGTTGATTAACTTATAATATTGGTTAATCAGTGGATGTTAAATTTCGTATTATGAATAATGCAGCTAAAATATTAAGGCTTGTGAGATAACGCAACAGTAATAATTTAAATTTCGACAACAGTGTGATTAAATCATTCAAATAATAGTGGAATAATTTAATTAATTGTTAAAATAATAATTAAATAAGAAATTATTTAATTATATAAGGAATAGTTTATAATATGTTAGTTATATGTAATGTTATTAATGGCATAATAGATGAATGAAAATTAAATTAATCATTTGATTAATGAATAAATATATATTAAAATAAATTGTTTAAAAAAATTATGGAAGGAAGCAAGAAAATTTAATTATATAGTCTAGAAGAATTATTGAAATAATTAATAGAATAAATATTAATTATTTAAATAATTAATTCGTTACACTACAAGTGTTTATTTTAATTATGGATTTAACTTCATAATTAGTAAAGTAACGAGTAAAATACAGTAACACCCCCTCTAGATAACCATAATAATACTTACATCCCTTCTAATTTGTTAAATAACAGTTAATATCCCTGCAAGTTTTTAGAATTGACTAAATAGATAAAATTACATATTCCTAGACATTCACATAACAGGTATGATTTTACAACACAATCTAGATATGCTTTGACAATTCAAATGCAAGTATCCTGCTAGCTCATAATAGTATTTGATATTTGTTACATAAGCTCAAAGATTGAGCACTGCAAAAATAAGTGTAGGGACAAAAACGACTAGTAAATCTTCCAAGTCTTCGTCATGAAGAATAAATATCGAATAAGTACATAAATAATTATCCACTCCCTCACACAATTAGCCTCAAAATCAGACAAGGGGAGCTCCTTCATCCACAAGAACAAAAAGGGGAAAAGTTGAAAAATAATATGGTGGCAAATCTAACTATAATAGGCTGCCTTGTAAATACACTAATTACCTTGCATGTGGCAAATAGACTACATGCAGTTTCTTTAAGAATCATAATTTAGACTAGGGTAAGACATATTGCTTCCCAGTTTGGCCTTCCAAATTTTTTAATAATCTGCACACAGATTTTTATTGCTACTATTTTCGGCCAGATTGATTAAAGAATAGAGAATGGGAAAACAAAGATGAGTTAACATTTTAATTTGCCTATTTCCAATCAGTTTGCCTAATTTTGTATAAAACATTAAAGCTCAAGATCCACATTGAAACAATTGGGGTAAAGCGAGATTTCAAGGAACGTTAAGGTACCAAAATGTATTTTGGCCTAAAATCAATGCTTTAACTTCTTTGGATAATACCACTGTATGCAAAAATAAGTCCATCTATGTTTAAGTCCATCCCTGGAGTTAAGTTGCAACCAAAGCTACACGATATCTTCAGATTACATATAAGAATAATTAGTTACTCTGCCTTTTAAAATTGCTTATGAGGATTTAAATGTGGGTAGAGTCCCAAAACGTGCTCTGGCATAAAGTCGTGCCGTGTCAGGATACCAACGATTGGAGGTCTCTGCAAAATAAGTAAGTTAAAATGTTGTCATTTTGCGTAAACATGAGAGACTATGGATATGAAAAGGTGTATACTCGATTTTCTATGTCGTGTCTCCAAAATAAGTATAAATGAAAATGTTGCTATTTTGCGTAAACACGAGAGACTATGGATATGAAAAGGAGAAAGGAGAGAATGAATTTTTAGGAGTGTAAATGCTCTGATAAGTCACAGCATTGTTTCATACATGAGATGGAGATGAGAGGGAAAATTAAGTGTATGCGGCCTAACAACAGGTTGTCAAATATGTTGGCAAGGTAAGTTCATCAAATATTTTAGTTTATAAAGCATTTTCTGTTTCTCCACCCTAATAATAAAGAATTCCACCAACAAAAAACCACACAATATAGACAAAAGAAAAGAACAAGAAGAGAGAAAGCATCTTACTCCAGTTGTCTTCGGCACCACACACAAGTGTCGAAGGCCAAGCTCCCGGAACAGGACTGCAGCTTTAGCTAGAGACATTGTCTCTACTACTGTGTATGGGGATGTATTAGTAATAGGATGAAGATCGACATACATCTCCATCTCCTCTTGCTTAATGTCCAAATCTTCCAGCTTAAGCCCCTTTCCTGATCCCGCCTTTGCAAAATCAAATGCATGAAACCTTTTTAACATTTCCGATCCAGTCAATACCCTTTGCTCTGTAAATCTCTTTTCTTTGAGCAAAACAAGCAAGTGAGACCTCAAAGCAAGTCCACACAATTCTGGGGCAGCTGATACTGGAGGCTCGTCAATCACGGGGAATCCATGATGTCTCGTCTTCTCCAGAGCATGTAGTATATTGCCCACTTTCTCTACACCAGGAAATGTTATTAAAGGGCCAGAAACAACATCCCCTGCAACCAATTGCCTCATGTAGGGTTCAGCATGGGCTTCCAGATAAGGCAAACCTTTCATTTTCACAATTTGGTCATAGACGCCCTTGTTGAAACTATCAGCAACACTTTTGGAAATAAGGAGAACGAGCATCACCAACGGAAGCATTAACAGATTATTAGTGAGCTCAAGAAGTATGACACAAATTGATACCGTCATTCTCATTGTGCCACCAAGGAATGAGGCAGCACCAAGCAGAGCAAAGAGACCAATATCAAGGTTGGAGATGGGGCCAAGAAGGGTCCCGACAACCCGCCCATAGGAGGCTCCAGCGAGTATGACAGGAATAAAAAGCCCAGAAGGAATGGCAATGCCATAAGTGATTATACCAAGACAGTACATAGCACCAAAGAATATAAAGAGGGAAGAGAGGTGAAACTCATTTGTGTTGTGAGAGTTAAATAAGTTGCGGATGGCATCATCATTGGTATTAAGGAAAAGGGAAGCAAGGTCATTATAATGGCCTGGTTGACATTGGAAGTTTTTGTAGTTTCCAGAACGACCTACAGCCGGGCATTTACCCTCCAGGCCTACGGGACAAGGAGTGCACTCTGTGAACCATGGAAGGCCATATGAGCAACAAGAGGTCAGGAGAGAAATGGTGATGACGAGCAGGACCTTAAATGCTGGACCTCTCCTGCAATTCATTCAGCAAAAAGAAAAATAAAAACGCCATATGGATACCTTATATAAAGATAATGCTGCCCAATGTGGAAATCCAGTATAGTGAGTTAAATGACTTGTACAAGGGAAAAGTAAATGCAGATAAATGACTAGACAATATCTTTTTCTTCTTTTTTTCCTTCCCTGAAATGGTTATTGAAAACATTCCAAAGATTTCAGATAACATTAATTCATTAGTTTTCAGATTACATCTTATAATATAGTGTTCCACATGCTTCAGACAAGACTTGGATAATTATCAGAATAAATACTGCAATAAATTTTTGTAATAGCAACCAAACAACATGGAACTTTCTTTGTAACAAATGAAATCAACAGTATTCTGGTTATTAAAAGGAAGATTATGAAAACATACTCATTGATGATGCTATAAGTCCGAAGGACCTTGTCCACAAGATAGTTGTAAAGACTGCCAAAAATACCGCCAATAACTCCGAGTACTATAATTGCCAGCAGATCTGGAGTGGTATAAGAAGCCACTGCAGAATTGATATCAAACATGATAAGACCACCCTCCCCAAATAACCCACATTTTCCGCTTCGACAAAATTCTATCAGAGATCTCAATACGACAGCTACTACAGCGGTAGTGAAAAAAGTTCTCCAGAGAAGAGCACTCCTCCACCTAATTGATGTTAGGGAGAGATGACGTGAATAAATCTACAAAGAAAAGAACTAAAAGGCAGGTCTAATAATTACAAATGAAAAATATAGAAATAAACTAGTTTGTCCACTATAAGTCAATAATATCATGCTTTTATGCCTTGAAATGGCTGCATGCTGCAATCTGATTTTTCAGTTGCTATTTGTTTTTCTTTTCCCTTTCTCTTCTGTAGGCAATATCCAAAGCTAACCCCATGGCACATTAAACCACCTGAATGAAACCCTCAGTAAATAGAGATAAATCGTTTCATGAGGTCGTTGCAATACAAATAACTAAATGGAGTTCACAATTCCACTACTTTTTAACTCTTTCAGATAAATATAAATGTTTCCATCACTTAAAATCGTACACTATAAACATTGACAATGACAACCTTTGATCTTAAAAGTAAGTTATAGTTTGCACTTTGCCATATCAAAACTGACAAAAACTACACATAATTATCCATGTGATAGTCTGAGGAGACTTTACATAATTTATCAACCCTTAATCACAGATGTCTTGTTTTAAGTAAATTCTAGTTATACTATGTGTTCTTCTAATTTGTTTCCATTTGGAGCTTCAGCATATTAATTTGGTGCATCCACCAACAACTTGGTCCCACGACCACTACTCTCTTTCATATAAAAGTATATATATTAATTATCTACAAAATTTATTTTGACAGTCCAAAAACAAATCCTCTACCTAATATAAGATACCAAAATACCATTGAAGAAAGAAGAATGTCTATTATAGGAAATATATACATACTATAATGTTCTCTGTTCTAGATAAAAATAAATAAATGTTGTTTTTTATAAAGTATACATTAAACATACATAACCATATATATATATATATACACACACACACACACAAAGAGAGAGATACCATGATGCTGCCTCTTCAAGAGCAAAGAGAACTCCACCAACTGGGGCACGAAAGGCAGCAGCCACACCAGCAGCTGCTCCACAGGTGATCAAATCCCTTCGGTCCCTATCATTTTTGAAGTATCTGAGCCATTTCCAAGTCAAATGGTACTTGCGGGAACCTCCCTGTCCAAGTAAGTTGGCTATACAAGCGCCGGTGTGTACCATAGGTCCTTCCTTACCAACAACAAATCCAGCAGCCACTCCGAAGATGGAACCAAAAATCTGTGCAGATAATTGTATAAGGCAGTTAGATAAACTCTTTAAGAAACTTGAAGTGTTAGCTTTGCGGTTGGATAACCAAGTTCAAGCTGAAGGGTGCTTTGTGTGTGCTAGCCCTATGCATACATCGCAAAATTGCCTTTCTATGGCAGGATTCTCCGAATTCATGCCACAAGTAAATGCGATGAATGATTACAAAAAGAAATTCAATAGCCCATTCAAAGAAACTTGCAATCCGGGTTGGAGAAATCACCCAAATTTTTCATGGACACAAGCTCAACCCATGCCCAATATGGGTGCCCCATTAGCTAATGTTCCACGACAGCAGCAACCTCCTGGTTTCCGTCCACCAATCAATCCATATCCACCATTTCAATCTGCTCAGCCTGCTCAATCATCCCATATCACTCCACAACAATTCTCATCTTTGGAGGACACATTAAAACAATTCATTCAAGTGACCACCCAAAATAATCATACTTCAAGTAAAATTTTGCAAGAAGTTGGGAACAATGGCCTCATAAACACTCAAGCCATCATTAAGTTAGAGAGTCAAATGGGTCAATTGGCTAATCAATTGGGCGAGAGAGAAAAGGGTAAATTTTTGAGTCAGCCAATTCCGAACCCTATAGGTGTTTCCTCGAGTGGGATAGCTCCTAACCCACCATATGCACCACCACATGGGCAAGTTCAAGCCATAACCACACTTAGGTCGGGAAGGCAATTGATATTGAGGAGGAAGAGAAAGATGAAGAACAGTATCCAGCTGAGGTTGAGCCTACACCTCAAGTTGTGAACCAAACTCCTCTTGCTAAGCAAACAAATGAGGTCTCGAATAGGACCTTTGTTCCTAAAGCCCCATTTCCTCAAAGGCTAAAAGAAGTGTACTCAATTTGAAGAAATTTTGGAAGTGTTTAAGCAAGTTCAGATAAACATTCCATTACTTGATGCTATCAAGCAAGTACCTTCTTACGCCAAGTTTCTCAAAGACTGTCACTCAAAAAAGGAGAACAAATGTTCCGAAAAAGGCATTCTTAGCTGAACATGCAAGCTCCATTATTCAATGCAAGATCCTGTCAAATTTAAGGACCCTGGATGTCCAACAATCTCATGCAAGATAGGAGATCATCATATTGAGCGAGTTTTGGTAGATTTGGGGGCTAGTGTGAACTTACTGTCATATTCTGTGTGTGCAGTTGCATTTAGGAGAGTTGAAGCCCACACCAACAATCCAACTTGCTAATAGGTCAGTGAAAATTACTAGGGGTGTCATTGAATCAAGGTAGAATCTTTCTATTTTCCTGTGGACTTTGTTGTCCTTGATACTGAGCATGTTCAGAACACAAGAGGCCAAATTCCTGTGATTTTAGGACGACCATTTCTTGCGACATCCAACGCCCTCATCAATTGTAGAAATGGAGTGATGAAAATTTCTTTTGGGAACCTCACAACTGAGCTAAATGTTTTTGACATTAGTAAGACCTCGATAGACATTGATGATAATGATTTCGAACAAGTCCATTTAATTGATAGTCTAGTAGAGGAATCTTTCTCGCTAACTTGTAAAGAGGACCCATTCAGTGATTGTCATGGGTACACATTCTTTTCAACCAAAACCAGTGCCTCTCAATCTCTCATCGACTCCCCGACTTCCTTCTATTGAAGAACCACCGAAGTTTGATCTAAAACCATTGCTTGATAATCTGAAATATGCATTTTTAGGTCCAGCAGAGTCATCGCATGTTATTATTGCTTCTAATCTCGATTATGCTCGAGAGAAAAAATTACTTGAAGTCCTTCACGAGCATAAAGAAGCTATTGGGTGGTTTATTGCAAATTTGAAAGGAATCAGCTCGTTCATTGTCATGCATAAGATTCACTTAGAAGAGAATGCAAAACCCTCTCGTGAACCACAAAGAAGGCTGAACCCAGTGATGCAAGAAGTAGTTAGGGCCGAGGTACTCAAGCTTCTTGATGCGGGTATTATATACCCGATATCCGATAATAAGTGGGTGAGCCCTATGCAAGTAGTTCCTAAGAAGTCAGGGATTACAGTGGTGGTCAATGAGCATAATGACTTAGTTCTATCTCGTGTTTAGATGGCGTGTTTGTATTGACTACCGGAAGTTGAATTCAATGACTAGGAAGGATCATTTTCCCCTTCCTTACATTGACCAAATGCTGGAAAGGTTAGCCAGTCATGCTTATTACTGCTTTTTGGATGGTTATTCTGGTTATAACCAAATTCTAGTCGATCCATCTGATCAAGAGAAGACAACATTCACGTGTTCTTTCAGACATTCGCCACCGATTACACATGTCTTCTGACTACGAATGCACCTGCCACTTTTTAGTGGTGTATGATTTCTATATTCTCTGACATGGTAGAGCGATTCTTAGAGGTTTACATTGATGATTTTTCTGTGTTTGGGTCTTCTTTTGAGGAATGTTTGAAACACCTAGCTCTAGTCTTAGAAAGGTGTAGAGAAAAGAATCTAGAGCTTAATTGGGAGAAATGCCATTTTATGGTACAAAAGGGAATTGTTCTTGGGCATATCATCTCCAAAGAGGGAATTGAAGTAGAAAAGGCTAAAGTAGAATTAATCTCTAACTTGCCGCCCCCGCGAACGGTTAAGGAGATTCGCTCATTCTTAGGTCATGCTGGTTTTTATAGGCGTTTTATCAAGGATTTTAGTAAGATTGCTAAACCTCTATGTAGTCTCCTCGCTAAAGATGCCTCATTCGTATTCGATGAAGCATGCTTAAAAGCCTTTGAGACTTTAAAATCCGCTCTGACCTCCGCACCTATCATTTGGTCCCCTGACTGGAACCTTCCATTTGAAATCAAGTGTGATGCCTCTGATTATGCAGTTGGGGCAGTTTTAGGCTAGAGAATTAATAAAGTCCTCATGTGATCAGGACCTTGAACGACGCTCAACTCCATTATTCTACCACAGAGGAGTTGTTAGTAGTCGTATTCGCTTTAGACAAATTTTGGTCCTATCTATTGGAATCTAAAGTCATTGTTTATTCAGATCACGCCTTTTTGAAATACTTGCTTTCTAAGAAAGATGCGAAGTCGCGACTGATTCGGTAGGTCTTGTTGCTACAATAGTTTGATTTGGAGATAAAAGATAAGAAGGGAGCTGAGAAAGTTGTAGTAGATCATCTATCTAGACTCATAGTTGAATTCTCGAGTGATCCCTTGCCCATAGCCGAGACATTCCCCGATGAGCAGCTGATGCATGTTTCCCAATCACCTTGGTATGTGGACATTGTTAATTATCTTGTTACACATGAAATGCCAGATCATTGGTCTAAACAAGATAAGTCTAAATTCTTGTCCGAGGTGAAGAATTTTTATTGGGATGATCCTTGTCTTTTCAAGTATTTTTCTGATCAAGTAATTAGGAGATGTGTACCTGAGGAGGATCAAATGTAAATTCTCTTCTTTTGTCATTATCAGCCATTTGGAGGCCATTTTAGTGGTAAGAAGACAGCAGTTAAAGTCTTGTAGTGTGGAGTTTATTGGCTTATGCACATGTCTATTGTGTTGCTTGTGAGATATGTCAAAAGTTAGGTAGTCTCACGCGACGAAGTATGATGCCCCTTAATCCCATTCTGATAGTGGAGATCTTTGATGTGTGGGGGATAGATTTTATGGGACCCTTTCCTAACTTGTTTGGTAATCTCTTATATTTTGGTAGCCATTGACTATGTGTCAAAGTGGGTAGAGGCTATTGCGTATTTGCGTGCAAAACAAATGACCACAAAGTGGTGGGAGTTGCACTTTTGCAATAGACCATTTAAAGATCTAATGAAGAAGAATGGAGTAATTCATAAAGTGAGAAACGCGTACCACCCACAAACTAGTGGGCAAGCGAAAATTTCAAATAGAGAGATTAAGCATATCTTAGAGAAGACGGTAAATCCCAACAGGAAGAATTGGTCAGTCCGACTGACAGATGCTTTGTGGGCATAACGTACTGCGTATAAGACTCCCATAGGAATGTCCCCTTACCGCTTAGTGTATGGCAAGGCATGTCATCTGCCTGTTGAGTTAGAACATAGAGCTTTTTGGGACAGTTGAATTTTGATGTTAACCAGGCAGGAAATCATAGAAAACTTTAAATTGCTGAGCTATAAGAGATAAGGAATGATGCTTATGACTGTGCAAAATCATACAAGGAGAGAATGAAAAGGGTGCATGATCAAAAGATTTTTAGGAAATCCTTTCACCTTGGCCAGAAAGTCCTTTTATATAATACTCGTTTGCATCTATTCCCAAGTAAGTTGAAATCTAAATGGTCCGGTCCTTTCATAGTCCAACATGTGTATCCTCATAGGGCCATTGAGATTCAGAATCCCAAAGATGGTACTGTGTTTAAAGTGAATGGCCATCGTTTAAAACCATTTTTGGAGTTGAAAAATCCAAAAGTTGAAGTTATGCTTTTAGAGGATCCCGTTTATCGGGATTGATTTTTTTTGAGGCCATGATTCATGTATATTATTTTATATTTGGATTTATTATTTGTGTTTTTCTTTGTTCTATTTCTAACAAAAGTGCAGGATTATCTCTATGAGCTTTAAATCTGAAATTTATTGAGTTGTCCATACGAGACACACATTCATATTCAGGTGATATCCTTCCTTTACTTATTTACTTGTCTTTATACATTGCGGACAATGTAAGTTTTAAGTTGGGGGTGAGATTTATTTGCCTTATTATTCCATGCACTTCACATACTTTGTTAGGATATGAGCAAATTATTTTATTTTCTTTAAAGAAAAAACAAATATAAAATAAATTTAAATAATTTATGCAATGGTTCTTGAGGTGGTATTGAGTATATTAGATAAGAAAAGAAACCTTCTTCAAAATTTTAGATAGGGGGGAGATCAGATCCGTATTTTGGGGAGAGCAACCTTCTTCAAAATTTTCTCTTTTATGATGGAGGATATAGTGGATAAAGAAAAAAAAGATTTTATCCTACCTAATTACCGATTTTGAAAAAAAAGAAAAGAAAAAAGGGGCATCTCCATTTGGAGGGGACTCTCATTGAGAAACCATCCAGACAAAAAGTTAACTTGGAGCTCCTGGGCAAGGGGAGGTTTTATTGTGGCTTTGAGTGTTTAGATCATTTCGTGGTGGGTTATATACTCAATTTTGAAGAGCATTACACAAACTTACTTTATTGGTAATTTATTTTCTTTTAGAAATTAACGAACACAATTCTTTTATTCAACTTATTCTTTGTTTTTGAATGATAAGGATACCATTGTTTATTAATTAGAGTAGAATACTTTTGAAGATTGAAATTGAGAATTTATTTTATTTTCTTATTCAATAAATTGGTACATTGAAGTAAGTACTCTGTTTATTTAATTATGTATTATTTATTATGTTTTGTGTTCCAATTTCAAGCATGTTAGGCTAGATTATTTTCTAGGGTTAACGATGAGTATAATTGATTAGTTCTATTGCACGTATTCATGCCAATTTATTCTATCAATTTAGTGCTTTAACATAAAAAAAATATAATTCTTTCTATTGGATGCCTATTTTTATTGATAAAGAAATAAGTTTGGATTCTCATTATTATTTATTGGATTCAGTTTATAATTTGTTAAAAGCAGATATAAACTGTGTTTTGATGGAAATAATGAGTGTTTTGATTTTTATACATATGTTTGGCTATGGAAGATTTAACAATCTGATTTTTCAAATTAATTGGACTTAATTGATTTTATTTTCCACATTTAGTAGTGTCGAGAGACCAAACTAGTGCGAGATAAAGAGTAGAGTATTGGGCATGAAGATTAGGAAAATGACATCAATTATATGACTCTGCCACCCTAGTATTTTATCAATAATTATTTTATTTGCGTATTTTTAGTTGATAAAAATTTCCTCGAAAATTCTAAGCTAGATTAAGAATTAATTAGAAATAGTGAGTGAGAAAACACGTTTCATTCGTCAAGTCCTTAGGGTGCGACCTCGCACTTGTGGGCTATACTAATATTCGATTCGTGCACTTGCGAGTAAATAAAACGTTCACAACATCTCCCACTTAAGCCAACTGTGTTGCTGCAGTCTTATGCTGGATCGGTGCACTCGGATTCTTCGGTTGGTTCATTCTAAGCGTTTTAAGGGGTGGGATAATGCATTGCATAAAATTCTCCCCCATGAACATGACTTTTCTGTACTACTGTTTCATTTGGGGAAAAATGGCTCTTACAGACTCCATCATAGAGTATGGTCATGTTTTTTATCTGGTAGAAGGAAACTCAGACGCAGCGAAAAGGAATGAAGAAAACATAACACAAGTGAGAGGTCATATCAATATACCTGCTCCTCTTAGCACCATTGAGTATTTGAAGCAGTCACATCTTTAATACATATAAATGATATGAAAATTATCCTTGTGTATTTTGGTGAAGAAAGTGAGTGAAGTCAGGGAGACAAACAAAGAAACTGGGGATATGATGAACTGGAAGAGAGGATTGAGAAAGTACTTGTTTGTTGAATAGAGAGAGAGAAATAGATATTACTGGGAGTATAAGGAGTGATGAAAAATCAAGCGATAATAGAGGGAGATGCTGCCTGGGAAGTGAAGTAAATCTGTTAACTCCACCTTCCATATAGTGGGGTATATATATAAGGATAAAGATAAATTATCACCTAACTCAGAATATTACAAGTGGAGCAACTAATGCACTTACAAATTGCAGACAAAATGACATTATAAAAAATATACAAGGTGGGTTGAAAATGACATTATAAAAAATATAAAAACTCGGAATCTTCAATAAAGGTGGGTTATAATGTCCAAGGGTAGGTTCCAAAATGCAAGTTTTCTTTTTTATTGATTCTTTGATTCATATAATCATATTAACTACATACAGAAGCAGAAAAATAAACGACAGTTATAAGCCTAATTTATATAATTTCCATATGTAGTTGTACATTATGTAGTATATTATCAGAAGTATAGATGTTCCTAACTGGCTTCTTAGCACTCTTTGCAATGTAAACATCATTATGCTCTGCAGAGACTTTTTCATTGACTAAAAGACCTTTCGTATACAGTTCCAGATTTGGTGCCCTTTAAGAAATGGATTAAAAATTACTGGATGAAAAAAGTTCCATAAGTTTAGTGTTATTCCCATCCAATAGATCATTGGCTACTTTAAATAAGGTTCATAAGGTGATCTCTCGGTAGTGTCTGTGATTCTGTGTAGAGGAAAAAGATATTATCCTGTGTCAGTGTCTTTGTAGAGAAAAAATATTGTTATGGTTTTTTACACACCTTCACAAAGAGGGTACTTGGAGCCAAAATAGAATGAGCATCCACACCATTAAGATACGCTTTGACTTCAGGAATGCCAGACCCAGCTGCTGCAGGGGCAATGAAAGCACAGAGGACTGCTGCACAAGTTGCTAGAACAACGTTGCAACCAGCATATGCTGCAAAAGCCAAATTAAACCTGCACTGTAATAAGATTACCTCAAAGTTCCCAAAGTGGTAGAAGACATTATTATGGGAATAAATTATGCAAGTAGTTTTATAAGAAAACTATAAGCAATTAAGAACATAACGCTTACACAAAAAAAATCTAATAACTCAAAAGTTCAGCAAATAGGAAAACGGACCAAAAATATAACAGTGCATATGAGATATCTCAAAACCCAAAAAATAAAATGTTGTCATAAAAGCTGATAAAGACACGCATAAAACTACCGTGGTAAGCACCCCCTGAATTTGTTAAAGTAGTACCAGAAAGACAAAGGTGCTGCACAATTACTATAACTCTGTTCCATAAATATTTTGTATCTATCGTCTCTTTCAGAAATCTTGTGTGCCTACACAACAGCATCCCCACAGGAAAAAACTCACTTGCATCTACATGTAGTCACTTGTCACTATGAGAATGTGAAACTGTCCCAGTAGGAATAACTTCATCATGAAAAGTCCAAAAGAATGCAGCAAAAGTGACAACCAATCTTGTCGCAGCAGCCGTAATTATTAGCAGAATGAGATCAGCTAAATAATTGCCGAATAGAAACGAGTTTTTCTCTTGGAATCTTGATAAGATCTGTAATTCAAAGTATATTGAAGAACAGTGTGTTTATTACATTACCTAGAAATGAAGCTTACAAGAAGGAATTTATATCACTTGTAGTCTATCTATACATACGGTATACATATATGAAGGAAAATAACAAACTGACAAAAACTTTACGTGACAACTGTGCTATCCCCACTATCAAACTAGGACAGCTGTGCTATATCTCCACGTGCAACATGTGCTAGGCATTGCTGTAACTGATGCTTCATTTCTTGTGTTAAACTTGGATTACAATCAGCAACTTGTTTATTTCCTTGAGTCAATGCAACGACATATGTAGCTTGTATATCAGAAGTTTGTTTAGGACCATATTCTCTAATACCCCCCCAAAAAAAAAATGGGAGGTCCACAAGGATTGTGGAGTCCCAATTTGGAAATGATGAACGAATGTGCTGTGCGCCCCAATGGCTTAGTAAAAATGTCAGCAAGTTGCTTAGAACTGGGAATGAATAAAGGCTGGATAAACTTGTCCCGAACCTTGTCCCTTACAAAATGACAATCCACCTCAATATGTTTGTTTCGGGCATGCAAGACAGGATTGGAGGCTAAAGATATAGTAGACAAGTTGTAAACATGGAGAGGAATAGGAGTAGGGACAGGAAGACTTAAATCAGACGAGACTGTGTAACCAAACTAATTCGCATGTAGCATCGGCAACAGATCTATATTCGGCTTCGGCAGAGGATCGACTCACAACAGCTTGCTTCTTAGCACCCCAAGATATCAAAGAAGTACCAAGGAACATACAATAACCAGAGATGGACTTCCTCCCCCCATTCTGGCCAGCCCAGTCACCATCAGAATAAGCCTAAAATCAGATGACTAGAAGAAAAACTAAACCCATACTATAGAACCCTTAAGATATCGCAGAACTCGGATTGCAGCCTTCATGTGATCTTCACAAGGATTTTGCAAAAACTAACTAAGATGATTAACAATGTAACTAATGTCAAGTCTGGACATAGTCAAATATTGTAACTTGCCAATGAGACCTATAAGTAGAAGCATTTAACATAGGTCACTGGTGGTATCATGTAACTTAATGTGTTGTTCCATGGGAATAGTAAAAGGTTTGGAATCTGTGACACAAAATCAGATAATAGATCAAGAATATATTTCCTTTGATGAACAAAAATGCCCTGTGGGGACCTTGAAACTTCCAAATCAAGATTGAACTTAATCTGACCCAAATCTTTAATGGTAAAAGCTTCATCAAGCATAAGTTTCAACTAAGAAATCTCCCTGTCACTAGAACCTGCGACTAAAATGTCATCAACATAAACGATGACCAAAGTACAAGCCGTAGAGGTGTGAGAAATGAACAAGGAATAATCAGCCTTGGACTGAGTATAGCCAGTTGAGCGTAAGGCACTAGTGAGCTTGGCAAACCACTGTCGAGATGCCTGTTTAAGACCATAAAGAGACTTGTTAAGCTTGCAAACTTGCTTGGACTGTCGTAATTTTGAATAACCAGGTGGAGGATCCATGTAAAGCATTGTTAACGTCGAGCTGATGAATAGGCCAATTTCGAACAGAAGCAATAGCTAACAAAGCCCTCATAGTAACCATCTTAGCAACTGGGGTAAAGGTTTTTGTATAATCAATGCCTTCAGTTTGAGTATAACATTTGGCTACCAAAAGGCCTTATAACTTTCCACACTACCAACAACATTATATTTGACTTTAAACACCCATTTGCAGCCTATGGTAGTGTGACCAGGAGGAAGAGTTGTCACTACCTAGGTATGATTTGCATCTAAAGCAGTGAGTTCCTTATTCATAGCTTCAACCCATTTAGGATCTTTTGCAGCCTATGTGTAACTGGATGGTTCTTGTATGAGAGAGAGATTGCTAACAAAATGTAGATGAGAAGGTGAAAAAACAAAATAGGACAGATATTGAGAAAGGGGATATTTGAGAGGTGTAACAGAAGAGAAATTAGACTGTTTAGTCAAAGGAGAAATGTCATAATACTGATGCCATACTGGTTTTTTTCTGACACTAGTGGAAGTTCTGGTGGGAAGAGAAGAAGAAATAGAAATAGGAGAAGAAATATTAGAAGAAATAACAGAGATTGAGGTTGAGGAATAGAAATAGAAGAAGACTGAGAAGCAGTTTGTGGAAGAAAATCAGATGAATAAGTAGTATGTTGGGAATCAACAGAAGAGTCGATAGGAGAAATAATAGGTTCAATGGAAGAGACAGTGTTAAAATGATTGAAATCATAAGGCTGAGAAGGAGAAGAAAAAGTAGTAGAAAAAGGAAAAAGAGTCATGGAAAACATGTCTGGAAACAAAATCTTGTTTAGTTTCTAAATTGTATAACTTGTAACCTTTTTGTGTGAGAGGATAGCCTAGGAAAACTGATTTGATAGCTCTATGTTCAAGTTTATCTGGTGTGTGTTGAGATGCCTATTGTCTTTAAATGAGAGTATGTAAGTGGTTTGTGAAACATTATTTCATAAGGAGTTTTGAACTTTAAGATAGAACTAGGAACCATGTTCAACAAATAAGTAGATGCCAAAATACAATCTCCCCAGAAATGCTTAGGTAAGCTGCCTTGAAATCTAAGAGCCCTGAAAATATTTAAAAGAGTTGTGTGTTTTCTTTCTACTACACCATTTTGTTGTGGTGTGTGAGAACAAGAAGTAAGATGTAAAACACCAATTTTGGATAGAATAGAACTCATGAACTGGTTAGAAAACTCAGTGTCATTATCACTTCAAAAGGTTTTAATGTGCTTATTAAATTGTGTTTGAACTAAAGTAAAGAAATCTTGCAAGAGTTTATAAACATGCTGCTTTTTAGAGAGTAAGAAAGTCCAAAAACCTCTAGAAAAATCATCCACAACAGTAATGAAGTACTTACAAACATTTCTAGTAGTTGTTCTATACGGACCCAGAGGTCACAATGAATCAGTTCAAACATATCATGAGTACAATTGGTACTAGAAGAGAAAGGTAAACATGTTTACTTAGCTAAAGGACAGACACAACAAATGTCACAATCATCTTCTTTAATAAAAGAAGTAAGAGCTGGAATTTTATTCAAAATGGAAACAGGAACATGGCCTAGCCTGTGATGTCAGAGAGTAGTAGAAGAGGATTGAAGAATATGAACAGCAGCATGTGATGGAAAATGAAGAAGATATAGCCCATTGGACAAATCACCAGTTGCTATTGTGTGCATCTGGTGCTGGTCCTGTAATATACACATGAAGTATATACATGAAGTATTGGTGAATGAAACAGTCAATGTGGAATCTAAAGTAAGTTTGCTAATAGATAGCAAGTTGCAGGTAAATGAAGGAATATAGAGAACCTTGTGTAAAATAATGTCACTGGTAAGGTGGATAGAACCAGTGTGTGTAACAGAAACTACACTACCATTAGGAAGACTAACTAGACTTGATGTGCGTAGAGTAATGAGAGAGTGAAAAAGTTGTTTAGAACCTGTCTATGATCTGTAGCACCAGTATCTACAATCCAGGCATTGAGATTAGAATGAGAAAAGGAAGAAAAAGAAGTTACCATACCAGCCACATGATCATCAGGGCTATCACGAAATTTGCCAAACATGGAGAACAACCGATCCATTTGGGCCTGAAGATGTTGTATAGGGTCTGGTCCAGAATCATCATCTGTGATAGTAGAAACTTACATTCCCTTGCCTACATTAGGACTGGATTGAGACTGTGTCTTGTATCCAGACATAGTAGGAATCTTCTTAGTGGAAAAATGGTTGGAACCCTGAAATCTTGATGCATTAGGACCAGAAGAATATCTCTGTTTGGTCCACTTGGCAACTGGATGATCAGGTGGATATCCATTCAGCATATAACAGTCCTCTCTTATGTGCCCATCTTTCTGACAATAAGTGCACCAGCCATCCTTAACAGAGTTGTGAAAATGAGACTGGTGTTCGTAATTTAGTGGCAGCTTGTATGGAACTGGGAGAATATGCTCCAAGATTAGTATCCATATTGGTAGAACTTGAAAAGGTATTAAAATACATGTCATGACCAGATCCATATGACATTTTCTGTTTGCCTAAATTGGCAGAATGAGCAAGCATGACAAATATACTGTTATGACCAAGAGCAATCCTTGCTTGTCGTTCATATTGCCTGATAAGAGCAAATGCTTGGGCAACATTAGGTAAAGGTAGCATCATTAAAATTTGCCCCCCCAGCATTGGCATATCTTTCCTCAAATTCCATAAGAAACTAAGTAAGTTTCCTTCTCTAATCTTATTCATCTAGAATCCGAGAAGCTCCACAGGTACACAAAGGAGGAGTCTCTAAAGCCAAATATTCATCACAAACATAGTTGTTAAGGCGCCACGGCGAGCCATGGCGGTAGCCGACTGGCTGGACGTCTAGGCGACAAAGGCAACTGCCATGGCGTCCGTATGGCGACAAGTCATTTACAATGTGCAATGTATTGACAATAAAATTTCATATACATTAAAACTCAAAACATAACAACATTAAAGGCATAATTATGTAAATACTTAGCAATAACAATCCAAAAACAAAACACTTGATATTAAAATTTAGTAAAAGAAATGAAGAATTAAACAAACACTACATAGAAAATAAAGGTGTAACCAACCATCACAAATATGTAGTCTAATAACTAATAAAACACCACATAGCAAGCCAAAATAAAATAAAAAATATAAGACATATATATATATATATATATATAAATATAAATTTATATATATATATATATATATATATATATATATATATATATATAACAAGCAGTTAATAGAAATTTTTTATAATATGTGTATATATATATATATACATAACAAGCAGTCAATAGAAATTAATGATACATAAACAAAAATTATATATAAATATAATTATATATATATATATATATATATATATATATATATAAACTCATAAGTATATATATAACAAGCAAAAATGATAAGTTTATATAATATATATATATCAGTCAATAGAAATGAATGATATGGGAAACTATAAAAAAAAACCCAAACAGGTACAATCGAAGACATATATAGCAGTCGGCACTAAAAAAAAGGAGCAGCGTAACAACACAGCAGCAGAGCAAAGAAACGGAAAGAAAAAAGATGGAAATACCTGCCAAAGTGCCAATCAGAGTCGCACAACTCGCCGAAAACTACTCTTTCTCTCTAAGTATCTCTCTAGCAGTCGCTTTCCCAGTCGACTCTTCTCTTCTTGTTCGACTTCGATCTTCGTTCTTCACTTCTGCGACGTCGATCAGTTTGACTAGGTGTAGCCCAGTTCCAAGCGACGTCGTTTAATTTTTTTACCCAGTGGTGACCATACCCGGAGTAACCAAGTCGGTCAATCTGCTAGAATGTCGTCGAAGTCGTCGACTTGGACGCCTCGGCGTCGACTGCCGTGGCTAGTGCTCGACTTTCACCCCAAACCCAAGTCGCAAGGTCGTATAGGTGATTGGACGCCTAGGCGACTAACAACTATGATCCCAAATGCCTTTCATCTTGTGATAGTAAAAATCAACAGAGCCAGTACCTTGCTCCAAGGTATACATATTCCTTAACAACTGATAAATTATATGGCCATCAACTGTAGAAAAACGATCTTTAAGCTCTTTCCAAACTGAGGTGTAGCAGTGTATAGAATTCAGGTTGTTACTGATTTCATCAGAAACACAATTGAGGGTGTCATCAACTCTTTTCCATAGAATTGTGGGAGAAAGCGGTAGTAGGTATTTCATAAAACCATTCATTATGATTTTATTCTTAGCAGATAGTCACAATTGATGGATCTTTGTCAAGGATTGTAGTTGTCCAAACCAGTTAATTTTTTAGAAATTAGTTGCATTCCAATTTCCAGGTTGGTCATTATTGTGCAAAAACAAAGGATGTGCATTAGAATCCATGGAGATTGTTATTTGTTTGAAATTATTACCAGTATCATGTGTAGCAAATGATAGAGTGGTAGCAATACCAGAAGAAGTACTAATTTCGATAGAAGATCCAGCTCCTTTGTTATAAGAGGATCCAACTCCATTTCCAAAAGTAGATCCCGATCCACTATTGGATCCTGCACGACAACCCCAACTAGTCGGTTTTGAATTGATATTCTCACCATTGATGAATTGTGAAGAAAATCACACAAACAGAGGAACAAGGATGAAATTGATCGAAGAAAACCCTAATTGATTGAAGAGATCAAGTAAACCAAATTAAATCACAAAACAAGAAATCAATACGCAGAAGAGTCGATCCGAAGAGTGAATTGATCATAATCGAAAGATGAAATGAAGCGAGATCGATATTTGCTTTGATACCATGATAAGATATGTAATTCAAAGTATATTGAAGAACATAGTGTTTATTACATTACCTAGAAATGAAGCTTACAAGAAGGTATTTATATCCCTTGTAGTCTATCTATACATACGGTATACATATATGAATGAAAATAACAAACTGACAAAACTAGAGTGACTACAGTGTTATCCCTACTATCAAATTAGGACATATGTGTTATATCTCCACGTGTGCTAGGTTGTAACTGATGTTTCATTTCTTGTGTTGAACTTGGATTACAATCAACAACTTGTTTATTTCCTTGAGTTTGTGCAACGGCAACTGTAGCTTGTATATCAGAAGTTTGTTTAGGACCATATTCTCTAATAAATCTATTTTGAGCTATATCTCTTGCCCATAGTTATAAAATACAGCCGAACAAATAAAAATTCATTACAACATCAGCATGTTGTATGCTTTGATGTTATAAGGTCATCTATTCACTAATTCTAAACAATTTTTTAATCTAGACAAATGCAATTATGCAATTACACAAAAACTAATTACTGAAGCATTTGTTAAAGTTATGCTTACGGCTTACCTTTTCTCAAGCATAAGATTGCTAGTGAGTAGAAGCTTGAAACCAGCAAGATTCTCCACTCCAAGGTTATTACAGAAGGCTACAAGTCCTGTACTTAATCCTATGAGACATGCAAGTGTCCACTTGAGTACAACATATTGAAATATCTGAACCTTTTTTCTAGATCTCCAATCCTGCTTAAATAGATCATTTTCGATAATCCTGCAAAAACGTTACGCAACAAGTGAGATAAATTAACAACAGAAACAAAGAGTTCTCATTCAACAACACTTTGTTACAATTTTAAACGGTCATCTGATTACAGCCATGGACTAGAAAGAAACCATCACCTTAATCGGAATAAAGAAACCAGATTTCCTTACATTAAGTAAGCCAGAACACTGATGCACCCTAAAAGCAAACCAATCCACCAGAATTGGCTCTTACAAAGTTTTTGATCAGTTTCATCTCTCTAAATAATTTTTTCCAGGTAAGATTCTTCTAGAATCACAAATAAGTTATAATACAACACCTATGATTTCTGTCATTCAATTAAATTCTTCATCATTCAAAAATTTAACAGCAAATAACAAAACTTAAGCCGATACACATTTTTAAAATGCAATTATCACATAGACCTATATTAATGTTAACATACTAATCTAATTTTCCAATCCTTAACTTTCCTATGGTTTTGCCCAGGAAAGTTTCTAAAGAAAATTGGATCTAATTTTCTTTACCTTTCCGAAGCTTTCTTAAATAAAAACGATTTCTAAGGAAAAATATAATTTTATTTAGGTTTCCTATCCTTTCCTCAGTTTTTAAAACTAACAATAATATGTTACATCA
The DNA here is from genome assembly GCA_020205605.1 of Panax ginseng. NCBI lineage: Eukaryota > Viridiplantae > Streptophyta > Magnoliopsida > Apiales > Araliaceae > Panax > Panax ginseng. Next base: position 143,669,263 of record CM035134.1, on the reverse strand, counting down.
AAAATTAAAATAAACTCCCATCAAAATATGAATTTTAGGATTTTTCAAGTTAACTCAAATGACAATCTTTTAGTGAAACTGAGAGAATAAAGTGACTATGACAACAAAAAACTAAAGCAAAATCACCAATTAGAGATTGGAAACTGAATGCGGAAGAGAGTCAGGAATCATTCATACTCATAATCAAGGCTTTCAATTGGATAAATATTAGCTCCAACAATCGCAATTTGAGAGGTGTTATTGATCCGGCTCTTCAACAGAGGCTCTCTGATCGTCCCGGCCATATCTCTGTCGGAAAACGACAACGAATTGCTCACCTCCTTCCGCAGTTCATAAAAGGATCCTTGACTTTCTTCATTCTCTATATCAACTTGATGATTCTCTTCCTCCATTGTTATCCCTCTCACTTTCTCTCTCTAAATCACTCTTAAATTTTGATGAGAGAGGTGAAGAATCTTCTGAATATTTCTCTCTCCGATCTCTGTGGAAAACCGGAGGGATCTAAGGAGAAGGAGAGCTCTAATTAGGAAAATCATATACATTTCCATAAACATTTGAAGATGTTAGAAGGTTGAATCGTGATACACATAACGTGATTGTGCACGCGATAAATAAGATATAATAAATTTAAATAGGCCTATCACATAAATATAACAGATTCTTTTAATTAAAATGGATAATTTGAAAAGTTTCATAATTAGAGGGTAGTTGATAAGATTTGGTATTTTCAATTTAAATTTAAGATTTTCTCTCTTCTCATTTACTCCCTTCATTCTTAATTATTTGATATTTTAGAATTTTACACAGAAGTTAAAACTCCACTGAAATTACTTTATTACCAAAAACACATTTGCATAGATAAATGAAAATCTAAATATCGTTAGAGGATAGAGAAAATATAGTAATTATAAGAGAGAGAGAGTATATCATTAAGATATTAAAAGAGAGAGAAAAAATAGCCGAAAAAAGTATGGGAGAATTAAGGAAAGTATTAAATATTTAGGGGTAATTTAGGAAGTAATGTAATTAATCTCTCCTAAAAATCTACAAATGTCAAATAAATAGGAACACAATTTATTCTCTAAAGAATAATGCTAGAGATACAAACTATTATACAAACATTTTACAAACTGTTAATGTGTCATATTTTATCTCAGCATATTGTGATCAATATGCTAAGGTGGAGTATGCCACATCAGGAGTTTGTAAAATAATTTGTGTCTGTAACATTACTCTTCTATAAAATGTCAATTAAATAGGAATGGAGGAAGTATAAGGTTATTATTGATTGGATAAGTTTTACTTCACCCTTGAGATTTGACCACCTAACGTTTAAAAAGTTGAGAGCAGATTCTCTATTCCTAATTTTCTTGTTTCATTGTGTCTCTCCACTTATATTTTGACACTTAACCTCTTACTTAACACCAATTAATTTTAAAATTAAATAAAATGACAAGTGTCAAAATGTAAGTGGAGGGACACAAAAGAGACAGAGAAATTGAGGCCTGCTCTCTAAAAAATTACACTTAAACACTTGAGATATTGAAGTAAAGTGAAAAATTATTTTCCGTGTTAACGTGACTTAAATGGCTAAAGATATTTTTGTCCAAAAATATGCTTCTTTTTATTCCCCATGTTCTTCACATTTTCTAAACCCAAACTCAAATCAAAAACTCCAATCTGTTGTTCAATCCCCAACAAATTGAAGATAAAATTTGTAATATTGCACTAAATCGAAGCTTGTAGAATGTATGAATACCTCAAATGGCGGTGAGTATGTCAAAAATTACAATGTTAATGTTGCAAAAATAGAGTTCGCGAACTAGAGTTATTTATTCACCCCTTTTGTTGTTTGAGAGCAAATCTCAGCTTATATTGCTTGGAATCTGCTAAGGAACAAAGTCCATTGATTCTCAATCTCCAATGGATGAATTAAGATGGATCTTGATCTTTGGCTTGATTTTTCTTTTTATAGTCATTTTTGTGAACAAAGCATGTGAAGGGTGTTTTTTGATGAAATTTTTGGTTGTTTGGGGTTGTTTACAGTTGATTATACTTGAATTTTGGTTAATGAATAATACCCATAGAATTTATTACCTAATTGAAAAAGATAGAGATGGAAGCAGGGTCGACTCTGAGTTTTTAAGGGCCTAAAGCAACAACAAAAAAATAGACCTTTTGCAAATTGCTATTAAGATAGACATAAAAAAAAAAACTAAAGAACAAAAGAGAATCAATACGAAATAATACAAGTCTGCCATTGAGATTTGGGCCTATTTCATTGGGTACATTTTTTATGGACTTTTAAATTTAAACTGACGTGAGCTGGGCTCTTTTGTTTTAGGTATATATATACATAACACAAATACCTCTTGGGGGCCCTAAAAATTTATAAATTTTAGTGAGCCTAAAGCCCAGGCACCTTTGGCTTTAGCCCAGGGCCGGTGCTGGATGGAAGGAGGAGAGAGGATGCTAAAATGATGAGTACAAATGTTCAATTGAGTAAGGGTTACAACATCTCCAGCAGCCCGGAGTTGCACAAATCTTAGACTAAATATAGTCTATGACACAGATCTCACTCCAGCAGATGTACTAAATATAGTCTATGAAATTTTTCGGTAATTCAAATAGACTATATCAAGGAACAAGATTTGATGGACTATAATTTTGATAATAATTTTTAATATATTTAAATGAGATAAATGGTTAAAGAAGAAGGAGATGAAGGGGGATGTCTGAAGAATAAAATGAAAGTCGTCGGAAGAAGGAGGAGATGAAGGGGCAGGGATATTGTGATGAAGGCCCCCTGAAGAAGATGAAGGGGCAGGGATTATAATTTTGGCTATTATATTTGATTTTTATTTTTTATTGATAATATCTCTCTAATTTATTTTTTAGATGGAAAATTATGGTCATCCGACGTATTATTTTTCAATTGTAAGTATTTTGTTAATAATAGTTTGTTTCTTTTATTGAATTCATTGATTATTTTAATTTTTTTATATTATAGTCCATGAGATCATTCGCGGGATAGTCCATCTACTGGAAGGATTGAAGATTAAAGGACATCTGTTACGTTGATGTCACATGGACTAAATATAATCTACGGATAGTTCACCTGCTGGAGATACTCTTAGGGATTGAAAAATATAAAGTCCAAAACGATATTTTGGGGATATTTTTTTAGTTTGTTTCTTCACGTATTTGTAGTGAGTGGTGACGCACATTGTTAAATTAGATGGAAAATATATTTTTTTCACTTCACCTCATCAAAACCTCATATGTTTAAATGTAGCTTTTTAAACGATAGATGGTCATATGAGAAAATGGTCAAACCTCAGGTGTTGAAATAAAATTTACACTTGTTGATTTATAAAAATCAATTTGACACATTTTCAAGGATTTGGACCCCCTCTATTACATTTTACTTTGAATTCCATCAAATACATAATAAATTTATAGTTGTGGATAGAGTAACCGAAATTTATACCCATCAACTAATTTATTATATTAAATAACATAATTGTTCTAAAAATAAAAGTAATCTCATATTTTTTCATCATTTGATAAACATGTGAATTTAAGGAAAAGAAAAAACACTTAAAATCAATTGACTATGGATGAAAATTAAGAAAAAAGAGTTAATTACTCTATTCGTCTTCAAAAGGATGAGATAATTAAATATATTTTTCACATAAATTAAGAAAAATAAAATTCGAAAAAAAAGAACGATAAAATTTCAAATTTATTCTTAGTGTCACCCAAAAGATTACATAAGCTGATAAGGTTTGTTATTTGTTTACACGAATGGATTTCATCAAATGACATTTACCTCTTTATGTACATTAAATTTATCCTTTTTAAGGACAAAAAAAATAAAAAATAATGCTAAGTCCTCCTAAAACCTTATTCATATAATGCTTGGTTAATTCTAAAATTTACATATTAAATTAAAAAAAAAAAAAACAATACTATTAGATTATCAACTTTTAATCCCCTATACTTGCATTTACAAGGAAGTGATATTTTTTCGCTCTCTCTCTCTCTCTCTCTCTCTCTCTATATATATATATATATATATATATATATATATATATATATATTATAAATATATATTTTAGATTGTGATATATAATATCTCTCATAAATAAAGATATGTTTATTTTTGATATAAAGTCTTAATTTGGATAAAGAAATTTTTTTTTTTTTTGCTAAATTTAAGATCGTATTAAAAAGAGTCTTAAATTTAGCAAAAAAAAAGGAAAAAATTAATACAATAATAATGAAAGAGTTTCAAAAACTTTGTCAAGGGCATCACGAATCACGATGCATGCATGAGTTTCAGAAACTTTTTTGATAAATACTACTAGTAATTCCACGTGAAAGCCAGATTGATACCATCCCACATGCTATCCATCACGAGGGCTAACTACTTGTCAATGCTATCAACCAGATTGGTAGGATATGGTACTAAATGTGGGCTGAACCTTAGACATGGACATAGCCCAACTCTAGATCCATACTACACCATGGGCTAGACCAGACAGACTTGGGGCGACCTATGGGCTTAAATTTTTTTTTTAAAGAATAAAATTCTATGGACTGAACTCTTGATTAGTGAAAGCATATATTGTAAAGAAAGAAATTTAAAAGCAAAATTAATACACATTCATCAAGGTATTTATGATTAAAATACCCTACAACTTAATAAAGAACTAAGATAATTTATTGAAGAAACCATCAACATGCAGTGTCCCACATTATGATAGAGTTGGAATACTTTGTTCATGTCTGAAGAAGTTATCGGGGTCAACCACAGATTTTACTCGGATAAGCCTGTCAAAATTATTTTTGAAGTATTTTTTACCCCATCGACTTGCTTGTGCATAACTTATACTATCTTGTTGGTTGTTTACTCCATAATCAAGATCATTATAATTCACATATGCAACTCTTGGAAACTTGGAGACAAAAGGACCCATATATTTGTATAGGCTTCGAAGCCACTCCACCCTTTGTGTCTCAGAAGCTTCAGTAGTGATAATCATATTGATCATATACAAATTTCCATTTCTATGCGGGAATGGAAGTGCCGATTCTGAAATCTCATACATCCTTCCTCCCCATGGTGTAATTTGTAAAGTTGCTACAGCTGGTGGAGCTTTAAACAACAATTCCCATATCCCATTTAGGCCTTCTTTAGAAATTGGTTGTTGAACAAAATCCGAAGTTCCTTTAAAAGGAAACCTAGGCAAAGCGTTTCTGTTGAGTAAATTATCAAGAGACGCCCCAATTGAGAAATTCGAGAAAAATGTTGCTGACTGAATCCAACTGACTTCTGAACAATCTTTTCTCGTCAATCCCAACTCGGGAAAGTTTTGTTGCATAACTGGAAGTAGCGTGTCTATTCCACCTAGGAACAATGACTCAAATATTATTGATACTGTTCTTTTATCTTCACGAGTACTTGAAGGGCTTAGGATGCTGGTTATGTAACATCTGATGTCTAAATCTTTTGGAAATTTGGGAGCAACAGATTGAAACCGATGGAAAATATCAGTTACATTTTGTTCCAAAGTTCTGTTCACTCTAAAAACTGTCACAATATTTGGGACAGGAACTAAGTTTAATTTCCACGAAAGAATGACACCAAAGCTAGAACCACCCCCTCCTCGAATAGCCCAAAAGAGATCTTCATCCATTGATTTTCTATTGAGAATTTTTCCGTTAACATCAATGAAACGAACATCGATCACATTATCAGCTCCAAGACCATATTTCCTTCTCATCATGCCATATCCTCCCCCACTAAGAAATCCACTAACACCAACAGTATACCAAAGACCAGCTGGAAATCCAAGGGTTCTACTCTTTTGTGAAATTGTATAATATACTTCTCCTAGGGTTGCACCGGCGTCAACCCATGCAATTGCACTTTTAGTGTCAACTTCGATTGATCGAAGATTGATCGTATCGAGTAACACAAATGGTACTTTTGCCACATAAGACAAACCCTCGAAATCGTGGCCCCCACCACGGATTCTAATTTGCATGCTATGTTTTTTGGAACAAAAAATGACAGTTTGGATTTGGGATTCATGAACTGGTGTAACAATAACTCCAGGTTTAGGGGTGGAAGGCGACGAGAAGCGCAAATTATTTATTGAGGCCTGCAAGACAGGTGTGTAGGAAGGGTTATTTGGGGTGTAAATAAGGTTGGAGAATGAGATTGAGTTTTGAGAATTTAGGGTTAAACATTGAATAAAATATTGGGGAGTTTGATCGGATGAATTAGCAGCCCATGAAAATGTTGATGAGAAAAGAAGAAAAAGGAATGAAATCCGAAGGAAAGAAGAAGTTGGGATCTTCATATATATTTTTCTGTGCTTGGCATGCTAATGGTTTCTTTTGTCGAATGGATATATATTGTGCATGCCTTCTATTTATTGTAGTAGCTAGCAGTGTTTTCTTTTTTAGGGTTTTTTGGAAATTACACTATTGCATGCAGATAATTGCTTGTGAATGAACCAAAAAAGGAAGAAGAGAAGAATAAGACCAATATAATTCAGTACTGTTGTAGTCGCCGATGGCTTATTAGCTACTACTTGTGATGTGATAATGGCATGGGAATTAAATGAGATTCAGAGTCTGTTGCCAGTACTGCCAGTTGGCACCAATTTCTTAACGCTGTCGACAGTCGTAACTTAAACTAACTTATAAATGAACTTATATTCAACTTATAAGTCATTTAAAATAATTAGTTACGAACATGCCTTTAATGGGAGTTAAATGAGATTCAAAGTTTGTTAAGTTGAAGTCGCGATAAGATCTAGAAGAACTCACATAATGTAAGCCAATACATCTATGCCCTTAACGATATAATATAGGGGGAGGGAGGACTGCGCTGCGCATGTGCAGGACACTGCACCTTCTAGAAACCCTTGACATTAACATGCATGGTTATGGTTATATTAGGAGATTCTAGGCACATGAAGTCATTTATTTAGAAATTAAATTAGGAAAACTGCAAGTGTCATATTTATTAATTTTCACACTCTCTCCCACCCGAAATCATATTTATAATAATATATGTATATATATATCTTAAAAATATTTTTTTTGTTCAATGTATATTTTAAATTTATTAAATATTTAGTTTAATATATATATATATATATATACTCTCTCTGTTCCTTAATATAAGTCGTTTTAGTCTTTTAAAGAATTGTTTTTGTTCCTTAATATTATAAATCGTTTCAGAATTTCAAGTAAGCATTAATCACATAGTTTCTAATATTAGCCCAAGTAATAAATATAACTTTGGTTCTGTCACGGTTTTTACCTAATAAATAACAGTACTCTCTTTTTAATATAAGGACAATAAAAACAATTGATATTATATTTAATGCTATGCAATCATTTCTTTAATACTTGTACATAACTTTAAAATAATTTATATTATGAATATTGAGCTAATATATATAGTAACGATATTATAACAAGACCTTACCACCAACTTAACAATAGTAAAATATTTCAGGTTTACAAGTAAACGAACTAAGATTTAATCTCTGTGAATATATAAAAGAAAAGAAAAAAGAAGCAGCCAAAAGATAAGATACTCCCTCCGTTTCTTAATATAAGTCGTTTCAGAAAAATATTTTTGTTCCTTAATATAAGTCATTTGAAAATTTCAAATAAGTATTAATTGCTTAGTTTTCAATATTAACCCAAGTATTAAATATAACTTTGGTTCACTTACTATTTTCTGTTCAATAAATAACAATCTCTTTTTTCAATACAAGGATAATATAGACAATTGATATTATATTTAATATTATATAATTATTTTTTTAATATTTATGTATAATTCTAAATCGACTTAATATAAGTAACGACGAGAGAGTATTACTTTGAAGAAGAAATTAAATGAGAAACACGTCACTATTGTCTATTAGTCAGACAAATTCAATTCATTGTAAGGTTTAATGATTGTGCGACAAAATGATGAAAGATAGCCGCGTCCATGAGCCCCACGCCCAACCCCCACGCCCCCACCCCTCTCCCCTCACCCCTCACCCCTCACCCCTCTCCCCTCACCCTCACCCTCACCCCTCACCCCAAACAATTTGGCTTACCGCTTATTCATAGTCTTCCCAACAAACTCTCTCTCTATTTAGTACTAGTACTAATAATATTGTCACCGTATAATATTATGGTTTGAATTTTATGTAAAACATCAGTTAAAAAATAACGGAGGGAGTATTAATTTATCTTAAAACTAGAGAGACATGAAAATGAAATGAATAGACATTTATTATCCCAAGACATTAACTTTGGATATCTTAAAAAATTAAATTATATTTGGATCGAGAGAATACAACAAAGGAAGAATTAATAGAATGAAAAAGTGTACATTTGATCATTATTTTAGAGGATAAATTATTTTAATAAAATAAAAATTTATTTCATTCTTTTAATTTTTTATTTCACGTGAAAGGTGGTGTGATAAAATCTATTGTAATAGAATGGATATATGTGATGATAAATTTATCATCATATTACACCAGTACTCACCTCTATTAAAAATCAAACATATATATGAAAATTATATTGTAATGATAATTCATCCTTAACACTTCACGGTTAGTACAAACTCAACCAAGGTTGATCAAACCCTTTCAGATATATATTCTGTGACGCCCCCAAAATAGGTATATATTATTCATTCTGAGTCGTCAGATATCACACTATAAAAATTAAATACAAACTTCATTTATACAACTGTTGAACTGTCGTATAGAATACGATCACAGTTAACTGTGAGTTTTAATACAAATGTATGCAACTCTCATGGTGCCTCGACCACATCCTTACAATGATACTTTACATAAAAGTATAGTCAAAAACTGTTTTAGAAATTAAAATCTTTGGGAAGTGCTAAAGGAAACCTTCGTACATGGGAGGTCCTGTCTAGGTTATGATAGATATCATATGTCCACAGAATTATCGTTGGTTGACCCAATAGACCCCAAAGAAAAATGAGAAGATTACTATCATCTTCTTTCCAATGGTGAGTCTTTCTTCGACATATAACTATCTCCAATTGTCTCCAAGTAAAATTATATTTCAAATAAACTCCAAGATCATATAGGTAGTGCTCAGTAGATATACTCAAAGAAGTGGATGTGCATAACCTCGTCTTATGATAACATGAGGTTGTATGTCATTAGACATCTTGTATGATAAGTGGCAAAACACCCTTCCAAAGTTGGGTTCACCTCACTTTATTCGGTTCACCAAAATTAAATATCAAATGACGTATACAATACGACACACTTATCTAAAGTTCTCAATAAATTTATTTCCATACTATTTAGGGAGAACCTCAACAACTATATACCACCGTTCTATTCCCCTGTTATCCCCGCTCGACTCAGCTACACTCTTATTACCTGAAAGAAATTGTGAAGCAAAAGGGGTGAACACAACTAGCCCAGTAAAGAATATCATGACTAAAGATAATTTACATCATCAATAGCCTTCATCAGTAATAAATCAGAGATTTAGAACATATGGTAGATGATAAAACTTTTCAACCATAGTTGCAGCGGAATGAGCAATCCATTAGAAAAGTCAAATAGACCATCAAATCTATTATCTTCTCTATGTTAAAAATCCACCGATAATGTTTTATCCTCGTAACATCAATCAACAATTTCGCCCACAATCATATGAATAACTTCATAATCATAATTGTGATTCTACATTCCTCTTCGTACCTGTATGAAGATAATTTTCATCACCTATCTTCACCTGAAACATCAAAGATCATGGTTATACCAAATCACAATTTCGCTCATAATCATATTAATAAATTCATCTTTGCACTACTACCAAAGATATTCATTAACAATTCATCTTTGCACTACAAAGCCAAAGACATACAACTATATTTTAGAAGAGTCAAGTAGAGCATAATATCTACTATCTTTACTTAATTAAAATTTATTATCAATATTTTATCATTTGAGACTCAAATTTTAATAAATAATTCACATCATCAAATCACCCTCAAGACTACGGCCAAGGATATTCATTAATATCACATCCATGAATTAATATTTCATTTTTGAGACTCAAATTTCAATAATTAATCCACATCATCGAATCATCCCTCGCACTACTGTGCCAAGGATATTCGTTAATATCACAACCACGAATTATCTATGCTTCACGGCCAAAGATAATCGTATTTTCATCAACTATCCCCGATCATGCCATAAAATAATTCATCTTTGCACCCTTGGACGAAGAGAATCCATAGCCATAATCATACCAAAAACTGTTCATCAATGCACTACGGGCCAATAAAGACTTTTATCACATCATTTGTAACATTACGGTCATGATTATACCGAATAATCCCTGGTCATAATCATACCAAGTCCATCTATGCAGTACAGGCCACAAATGATTTTTATCATAATATAAGCATGGGGATAATAACAATGATATAAAGAATCAATCAAATAAGATAAAGGATAAATATTAAACATTTATAATACAATTTATCTAGCGTTCAATAATAACCAAATATTATTAATCACTTAATTGTGACGCCCCCAAAATAGGTATACATCACCCATCTTGGGTCGCCAGATACAAGCTACTGAATACAAATACAAACTAATTATACAACCGTCGTGTAAAATACGACAAAACATAAATTGAGAGTTTTAATAAGAATATTGTCATCTAGACAGTATTCAAACTCAAAATAAGTCCTCAATACATTTATTAACACACTATTTCACAGAATAGTGAGGACTACTAATACTATCATACGGACCGGTCACTCCGGTTCCCGACTAGTAGTCCCCACGTTCTCGTTTCTCAAGAGAACTTTGAAAGAAAGGGGTGAGCTCAACTAACCCAAGAAGAAATATTATGACTAAGATAATGTAGAATAAATTATCATTAGTCTTCAACAATGTTAAACCGATAAAATATAACAAAAAATCAAGTTTAGCTCATATATGGAACAAGCAATCCATTAAAAGAGTCAAGAGAGAATAAAATCTACTATCTTTTATGATTTAAAAGGTTTTTCATCACTTTTATCATTTGAGACTCAAATTTTAATAAATAATCCACATCATCCCTACTGCCAAGGATATTCATTAGTATCACAACCACAAATTATCCATGCACTACGGGACAAGGATATTCGTGTATTCATCAATGGTCATGATCATGCCATAAAATAATTTATCTTTGCACCCTTGGACGAAGAGAATCCATAGCCATAATCATACCAAAAACTGTCCATCAATGCACTACGGGCCAATGCAGACTTTTACCATATCACTTGTAACATTACGGTCATGATTATACCGAATAATCCCTAGTCATAATCATACCAAGTCCATCTATGCACTACAGGCCACAGATGACTTTCATCATAATATAAGCATGAGGATAATGACAATGATATAAAGAATCAATCAAATGAGATAAAGGATAAATATTAAACATTTATAATACAATTTATCTAGCGTTCAATAATAACCAAATATTATTAATCACTTAATAATCTCATAATCTAATATCATTAATATTATAACAATATTTTAATCATTTCTTAAACTTATAAACAATTTATTTCAATTGTTTACATTTTATCAAATAATGCATTTAATCATTCAAAAATGCCATACTCATAAGATTTCATCATCAATAATCAAATCCCTCATCAAAAATCTTCATATACCTTATATAGGATTCCCAAACCATAAAATCCTATTTTTCAATTTTGTTACTTCACATAACATATTTAATTCATTTTTATGAAAAATACCAAATCAGTCCCAAAGATATTTCTTTTCTGGAATTTAGCAGAATATAGTCCCATATTGAACATATATTTTTCTCGAAAATTTTAAAATTTATTTACTATTTTTCATATGGCCAAAATTGTCGAATATTTAGACATTTATCATAAATTTTACTTTTGTCCAAAAATTCTAAAATTTACAGGGTATACTCCTGTTATATACATGTACTCTCAATAAAAATTTCATCAATTTTGGAGTTAACCACAAGGAGTTATAAGAGTTTATTTTTAAAATAGTCTTTTCCCATAAAATCCATAACTCTTAATCTATACATCCAAAAATCGCCATCTTTAGACACAATATAGAAAACTCGTCAAATTATCATTTTAAATTTTTCCAGAATTTTTGAGAGTCAAAAAAATTACAAAACTGCCCCTGGCAGAAACCCCTTTTGAATGAAAATACTATTTATATGAATACAAAGGATCATTCACCATGTATGCGATAATCCACATAGACAGGTTATTCTAACAGAATAATAAAGAATGAAATAACAGAAGAATTCACCATGCATGCGATAGACCGCACAGACAGGTTATTTTCAATAGAATAATAAAGAATGGAACCGAAGTCGTGTAAACGCACGCATGAGGATATTAAGCCAGAATAATAAAGAATGGAATCGGGTCATGTAAAAAAGCACAGTGATGGATATTCCAACAGAATAATAAAGAATGGAACCCGGTCATGCGTAAGCGGATGTACCATTCCCCGATGTATTTCTGAAGAGCTTCTGGTCTACACCCCGTAACGTGATGTTGAATTCTTTATTGACCTTGAACAAAGCACAAAGCCCATTTCTAAAACCCCATATCGAATGGCTCTATTGAACTTCGTGGAGTTAAAAGTCCAACTACTGGGAGTTATTAGACATCGGTTTCATTCGTCCTAGACGTCTCCTTGGGGTGCTCCTGTTTTATTAAGTAAAGAAGAAAGAGCGGGAGTATGCGACTTTCATATTGACTATCGAGAATTGAACCATGTCACCATCAAGAATAAGTATCCGCTACCTCGCATTGATGACACATTCGACCCGATTACAAGGAGCGTAATTCTTTTCAAAGATCGATCTTCGATTACGGATATCATCATTGAAGATTAAACCGAGGATATTCCAAAGAGGCGGCATTCGAGGACTCGTCACGGGCATTATGAATTCTTGGTCATGTCTTTTGGATTGACTAATGCTCCGCCGCTTTCATGGATATGATGAACAGTGTATTTAAGGAATATTTGGATCGATTCGTTGTTGTCTTTATTGATGACATCTTCATCTATTCCAAAAGCCGTGAAGATCATGAGCACCATTTGAATTCGGTCTTACAAAGACTTCGTGAACACAAGCTTTATGTCAAGTGAAGAAATGCGAGTTCGCGGCGAGGAAGTAGCATTCCTTGGGCACGTGGTGTCAAAACAAGGAGTATCTGTTGACGGCGAAGATTGAAGCAATACAAAGTTGGGAGCAACCAAAGTCGGTGACCAAAGCACGTAACTTTCGGGCTTATTTGGTTATTATCGGAGATTTGTGGAAGGATTTTCTCGAATCGCCATCCGATTAACTCGGTGACTCGGAAGGATGCAAAATTCTTATGGAGCGAGGAATGCGAGAAGAGCTTCCAAGAGCTCAAGAGGAGACTCATTTCGGACTGTTTCGACAATACCATCTGGTTCGGATGGATTTGTTATCTCTGGCGATGCTTACGGCAAGGGGTTAGGATGTGTTCTCATGCAACATGGAAAAGTCATAGCCTATGCCTCACGATTAACTCAAAGAATATGAGAGGAATTATCCTACTCATGATCCGGAGTTAGCGGCCGATCGTGTTTGCGTTGAAGATATGGAGACACTACTTGATGGGAGAAAGTAGAGATTTATACGGATCATAAAAGCCTCAAATATTTCTTCACCCAAAAAGAACTCAACATGCGGCAAGAACGACGTTGGGTGGAGTCATTAAAAGATTACGATCACACTATTCAATATCATCCTGAAAAGCGAACGTAGTAGAATGACGCATTAAGTAGAAGATCATATGCAATCACGAGTGCGATATTGTCAATGCAAAGGCCCATTTTGTATGACTCGCAAAGGATGGAGGTAGAATTAAAGACTCGGGGACCCACATAATGATGGCGAAATATACAAGAGAACCGACTTTAATCGATAAAGTTAAAGCCGCTTGCTCAAGCTACGGACACAGGGGGCGATGCGTATGAAGAAGAAAGTGCAAGAAGGAGCTATTCCTAAGCAAGAATTGATGAGGAAGGAATACTTGAGTCAATTCTAGACTTTGCGTTCTAACGATTACGACTGAAGCATAAAATTATGATGGAGGCACACAACACCCCGTTTGCAATCCATCACAGGAGTACCAAAATGTATCATGATATTCGGACATACATTTTGGTGGAACAATATGAAGAGAGAGATTGCGGAGTTTATCTCAAGATGTTTAACTTTGTCGGCGTGTAAAAGGCGGAGCATCAAGTGCCAAAAGGTCCATTGCAACCACTTGAGATTAGGAATGGAAATGGGAACACATTACTATGGATTTTGTTCTGATTCTTCCCAAAGTTTCTCAAGGCGTAGATGCAATTTGGGTTATTGTTGATAGATTAATCAAGTCCGCCCATTTCTTCTGGACAAATCTGAGACTTATCCCCTTGAGCGTCTTGCTCGTATGTACGTGAATGAGATTATGCGATTGCATGGCATGCCGGTATCCATAGTTTGGATCGTGACCGAGATTCACTTTAAGATTTTGGGTTAGCTTGCGAGAAAGCTATGGAGCACGGATTTGACTGATTGATTCAAAGATACCATCCTCAAAGCAGACGGACAATCGAGAGAGGACTATTCAAACCCTTGAAGATCTATTAAGACTCGTGTCCTAGATTTCAAAGGAAGTTGGGATAAGTACTACCAGCTGGTGGAATTCTCCTACAACAACAGTTATCAAGCAAGTATAGGCATGGCTCCATTTGAGGCGTTGTATGGCCGAAAATGTCGTTTCAAAGATATCTTTGGGGACGAAAGGGGGAGAAGCAACATTGTTGGGACCGTAATTAAGACGCATGACTACAGAAAAGATCCAAATGATTCGACAACGTATTCAAACTTCACAAGATCGACAAAAGAGTTATGATGATCTTCATAGAAAGGACGTGGAGTTTAATATTGGAGATCATGTATTGTTACGTATTGCTCCATGGAAAGGAGTTACAAGATTTGGGAAAAGAGGAAAGCTCAATCCAAGGTTTGTTGGTCCATTTGAGATTCTTGACCGAATAGGAAACGTAGCCTATAGACTCGCGTTACCTCCAAGTATGTCTCGTGTTCACAATGTATTCCACATATCTATGCTTCGTAAATATGTGAAAGACCCGAACCACATTATTGCATTAGAACCAGATGAGATAGCTGAAGATTTAACCTACGAGGAGATACCTGTTGAGATTTTGGATATGAAAGAGCATGTCTTACGCACAAAGGTTATACCACAAGTTAAGTTTTTGTGGAGAAACCATGCAATTGAGGAAATGACATGGGAGTTGGAATCGGAGATGAAAGCGAGGTACCCTCACCTTTTCGATATACCAGGTACGTACGTCAATTTCGAGGACGAAATTTCATAAGGAGGGGAGGTTGTAAGACCCCAACTTATTATAAATAAAATTGAATTTTCCATTATTCACTATTCTAAATTAATAAGGGTTAATTTGATATAATTCTTTTGTTATGGGTGAAATGTGCAAAGTTTACAAAATAAGCAAGTGGTTATAAAATATTCATTATTGTCGGGGAATATTCGTTTGGTCGTGGAATATTCTTTTTGTCGGGAATCTCGTATTTATGGTAGCGATCATTGGTGGGCCCCATAACGGAAAAGCGGTTGGATGAAGGAAAAGCGACAAAGATTGAGTTTTATAAATAACGACGTAAATTGTTACCTGAATTAATAACTTTGTTGGGTTACACGGTGGTTAAAATCTGATGTCTGGCGTGGTTCTTGCGATAGCACCTGCGGTATTAAAGATTATTGAATTATTTATCCTTACGTAAGAAAAGGCACTCAATAATTGTTATAGTAATTCTTATTCAATATTATATTTTATTGATTCAATAATTCTTTGCGTTGATATTTTGTATATTGTTGTTTTTGATAATTGTCATTATCTGATATTTTTCATTATCAAATCAATAATTCATATTATTTGAATAATATTATCGAGATAACATTATTGGCAATGTCTAGAAAGTTACATCAAGGAGAGGTTTGGTCACCTAATCATATGGCAAGAAGGAGAAATCCTTATTGAAGCCCCCTCTTTCTCAGGGAGCGGCACGGTTGTCGATCTTTGTGATTACGTAATATTATTAATTATTGATTATTATGATAAAGAAAATATTTATTTTATGTGGATATAGATGGAGAAAAATTTTAATGTGACAATTGTTGAAAATTAATATTTTATCTTTTTACGATAAAATAATTCATTTAAATATATTATTTTAATAATATATTAACGGTGATATTTTTATAATGAATGTGGGATATATGAGTATATGAGGAGGTAGAATATTTTTGTGGCATTAAATGTTTAATACATATTTTGTGTGTAAATTGGACACAATTCTTGATAGAAAATTTATTATAGACTATAAAATCTCCGTTTATGGATTTTGGTCAATTTACATTTGGAATTTGGAAAAACTTTCTTCGTAAAGTTGTAGAGAATGGAATTTCCATGGAAAGTCACTTTGGTTTTGAATTTTTCGATAACAGAGCTATTTTCTACGAATTGTTGAAGTTTGAGAAAATAAAATAATTTTATTAAATTAATGGGTGGGACCCACTTTTGGTAGGTGTTGAACACATAAATGCTATATTTTCTTCTAATTTGGTGGCTTGGTTGGTGGAGGCATGCGTAGGAAATTTGAAAATTAATAATATTATTTTATTATTTTAGTCTCCTTTGGCGTTCTAACATTTTCCTATAAATAGAGGCTAAGTTAGAATTGAAAATCACACCGAAACAAAGTTTTATCTCTTTCTCTCTAAATTATCTAGCGTATTCTTGTGAGTATACTTTGAGTGTTCTTTATCTCTGGTCTTCACAAGACTCGACCTTATCTAGAAATTAAGTCGAAATCACGGTTATTTTGAGGTAAGTGGTATTATTTTCTTCTTAAATGATATTTTTCTTCAATATCATTATGCCAAGTATTAGTGAACTTTTTTATCAAATTTGGAACTTGTTGTGTCGGGAGTTCTTATTCACGATATATCACGACATTATTCACGAATCTGACCTTTATTCATAGAAAAATAAATTTTTCTTTTTGTCCAAAATATCTATTCGGATACTAGCTTTGATTGTATCCATGTTTTGATCATTCTTGAATTTTACACCAATATGATTATTTTTGAAGTATTTTTGGACATGGGTAAAACAAAGTACGAATCCTTAATCCTTAATCCTTGTCATTTTGTTTCCTTTGGATTCGTTTTTAAAAAAATGTTTTCATCATCCTCGATCCTAAATGGTGATATAAATGAATATCTTTGGCTTGTAGTGCAAAGATGAGCGATTAATCGATGAATATCTTTGCTTTGTGTAGCAAAGATGAGCAGTGTTGAGATGAACATGATTAATTGGTGATACAAATGAATATCTTTGGCACTGTAGTGCAAAGATGATTAAAGATGTATATTGATTGTTATTACTGAGGGATAAACTATTGATGATGGACTTTTAAACCTTAGAAGGCGGTAGAATTCTTTCTCTACGTGACTCTTCTAATGGATTCTTTATTTCATTGCATTTGTTGATCTAAAACTTGTTGTCTATTGTATTCTATTAGATTTTTCCTGTTGAAGACTAACGATAATTTGTTGTATATTATCTTAGTCATAATATTCTTTCTTGGGCTAGTTGAGCTCACCTTTTCCTTTTGCTCCATTTTTCTTCTCGGGAGGTGAGAACATAGCAGGATCGAGCCTGGGTATGGAGTGATGGTTCTAGGAAGATGTTTTAATTGTCCTCACTATTTACGTAAAATAGTGTATGAATAATTAATGAGGAGTTATTTGGGTGTGTATATTATCAGAAGACAATATTTGTATTCAAACTCACGGTTGTATTGTCGTATTCTACACGACACATCTGTATTATCAAAGTTGTAGTTTGCTTTTTATACCATGTATTTTTGACGACTCGAGAATGGGTGTTGTATACCTATTTTGGGGGCGTCACAAATACTTTCATTTCATAAAATTTGGGGTCTCATATATTCCTCTTCCATCTCTGGGTTTACATTTCTTCATTGTCCATTTGGATGAATTCTAACTATTCAGGAGGATTACATATATATATATATATATATATATATATATATATTTGGGATGAATGTACTATATACTAAAAGATGGATTTAGTTTGGTTATGGTTTACAAAAGATATATAGTTATAATTTTATTAAAATCTAAAATAATATAACTTTTTAATATGAATTATATGGGTTCAAATTTCAGCCTTACTACTTTATGACCCAATGAAATAAATTACTTAAATATATTGATATTGATTTTGTATACATTCTTTCTCCCTCAATTTTTTTTTTATAAATTAATTTTTATAAAAAATTGATATTTTCACATATAAAAATAATATTTTCATATAACTCTCTCTCATTGATGTGAGACTCACTCACTGTGAGTTAGATGATGTGAAAATATCATATCATTTTTTTAAACTCTCTAAAATTATCAGAACCCACTGCTCGAATTGCTTTATAGGTTGAATCCCCAGAACAAACCAAATACCTAGAAGTCAAGGCTCACCTATATATAACTCAAAATCACATTTGGGTCCATTTTAGCTAGCAATCATTCCTCAGGCAGATGCTTATCAAAATTATGCTCAACCAATTCGAAAGAATTCAATAACTCAGGCTGTATCATCGACTTTCTTCATAAGAATTGGTTTTGGCTGTTAAACAAAAAAGAAATCAATCTCGTTGAAACCTTTCATCAACTCCCAAGTGTTGATCACAGAGTATTTGTAAACTAAATTGCAAAGTATAGTTACAGATAAGGGTGTAAATGAACCGAGTCGATCCGAATATTGAGTTGCTCGGATTTAGTTCACAAAATTTATCGAATATAAAATAAGGTTTGATTGAGACTCATTTAGTTACCGAGTCGAGCACGATTCCGAATCGAGTCTGAACAGTTTGAACTTTTCTAACGACGAATATGATCAGAGTATAATTAGAAAATTACAATTTGAGAAAGTTCGAGTAATTTATCGAACTTTAAAATGTGCTCATATTTGACATTTATATTTTGAGTCGTATTAACGCCAAGATCTTTCTCCACGTCCCAATCACGAAAGGCGTCCACGATCACCGCACGATAAACACGACAAACATCACAAGCTTGGCGGTAGGACGGAGCATGGGAGGATAGCTCGAGCGTGAGAGTAAGTATATACATTCACAAAGTTAACTCAAGAGGATAATAGAATTTAGCGTATTGAGAGAGTGATTATTATCTATATGTTGTGTGAATGTGTATATATGAATAAAAGCGTACCTCCTTGTGAAGACTTACTCACTAAGAAATAATATCTTTTGCACGGATTCTTTGTGCCACCCAATACCACTAACATATCCCCACGATCGATGGGTTCGGACCGACTACATGGAGTTTATCCTCTGCTTTTGGCCCTTTGTTTTTGCCGTAGTACCGGCTATAATCTCATCCACATTAATTTATGGCAGATATCTTGGTCAACTGTCATACTATATCATCATTACAAGTCAAAGTAATAGATATTAAATTACCCAATGAGTTAATCCAACAAAACAACCCGGTCCAATAGGATTAAATAAAGTTGACACAATAAATGGGCTCAACGAGCCTCATGACTTAATTATAAAAGCCCAACAGATTAAACTGATAAATGGGCCCAATATACACGACCCAAAATAGGAGAAATATCATGACCCAACATTACCCCTAGTTTTTTAGTTAAGCAGGATGTTTAATGGAAAACTATATATGATTCATGATATTTAGAATTCAATAAAGGCCCGAGGATAGGAAATAAGTGAATCATACCCACTTTTAAACATCTGAAGTGGAATAAGGGAGAAATTTGGATAGTGGATACCCGAAGCGATAAGCCCAATCGATAAAGGATTTGAATTTGAGCAGGATGGGCCAATAAAATAGAAAACCAACGGTCGGGCCCAATCGATAAGATATCAAAGGTCATCAAACGCGTCCCACTTGAATTCTCATCATTCTCGACATTAAATCGTCGGCCTCGCTCCGCGATATGGCAAATCGATATAAAGATAAACCTCACCAAATTTGGCGGTTTTACTCTTGATTTGAAATTGAACCTTTGAGTTTTCTTCCTTTCTCGGAAAACCTCTCTTTAGCTTTCGAAAACTCAACAATGGTGAATCCAAGCCAAACCCCTTCAAGTTCTTCTCATTTAAACCCCAATCGAGAGGGTTTGAGTGCAAATCCACCATCTCCAGTGATTTCTTCAAAGATGGGGAAAAATTTCCTCACTCTAACATCACCTCCACCGTCTACGAATTTGAATTACGAGCTCTCCGGATTCGATACCATATTAGGATAACTATCTTTATGAGGGCTCCATTCTTTGAGGAAGCGAATGTACCCAAGTGACAGGGCAATTTGGGTCATTATCTTGACTACTCTGCTTTGGAGAAAGGGATTCGCTACCCTCCACGCCTTCATAGTTACCCTCTTGGGGTTTATTGGAGTAAACTTCGCATGGCGGTGCCCAACTCTTATATCCATATCTTTGGCGTTCATCGCATATACGCCCGCAATTAGGGGTTACCCCTACTGTTGACCTCTTCTTCACCCTCTTCTCTAATTTGGCGAGATCCGAGAGGCGAGGGTTCAAAATCTTGAGCAAAGCGGTCCCCCACGCCCAAACTTCGAAATTCGAGAAGAGGCCCTGATGGGCACCCCTCGAGCAACAAAGGATGGCACGAGAAATGGTTCTTAAATCCTTTGGTCACAGGATCTCCTCCTTCTGATTGGACCATTTTAGGCGTGTCTCTGTGACTTTGGTGACATCCAGGAGGCGTGTGAGGGAGATGGGTGACTTCTGAAGAGGATCCCTCTCGAGAGTGGAGCTTCACTCTCTCTTGACCAAGCAAGCTTGTTTGTATGACCATAAATGTGAGTCTCGGACCATTACGTGATATAATTTTTGAAATATTTTGTGGTATGGATTCTAACTTGTGATTATTTGCGGTGTCTTTGATCAAACCAACTTCCTCCGAGTAAAAGACTTGGAAAGATTTCTTGGCGGGGAGGATTCTTGATGCGAATGAAGAACTCCCTAACGAGGAACCTTCCGAGGCAAGAACCCCCGCCTCCGAACCAACAACAACCCCTCTTGGGATGGCGACCACTGAAGGCGGCGATCCCATCATCCCAGAAGAGGTCCTCCGAGCCTCGTAGAAGGAAGAAGGGCGCCAAAAAAAGGCCGGGACTCTCATGAGATAAACCCTGAAAAAGCGACGAGGAGGTCCTTCTACGAGGTAAACCCACAACCAATTCCTCAACCAGAACCCACGACAACAACCTCTGAACCAACCCCAACAACACGAACCAACCCCAAAAAAGGAGTCTTCTTGATATTCCTCCACACGATCGGGCGAAAGTCCTTCGTCTTTAAAAATTAAGAACCAAAATAATTCCCCTTCTACCGTGAAGCGAACTCGCGTCCCTCCACCTTCAACAACCGATCCTTGAATGAAACCCAAACACTGACGTTTTTGGTGGTGGCCGAAGACCCTTCTTTGTCCCGAAAAGAAAACAACCCTTGGACGACCCGGCCGGTTCGACCTCTGAACCTTTCTCGACTCCCAAAGCCGATACCGGCTCGATCATCTTCTCGAGAGGCAATACATGCGGATCCTTGGCCGGTTCGCGATCGACTATGCCTCCTCGAGAGGCCCGATGACCTCGAATTCGGATGATGCCATGGGTCCACCGACCATGTGGCCTCGGTTCAGCGCCAATTTCCCTTTCATTGTTTCGAGGCCTTTCGTTCGCGAGGCCGATGACCATCGGTTTGAGAACGATTCGAATGAAGGGACTTCTTTCGTGAAGGCATGAGCTACTTGGCTAAGGTAAATGACTCTTTCCTTCCTTTGCTTACTTATTTTCATACTCACACATGGTGATTGAATAACCTTTGAACATGTACTGAGCAAATCTTGTATTCGAGGCGTCTGCGCCCGAGATCTCTCGAAAGTTGAATCAGGAGGAGGCTGAGGAAGGAAAATTCCTCTAAAATCTGCCTGGCTGGGAAAGGACTCACCGTGAAGGCCTTCTTCATACTAATGAAGGTCTTGAAAGAGTTGGCCCAAGCTAAGGAAGAAGTGAAGGCCTCGAGGAAGAACTAAAGTCGACTAAGGCTCGACATCTTTGAAATTGTCAACATGAATGTCGACTTAGTTCGGAGGAGTGAAGCGAGGATGAATAAGATCAAGGAGTTGAAGTCAGCGCCAAAATCTTGACCAAGGCGATCCATAAGATGGAAGCGGGATGAAAAGCATCAATGAATATCTGGCTGACTCGAGCAAGAAATCCGAGAACTCGAGGCTCTTGGGACCTTGGGCCTCCTTTGGTGATGCTTTCTTGTGCAAAGAAATTTGTGAAGAGTATAGGAACTTCAGACGAAATAAGCGGAGAAATCATGAGGATTCACAAAGAAAGCTACGAGCTCTGCGAAGTCTTAGCGAGAAAAAGGCGATCAAGGCTAACTTAGATCCGTACACTTCTTTGGACTCTTCGGATGATGATGGTATTGCATGAAGCACCAACTTATGGATTGTCTTGATCTTATTATGAATATTTGTAAAAAAATTTTATGTTATTTCCTTATTTGTAAATGAACAAATATTAATGAAAAATGATTTCCTTCCTTATGACTTGATTGCACTTTTATTTTATGTCGATACTTGATATGAATTTATATGGACAAGTGTACAAAAACCCTTCGAGGATTTAACTTCAAATAATTAAGCATGTCATATAACGAGATGAAATGAGTTTAAAGAGCGAGGCATTAGAACTCAACACTTAGAAAAACTTCGGGTAATAAAGTAAAGAGACTTATCAAATTCTAGAAGTGCGAGACATACGCTTTATTGGGAGTTTGTTTACCGAAAAGGCCTAATGAACTATAAGATAACATTCGCCTACCACGAAGGGCTGCGAAGTTTAAAGTGTCGATCATTGCCTACCACGAAGGGCGACAATGTCTTAAAGATGACAACACTTACCGAAGAACTGACAAAGTCTAAGTGGCGACAATTGCCTACCGAAGAAGAACTGACAATGCCAAATAGTGGCGACAATTGCCTACCCCGAAGGCTTGACAATGCCAAATAGTGACCTCACGCCAAAAAGGCTACCATCGAATGGTCGACAAGTCCTCCGAACCTCCAACACCGATGGGCGAGTAGCAACAAAGACAAAATTTGCTTGAGGCAAAAGAGGATCTTTTATTGATGATGATGTAAATATTACGGACTTTTGATGTCGCGATCTTTGAATCTCTGAAAGTACTTTCTAAGCTGCCTTGACATGCCAAGTGTTTTTAATTCTTGACCCATCTAATGCTTTCAAACGATAAGTCCACGGCTTTGGAACTTGGTGACTTCGTGAGGTCCTTCCCAATTTGGCATCGAACCACCGGGTTACGAGGTGTAGATGCTTCGACTTCTCTAAGGACAAAATCTCCCACTTCAAATCTGCGAAGCTTCACCCCTTATTATAATGCTTAGCCACTCTTCGTTGATAGGGCCTTGATTTGATTAAAGGCTATTTCTCGACTTCTTCCAACAAATCAAGATTGGCCCTCATTACTTCTTCATTATAGACCTCTTGGAAATGACTAACTTTCGAAGACTTGGAGATCCAATTTCAAGCGGGACTAAGGCATCGATTACCATAAGCCGATCACGAAAGGTGAATCCCGTTGTAGTCCTCGGAGTAGTTCGATAAGCCCATAGTACTTATGACTCTTACGGCCATCGCGCTTTAGCCCGTCCAACTACGGCTTGATCCCATTGACGTTACATTGGTTACTTCAACTGTCCGTTTGATTGAGGATGAGCCCTTTGAAGTCTTTACATCTTTGGATCCCCGATTCGATCAAAAATGCTTCAAACTTGATCCCTGGTGCGGCGTCCATTATCCGATACTACCACTTAGGAATTCCAAAGCGGAATACCTTGATTCTTTCACAATTTCAAACACTCTGTTCCGTTATTGACCTAAGTGGCTTTGCTTCTACCCATTTGGTCATATAGTCTATGGAAACTATAACAAAAGCTGACGACCTTTTGCCTTGGTAGTGGACCCGATATATCAACCCCAGACGTGAAGGGTATAGGAGATAAGATCGAGTATAGCTCTTAGGTGGTGATCTTGATGATAATTTATTAAGTTGGCACTTCTCGCACCTCTTCACATACTCGGTTGCTTCCTTGAAGATAGTAGGCGATAGTACCCTGACGAAGTAATTTATAGGCTAATGACTTAGCGACCATATAGTGTATACAAATGCCTTCATGCACTTCTCGGAAAGCATAATCGAACCGGATGGAGTCAAACATTTTAATAATGGAGAGCGAAGGCCCTTGAAGAGATCCCCATCAATCAAAACAAAATTGGCACTCTTGTACTTGATTTTCTTGGCGAGCATCCGTCCAGAAGGTAAGGCGCCATCGACCAAATATTCGAGATAGAGGCGTCGACCGGCGGTTGGTTGGTCGATGCACATTACCATCTCGTGAAGAACACTAGGATGTTGCAAAAATTTCGGATACTGCAAGCCCTCAAAAACATTAACATCCGTAGTGGCTAGTCTGGCGAGTGCATCGGCAATAGAATTGTTGTTACGCTCGACCCCCTGAAACTCGTACGATTGGAAATACTGAAGCCGTTCCTTTACTTCTGCCAAATACTTGATCATCCTCGGACCTCGGGCTTCGTATTCTCCAGACAATTGTTTAACAATTAGCGAGAATCTTTGAAGATGACTATTCTTTTGCACTTCAAGACTCTTTCTTAAGCAAGTAAAGCGGCAATCTTCGCTTCGTATTAAAACCGTTGTTCGTCGCTTTGAATTGAAATCGATGGCTTCTTTGCACCTGAATCCCTCGATTTGGTCAAGATAATCCCCTGCTCCGCGACGTCCAAAGTAGAAGACCCATCTGCATCGGCGTCCATGAACTCTCCTTACTGGCTGAAGAGCGGCAAGCGCTCTGTCGGATCCTTGACCAGCTCGACTTCTTCGACGACGGAGAGCGAACACTCGACCACAAAATCAGTGAGGCTTGTCCTTTGATGGCGGTTCGGGGATGATACTCGATAAAGAATTGGGAAAATTCCATCGTCCATTGACTAGCCTCCCGATACCTCCGAACTTGCCCATAATCTTTTTGAGAGGCTTATCGTGTATACTATTACCGATCTACCACGGAAGTATTGCCTAAGCTTTCGATTAGCGATTATTAAAGCGAAAGCAAACTTTTCAATGTTTGGGTACCTTGTTTGACATCCGAAGGACATGACTTACATAATAAACCGGGGTGTTTACCCCCAACTTCACGCACCAAGGCCGCTCAATTGCCGATGAAACTAGTTCTGCTGAATCTGAGATATAAAGGTTGGCGAGGAATGGGCTTCACCAATGACAAAGCCGTAGAAGATAAGTAGGACTTGATGCTTTGAAAGGCGTCTTCACACTCGAAGTCCATTGGAGCGTTTTGCATTCTTGACCCTTTCGATGTGTTAAAAAATGGCAAACACCTTTCGGTGAGACTTGGACATGAACCTCCACAAAGCTGATCCTTCCGATCGAACGTTGAACATCTTTAAATGGTGAGGAGTCTTCATGTTCGGGATCGCTTGAATCTTCTCTGGATTGGCTTGATTCTCTTGTTGACAAGATACCATAAGAATTTGCGGCACCGGGACAGAAAGTGCATTTAGTGGGATTTAGCCTCAAGTTGTGATGTCGAGATAGTGCGAAAGCACTCTTTAAGTCATCCAAATGTTTGTGCACCAACATTCTTTTGACAATCATGTCATCCACATACACCTCAATATTTACCTTGGTGATATACGAAGATATGGTTCATCATTCTACGGTATGTGGCCCGGCATTGATAAAGTAGAAAGTCATTTTCTTATAGGCATACACCGAGCGATGCGTAATGAATGCCGTCTTCGGTATATCCTCTTTACATAGAGATCTAATGATATCCGGAGAATGCATCCATAAAACTTAATAAAGCATACCCCGAAGTGGCATCGATGAGTTGATCGATGTGGGCAACGGATAGAAATCCGCCAGACGGGCCTTGTTGGTCGATTGTAATCAATGCTGAGACTCGCCATTTGCCATTACGCTTACGGACCCGGACCACATTAGCCATCCCGCTGCGGGTAGTCTATCTCGAAGATGAAATCATTTGCCAAAAGTTTTGCAATTTCATCATCTACATGATTGATTGGCGCTCTGGTGCAAAGATCCTCCTCTTCTTAAGATCGGCTTCTTTGATGGGTCTACTTCCGATCGATGCTCGGCCAATATCCTACTTACTCGGCATATCACGAGGTTCCCATGCAAAGATATCAACAAAACACCTCGGGAGCTCTATG
Source organism: Panax ginseng (assembly GCA_020205605.1). Taxonomy (NCBI): domain Eukaryota; kingdom Viridiplantae; phylum Streptophyta; class Magnoliopsida; order Apiales; family Araliaceae; genus Panax; species Panax ginseng. Next base: position 143,642,625 of record CM035134.1, on the reverse strand, counting down.
AGGTTTCGTCAGGAGAGGTTCCGTGACTTAGAACCTATTTTCACCTTAATCTTGTCCTCCTTGCACAGGATGAGCTCTATCTCTTCTGTCTCTTGGTGGCATGGCCAGATGGTTGAGCTACTTTCGGTGAAGGGTTCGATCTCTATCACTATGGCATTTACGCTTGATACCCCCACTCCAGAAGAAATAATGACATTTACGTAACACCTCTGGCGAGATCAAATCTCCTTTGACCTCACCAACCCCATGAGTAGTAGGAAATTTGATTTTAAAATGAGGAATTGATGTTACGACTTGTAGAGCAATTAAAGTAGGCCTCCCCAAAATAGCATTATAAGCGAGAATCTACATGTACAACATAAAATTTGCAAATAATTTGTACTGCTTTGAGAGTCGTCCGAATATATTTGGAAGCTCAATGGTTCGAGCCAATTTAACAGGATCATTCTTTGAAACCATAAAGAGGAGCTTCTGTCAATTTCCATCTTTCGCCCATCCAAATTCATCCTTTGATAAGCGTGGGCATACAAGATGTCTACAGACGATCCATTATCTACCATCATCCTTTTCATATCTACTAAACCCACATGCGATGAAAGCACCAATGATCCCTCATGAGGTTCGATAATTTCAGAGGGTAATCTTCATCGATGAAAGAGATTACCGTATTCGGATAAGGTCTATCGATCTTAGGGGAAGGTACCGCCATTGACATAATAGAATCCAAATAAGCCGACTTCTTTCCAGCGAGCTTTTGAAGTACCCCGGTGATGACATCTATCACATGTCTTCTGAGCCGATCCGAATTTGTATTTGGTGATTAGGTTGAAATTTGTCGGGGACAGTACTCGGTCCTGCTTCTTTGATTAGTTAAAGGCGACCATATATTTAACTAAAGCTCCACCTTGTACCTTTCTCTAAATGAACTCTTTTAAAGCAGCACAATCGTTTCGTCTCATGTCCCGCGACGATGGTAGTCGTAATACTTCTTGAGGATTTCCCTTTCCGGGCTTGATGTTATCTCGTGGTGGCTCGAAAATAGGTTGATTTTTGATCGATCTAAGATAATGACCCTATCGGCGCGTTGGCGCCGTGTAAGTCCTGTTTACTCTCTGGGGGGGGCGGACGAACGTCCCCACCACCCTCAATTGTTATACCTTTTCGACCCGCCTTCACGGCAGCGGTCTTTGTGCCTTGATCTTCTTACGGTCTCCATCGGTTTTGTCCGTCCGTATCTACGGGGCGATCTAAAGAAGGATGCTTGAGGCTACTCATGGCTTCTTCCACTACGATATAGCCTTGACTTTATCAAAGGCTTGGCGAGACTCTTGGTGATTAAACATAAGTTTTTCACCAACTTCTACGACTTGACCAGATCCGGCCAGTTAAAAGCAGTCCAGCTTGTAGATCATTCGGCTCCATAACTTGGCCATTGCTTCCCGGAACCGCTTCACATACTGGCCCAAAGATTCATTAGAGGATTGTCGAACCTGAGCCAAAGAACCAGTTGGCTTTCCCCTTCTTCGGTTGCTCCCAAAACGTGCATGGAATTTACTGCACATATCTTCCCAGGATGAGATAGAATCGAAGGTAAGGTCCCCATCCCTGCTTTGGGCATCCTTTCTAAGAGTTGTGACAAAAGTATGACATTTAGCAGCATCACTAAAGTCATAATAATCCATGAGTCGATCGAACGCCTGACTATGGTCGTAAGGGTCCCCCGATCCATCATAACTTTCTATATGGGGCAACTTCTTCGTGGGGTGACTTTTTCTCGAGAATATCCATGAAAAAGGGATGCCTTCTTTCCGGAATGTCTTTGGTTTTACGGACTTGCAAGCCGCTTAGAAGTTTTTCGGTTCTTTAACGAGATACTCCGCATATACGGTTGAGATGGCGCCTCTTTCTCCGGTAACCCCTTCTTCTTATAAGCGGGCCAGGATTCTTTCAGCAGAACCTTCAATTTTAGAGGGCTTCTCGGGTGGCGCGAGTGTCTACGGGGTGGGGTGCCTCGGTAGACTCTCGGGAGTATGTCCTCTGGATACACTGACTGACTACGATCTCGGGCACTATGGTGAGAATGTGCGATGATAAGTGCTTTCTCTTTGCATGCTCTGAGTGCGATCTGCGGATCGACCTCTCTCTCGCGCCGTCCTGTTCTCCGAATTGGCGAGAATAACGAGTCCTCTTTGATCTCTACGAGGAGTAGGGCTTGGGACCTTCTTCTTTCCTATTTTGACCCCGGTATGCATACTGAATAAGCGGGTTATTTCCCGCTCCGATGTCCTTGCTTTCTTGGATTGGGCATAGTGAGCTCTTCATCTCTCGATTTTGCCATCCGAGCCATCTCTTTCATTTATATCTTAATATTTGCTTTAAAAGTACTTCCATGGCCTTATCACTTTCATCCGCCATTTTAGCCAAGCGGGAAGCCTTTGCGTCTGGTCATCTCGATATCGAGTTCTAGGCGAGGTGCCTTCTACTGCGTTTAGAACCATGGCGGACCCTTCTCCGTCGGGTATACTAGCTTACGCTTTGCTTTGCTTTCTCTTGCCTTGATCGAGAATGTTCGGTGTGGTTTTAGGCAGCGTGCTTAGCATGCACACTTAGGGTTGGTCCCAAACGATCCTTGGAGATCTTTCGCGGTAATGACTCGGCAGCAGACATCGGTTGTCCTTGGTGTAGGTGTTCTACTCTTTCCCATGAAAAATGAATAGAATAAAACACACTCTGTGATTAAAAAAATACTCAAGACACTAAAACCCCCCTCCTTCTGCGCATGATGTTAGCGCCAAGATCTTTCTCCACGTCCCAATCACGAAAGGCGTCCACGATCTGCTTACGATAAACACGACAAACATCCACAAGCTTGGTGGTAGGACATGGCGAGGGGATAGCTCGAGCGTGAGAGTAAGTATGTACATTCACAAAGTTAACTCGAGAGGATAATAGAATTTAGCGTATTGAGAGTGATTATTATCTATATGTTGTGTGAATGTGTATATATGAATAAAAGCGTACCTCTCTTGTGAAGACTTACTCACTAAAAATAATATCTTGCACTGATGGATTTCTTGTGTACCCAATACCACTGACATATCCCCACGATCGATGGGTTAAACCAAACTACATGGAGTTTATCCTTCGCTTTTGGCCTTTATTTTTTGCCTTTGCCGTGGCATTATAATCCCATCCACATTAATGCATGGCGAGATATCTTGGTCAACTGTCATACTATATCATCATTACAAGTCAAAGTAATAGATATTAAATGACCCAATGAGTTAATCCAACGAACCAACTCGGTCCAATAGGATTAAATAAAGTTGACACAATAAATGGGCTCAACGAGCCTCATGGCTTAATTATAAAAGCCCAACAGATTAAACTGATAAATGGGCCCAATATACTCGGCCCAAAATAGGAAAAATATCATGACCCAACAACGCTTTAGTTACAGAGTCTTGAAATATGTTAAATACTTGAATTTATGGGCCGGCAACCTTTAAATTTTAATCATTAGCAGCATAGAGTAATATCTACTTCAGGGTATGAGTTCTATGATTTCTCTTGTCTTCTTCTTCTTGTTTTTCTCTTCCAATATGAAACTATGGAACTCTATATGAACTGAACTTAATTCAACTCCGCAATCAGGATTACATAATACATATTATAGATGAATAAATTTCAATTTTTTTGGGGATTAAGATCAATTTGTTTCTATTAAATTCATAACATATGATATGTGAATCGATCTTGGGTAAAATGCTTTTGCATTTAATTGTAGTGGGGAGGGGGGATAGTTCACCACTTCTTGCATTATTGCATGCATTCGCAGTTGTGATGTTGTGTAATGTGTCACCTTTAGCTTCCTTTTTCTCTCCTATATTTTATTCCTAAAATCTCTCATATATATATATATATATATATATATATATATATATATATATATATTAAGACCCATATATTTCAATTATTATTTAAATATTTATTTATTTTAACTGCATACACATACTGTGAGTCACAAACATTAGTACTAAAAAAATACTCCAATAAATATGAAGTTTACATATAACAACCAACTCGTGGCCATCCATCCATTTATATTTTATACACATGCACGCGCATTGTGCATTATGACTTGTCGGGGAGAACAATGAGCCTAGACATACACACACATGCCCACTCAACTTATCATATCAATTAAAATATATGAGAAACGCAGAACACATATATGAGATTAATGTCAATTAAAATTATTGCATGCACCAAGTAAAAGAAAAAAAATACACATTCATGAAGGTATTTATGATTAAAATACCCTACAACTTAACATAGAACACATATAATTTATTGAAGAAACCATCAGCATGCAACATATCCTACATTATCAACCATTATGAAAGAGTCGGAATACTTTGCTCATGTCTGAAGAAATTACCAGGGTCAACCACAGATTTCACTCGAACAAGTCTGTCAAAATTATTTTTGAAGTATTTTTTACCCCATCGACTCGCTTGTGTGTAGCTTATACTATCTTGTAGGTTGTTTACTCCGAAATCAAGATCATCATAATTCACATATGCAACTCTTGGAAACTTGGAGGCAAAAGAACCCATATATTTGTATAGGCTTTGAAGCCATTCCACCCTTTGTGTCTCATCAGCTTCAGTAGTGATTCCCATATTCATCATATACAAGTTTCCATTTCTATGTGGGAATGGAAGTGCCGACTCTGAAATCTCATACATCCTTCCACCCCATGGTGTAATTTGTAAAGTAGCTACAACTGGTGGAGCTTTGAACAACAATTCCCATATCCCATTTAGGCCTTCTTTAGAAATTGATTGTTGAACAAAATCCGAAGTTCCTTTAAAAGGAAACCTAGGCAAAGCGTTTCTGTTGAGTAAAATATCAGGAGACGTTCCAATTGAAAAATTCGAGAAAAAGGCTGCTGACTGGATCCAACTGACTTCCGAACAATCTTTTCTCGTCAATCCCAACTCGGGAAAGTTTTGTTGCATAACTGGAAGTAGTGTATCTACTCCACCTAGGAACAAGGATTCAAATATTATTGATATTGTTCTTTTATCTTCACGAGTACTTGAAGGGCTCAGGATGCTGGATATGTAACATCTAATATCTAGATCTTTTGGAAACTTGGGAGCAACAGATTGAAACCGATGAAAAATATCAGTTACATTTTCCTCTAAAGTTCTGTTCACTCTAAAAATTGTCACAATATTTGGGACAGGAACTAAGTTTAATTTCCACGAAAGAATGACCCCAAAGCTAGAACCACCCCCTCCTCGAATAGCCCAAAAGAGATCTTCGCCCATTGATTTTCTATCGAGAATTTTTCCATTAACATCAATGAAACGAACATCGATCACATTATCAGCTCCAAGGCCGTATTTCCTTCTCATCATGCCATATCCTCCTCCACTAAGAAATCCACTAACACCAACAGTATACCAAAGACCAGCTGGAAATCCAAGGGTTCTACTTTTTTGTGAAATTGTATAGTATACTTCTCCTAGGGTTGCACCGGCGTCAACCCATGCAGTTGCACTTTTAGCGTCAACTTTGATTGATCGAAGATTGATCATATCAAGTAACACAAATGGTACTTTTGCCACATAAGACAAACCCTCAAAATCGTGACCCCCACCTCGGATTCTAATTTGCATGCCATATTTTTTGGAACAAAAAATGACAGTTTGGATTTGGGATTCATGAACTGGTGTAACAATGACTCGAGGTTTAGGGGTTGAAGGCGATGCGAAGCGCAAATTGTTTATCGAAGCCTGCAGGACAGATGTGTAGGAAGGGCTATTTGGGGTGTAAATAAGGTTGGAGAATGAGGTTGAGTTTTGAGAATTTAGATTTAGACATTGAAGAAAATCTTGAGGAGTTTGATCAGCTGAATTAGCTGCCCATGAAAAGGTTGATGAGAAAAGAAGAAAAAGGAATGAAATCTGAAGGAAAGAAGTTGGGATTTTCATATTTTTGTTAACTTGATGCTAATGATTTCTTTTGTTGAATGAATAAAACATTGTGCATGCCTTCTATTTATAGTAGTGTTTTCTCTTGGGGTTTCTTGGAAATTACTATATTGCATGCAGATGTTTACATGTGAATGAACCAAAAAAAAGAAGAAGAATAAGACCAATTCTCTTGCCACCAATTTCCTGACGCGGTTGACAGTATTATTCTTCTACGTACCAAGACTTTTAGTAGCTTAGCTTTGACCCTTTCTAATTATTTTAGGAACAATAGATCTTATAGCAACGATTTTTATCATCGTTATATATTTATAGCGACATTTTTTATATAAAAATATTAAAAAATTACGTGAAAATATCAATTCCTTTCTTTATTATAAACCTTGTAAATATCTTATTTTCTGATTAATTACAAAATGTCTACATGTGAAATTAAATATTAGTATTGATCAGTTACACTCCATTAACAGTAGATGTGTACTTTCTCTCATATCAATTCTACAATACATTTAATTTTTATTTTTGATAGATATTTCATTAAAATAAATATAATTAAATGGGAAACTAATTAATATGAAGGAAAGCTTCATTTATTGATTTGAACTCAATAATAGAAAGTTGTCGAGTGAATTCATTATTTTATATTGTCATTATATTTTGAATTATTTCAATATTTTATTTTAATGAAACTAGTATATATGCGTGCCCTTGAAATACACCTTTGCCCTTAATGATATTAAGGGGAGGGAGGACTGCGCATGAGCAGCCTGCAGGACACTGCACCTTCCATAAACCCTTGATATTAACATGGTTCGAAGTTGGAACCATACTAGCACCCAATGGCAGAGGTATGTGGGTAAAATTTAAATTTTATAAATTTAGAGGACTAAATAAATAAATATAAAAAATTTAAATTTAAAAATATAAAATAATAATATATATACATAAAGTTGTAATTAGGGTAAAGGAGGAAATTAAAAGTGTGACACAGATTCATCGAGCCATGCATTACCATGTGGTAATGGGTAATAAGGACAGAGCCGCTTTATAATATAGATGTATCGATTTTTTTCAATGTTGATAAAATTGAGATCCCATGTAGGATCATTTTGAGGTTCACGGGATCGGATCGTAGAATCATAATAAGAATGTACCTTAAATACGCAACATTTACCATAATAATGTTTTATATCTCTCTCATCTAATATTTAAATTATCAAAGAAATTTAAAGCTCACATTGATTATTTCACTTTTAAAAGAATTTGACCATAACCTTCACATAAAATAAATTTTTTATTATATTTACAAACATATATAATCAATAAACTTAATACTTGTAAAAATCAATTACTAGTTTCAGATATATAAAATGGTAAGACAATCAATTAATTATAACTTGAGCACTAATCCTGTAATAAAGTAATTCAACTAATGAAAGGAGTACCTAGTAGCCATATTCAAAAATCAAATGTATTTCATTTGAGGTTTAGAGTTTTAAAAATTAGGAATAATTTTTTTTTTTTAGTTAAATCATTTGTGTAAGTCAAAAAATCCAAAATACACATTTTTAGTTCACTTTGATAAGATCATATACGATCCCACATCGATCTTAGGATCCTACGATTCCACACGATTCTATGGATTCTACGCGATCCTATACATATTTTCATTATACTCAGATTCAGATTGTTTTCCTTCAATGAGATGGCGATCCTATATGATCCTACAATCATTAATCCTGTTCAGAATTTTAAAAACCATGATTTTAAATTTTTTATGTAATATTATATTAACATTGTTGTAATCATACTCAATCTCATGTATTGATGTACGTTGAAATTATAACTCGATAGAAAATTTTCGCAATATTCTTTCTTAAATTTGTTAAACGTTTAATTTAATAGTAACGATATGATAATTCCATTCCGATTTTCAAAAAGAAAAAAAATAGTTTTTGAGACCACCTTACCACGAAAAATATTCCTTAATAATATTAAAAGATTTGAAGTATTAAGAAATTACAAGTAAACGAATTATGATTCAACTGCATGAATGAAAAAAAAAGAAGAGAGAAGATATTCGAAGAAGAAAATGCCAAGAAACAAGACGCAATACTAGACCAATTCATTGTTGTTGGCGTTGATCAGTTAGTATGAGTGACGATGGGGGAGTTAAATGATGGAGTATATATTTAAAAGTCTCCCCAACCCAAATGTCAACGCAGTTAAATGGTTGTTAATTATCATTGACCCTTGATTCAAAGTCTCCCCAACCTCAACCTCAACCTCAACCTCAACCTCAATTCTAATTAAGAAAGTATTTGAAAAAAATTGAATTGATACGAATCAGAATCAATCAATCGAATCAATCAATTGAATGAAAAAATTGTTTGATAATTGGATATATCTGAAACATTTGAATGACAAAACTTTATTATTTTACCTCTCCGAAAAAATTCAAAATTGTTGTAAATTTATTTAATATTACTTAATATAATAGTTAATATTTTTTTATTTTTAATTTTTTACTTCATTCAATTCTTTCATTCACCATTCAAATTTAAAAAAATCGACTTAGTTATTCAAATTTCGTCCCATCTTACAGATTAAATTTATTCGGACCAAAAACAAACGCGATTTACCGATTCAAAACCATTTAGATTCAAATTCCATTTAAAGCTCTAAACAAACACCCCCTAACTCTCTCTCTCTATGTACTAGTAATAATAATATTTACTCAATTTGTACTTCTTAAATGTCACGTAGAACAAATATAAAAATGTCGCATTACTTATTTATACTCAGAGTATAAATAGAAAATTGTTAAATTCACAACAAAAAATATTATTTTCATAATAAAAGTGTCGCTATAGATCCTATAGCAACAGTTTTTACCGTCGTTATATATCTGCAACGACACTTTTGTTGTAAAAATAATTAATAAAAGGTGTTATAGATTTAACAATACATTATCAGCCACCATTAAGGTACATTATTGTATATTTTCTAAAAATGTATTTTGTTCTAATTAACAAAACTAAATACAATGCTTCTTGTAATTTTAGCTTTCATTTTTGTCCCTAAAATAAATTAAACCCATAGCCAACATTAAATTACCAACATTGACAAACAAGACGAGGGAGTAGCTCCGTTTCTTAATATAAGTCGTTTTAAAATTGTGCACAAGTATTAAGAAAATAATTATATAACATTAAATATATTATCAATTGTCTATATTGTCCTTGTATTAAAAAAGAGTGTTATTTATTAGATAAAAAATAGTAAAAAACCAAAGTTAAATTTAATACTTGGGGTACGATAATATTGAAAACTAAGCAATTAATACTTATTTAAAATTCTCAAACGACTTATATTAAAGAATAAAAATACTCCTCTAAAATGACTTATATTAAAAAATGAGGGGAGTAGTAAACATTTTTTAGGTATATAGGAGGCTAATGGGAAGTTGATAATCATTTGAATGCCCAAGTACTTAATTCAAAGATAATTAAGACTTGTTTTATGAACGAGCTATTAGTACTCTACAACTACTCATCATTAAGATTTCTTTTCTTTTTCTTTTTACAATTACACATTTATTTTTATTTTAATATATATAAACAATCCAATTCATTCAAGAATATATATATATATATATATATATATATATATTTACATTCAATTAAAATCGAAATTAATTTATATATATGATGGAAAACCATCATTTATTGATTAATCTGACATAATCACTAATTAAGCTAAAAAAAATTTGTTGGTCGCTATTTTAGCGGCCCGATCAAAAACGATTCATGTTTTTTTTTAGTAGTTAGAGAAGGATGTGACCAACAAAAAATTTGGTGGCCTAAAGGGAGTAAGCGGTTGGGCCTCATCTCGGTAATTCACTCTAATTTTGGACCAATTTGAATGAAGCGATAGTTAAACAAGACTCTCCTACATTTAGCGTATTCATGGATCGTTTCATTTATATATATATATATATATATATATATATATATATGTGTGTGTGTGTGTGTGTGTGTGATATTAATATTTTTATGACTTTTCTCTTATTTTATTGTGAGATTATATATATCAAATTATAATTATATTTATTGAATTTGAATATATATTATTATAATTATCTAATTTGTATTTAAGAATTATAAATGAATGTCTAAATTATTCTTGAAATAACTAACCAAATTAATTAGATAAGATTTTCTCTTGGCTTATTATATACTTATATTGATTTATAGGAAATTAAATATTATGGATGTTATTTTTTATTTAGAGAAAATATTAAGTATTCCAGGCGTCAAGGTTCAAAAATAAGACGTCTTTGGCCCTACGTATCTCGGTACTTAATGAAGAACTAATTATGACACAGTGAAGGCACTATAATATTGTACATTATATTCAGTAAATTATGGTTTTAATTTCCCTTTTGAGCAGACATATTACATATATCATTTTAAGGAATTGAATTGAATTTCTAGAAGAGAGAGATTAAATTACCAGAAGAAGAAGAAGAAAAAGGGACCATAAATAGTCTTATATATAGTTGTAATAAGTTGTATATAGTATTCCTTCACTATTTGAAATAAGAGTCCACCTCACTAAATCAAAATCGTGCAATTTTTTAACATAAAATTTAAAGTAGTCCTCTGAATTAATAAATATTTAGGCCTTAAAATAATAGTAATATAATATATTAAGTGCAAATTTAGATAAAAACTTATAATAATTCTTTGTGTAGTTAATTATATCGAATATAATAATCTTAAGTTGTGTTTGATTAGCTCTTAACGCCTCCTAACTAGTGTGCCTCTGATAACTTGTTTGATATTTTTTTTTGACTCTTAATTTCTCTTAATCAGTTAGACACAAAATTAATTCTAAACCAATTAGTTAGAGGTATGTCTGAACAATTTTTTTTTTTGGACAGAACTAATCTCTTCAATATTATAAATTTCTTCCTCTATCCCTAAATTCCTTCACCCATTAAAAAAACCCCAAATTCTCCATTAATCCGTCATTAATTTTGACCAATAATCTGCCATTAATCCTCCATTAAAATACCCAAATTCTACAATCCCTACCGATTGAAACCATGCCAAAATATTAGAATCAGTGTTAGCCACGAAGCCCACCATCTGATCTAGAAATTAAAAAAAAAACACATTCATACATATATATACACTTAGAATAACAAACCAGATCTACAATTCCACCATGAGTCATTCAACTTAACAATATCCATATTAAAAAGAAGAAGAAGAACATATTAAGAAGAGAAGAAAAAAAGAGAGAAGAAGAAGCACAAATCCACTATTTTGTTTTTTTGCGTTCTCTTTTCTGTTAGAAATGAGAGAAGGGGAAAAAATGAAGATTGAGATACGAGAGACGGAAAATGGGGAAGAAGGGTGAAGTGTTGGGAAAGTGAGGTTTTGTTTAAGGGTTAAAATGGTAAAATACTACTATTTATACATTTTAAAAAAATTAATTATTAAATAATATTTCTTCATTCAAATATAATTCTAAACAGATGCTCTACATTATTCAGATATCTAAGTTATTCAGATCTTAATATTCAATTTTATCAAACACATCCTTACTCTTTTCGTCCCATAATATATGACGTTTTAGAGTTGTGCACAAGATTTAAAGAAATAATTGTATAGCATTAACTATACAATTATTAATTATCTGTAATACTATCATTTACCATATATTTATCTCATACTTCCTCTTATTTGTAATATTTTCTAAAACATCATATATTATAGGACATAGGAAGTAATATAATACTTTTTTAAAATTCAATAGACAAATGAAAGAGAAACAAATTAGTTCTCTATAATAAATGTTTAGGGATCATATGAAAAGCTAAGTAATTAATTATTTCTAGTTAATAAAGATTAAATTTTGACGGTTGATATTACTATATAATAAAAATGTTTTGCCAGAAGAAATACACATTACACAAAATTCTTATAATTATTCTAGCGTGGACACATAAAATTTTAAAAGAGCTAGCTCAAATAAGTGTCAACGTCCAAATTAATGTCTCTCTAGAAGTACAAATCAAAAGTAACGCCGGAGGGATTACTTGTATGGGTCCAGGGGGCGTCCGGTACTAATGACAGATAACGTGTAATTTTTATTTTTTTTAATCACAATTATAAAATTAATAAATAAAAAATAATAGAATAAATTTAAATAAAAAATTATAAAAGAAAATATATTTTTTAAAATTTTTTGTTCAAATTTATTTTATTATTTTTTATTTATTATTCTTATAATTGTGATTAAAAAAAATTTACACATTATCGATCGTTAGTACCGCACCGGAGGCCCCCCTCCCTCTCTCCCCTCTCCCTCTCCCTCCCTCTTATACTTGTACAAGGCATTTATGAGAAGTAGGTCAAAAGTAGAGCAAACTTTAAAGAGAGAAATTAACTATTTGGCAGTTGAGAGAAATTAACTGAGGTTGAGGTCACAAGAACATGCAAATGGTCAATGTATTACTACTATATGTGGTCTTCAATGTGTTCCTATAGACCTATATGTTCATGGTGTCAGAATTGTGTAACTCAATTCAGCTAAAGAATAATGAGGAGTGGTTAGTCATGTTAAGTTCACTTTATATATTAAGTTTACACGTGGATAGAAAGATCATTTTTATATCTGTGCGTCAATTTTATATTAAACATAAAATAAATTTATCATGAAGTGGAACTTCATGTAAACTGAATCCAGAATAATGTTACCACCCAGTGGCATAGAAGGGACAGGACTCCCCACCACTCCCATGCACCCCCACCCCAATCCAACCCCCAAAAAAACTAACACCTCTATCCCTGCCAAATTTATGTTAATATATTGGCCTGTTTTTTATTAGAAAAATATTATTTTCACAAGAAAATTTTGATATCTTTACAAGAATTTACTCGTATAAATATGAATCTCATTTTTTTTTATGTGAAGAGAACTTTGTGAAAGTATAAATTTCCTTTGTGAAAATACCAGACTCAGTTTTTGAGAATATAAATTTGTATTATATTATACCTAAAATAATATATAAAATTTATTTTCAAATTTCAATACATTTCATAGTCTAATTATACTTTTCAAGACAAGTAAATAAGGTTAATATAAAAAAATAACTTAAACTTTAAAGTCAAATAAATAAGATTAATATTATGACTAATGTTAGATGATGTCTCAAATTTAGTCTCATAAATTATCTTAAATATACTTGTAATTATCAGTAATGAAATTCTTAAGATCCACCATGATATTGATCAACAAATATATATAATGGTGACATGTTAACTATATTCTAATATTAAAATGTTAAAACTAAAATATACAAAACTTTATTTTATGTTTATATTTTATAAAATATTAAATAATTAAATACTTTTTAGTGCTAAAATATTTTTCTTAAATTTTTCTATCCTCTACTGCTCGAATTCTTAGCTATGCCTAATGCCCTTGACCGATGGTTAAGTAAATTCACACAATACTTAATTTCTTGTGGAGTAAGTGTTCATGTCGATATTAAATATCGTCTTATATAGATACATAAGATAGGATAATGTAAAAAAATATCTCACCTATTTCCATTTATTTTATTAATTATTATTTCACGTTAGTTATAATTCACACTCCACATCATAAAATTAATAGAGAGAGAAATTTGGACTAGCATGGATATATAGTTTTTGAGTCCTTCTAGGGAATATTTTTTGAGAACATTTTTAGCTATATTTTTTATTTTTATTGGCTTAAATATGAATTATTATCTTAAACTATATGTCATATTCTATTTCGGGGATCAAAGTTTCATTTTTTTCAATTAGGTGATTGAACTATTAATTTTTTTCAATTGCAACAAATTGAGCCGCCACGTCAAAAATTGCTGACGTGGCCCTCGAAGTGGAGCCATCACCAGCTGATGTGTAAATAAAAAAAATTATTCTAATATTTATTTATACATTTATTATACATTAAGGGCAAATTCATAAAATCACTTATATTAATCATTTAAACTAAATAAAAACAACAAAACTATCTAAAATCTATACCATCTCAGATCAAAAACAACAAAAAATCTAAAACAACAAAATCTAAAATCATCAAAAATCTTCAATAGTCAAATATTGAAGATCAAGAATCAAGATCTCAATATCTGCAATCCAATATTCACCGGCTACCCACAGATTCCAAAAGCCGCCTCTTTCTCTTTCTATAAATCGTAGATCAGAATCCATACCGCTTCTACGCTTTTATCACACCTAATTCTTGTGGTCGGTCTCTTTCTTTGATTGAATCGTCGTCGTGTAATCATCGTCCAGATAAGTTAGCCAGAGAGATATAGTGTCGATTAAGGCGGAAGAGTGAGTCGATGAGCTTGGATCGAGAAGCGAGTCGGTCTCGATCGGACTAGTGTGAGCAATCAATATGTTGCGGAACTCATCCTCGAGTCGAGCCATGGAGATCTGGATGGCGTTGTTGGACTTCATCGACAACCTGTAAGTAGCGGAGGATGATCTGGGCAGATTCGAAAACAACGACGTCATTCTCCGATGGTTCCATTAACAGAATATTCGACGTCATTCTCCGGTGGTTCCATTAAAGAACACAATCCGATTCTCAGATCCAAAATAAGATTAGAACAAATAAAGCTAAAAACATGAGAAGCAGCAACCCAATCGAAACATAAACAGAGAAAACATGAAACCCAAAACCAAATTCAGAACCAGAAACCAAATCACCATAAACGTATAACCCAAAACCTGAAAAGAAAACTTGAAACAAATTCAGAAGGAACAACCATAGTAGAGTAGATCCATTAACAGATAGAAGATGAACTAATAGATAAAACAGAGAAAGAAGATGAATTAATAGATTAAACATATAATAAATTCAAAACAGATCCATTAACCGGGTCAATCCCTAAATTACCGCCGAACCTCAGACAAACTATACGGTCGAACCTCGGTTGTAGGCGCATCACGTTGTGGCGGGTTTCTCTTACAATCGTCATTTTGTAGTCAACTCCGCTAGCCACGATCGAACTCGTGAAAACTCCCTTATCGGAGGGGGGTTTGGGGATTTTGATGTGAAATTTGAATTTGAAGGAGAAAAATGGGGGTTCGATAGTTTTGGAGTTGAATTTCGAGGTTTTGAGTCTTAATGATTTTGGTTTTTCGATTTGATTTGATCGTGAATTATTGTACGAGTTCTAGTGGTTCATTGCTTTAATTTTTGTAGGATTGCTAATTTCGAGGTTAATGTTTGTTTTATTTTAATTTGAAATGTTAAATTGTGTTTTGACCATTTTGCCCCACATTTAATCGATTTATTTATTTAATGATTAAAATTATTTTTTTTTGCCACATCGACTTCTTAAGGCCCCACACAATTAGCCACGTTAGCAATTTTCGACGTGGCATATTCAATTTATTGCAATTGGAAAAAATTGATAGTTTAATCATCTAATTGAAAAAATTGAAAGGTGGATCAGAAGTGGAATATATACTATAGTTTAGTGTACTAATTCATATTTAAGGTTATTTTTTGATTTTTTTTTGTAGTACTGCGTAAAAATGTATAGTATTTATTCTAATCGAAATTTTATAAAAATAGTGTTTTAGGTGTAATTTGGATACATACTGAAAGCGAGTTATGCAATCAGATATAGACCATGTTTCTTGTATGTATTCAAATTATACCTAAAATACTATTTTTTACAAAAATTTCAATTGAAGTAAATATTATACATTTTTTGAGAGGTACTACAAAAAAAAAATAAAAAAAAAATGTCAGCAAAAAAATGCCCCCTAGAATTATTGATAGTTTTCAAACTATTCTTTGCAAAGCCGTTATAGAATTTCTGGCAATTTTTCGGTGGTATTTTGTTATTGCGTGCAGTGTTGGATTTCGTATTTGTTGACGCGCGCAGCATGTGTTAGACTTAGACCATTGACTTTGAGGATCTGGGTGCTTCATGTTTTCTTGATGGTAAGCAGTGGATTTTATGTCAAATTTCAATTTGGGCTAGCTGTTTTTTTTTTTCACATGCGAAAAATATTAAGAGGTCAACTTTAATTATATTCTAGTCTTTTTACAAAAAAAAAACGTCTCTATGAAATTTCAGAGTCAGCACTTCCATACCCACACAGAAGTGGAAACATGTATATGATCAACATGGGAACAATATTGGATGCTGACGTGACACAAAGGATTGAGTGGCTCAGAAGCTTATACAAATATTTCACTCCTTTTGTCTCCAAGTTTTCATTTAGAGCTGCATACATGAATTCAGTGTCGGAACCCGAACCATTTTGTAAGGGAGGCAAAATTTTTAAATTAAGCAGTCACGGGTTGGCGGCGACGGGCGGGTGGACAGCAACGACGGGCGGATAGGCGGCGGCGACGGGTGACAGCCAGCAGGCGGCAACAAACTATCAGAATTTGGTCGCAGAGTTCTTCTATATATTGCGAAAAAAACATTACAATTTGTGTTACGAATAGTCTGAAATTTCAATTCTCTGTCATGTTCATATTTCCCACCGTTTCTTACTGATGTTTCCCACTTTGGTTGCACCAATCTTCTGAAATGTTGCCTTTGTCTCATGCAACCGATTTTTATAGTCTTTCTTCCATGCTTCAAATCGGAGTTTCAGCTTTCGAAGCCCATCTTCTGGATTTATATCCGAACTTAACTGTCATGTTTTTACCAACGATCCGTTGGGGGCAGTATGCATTGTATGATCAACATTAATATCATGATGCAATGGAGTATAATCCATTATTCCGATTTGATTTGCAGCATTTTCAGCAGCATGAGTACAAAGTACTCCTCTTAGCCACCTCAGCTAGACTCACCTGCATAATATTAGCATGAGTACTTCAGATTGCTGTCATTTTTTCTCATATTTCTCAAGTTGTAGTAAAGAAACCAAAGATTTTCCTCCTTTTTATATTCTTTTGCCGCCTCGCCCCTCGCCCCCCCTCCTAGTTTCGCCTTTGCCTGACTGGCGATCGCCTCCCTCACTGGGTCCAGACTACTGGGGGCAATCCCCCACCATACCACCTGGTTCTGCCAGTGCGTGAATTATAATTAATGATCTTGATTTTGGAGTAAACAATCAACAAGTTGGAACTAGCTTGGGGTAAGAAGTATTTCAAAAATAATTTAGACAGATTGGTCCGAATAAAGTCTGTGGTTTGATCGTGATAACTTCTTTAAGCATGAGCAAAGTATCATTCCTCTTTAATTTCGTAATGGTCTCTTCAAATTTCGAACGCATAGGATGTTGCATGCATGCATGTTGTTTTCTTCAATAATAAATTAAGTTCCTTGTTGTATTGTATTTCATTTATAAACACATTCATAAATGTTGTATTCTATTTTTCCTCCAGTAAAATAAATTAATGAAGAGAATTTTTTAAATACTTATTAATTCCCATAATTCTATGTATGTTCCACAAAACACTGTTAATAGGTTTACATAGTTCTTTCTTTTTCTCTTTTAATGTAGGGTACCCGTTCCCTTTGATTAAGATATAGGTCACTACGCAAAAACACACACACACACACACGTATGTAATATATAGATGAGAGTTTTTTTTGAGCTATAGCGACGATTCACCTGCTGCTATAGTTATTCTGATCTATAGCGATGGGTGAATTGTCGCTATAGTCCAAAAAAATTGCTGGCATAGGCGATTGTGATGCGAATTTTTTTTTCTTCTTTTTTTTGCTTTTTTTTTAAAAAACAACTAAAAAAAAGTTTAATATTTTATGGAACTGGATTTTTTATATAATACAGTGTTTTGGGCGTGTGATTTAGATACATATAACAAAACAGGTCTGTACAGACTATACATACATATTTTGTTATATATCTAAATCACATCCAAAACACTGTATTATGAAAAAATTCTAGTTCCATAAAATATTAAAAAAAAAATTAATTATTTAAAAAAAAAAAAAAAATAGGGTCCGTATTTTAATCAGATCCGAGAATCCGGACCTAATCCTCATTCTCTCTCTCTCTATATATATATATACATATATATATATATAGTAAGACTACAAGTCCACATATAGTAGAACTAGTAATTGCATTTGCATGAAAGTATGACGTAACGAAATACCCCCTATCTCTACGTTTCAACAATCTGAAAATTAGAATAAATTTGAACAGTATTTGTGCTTTTCCGTCCAAATTTAAATTGGGTTCTATCTTATTACTATAGATATATAGTGAGCCAACACATAAAACTTAAAAACTGTAGGAATACCGAGTGACTTTAGGCCGAATGACCCAGCACATGAATACTGGAGCGAATCCAGTATCTTAGGTCAGTTGGGTCAAAATTGAAAAAAAATAATTCTCGCAAAAAAAATAAAATAAATTACAAATTTAAATAATGCCCAAAAATTATTTATATATAGTAATATTTTTCAAGACTTCATTACTTAAAATTTGTATGATATATAGTCTCATTTTTATTAATTATAAAAATCCACAAGCAATTACACAATTTTTATTAATTATAAAAATTCACAAGCAATTACACAAAAAAAAAAACAAACAAATGCAAGTAATTACGAAAAATCTCAAAAGCTAATGATTGGTTTAATTTATTATGAGATGTTCAATTAATTAAAAAAGTTGTTATTGTAGAACACTTGTACTATTTGGGTTTGGGAGCTGCATAGCACATATAGATATGAAAATATAGGAAGGAATGCACATGCGAAAATAAAAATGTTAACTTTTATTATTATCAATAAAAACAAGATATTTATTTTGCCGATAAATTAAGCTAATTTTACCCTACTTTTCTCTCATTACCGAAATATTATAATCAAATTAAAAGTTGGTATTTTGTTTAAGTTAGCAGGCTTACGATACCAGATAGCCTTTTAGATTATTTTATTTTTTAAATCATTAATATGAACAATACACGTACACACACATAAAAATAAAATATAAATTTTATATTTTTTCTCTAAAAGTTTTTTTCTAAAATATAAATTTTAGTATTTAAAATTAATTTTCTCCTAAAATATAGTTGGTCATCCTATATTAGTTAAATAAATTTTTATTTTTAATTTTACATTTTAGCAACTAAATAATAAGAGAACAATATCATTTTCAAATTAAAATGGATCAATTGTACGCGTGTATACATATATAGAAATATATAGCATCAAAATTAGACGAATCCGTAAAAATCTTTTCTCCGAGATATATATCAGTAGATTTCTTTAATCTCTAAGTTGGTGAGAGTTTAATTAGGACATAATTATTACAACTAAATACCTGAAAAACAACACTTTACTACTTATCAGTATAATAAAAATAAATATTTATTTTCTTAAATATACCGCGAGATTAAAATTAAGAAATACACTGTTAAGCCTTAGATTATGAAGGTTAGACATCCATACTTATCTACAACTTGGCGGTCAAGTTTTTTCGTGGCCTATTTATACACTGAGCGATTGTACTATTATCAAATTAACCTTGATTCCAAGTTGAGACAGACAGAAGAGAAAAAATTCAGACAGAAAAAATGATGAAGAAGATGGTCACTCCTGCTAGTTTTAGATTCTGTCCAACTGGAGAAGCATTACTTTATTTAGTTAAGCTTGATGAATTACTAAATTTGGATGTTCCCAAATTTGATTCGATCATCACGATGGAGGCATGCAACTATAAGATAATATTTAGTCATTTTAAGTACTTTGTGGGTTAATTAATTAATTGTATTTATTTTGTTTTGTTTTGTGTTGGATCATAGAGTAGCTAACGATGTTTGATGCTCTTGATTTGGAGATTATATATACACGATGAATTAAATTAAGAATTTAATTGATTTGATTTTATTTTGTGACATGCATATATGCCACTATGATATTTTGAATATCCTTTCTACGTACTTTTTATAGAATTTACTAACTCTCCCTTAGTAATAATTGTGGTAATTAATAAATTAGGACTAACCCAACATTAATCTTTAGTTATAATAGTAAATTAAGAATTTCTGAATGCCTAAGGTAGCATTTCATTAATTCCAAATATAGTATGAAATGCAGCTTTTATTGTTTGAATTGAAAATTTAGATGTTTGGGGGTCGGTCTAGGCGATTTTTTTTTTCAACGTTGATGAGTTTTGATGATTGTTTATGAAAAATTAGTATTATCCTGGTGAATTTTTATGGGTTAGATTGAATCGGTGTTGCTGATTTCTATATATGTTGAATGGATAGGGATTTTTTTGCTTTAGTATATATTTGATCTCAATTAGTTATTATTGGATGTTGTTGTATGTATTGGATGAGTAGAGGATGGAGAAATGACTTGAGTTATAAACCTGTGACGGTTCTGTTAAGGATTATGAGTCGATATTATATTGATCAATTGATCAAAGTTAACTATATGCTAACCACTCATGTTTTTGTGATGGGTTTGGTTATTGGGCTAACATCAAGCTCTCATGTTGATCGGTACTATCACTTGCAGGCGCGGAACAATTTTATGGACACGAGACATTGGCGCCTGAGGGTAATTTTATTAATCGTAGTTGTCCCATTGTACAAAAGTGTGAGGATTGTGAATGTCGGTTGAGGAGCTCTTTTGGAGGGCTTTCTTGGAGGCAGTGAGGGTGGAGAATACAGTGTTGACACGCAGAGAAAGAGAGATCATCTTCTGACCTGCGTGTCGATACTGTTTTAATCAATTAATCAAAATTAACTTCATGTTAACTACTCTCGTATTCTTGAATGCCTAAGGTAGCATTTATGTTCTTGACGAGGGGACCGTTGCCATTTTTGCCACTGTGGGGAATTAAGGTTCTTTGAAGGACGGATTGAGGAGTTGTATTCAATCTCCTGGGTAGGAGCTCAATGTAGCCCGCCAATGCCTAAGGTCTTTCTACAGGCGGCGGCAAATACCTAGCTAGTCAGGTATGATTAGTTACGAAATGTAATGTGATTTGATATGGGAACATGCATGTTATTTATTGGTTGATGTCAAATGCTTTATATAGCTTTTTGTCTTTTCTAATTTCATATATATATATATATATATATATATATATATATATATCTTAGTTGTGTAAAATGCCTCCGAATCTTCTACACTTTGAGATTTATCCCAAACTTTTGACGACCTAAATAATTTATTAAGGTGAGCGGAAAATTCAAAATCAATTGTATTTTGTTATATATATAGCAAGGATGAGTAAGATACTTTTATCTTACTCACTCGTGCTCACCTCCCTTTAGCGACGGACCGACGACGGTTTGGTCATATACAACCGTCGTTTATACTTTTTAGCGACGGACAACATATAGCGTCGCTAAAAGTATAGACGACGGTTGTATTATGATATCAAACCGTCCGGTCCGTCGCTAAAAGGGAGTGAACATGGGTGAGTAAGATAAGTATAGATGACTTGATCCGAATATATATATATATATATATATATATATATATATATGCCAGCTTATATAGGATGTTCATGTGCTTGTAAACAGTATTTAGACAAGTTCTGCAAATCCGTAAATCTCTTTTCAGTTATATATATTTTTTGAATCCTAAACATTTTACTCACTTGACAAAAAATACTCTACTTTTATCCTAAAGCGATTAAGTGAATGTTTTATTTTTATCCTAGACTGATGAATAAAATAAAGAAACTGATAATATACATACATATATATATATATATATATATATATATATATATATATATATATATATATATGTGTGTGTGTGTGTGTGTGTGTTTTTGTGTGTTTGTATGTATATATTGTGTCAAAAATGGCATTGGAGCTAGATTTAAAACCAAGTTTAGATCTCAGAAAAGTTGATTTGAGTGCATAACTGTACTATGTACTATGTCAAGGGTATACCATAATGAAGTTGGTTATGTTTTCCTTTCACATTATGGAATCCGATATTTTCATATAATCCTCTCTCATGAGTTCTATCAAAAACTCGTGTGAAAATGATTTTGCCCTTGACAAATAGGTGAAAACATGCATCCTACTGAAATTCTATACCTGAAAATGAAGCTGCTAGGCCTAGGCCTAGGCCTATACCATAATCAAGTTACTTTTTTTACGAAAAACCTCAGACAAGTATTTCTTGAGTTCAGGAGTGATACCAACACACACCCTATCTAAACATCTGTTCAACTAAATCAAGACTAGCATCCAAGTTAGGTTCCTTGCAAAGCCACCTATTATTAGAAGTTTTTTAAATCCTCCTTGTAAATTAACCTTAAAAAAAAATCTCTTATACAAATCATATGCCTCTGAAACCCTCCCCTCTAAAGCACTGATTTATCAGTATATTAAAAGTATTTGAATTCACCTTAACAAGTGAGCAAACTGTTGTGTGATAGTAAAGTCCCACATCAAAACACATTAAGAAGAAGAAAAATTAAGGACATATATGCTCTGACCTAATAGGTTAACCTTTTGGGTCAAGATGCGGTTTTAGAGGCCCCAAATTTCCCAACAACAAAGCCTCAGCTTCAGCTTTCCGTCCATGCTTACTAAAACCTCCAAAATTTCGTTAAAAGTATCTGTCTCTATCAAAGAAGCATTCATATCATGTTTCTCTATCAAATAAGCATCATTCATATCAGGTTTATCTAATAAAAACTTAATAGGATTCCATGGCTACTTTCTCCCTCCCCTGTTCAACAAACCAATTCATAAACATCAGGCTCACAACCTCAGTACCATTCAAATCACCCTGTTTTGAATTCAACTCTTTTAATTCATTAAAAAGCTCCTTAGCTTTTTCTAAATTTCCTAAATTAAGAAATTCAAATCACCCTGTTTTGAATTCAACTCTTTTAATTCAACTTTTTACTTTTCTATATCATCATATCATGTATTCACTGTGACCATTAGGTTTCAAGTTCGATTCTCACTCAAGTTAGTTTATTTGTCGAGTTTATTTCTTCCTCCTCTTCTAGTAAGACTTAATATTGTAATAGTGATCTGATTAATATGAGTTGTGGACCAAAATATTACACAGCACCCTATTGTTTTACTCGGTAAGCTTGTATAAACACAAGCATATGCATTTGTACTTTTAAGTTATACATTAGACACGCACACATACAAATACAAATATTGTTATATTTAATCTTTTGTATCTCTATTTTAAATAAATATCGCATTGTGATGGATAAAATAACAAAATCCCCAACAACCTTGAAGCTTCTTCAAAAAAAAATTACACAACAACAAAAGAAAATTGGAACTGAAAAAGAATCCCGAATCAGAAATGAATTATAACACATTGGAAACAATATGACTCGCATGTCTGGTGGTGAAGATGCTACTTGCTTTCCTGATATAGTAATATTTAACACAATAAGGTTATTAGTTATTACAGTTACTATTCCAATTGAAACAAAACTTAAAAGATACAAGGGAAAGATCCTTAATAACACAAATAATCAAAAAGTCATAGCATACAGATGAATAACAAGTATGAGGGCCTCACTTACCATAACAAGACCCATGATCCTGCATATTGAAGGTTGTGGAACACAGAAATGCCAAGTGAAAACAGGCATTCTACTGCAATTTAAACCTGAAAATCAAGCTGCAGGTGTTCTTGCATATTGAGGGGGTCCTGCTGGAGGCACATGTGCTGCATAAGCAGGATATCTTGCATTTATAAGCCTTTCAATTTCTGCACCTCGCCCTTCTTTCCCAAAAACCTCAGACAAGAATTGCCCAAGCGCAGGAGTGACGCCAACACCACATCTAACCATCTGTCCAACCAAATCAAGACTAGCGTCCAAGTTAACTTCCTTGCATAGCCCCCTAATTACAAGATCATAGCTCGTCACATCAGGTTTCGGATCCCTTTCTGCCATTTTTCTCAAAATGGGTACGCAATTCACAACCTTACCTTTCTCAATCAATTCTGAAAACCATCTATTGGCATAAGGAGGAATCACTCTTAAACCAGTTTCCACCATTTTAACATACTTCTCCACAGCATCGTCAATCCTCCCCACCTTAAAATAAGTATCAATCAAAGTCCTGTAGCTCGTAACATCCGGATTCAACGACTTTCCACATAATTCCAAAAAGATCTTCTCGGCCTCATCCACCATCTCATTCTCACAATACCGTATAATCATATTATTAAATCCCGCTACATCCATTGAAAAAGGCCTGGACCTTTCGCCCTTTCCCACTTTCTTAAACACATCATATGCCTCTGAAACCCTCCCCTCTTTAAAACACTCATTTACCATTATATTAAAAGTCTCCGAATTCACAGCCTGAAACGTAGGTGGAGTGTGATCATCCAACATATGATCAAACAAAGCCTCGGCTTCAGTTTTCCTTCCATGCCTAATCAAAACCTCCAAAAGCACATTACAAGTAGCCGGAACCATCCTAAATTGTCTATCTAATAAATATTTATACGATTCCATGGCTTCTTTCTCCCTCCCCTGTTTAAAAAACCAATCCAGAAACGTTGCACTAACAACCCCATCATATACCAAACACTTCTCTTTTAATTCATCAAAAATTTCATTAGCCTTTTCTAAATTTCCTAAATTAAGAAACCCCAAAATCAAATTATTATAAACCAGAGAATCGGCACCGTGGCCTCTATGAATCATTTCCCTGAGGAGATCCATTGCTTCATCAATCCGGCCTGCGTCTATCAACCCCTTGGTTAAATGACGATACGACACAGAGCTGGGCGAAAATGGGGCGTTGTCAATGACATGGCGGTAGACATTAAGAGCAATATGGACATTTCCCATATCACAATGGGCGTTCATGAGTACATTGTAGGATACAACATTGGGAATAATATTTGATTGATTGAAGAAGTAGTTGAATAGGGCTACCGAATCTTCGTAGCGTTTAGCGCGGTGCATAGAGGCCATGATTGCATTGCAAGTGAAGACGGTGGGGCGGGTGTTGGAGAAGACGGACTGGCGGGCGAGCACGGAGGCGTTGTCGAGGTCTCCAGCGCGGATGAGGGACTGGACGCGGTTGTGGAGATTGAGACGGGGGCCAACGAGGGCGGAGGTTGAGTCAGGGAGGCGTGGGGCGTTGGGGTCGCGCGGTGGGCGGGGGCCGGAGTCACGGCGGAGGGCGTGGAGTGGGGGTTCGATGCGAAGGCGGCGCTTGCGACGGCGGCGTTCGGCGGCGGCTTCTTCGGCTGAGGAGAAAGCGAAATTGCGAATTAGGAGAAGAAAGGTTGGATTTTGAGCTAGGGTTTGACGGGCAGAGGTGGTGTAAAGAGGGGATGTGCGGCGGAGGGAGCCAATTACGAAGCGATATAGAGTCATGGTGGTTTTAGTTAGGTATAGAGAGAAACCTAATTTGGAAGGAGAAAAGGAGATCCAAAGGGTTTTACGCTCAGTTTCTGAGTTTTGACACAAAAGAAAAGAATAGAAAATTTAAAATTGAAGACATGAGTTGTAATTTAAAATTTATTATATTAAAAATTGAAAATAATATGAGAATTATAAAAATATTACTTATTTTAATTTCTTTAAATTCAAATCACGCCAATTTTGATGGAAAAACTTTAGTAGGAAAATTACCAAATTTTCTATCCAAATTTTCATTTTTTCTTTTTCCGTTTATTAAAAAACTCAGAAACATAAGAATTAAAAAGAAAACTTAAATTTTCTATCCATTTTTTTTCTTTTCTGTTCATTTTAAAAATCAGAAACAAAGCGTTAGGTTTTACCCTTTCTTAAACCTTATGAAACGAAGGGGGAAGTGACGAGAAGTGAATTCTTTTGACTAAACAAAAGGGAAAATTAATTAATTAGGGGAAATACTAATTAAAAGAAAAAAATTAAAAATTTTCAATTGCCAGACGGCCCAAACTAATGAAAAGACTTTATATAATTATTTATATGGATTAAAAAATTAGTTTTTTTTTATTTATAAAATTGGTATGGCGTTGAATCAAAGTTTGAACTATAGAGTTATCAAGAATGAGTTTTTTAGATAAAGTCAATATATAGATAGAACCCCAATATAATAATTCAATGGAGCATTCTTTTATTAATCTCAAAATTCAAAAAATATCAATACTAAAATATATAATTGTATCAATGTAAAGTAAAATATATCAAATAAACCAAATTAAAATGAGTATTGAACTTGAGAGAAATATCAAGCAGCTTGTAGGCAATGATTTTCTGTTTTGGCTTGATTTGTTTGGTAATTTATAGAGGAAATTGATAAATTTACAACAGAAAATGATATTTTTACATGAAAATCGCCGCTATAAATTCTATAGCGGGCGACACTTTTTGATGTGAAAATATCAAAAAATGATGTAGAAATATTAATTTCCTAAAAATGACTTTTAGAAATGAGTTTGGTCCACTTAGCCGACTTAAGGTGGTTTAATGTAAATAGGATATATATTTGGCCCACTTGTTAAAAACATGCAGATTAGCCCAAGTCCTTTTGGACTAAGAAATTAAGTTTTGGATATGTTGATAATTTAGTTTTTGGTATTTAATAATAAAATATATTATTTGAATTCTTAGTTTCATATTATGTTTTCATATGTTATATGTCAAAATTTGAGATGTTTATGATTTTGATTAATTTATCTAGTATGTAGTTGGTGTTGTTTTGTGACAATGTTGAATAAAAGAAAATGTAAGAATATTTATTACTATTTTTATCTTGTAAAAAGATTTTTTTTTTAATATACTTTTTCTTTTTTTGAGTAATAATATTTGTCATTTTATTGTAAATAATTATGCCTTAGTGTGACTTATATTTAGTTTAATATTTTAGCAAAATAATTAACATAATTTTAATACTTTTTATATGAATTATAAGAAGATTATTTTACGTAATTTTATTTTTGTCTAAGTTTATTTTACTTTTTATGTGTATTCAAATTTAAATTTTAATATTTTATAAATTTAATTAGCAAAAAGTGTATGAATTTATTTTCTTAATAAAATGAATATTTGTTATTTTTGGATATTAATATTATTTATTGTATAAGTTCATAATTTAATTGATTAGATCAAGAGAAATTTGAGATCTATGGAAATATAAGTATAATTAATTAGGATTATTATATTTAAATTATCATTGAAATATTTGATGTCATCGGCAAGTGCTAACTGTATAATACACAACTTATATATATATATATATATATATATATATATATATATATATATATATAATGTTATTTTTAAGCCCCTTTATTTCCAGTGTAAAGTTGGTTATAAAAGAATTTATCAGAAACTTTATTAAAACACTCTTTAAACATAATTAATTACGTGAATAAGTTGACTAAAAATTCAGACTTTTAAAATTTAAAATTATTAATTTTATGTAAAAAAATAGTTACTCAAATATTAGTTAGTTAAAGGATATCTCTTTATATAACATTTTTTCATATTAATTATAAAATGGCAAAAAACACTTTTACTCCATTGTGGTTGTAGTGTTTTAAACAATTAGTCATTGTACTTTTAAAATATTCAATTAGCCCACTGTGATTTTTAAAAATGTATAATCAAGCCATTCCGTCCAATTTCTAGGACGGACGTCAAATAATTACACACGTGGCATTGAAAAAAAAAGGAAAAAATCATTATTTCCTACGTGGCAAGCCAGTCAGCCAAATTCTTAGTACTATTGAGCCACTGCATTGTAAAAAAAATGCAATTAGCCCACTGTGGTTTTAAAAATAAAAATAAAAATACTTTTATGTTTTAAAATACTTATAAAATTTTTAAAATAAAAATATTTTTATGTTTTATTTTTTTTCTTTTCTTTACCTAAATATTTATAATATGTATAATATTAATTTTATTAATATTAATATTATAATATTTATAATATGTATGTTTTATTTTAAAAATAAAAAAAAAAACTTTTATGTTTTAAAATACTTATAAAATTTTTAAAAATAAAAATATTTTTATGTTTTATTTTCTTTCTTTTCATTACCTAAATATTTATAATATGTATAATATTAATAAAAATTAATATTATAATATTTATAATATGTATGTTTTATTTTAAAAATAAAAATAAAAATACTTTTATGTTTAAAAATACTTATAAAATTTTTGTGACACCCCCAAAACAGGTATACATCACCCATTCTGAGTTGTCAAATATAAGGTACAGAAATAACTACAACTTTATTGTTACAACATATAAACTGTGAGTTTAAATACAGATATTGCCATCTAGACAATATTCACATACAAATAAATCCTCATCATAATTATTGATACATTATTTTATAAAAATGGTGAGGACTACTAAACAACTTTCTAAAACCATCATTCCATACCCCGACTTGTACTCGCCTCCTGAGAAGAAAAATGGAACAAAAAGGAAAATGGTGAGCTCAACTAGCCCAGTAAAGAATATTATGACTAAGATAATATACAACAAATTATCGTTAGTCTTCAACAGGGAAAAATCTAATAGAAAACAATAGACAACAAGTTTTAAATCAATACTCACAGCGAAAAATATTAATTCATAGAAGAGTTACGTAGAGGATGAAATCTACTAATATCTATGAATTTAACGATCCATCATCAATATTTTTATCCCGTAACATCAATCATATATATACGGAATCATATATTCATCCTTGCACTCTGAGGCCAAGGATATTCATCGATTGGTCATGTTCATCTAAACACCTATTCATCTTTGCACTACGGGTCAAAGATATTCATCAGAAATCATTCATCTTTGCACTACAGGCCAAAGATATTCCATAATATCATCATTTAAGACTGAGGATGATGAAAAATATTTTTAAAGAAACGAATCCAGTGAAACAAAATGACAAGGATTAAGGATTAAGGATTCGTACTTTGTTTTATCCACGTCCAAAAAAAAATACCTCAAAAATAATCATAGTGGTGTAAAATTCAAGAATGATCAAAACATGGATACAATCAAAGCTAGTATCCAGAATAGATATTTTGGACGAAAAGAAAAATTTTCATTTTTCGATGAATAGTGCCGTATTCGTGAATAGTATCGTATACGTGAATAGTGTTAGAGATTATGCCCTAGAGGCCAATTATTTGATATAATTGCTTAACGTTTTGATATTACATTTGATTGCATAAATGAATGTTTTTATTATGATTTTATTTACTGCGTTATATAAATGACAACATAATAAAAATCCTTAGAATAGTGATACAAATTATATAGTTGCAAGTATGTGACTTGAACATGAGATTATATAATTACTATTAGTATCATTGTTCTTAAATGTCCCTTAGTCGAGTATCATTGTTGATGGGACAACAATAATGCATTGAGACTAGTATGTGGATTGACAGATGGCCAAATCTCAATGGTCATAAATATATGAGATATTAAGTCAATGCATAGGTACATGTTAGAGAAACGATGTCTTGGATGACCCACCATGAGAATTCTATGTGGAATATTTTGTAAAATGTCATTGGCAATTCTCATAGTGACAATGATGTAATGGTCCTCCAACCCTGAAATCACTATATTACTATTACGGGAATTTATGTACTTTGATATCATCAAATGTCACCTTTAACAGGTGGACTATAAAGGTGATTATTGGGTACATCATGAATCGTGTGTGAAATATGAGTGATCTAGATGGAATTTAACCTTCCATATATATTAGTGATGATATCCATAGGCCTCTTGATTGAGTAGGACTATGAAATGCATGGCCATGCTCAAATAGTGATTTGTTTCATATAGTCTACTCATTGATCAAGAAAACTCAGATTAAATTACAAGAGTATGTACATGATTCCATGACTCGAGTTTAATCTTGGATATTAAGGTTAAAAGGATTAGATTACATTGAAACATTGGTCATTTAAAAGGTTGCATCGAATCATCGATCTTATTATTACTTGGGTAGCGAGTGATGCATTACTAGATGCCGCAGCCAACATTTATAATTTTATAATATGATTTTAAAATTATTGCCAACGTAATAATAACTATAGGTGGTCACACACACATAAACGTTATTAAAAGGAATTAATTTAAAGGATTTAAATATATCAATATGATTGATAGTATTTAAATTACTTAATTTAAATTAATAGGATAATTTATATATATAGATATATTAATTAAGTAAGACTTAATTAAGATATATATATATATATATATATATATATATATATATATATATAAATTAGGATTTTACAAATTAGGATTTTGAATAGTGGTTTTAATTCGCTATATATATGATATATAGCCTCCACTTTGGATACAACTCACTTATTAATCCAAACCCTAGCCACTCTTTAGAGAGAGACTAGAGAAAAATCGAAATCCATCCTTGGTGGCTAGTACCACACTTCCTTCTTCTTGCAGATCGTATGACGATTAAATGCATATCGCTCGTGTGGATACCGTAGAGACCTTGATCCACTTGAATTGCGTTGGAGATTGGCCAGGATCGGTTCTAAGCAAATCAAATCGGTAAAATTTCTATCCTCCGAATTAATTGATTTTCGCATGGATCCTGTTTTGGGGTTTTGAAATTACTTTGAATTGTTCAATTTCCGCTGCGTTTTCTGTGCCGAAACCCATCAGTGGTATCAAAGCTACTTGCGAAACGATTGATTCAGATTAAGTGTTTTATTGGAATAGATATATTTGATATATGTTGTTTTCCGATCTAAAATTTTCCGATCTGATTTTACCGATCTGAAATTGGAATCGATATATATGATATATGATATATGATGATCTGATTTTACCGATCTGAAACTTTTTCGATCTAATTTTACCGATCTAAAATCGGAATCGATATATATGATATATGATGATCTGATTTTACCGATCTGAAACTTTTTCGATCTGATTTTACCGATCTGAAATTGGAATCGATATATATGATATATGATGATCTGATTTTTCCGATTTGATTTTACCGATCTAAAATTGAGTATATGATATTACATTTTTTTGATTCGGTTTAATATGATTCATTGAATCGGACATATATGATATGTCTAGAAAGTATATTGTTATTATACGACGGTTTTGGTGGATTAAAAATATATGAAAAACACTCATCAAGACTTTGATCAATAGATGTAGGTTTGCCAAAGCAAAGTACCCTATTTATCTTGGTAAGATGCGATAGGATAATTGTGATATCCAAACCTGTTAAAATCATTGGGCTCGACTTAACTAAGTTATCTCAATAGGATTGAGGACTTAGAGGCATAGAGTTTGGTGGGTACCATTAGATGGACTAGAAACAAATGTTGTTTACCAAACTATCCAAGAGTTATATATGATATAATTGACAAAAACGTTGTCTACCTAAATAATTATGTTTTAAGAGATTAGCCAAAGCTAACTTAAGTCATAATGAAATATGGATCTTGGCTCACTAGAAAGATTTAATAGAAAAAATACTTTTCGAGTTAATGGTGAGGGCTATTAATTTGAATAAAATAGTGGGAGTATATTTTGAATATACTATTATCAAATTACATAATATCAACTCTGCAAATTGACTTATCATTTGGCACTTATAAATTGTAGATATCAAATGGCAAACACCAACAATACAAGTAGTCTTTCACTACGATCAGTCCTTGAGAAGGACAAGTTGAGTGGGATTAATTTCCTAGTCTGGCACAGGAATTTGAGGATTGTCCTCAAACAAGAGCGTAAGCTATATGTCCTTGATGGGCCGATTCACGAAGCTCCAATACATCCATCGCACCACGCAGAGAGCATAATCTTTACAAGAAGCATCAAGATGATGCTCTGGACATGAAGTTGTCTCATGTTAGCAACCATGACCCCGAGCTTCGTAAGCAACATGAGTTGATGGATGCTTATGAGATGATCGAGCATCTCAAGAAATTGTTTCAAGGCATGCTCGACAAGAAAGGTATGATCAAAGCAAAGCATTGTATCACCGCAAGATGGGTGAACGTGACCCAGTTGGTCCACATGTGCTAAAAATGATTGGGTATATTGAGTACCTTGATAGGTTGGGTTTTCCAATCACCGCAGGAAGCCAAATCGATCTAGTTTTACAATCATTAAATGCATTTACTCTCAATTTGTTATGAATTATCTAATGAACTAAATTGAGAAACCCCTCATCGAGTTGTTGAGCATGTTAAGAACTGCTGAGAACAACATTAGAAAGGCAGCACCCGCTACCATAATGATGGTACAAAAGGGTAATGCTAAGGGAAATTGGAAGGCCAAGAAGAAGATAGGATCTAAATCTGGCGCTAAACCTAATCCCAGAACCAAACAGGCTTTAAAGCCTAAAGGTGGGGTGGATAAAGAAGGTGATTGTCACTTCTGTGGAAAACCTGGACACTGGAAAAGGAATTGTCATGCTTATTTGGAAGAAGTGAAGAAATCTAAAGGAAGTGTGACTTCTGAACCAGGTATATATGTTATAGAAATTAACCTGTCTATTTCTACATCATGGGTATTGGATACTGGATGTGGTTCTCACATATGTGTAAATGTGCAGGAACTTCAAAGAAGTAGGACTTTGGAAAAAGGCGAGGTTGACCTACGTGTTGGGAATGGAGCAAAAGTCTTTGACCTTGGCCGTAGGAACTTATCATTTATCTTTGCCCCCGGGCTAGTATTAGAATTAGAGGATTGTTATTTTGTGCATGCTATAAGCAAAACATTATTATTTCATTTCTTGTTTGGACAAGAAAGGTTTTTCATTTGTAATTAAGAACAATCGTTGTTCGTTTACTTAAATGATATCTGTATGGTGTTGCACAATTGTTTAATGGTCTTTATATTCTTGATTTGGAAATGCCTATCTATAACATAATATAAAACGATTTAAATCAAATGATTTAAATCGGATATATCTCTGGCATTGTCGTTTGGGCCATATAAATGAGAAACGATATCAAAACTCCATAAAGATGGATTTTGGATTCATTTGATTTTGAATCATATGAAAATGCGAATCTTGTTTATTAGGCAAGATGACTAAAGCTCCTTTCATCGGACACGCGTGAGCGGGCTAGCGATATATCGGGACTTATACATAGTGATGTATGTGGACCCATGAGTTCGTTAGTAAGAGGTAGGTTTTATTACTTCATTACATTTATCGACGACTTGAAGAGATATGGATATGTATATCTTATGAGACACAAATCCGAATCCTTTGAAAAGTTTAAGGAATTCAAAAATGAAGTTTAAAACCAATTTGGCAAAAGCATAAAAGCTCTTCGATCCGATCGAGGAGGTGAATACTTAAGCCAAGACTTTGATGACCTTCTAAAGGAGTGTGGTATTATATCACAGCTCACTCCACCTGGAACACCACAATGGAATGGTGTGTCTGAGAGGAGGAATCAAACCTTGTTGGACATGGTACGATCAATGATGAGTCATGCAGATCTTCTAATAAGCTTCTGGGGTCATGCCCTAGAGACAGTTGCATTCACACTAAACCGTGTTCCTACAAAAATGGTTCAGAAGACACCATATGAGATGTGGACTGGGAAACGTCCTAGTATGTCGTTCATGAAGATTTGGGGTTGCGAGGCGTTTGTAAAACGTCCCGAATTTCGACAAGTTTCGGACCCAAATCGACAAATGTAGTTTTGTGGGATACCCAAAGGAAACAAAAGGGTATTATTTCTACAAACCTTCTGAGAACAAAGTGTTTGTTGCTCGAACTGGTAGTTTTCTAGAAAGAGAATTTGTCTCTAAAGGAAATAGTGGGAGGAAAGTAGAACTTGAAGAAATTCAAGAACAACTGAATATCATTGAAACCGAGTTGGAACATGGAGCAGAACCACAAGATGTTGTGGAAAGTGAACTCCGCTTCAAATTACACAATAAATTCGAGATCTGGTAGGACACGCCATGAGCCGAGAGATATTATGGATATCTTGTGACTCAAAATGGCGATGTGATGATGCTCATAGATCGGGATGAGCCTCGCTTCCTACCAAGAAGCTATGAATGGACCAGATTCGAGAGATGGCTTCAAGCTATGAGATCCGAAATGGAATCCATGTATACTAACCAAGTATGGACTTTGGTTGATCCACCAAGGGGTAAAAACCAATCGGTGCAAATGGGTTTTCAAGAAGAAAACCGAGCATGGATGGTAATGTACAAACCTATAAAGGTCGATTGGTAGCGAAAGGTTTCAAACAAATTCAAGGTGTTGACTATGATGAAACCTTCTCTCCAAAGTGGCAATGGTTAAATCCATCAGGATCTTACTTGCTATCGCAGCCTTTTTATGATTACGTAAATCGGCGGATGGATGTCAAAACTGCTTTCCTTAACGGAAATCTCCTTGAGGATGTGTACATGACACAACCTGAGGGTTTTGTCATTCCAAAGGATGTTGGAAAGGTATGTAAGCTGCAACGATCCATTTATGGATTGAAGCAAACTCGCTTGAGTTGGAATCTTCGATTTGATGAAGCAATCAAAAAGTTTGGTTTCATTAAAAATGAAGATGAACCTTGTGTATATAAAAAGGTTAGTGGGAGTCACATTGTATTCCTAATATTATATGTTGACGACATATTAATTATTGGGAATGACATTCCTTCATTACAAGCTGTAAAAACATGGTTAGGAAAATGTTTCTCCATGAAAGATTTAGGCAATGCAAATTACATTTTAGGTATCAAGATCTATCGAGATAGATCGAGAAAATGATCGCCTAAGTCGAAGTACATATATTGATAAAGTCTTTGAAACAGTTCAAAGATGCAAGAGGCAAAAAGAGGGCACTTACCCATGACTCATGGTGTAAAGATTTCTAAGGCCCAATGTCCTCAATCACAAGATGATGAGGAGCGTATGAGAAAGATCCTTATGCTTTAAGAATTGGATCTATCATGTATGCAATGATATGTACTTTCGTCCGGATGTCTCAGATGCTTTGAGCACGACGAGCAGATACCAATCGAATCCGGTGAAGGTCATCGATAAAGTTAGCCAAGAATATCCTCAAGTACCTTAAAAGGACTAAGGATTCATTCTTGGTATATGGAGGTGAAGACGAACTAGCAATAAAGGGTTACACAGATGCTAGTTTCCAGACTGATAATGATGATTATAAATCTCAGTCAGGTTTTGTATTTTGCCTTAATGGTGGCGTTGTTAGCTGGAAAAGTTCTAAGCAGGAGACAGTAGCCGATTCTACAACAGAGGCTGAGTATATTGCTGCTTCTAGTGCGGCCAAGGAGGCTGTATGGATTAAAAAGTTCATCACTGAACTAGGTGTTGTTCCAACTATTGTTGATCCAGTTAAGTTATACTGTGATAACAATGGAGCCATTGCACAGGCTAAGGAACCCAGATCTCACCAACGATCCAAGCATATACTTAGGCGGTACCATCTCATCCGTGAAATCATTGATAGAGGAGATGTACATATAGAAAGAGTACCAACAGATGATAATGTTGCAGATCCATCGACCAAGGCTTTGTCGCAGCAGAAGCACGACCGGTCACACTAATTGCGTGGGTATTAGATACATGAGTGATTGGCTCTAGTGCAAAGTGGGAGATCGTTAGAGATTATGCCTGCAGAGGCCAATTATTTGATATAATTGCTTAACGTTTTGATATTACATTTGATTGATAAATGAATGCTTTTATTATGATTTTATTTATGCGTTATATAAATGACAACATAATAAAAATCCTTAGAATAGTGATACAAATTATATAGTTGCAAAGTATGTGACTTGAACATGAGATTATATAATTACTATTAGTATCATTGTTCTTAAATGTCCATAGTCGAGTATCATTGTTGATGGGACAACAATAATGCATTGAGACTAGTATGTGGATTGACAGATGGCCAAATCTCAATGGTCATAAATATATGAGATATTAAGTCAATGATACAAGTACATGTTTAGAGAACGATGTAATCGGGACAGACTCCACCATGAGAATTCTATGTGGAATATTTTGTAAAATGTCATTGGCAATTCTCATAGTGACAATGATGTAATGGTCCTCCAACTGAAATCACTATATTACTACACGGGAATTTATGTACTTTGATATCATCAAATGTCACCTTTAATGAGGTGGACTATAAAGGTGATTATTGGGTACATCATGAATCGTGTGAGAAATATGAGTGATCTAGATGGAATTTAACCTTCCTATATATTAGTGATGATATCCATAGGCCTCTTGATTGAGTAGACTATGAAATGCATGGCCATGCTCAAATAGTGATTTGTTTCATATAGATCACTCATTGATCAAGAAAACTGATTAAATTATGAAGAGTATTGATGATTCCATGACTCGAAAGTTTAATCTTGGATATTAAGGTTAAAAGGATTAGATTACATTGAAACATTGGTCACGAAAAGGTTGCATCGAATCATCGATCTTATTATTACTGGGTAAGATGATGCATTACTAGATGTCATTTCAACGCTTTTATAATTTTATAATATGATTTTAAAATTATTGCCAACGTAATAATAACCTATAAAGGTCACACATAGTAACGTTATTAAAAGAGAATTAATTTAAAGGATTTAAATATATCAATATGATTGATAGTATTTAAATTACTTAATTTAAATTAATAGGATAATTTATATATATAGATATATTAATTAAGTAAGACTTAATTAAGATATATATATATATATATATATATATATATATATATATATATATAAATTGGATTTTACAAATTTGGATTTAGTCCCATATCGACTAAATTGAGAACTTCACCATTTTCTAAACCTATAAATAAGGGCTTGGCCTTTGTTTCATTCACCAACAATAAGGCCTCCAATTTTTGAGAAAGGTTTTGTTGTGGGAGAACTTTTTATAAAGATCTCCTTAGTTAAATTTTGGCGTGGAAGTGCGTATTCGCCAGGAATTCAGATTTCTAGTATGTTTCTTATTTAATTTTGTAATGTTATTATTTTTAATTGTTAGTTAAAGTTTGAATTTTTGAAGTTTAGTTAGTGTTGTTAATAAACTAGTTAAATTCTTATGTTTATTTTGGCTTGGAATTGATTATGTAAATGAGTTATTTGTGATGACTTTTAATATTTTGTGATGAATTTCATTAATTAATTATTATTAATGATATTAAAGTTATTTAATGATTATATTAAATAATTTAGTTTAAAAATGATTTTAATATTATAAAAATCATTTTAAATGAAAATAAGGTATTTAAAAATATTTTAAGTTATAAAATATAACTTTTAATATTTAAATGATAATTTCATTAATAATTAAATATTAATGATATTAAGATAATATTAATGATATTTAGTTTATTTAATAATTATTATTAAATAAATAGTTTGAAAATGGTTTTACTTATTTAAAAACCATTTAAAGAGGATATTAAGGATTTAAAATATTTTAAGTTATAATTAATGACTTTTAATATTTGGATAAATAGTACATTAATATTTAAATATTAATGGTAATTATTTAAAATGATTTTTATTGTTTTAAAAATCATTTAAGGGTAATATAAATGTTTTAAAAATAGTTTGAGTTACTATAAATAACTTTTATATTTTAGCAATGGTTTCATTAATAGTTTAGTATTAATTAAACTATTAATGATAATGGAATTGTTTAATGTTTAAATCATTTAATTATGATTCGATATTTGAAAGTTATAAATTACCAAACTAATTTGACTTGAGAACCGATTATGAAGTTTCGAATTTGAAGAAGAACGATATAGTAACATGATTATATCACTATAGGCCCTTTAGTGACAGATTTGAATTATTTTAAAATTTTCAATTTCGAAATTGCGAAAATGATTAAAAATAAGATGTCCGATATTCTGAGATGTTGAGGTATAGATTAAGAGTCTTAGACTCAAGATTTACCCGATAAAGTCAGTTTGAGACGCCAAACAAATGTCGACCTTATAAAAGAAAGAAAAGACTACCGTAAGAGCATGGATGAGATATTTGAAAATGTATAAAATATTTCAAGTATAGAATAGAATTAAAAGTATGATCACCGTGATTAAGTGATTAGACTATGAAATCAATCGTAATAGTATAAAGATTATGTGTTAAGATATATTATTCTAATCGAATGAATGATATGATTATTGATAGGTTGTGATAAAGAGATAAAACCTAAGTTGAGATTTGTAATCAGCGAATCAGGAAAGTATCCTACCTTTGCATTTTCTTTATACAATGGACATGAGTAAGAAGTTTCGTAATTATTCTATTCCCTCGTGCATGCATTATGTACGCTTTGATTATCAACATGTTAGCTCGGATATATATTCATTAAGTTGATTTGATTTCTAAATGGTTATACAAGTGTCCCCACTTGGATAATCATGGCATTTATTCACATGTTGATATACCTTTGTCAATTACCCGTATATATATATATGTTGAATTACATATTATTGTTGAAAGAAGATTAAAACATTCGGGTTTGGAACCGTATATGTATGAACATCCCGATAATGGGAAAATTTTTGCGCGCTTCTTTACGGATGAAAAGGGTGAGCGATGAATTTCGTTCAAGTTATGTAGTATTGATCATCATGTGGTATGACGGGCCGATCACCCTCCGCGTCCCGTAAGTTATATTTGGTTTGAGGATAGAATTTCGCTAAACCTTTCGAAAATGAAAAGAATGTTCATAGTATGTTTCTTAAACCCTATTCAAAGGTAGAGAGCAGAGCCAAATTTAAAGAATTTGAAAAAGAGAGTTGTTATGTGAATTTTTATCAAGATGATTACTTCACAACTTTAAATTGTTATATAAGTGTTATGTAAAGAGAATACTTATATTCTTTTCGACATATATATAATTGTTATTACTTCTTTGGGCACTCAAATGCTCATCCTTGCTTAAATTAAATGTTTTCATTATGTATGAGCAACCAAGGCTCGTGTAACGAACAAAGGAAAAGGAAAGTCGATCGAATAAGTGTGTATCATGAGTTAATGGTTATAGTTGTATTGGTATCTATTCAAGTATTATAAGGAATGTATTTGAAGGTCACGCACAGGGAAGTAAACTTTGATGTATGTAAATTAAGTTGAATGTATTATTATTTTAGTATTATTCAAATTTTAAAGAAATGGTATCGTGGAGAACCGAAAGTTCGGGTTTCAAGTACCGGATTTGGGGTCGCACACAGTTGGTATCAAAGTTGTTGGTTATGAAGCTTAGGTAGGAATACCGAGATTAATAACCGCAATGATTAGATAAGTATTAACTCATATAGAGTTAATTGGTCGATAAGATTCAAAGATGAATCTCATGAAGTGTAAAGACACGAGTTCCCTAACTCGATTATAAAGTTAAAACAAGAGTGGGGAATAGATTGAGT
Organism: Panax ginseng; assembly: GCA_020205605.1. Classification (NCBI taxonomy): domain Eukaryota; kingdom Viridiplantae; phylum Streptophyta; class Magnoliopsida; order Apiales; family Araliaceae; genus Panax; species Panax ginseng. Next base: position 143,603,187 of record CM035134.1, on the reverse strand, counting down.
CTAAAAGACCGAAAGACAGATTATGAGAGATCATAAAATAAAACGATCAAGATATAGAACTAAATCGTAATATATACGATGAGGTCACCCGTGATTTGATAAGGCTATGATAAATGTAAGGAATCAATCGATGATTGAAAGTTTCTGACAAGATTAACGTGTATGAATTGTACTTATAAATTGGGTGCAGATCCGTAAGAGAATTATAAATACTGAATTAAATTCGTATGGAGAATGGGGTTAGTGTTAGATGGGGATTCAATTGAGGACTCATGCGCGGTAAATTGAGTTGTATGATTCTTCGTATGGGAGTCGAATTGTACTTGGTGTAAAAACCACTTAGTTTTCGCACCGATAATCATTGAAATGTACGTGTCGCGCTTATTTGTTATATATGCATTAAGAGGATGACTCCATTCTCGTGTGTATAATGATGTAGATAGGTCATAGATAGAGAATATAAGATTAAGTATGAAGTTCTTAAAACTCATACTTATGAGACATTCTTGACTCATAATTATATGAAATGTTTATGAACCCCTCAAATGAATGGACGCCAAAGGTCCGACTAGGATAAGTTCTTAAACTCATATGATTGTGGGAATTTATGAACTCATAAGAGTGGTTTGATGAACTGGGTATAGTTTTTGTGTGAATGGAGTGTTATGGATTACGTGAACAGATAGATTGTTAAGTAAATGATTTTTAGTGAAGGTGTTAGGTTTTCCTAAACTCCTAGCTATGCTAAACTTCAAAATTTTTGACATCAAGCTAAACACGACTATGTGCTTTTGAAAACAAAAATGTAGACTGTGTAATCATTTTTGAAACGGTTTAAAGTAGTACTATCTATGCTACTTATTTTTGGCCTTAGACGCAAATGATTTGAAATATCAAAATTTGTTTTTAATTATCACCATGTACCACGTAACCTCAAAAGTGCAGAGATGATAAAAATGTGATGGAGTTGTAAATACAGAATACTTAGTGTGAATTTGACCAAGTCGCTCGCTCCAATTATTGTATGATGTGTTATGACAAAGTCATACAATGACAAGCATCCTCAACGGATTGTTAATACAAAGACGCGGCATCACGACGTCATTCTCGAAAATGTTTTCAAAAGTTTAATTTCACAATCCGGTTTGGCTACATCTAAATAATTCGATTGAATTGAATTATTGATATGAGTCTATGCTATTGAATCACCTAGACTAATGTTTATGAAAACTCTAAGTGTTCATTGAAAGAAATTTCCGAACCAAATTGTTTTGATGTCGGAATCCTATGATAAGACCGAGGTGAACGATGTTGTTTGGATAAAATAATCCAATCTAATAGCGTAAATATTATTAGGCATGATTAATACGTTATGCATGACGTAGGGTACAATAAGGCTAATCACCTAAAGTACTCTTATTAATGGTAGTTTACCTTCTTTGTGATTGTAAACATACCTGTAATGTTTTCATGTATATGAATACCGTTAAAACTATGTGTTCATGGTCTATATGACCCCTCAAAGACAATTTGAAAATTTTTACTCTTGTGAGAGGTGTATTGGGTAAAGATGTGATGATATGTGTGAATGTCAAAGATTACAGATAGAGTTAATGAAGTTATGAGGAGGTTGGGAGAGGGAGATATTCAGATAAGACAGTTGAAGGTTGAAATAGAAGCCAAAGACACCAGATATATACCTTGGACTGAGCTTTAGTCATCACCTTCATGCGATTCGATGCAGAGTGGATGGAGCGCTTTCTAAGCAGAGAGATAGGCGTTGATGAGAATTGAATAAATTTATCGTCAATCAAAATAAGAGACAACGATATATAGAACTCTTGATTCTTTGTGTATATATACTATATGTTAATCAGGGTAACTTATGTTTGTAGATGTCGGTGAGAAAGATATGTAGAATAAGAAGGATCATATTCACACCCCGAGCTAATATCGAGGCCAACAACACTAAAAATAAGCTCACCAGAACCCAAATCGACGATGTGGCTATATTGGAAAAACGTAGCATCGGACCCGAAATGGTGGATTTGACAGGAGAAGTGATTCGGACACTAAAGTTGAAGCCGCCAAGCATCAACGAGATACAGGATCCGTAAACAAGGTTTTACTACTTTGGAAAGGTGTGGGAGATTGAGACGTTGCTTAATATCCATTGCGTCAAGCATTCTAGCAACAATGGAAGAAGCAGGATACGCCAAAATCCGAATTGACCGGATGGGAGCCTCAAGCAACACCTCGTGTGCAACTCGAGAAGGTAAAGGAAAAAGAAAGGTAGAAGATCCCGACTTAGGAAAACCTCGATAAGAAGAAAGGGAAGAAGATATGTTATATTTGTGGTCGTGAGGACATACCTCTCCCGCTGCCCCAACTATAAGCAAGGTGGATGTTTTAATTGTGGAATGGAAGGACATCGAGCGAATGAATGTCCGAGAAAAGGCTTGGTAAATAAGTAGTATGGGTTATGTATATACGAAGTTTAATACATTAATCTTATGCAATAAGGTTTAAAATGTAAGGGTATAATTTATGGTTTTATTTAACCAGATAATGCCACCAAGACGCGTCAAACTCGAAACCAAAGGGTAATAGAGTCTACTAATGCCGGAGAACGCAGCGGCGTAATCGATGCAAAACTTTGCAAACATGGTAGCTCAAAGCTATGCATCGGGAATACCAATTGCAGGAACCAAATGACAATCGCTCAGCAAAATTCAAAGACTTCAAAGCCAGTAGTACCACCGAATTTAGAGGATCGGTGACCCTATAGAAGCCCGGACTTGGGTGAACGAGATAGATAGAAGGCGTTCAGAATCGCTAAAGTAGATGAGGGGCAAAAGACCGCTTTTGCCACTTATATGATGAAAGGGAAGCTAACTTTGGTGGGAGGCAAATAAGACTCAAAGGCGGAAAAGAAGAAATTACTTGGGATAGGTTTAAGGATTTATTTTTCAAAACTATCTCTCTGTTAAGTATCTTGATCTAGAATAGAGGTGAGATTCCCGGAGTTAAAGCGGGATAACATGGTATATTGTGAGTATGCCGCAAAATTTAATGAGTTGGCTTGGTTTGCTCCACATCAAGTGGATCTGTGAGGCTAGGAAGGCAAGGAGATTTGAGTGGGCTTAAAACCCCGGCTCTCTAATAAGGTGTCGAGATCGCAAATCAATACTTTTGCAAAGACTCATGGAGAAGGCTATCATTCTTTGAACAGGAAGTGAGGCCATGAGCCTCTACCATAAGGAGAAGAAGAACAAAAGCAAGTCGGGAGGAACAAGAAAGATAGAAAGTAGTAGTGGGAATAGGGGTGAGAAAAGAATGAGAAATTTTCTCGAGAAAATACAAGTAAAGCAGGAAGGTATAAAGAATGTGTAGTGCAAAGTTAAAAGAATCGGGCGGGAAGAATCACTCTGGCAGTGAAAGTATCGAAGGGCAAGTTTGTATGCTACAAGTCTTGAGCAAAAGAGGGTCATATCTCTCCCAACCGCCCCAACTCAAGGATGATCGATGGATGCTTTATGTGGCTCGACCGAGCATAAGGTAAAGTGAATCGCCCACAAAGGGGAATGGAGGCAGGAACGAACCACGGGAGAAGAAGGGGACGTTAAGCAACTTCAGGACCAAACTCAACTAGTAACCCAACGAAAGCAACTCCGAGGGTTTACAACACGACGGCCAGATACGGTGGCATTTGGAAAGCAGTAACTCCAAAGTCTTATTTGAATAACTTATATATCTTATATTTCGCTTAATCGGACAGATGCAAGTTGTTATGATGAATAATTAAAGATCGATTCGATCAAGTATGATCGAGATCTACGACAATGATTATATGCTATGTACCGCCTGCGATATGAGTTTTTAAAGTCGTGATTAGGGGACTAATCCTTATAAGGAGGTGAATGTAATAACCCGAGATTTTCTATATAAAATAAATAAGAAATTTTGCGATATAATTTTTTTTTTTTATTTAATGACGAGACTAAGTGTCAAGTAAAGTGAGCGATAAATGCGAATACATTTATTACTTGAAAAATTAGAAATAATTTTGGAATAATCAATTACCACAAATTATATGGTAATAAATTTTCGTAAGTTCTAAATGTTTTTATTAATTAATTTCCATGAAAACATGATTGGAAATAATATATGAAGTGATAATTAGATTTATATAATAAATATTTTATTATATGAATTGTTCGTAATATTTAAGTTAATTATTTTAACTTGATTATTGATGTTGTGTATATAAGAATAATTCGGATATGAGATCCAAACCTGGATTGGGATTGTGCTTTCAAGAGATGAGAATAATAATATTATATTATTGTTATAATGATTTTACAAAGACAATAATTATGTACGCAGTATGTGGAAATATAATATTGTGTGTAAACGATCTGGCCAATTGTAGTCATAAAGATATTACCCGTCTTGTGAAACCCTAATTATTAAACAGATTATGAGATATTTCGAGTAGTGATTGTGTATATGAAGTTCTTGTGTATAAGAATATCAATAATTAGGACGAAAACCCTAATTATCATTATGACGTCGATAATTAGGATAAACTCTAATTATTATAACCCTAACCTAGGTTGAAGTTAGAAATCAGAACGATCGTGTGTTAGTAACATACACGATAATTAAAGAACCACTAATGGTCAATTAGAAACCCTAATTGATGACGTTGAGAAACCCTAATTTTAATTACTGGGTTTAAATTGATGTTATCAGATAAGTGTTTTAATTTACCAAAAGGATAGAAGTTAATTGGTAAATTATAAGAATTAAATCTAGTGATTAAATATTACATTTAATTGCCTTGAACAAGATTGCCCATACACTCTTAAACAAAGCCCAACCATCACCCATAACAAATCGTAAAGAAGAATCAAGAATTTTTGGCAAAAAGGGTATAAGAACACTAAACCTAGAAATCCTTTGATTCGATGTTATTTGATGCAATTGATTGTTTAAAGTTGTGTAATAGGATTTTAATTGATGATATGGGTTGATAAATCAAAGACCCATAACATCAAAGTGCACAAATTTGAAGATTTAAGCAAGTCGAAAAACTCAATTTTATTATTTTCACCAAATGTCGAGGCCATAACTCTTTGCTCGATCATGAGTTTTGTTCTTTAAAAGTTGTTATGTATAGCCCGATATGTGGTCTTTAATCTGCAAAAAGAATCAAGTCCATATCATGTATAGATTAGAAGTTATAGATGGTCAAACATGGTTGAATCGATCATGATAAACTATTTTTGGGCGATACCTGTAATGGGGCATTCTCGTCCACTTTTTATGCTTTAAAAGGTCTGGGCTTTTGATATGTTGTAGTGCATCGAGTTAGGAAGCCATAAGCTTTGGAATGACCTCATTCCGACCTCGGATGAGGGAATTACGGTGATTGGAAGGAAATGTGTCAAATTTCTCAAAACTGAAAGTCAGCAGCGGGATGTGCTATTTGGGACACTGTTTCGATTAGTTAATGTTTCCAAAACCTTCTGGGCTTTTGGTATGTTATAGTACACCGAATAAGTTTTTCATAGACTCCGAAACGGACTAAATCCAATATCGGAGGAGAGAGTTATGACATTTCAAAGTAGTAGTGTCAAAACTTCCCAACAAGTGCGGTGCAGTCCATTTGAACGGAATTTTTGGGCTGATGTGTTCGGAATTTGGAAATGGTCAAAGAATAAAAGTTGTAGCCCCAGAAGTTAGCTTCGCGTGGGCTCAAGAATCGCTCAAAAATGTTTTAAAATGAAAGAGTTATGACTGTTTTTAGCGAAAGAGGGTAAAGCTGAAAACGAGATTGAAAATCATTATGAACGCCCACTTTTGACGCATTGTTTGGGCTACCTAATAAACCCGAATTGGGTAATTCAGTATTTTTAAAAATAGTCTTACATACCATGTATAACATATCCAAAAATCAGATTATTCGGAGTTATGAGCAATGCGTTAGAAATCGTAAAGTGAGCTATTGAAAAATTAGTATAAACCAAGTCCCACATCGACTAAATTGAGAACTTCACCATTTTCTAAACCTATAAATAGAAGGGCTTGGCCTTTGTTTCATTCACCAACAATAAGGCCTCCAATTTTTGAGAAAGGCTTTGTTGTGGGAGAACTTTTTATAAAGATCTCCTTAGTTAAATTTTTGCGTGGAAGTGCGTATTCAGTTTGTGGAATTCGTATTTCCGGGTATGTTTCTTATTTAATTTTTGTAATGTTATTATTTTTAATTGTTAGTTAAAGTTTGAATTTTTGAAGTTTAGTTAGTGTTGTTAATAAACTAGTTAGTTACTATGTTTATTTTGGCTTGGAATTGATTATGTAAATGAGTTATTTGTGATGACTTTTAATATTTTGTGATGAATTTCATTAATTAATTATTATTAATGATATTAAAGTTATTTAATGATTATATTAAATAATTTAGTTTAAAAATGATTTTAATATTATAAAAATCATTTTAAATGAAAATAAGGTATTTAAAAATATTTTAAGTTATAAAATATAACTTTTAATATTTAAATGATAATTTCATTAATAATTAAATATTAATGATATTAAGATAATATTAATGATATTTAGTTTATTTAATAATTATTATTAAATAAATAGTTTGAAAATGGTTTTACTTATTTAAAACCATTTAAAGAGGATATTAAGGATTTAAAAATATTTTAAGTTATAATTAATGACTTTTAATATTTGGATAAATAGTACATTAATATTTAAATATTAATGGTAATTATTTAAAATGATTTTTATTGTTTTAAAAATCATTTAAAGGTAATATAAATGTTTTAAAAATAGTTTGAGTTACTATAAATAACTTTTATATTTTAGTAATGGTTTCATTAATAGTTTAGTATTAATTAAACTATTAATGATAATGGAATTGTTTAATGTTTAAATCATTTAATTATGATTCGATATTTGAAAGTTATAAATGGCCAAACTAAATTTGACTTGAAAACCGATTATGAAGTTCGAATTTGAAGAAGAACGATATATAATGTGATTATATCACTATAGGCCCTTTAGTGATGATTTGAATTATTTTAAAATTTTTAATTTCCGGAAATTGCAAAAATGATTAAAAATAAGATGTCCGATATTTACGATGTTGAGGTATAGATTAAGAGTCTTAGACTCAAGATTTGCCGATAAAGTCGCCGATGCGCCAAACAAATGTCGAACTTATAAAAGAAAAGAAAAGACTATGTAGAAAGCATGGATGACATATTTAAAAAATGTATAAAAATATTTCAAGTATAGAATAGGAATTAAAAGTATGATCTTTGTGATTATGTGATTAGACTACTATGTCAATGTAATGTATAAGTCTATGTGTTAAGATATATTATTCTAATCGAACGAATGATCCGATTATTGATAGGTTGTGATAAAGAGATAAAACCTAAGTTGAGATTTGTAATCAATGAATCAAAAAGTATCCTACCTTTGCATTTTCTTTATGCAATGGACATGAGTAAGAAGTTTCGTAATTATTCTATTCTCGTCATGATTATGTACGCTTTGATTATCAACATGTTAGCTCAGATATATATTCTGTTAAGTTGATTTCTAAATGGTTATATAAGTGTCCCCACTTGGATAATCATGGCATTTATTCACATGTTGATATACCTTTGTCAATTACCCGTATACATATATGTTGAATTACATATTATTGTTGAAAGAAGATTAAAACCTTCGGGTTTGGAACCGTATATGTATGAACATCCCGATAATGGGAAAAATTTTTACGCGCTTTTAATGAAAGAGAAAGCGATGAATTTCGTTCAAGTTATGTAGTATTGATCAATCTGACAGTAATGACGGCCGATCACCCTCCGTGTCCGTAAGTTATAATGGTTTGAGGATAGAATTTCGCTAAGCCTTTTCGAAAATGAAAAGAATGTTCATAGTATGTTTCTTAAACCCTATTCAAGGGTAGAGCAGAGCCAAATTTAAAGAATTTGAAAGAGAGTTGTTATGTGAATTTTTTATCAAGATCAGATTACTTCACAACTTTAAATTCGTTGTAGAAGTGTTATGTAAAGAGAATACTTATATTCTTTTCAAACCATATATATATAATTGTTATTATTTGGGCACTCAAATGCTCATCCTTGCTTAAATTAAATGTTTCGAGTTATGTATGAAAACTTTGAAGGCTCGAGTAACGAACAAAAGAAAAGGAAAGTTCGATCGAATAAGTTGTGTATCATGAGTTAATGGTTATAGTTGTATTGGTATCTATTCAAGTATTATAAGGAATGTATTTGAAGGTCACGTACCTGGGGAAGTAAACTTTGATGTATGTAAATTAAGTTCGAATGTATTATTATTTTAGTATTATTCAGCTTAAAAAAATGGTATCGTGGAAAACCGAGTTCGGGTTTCAAGTACCTGGATTTGGGGTCGTCACATACGTGAATAGTAACCACGACACTAAAAGTTCCAAATTTGATTAAAAAGTTCATATCAATACTTCGGTATAATGATATTAGAATAAATAATATCATTTTAAAAATAATAATATCCCTTACCTCGAAAAGAAAGATTTAACCTGGATCTTTGGATATAAGGCTATAACTTGAACTTTCACCAGTATAGCAATACTCAAAGTATACTCAAAATACTCACAAGAATACGATAATATATAGAGAGAAAACTTCAGTTTCGGTGTGATTTTCAATTCTAACCTAAACACCCTATTTATAGGAAAATGCTTAGAACACCAAAGCGTAAAATTTAATAAAATATTAATATATAATTATTAAATTCTTACGACACTTTTTATATCAATTTGAATTCAAAGATTCAACACAAGTAGCCCACCTCACAAAACTTTTAAAAAACGTTTTTGTTATTTTAAACAATTAAAACTTCCAAAAATCAATTATTTTGGAGCTCCGTAACTTCAATAATTCTCAATAAATAGCCCTTTTGTCAGAAAATTCGAATCTCGAGAGTTTTTATAGGAAATTCAATTCTCTACAACTTTGCAGAAGAAAGTTTTTTCAAATTCCAAACAGAAATTGACCGAATTCCACAAACGGGCGATTTTACAGGCTATAATCAAATTTCAGTCAATAAATGGGGTCCACCGACATGTTTAACAAGGTTTAAACATTTATGGTAACAAAAATACTCCTCCTCCACATATACTCACATATCCCACATTCATCGTAAAAATATCATCATTATTATATTATTAAAATATAATAATATGAATTATTTTATCAAAAGAAGATAAAATTTCAATTTTCAACAATTGTCACATTAAAAATTTTCTCCATCTATATCCACATAAAATTAATATTTTCCTCATCATATGAATCAATAATTAATTATTCACAAATAATATTACAGAATCACAATATTGACAACTGTGCAGGTTCGGGAGCAGGGGCTTTCAATAAGAATTTCTCTCACTCGCCGCGCTTAATTAGGTGACCAAACCTCTCCTTAAATGTAACTTTCTAGACATTGCCAATAATGTTGTCTAATAATATTATTCAGATAATATGAATTATTGCTTCGATAATGAAAAATACTGTATAATGACAATTATTGAAACGACAGGAATATAAAATATCAACGCAGCAATTAATAAAATACTGAATAGTAATTACTGTAACCATTATTGAGTAGTGCTTTCTTACGTAAGAATCAATAATTGGTGCAATACCGGTATCTTCCATCGCGGCAACAACACGACATCGTGTTTTAACCACCGGGTATTATTCAACGAGTAAATCTGTAATAACCACTACCGTTATTTTTAAACAACTTATATTTGTCGCTTTTCTTCCTCCAATCACTTTCAAGTTATGGGGCCCACATGGTCTAGCTTGATCGTATTTAATATTCCTCGATAAAGCATTTAATATTCCACGACCAAACGAATATTTTTCGACAATAATGAATATTTTATAACCATTTGCTTATTTTGAAATACTTGCGTATTTTACCCATAACTATCCACATTAATCAAATCAACCCTTACTATTTCAAAATAATAAATAGAGAAAATTAAATTTCATTAATAATAAGTTGAGGTCTTACAATTTTTAAAAATAAAAATATTTTTATGTTTTATTTTCTTTCTTTTCTTTACCTTAATATTTATAATATGTATAATATTAATAAAAATTAATATTATAATATTTATAATATGTATGTTTTATTTTAAAATAAAATAAAAATACTTTTATGTTTTAAAATACTTATAAGATTTTTAAAAATAAAAATATTTTTATGTTTTATTTTCTTTTCTTTTCTTTACCTTAATATTTATAATATGTATAATATTAATAAAAATTAATATTATAATATTTTTAATATGTATGTTTTATTTTAAAATAAAAATACTTTTATGTTTTAAAATACTTATAAAATTTTTAAAAATAAAAATATTTTTATGTTTTATTTTCTTTTTCTTTTTTCAACTATAGCAAATTACAAGGTTATTAAATTTTAGGAAATTACCAAAAATAAGAATGTTAAGCTTGAATAGTAATTTTCCAATTTTCGAAGAACCTGAGGGGCAACAGACCCATGCGCATCATCTTCACCATCAGCAAAACTAAAGAGTCAAAGCCCCCAAACAAGAGTATTTTCTCTCTCTATATATCTATTTCTCTATTTCTGTATACGATTTGTTCTCTCTCCTTCAATCCCTAAATTCCTCAAAAATTCGACATTTCTTTTCGAATCTCAATCTTCCTCTCATTTTCCTTCATAGCTCCGTACACTTTCCTTAATTAATTATTTTTTTAAACCTCAAAAACCTTAGTTTTAGTCTTTGAAACTTCATATCAGTGGGACTACTACAGAATCAGGACTCACTTGTTCGGGGGCTGGAATTGAAGTTGGGACTGGGATTGGGTTTCCTCGCCCATGAGAGAAACAAAGTTAGTAAAGGAAATTGATTTTGGAGCTCTTCTCTTTTTGAGTGGTGGTGTGGTGGCCGGTACGGTGGCCCAGTCAGCTTGCCACGTAAGAAACAACTTTTTTTTTTCAAAAGCCATGTAGAAAAATTGGATCAATTTTGTAACGTCTGTTAGTCAAATTGGACGGAATGACTTGATTGTACATTTTTAAAAACCACAGTGGACTAATTGAATATTTTAAAAGCACAATGGCTAATTGCTTAAAACACTACAACCACAGTGTGGTAAAAGTGCTTTTTGCCATTATAAAATAACTAGTTGATAACCCATGCAATGCACGGGTTAGTTTGAATAATAATTTTAATAATTTGTCAGGTATTCATGTCAAAAAAAAATAATACATAATTCAGTAATTATTTTTACTCGTAAGCACCTAATAACACTAATCAAATAGTGATATTTGAGTTTAATTGGAATAATAATTCCTAATAAATTTTTGTGCTAAATTAAATTGATTATAGTAATATTTGAGAAAGAAAACCTACACTATATATTTTAATTAATTAATTTAATAATGATATTTTGAAATTTTTAATTGGCTATATCTAAAAATTGAATATCTTAATAAAATTATAATAATTAAATTATCTTACGTAAAATTGGTCAAGATATATTATCTTAAACAATTTTTTAATAAAAAATATTATAATAAGTTTGGTAGAACGAAAAATAAAAAATATTTTAGACTTACCTCCTCTTGTTAAAGAATAAAAATAAAAAATTATTTATGTGTATCATCATTTATGTGTATTTATAACTCACTTAATTAATTAAGAGTGGACTCAACGATTTTTCCAATTGATTTGATTTGATGTTGTTATCATTTAATAATTTTTTTTAATTGATTTGATTTGATGATGTCATCATTTATGTGTATTTATATATAATTATAGAACAAATATCGATTAAAATTTAATTAATTGATATATGAATAATTATATTAAAATTCCTTGATGTCCGAATATAGATCGAGTGGTTTCTAGTAGATACTGTATGTTAATGACAAATTGACGAAATTACTTTAACGGTTGATTGTATTGTATTTATAACTGTCATGTCCACTCAGAATCTAATCAAAAATAAAATTAGTCCTTTACTAGTTCATTAAATAAATTGTGTTACACCTACACTTACTTTACCCAGATAATCACACTCACAACCAACAGTTAAGTTACACGCAGTAGTTAAATCCTTACATGGACCGGAATTAAGAATCCATTCACAATTCGAATAGGAAACAAGTACTAATATATATTTAACCGGTCCCTCCCTTGGTCTATGTTTCTATAAATTTAGTACAAATTAATTACTTGAGTCGTCCTAGGTTTCGTTTCCAAAAACGTTGGAGAAATTAATATGGGACGAGATGATGAATTTAAGGTGCCAAAAGGTTTTCGTTTTAGTCCGACTGAAGAGGAAATCATCAACTTCTATTTACGGCCAAAGATTATGGGAGAAAAGCTGCCTTGTAATATTGTGGAGGAGGAAAAACTTTACAGCGGCGACCCTTGGAAAGTTCTCGACGATGAAAAGCAATGGCAAGTATCCGAGGCCGAGGGAGAAATAAGAGAGAAGACTATCTATATTTTCACCAAGTTGACCAAGAAAGCTAGGGCAACCTGCAGTACTGCCGGAAAGATGAGGAAGAACGGAGGCGATGCCGGAGGAAAAGAGAAGATTGTCCGGGCGGCCGGGTGTGGGAGTTGGGATGCGCAGACGGGGACGAAGGAAATCAAGAACGGTAAGGAAGAGGTTATAGGGTTTAAGAGGATGCTTGTTTTTGAGATAAGAGACTCAAGTGCGGCTATTATTAACGTAGGGCATTGGATAATGCATGAATATTCTCTTCTTCTTCCGGCCGGTGACGAATCAGAGTACGTGCTTTGTGAAATAACCCAATATTTAAAGAAAAAACCTAAGAGGAAGCGTACGTGCAGTGAAAGAAAATTACAATCCTCGATCGTAAACATGAAGCTGCAAGTACGTACTGATCATGGTATTAAACATGATGAAGCTGCAAGTACTGATCATGGTATTGAACGTCCCCTTGCAATTCAGTATCCAGGCCGTCCAATTCAAGTGTTTGATTATAAATTCGCTGAATCGTTAAGCATGGAGCTTTGGCAAAAGATATATCCGATCCATGAAGGTATTTGTTTCTTGATTTATTTAATACAAGTATACATATATTATATATAAAGAAATAATTAATTCGGTTTACCTCATTAATTAATATAGTTTAGATGCATGCATCAATTTATCAATACTGAAAATTAATAAGCTTTAGGCATAATTATATATATATATTTTTTTAAGAAAGATTATTTGGGACATAATTATAGAAATTAATTAATTGACCAGATAACTGATCTATATATATATCTAATTAAAATTCATGTGTTCTTAATTTTATTCTAGGAATTGAAGAAGACTTGAAGATGTTCCATCTAGCAGCACCCTGAGAACTTCCAGACCCCTGATACCGGTTACAATCTAGTTGTGGATGTTAATTATATATATTTTAGTAATTGTATTGCAATTTTTTTATTTTTTATTTTTTGCCTAGATGAGCATCTTTCCAATAATTACTATGGAATTTGGTTTTGATTGAATAGTCTAAAAACATGAATGATAATTAATTATTAGAAAATAATGTATATTGAGAATGTTTAGGTAAATTTTTTGATTGTCACTTGCGTGCATAAATATTAATTAATTAGTGATAATTATTTTTAAGAGATGCGTATATATTAAGTGAGACCTTCTTAGTTATAATATTATTCGATCGATTTGTTTCAATTGAAATTCGCCAGGACTCTTAATTATTTAAAGAGTAAAATGTAATTTACTACTTGTAGTTTACACGTTTTTGCACTTAACTACTCGTGGTTAAAAAATCGTCAATTGACCACATGTAATTTTAAAAAGTTGCAAACTCTCACCTATGTCCTATATATATAACACCGTTAACAACAGCGGTCAGTCGTTGACATTATTACCCTCAACTTGTCATTAAATTTAACAAAACATACCACACATTCATCAATAACATAATTCTAAGCCAAAAGTCATACAAACTTTCATTTGTACATTTTTTTAAATCTATTTTTGTATTTGGATCGGCTAAAACTAACTAATATTTTCCCTTCTAGCTAGTTCAGATAATTAAGTTTACTAGCATATATGATCATGTGATTGAATATATATATATATACGGTCCGAATCTTAAGCTTAATCCTTATCTAACATACCTCGTTCACCCCCTTTTAGCGACGGGTCGGGCGATAATGCGGTCCGTCGTTATATGTTCGGTCTGTCACTATATGTTGTTCGTCGCTAAAAAACTAAGACGACGGTTCTATATATATAGCAGAATGAATAAATCGCCGATCAAAATCTAAAGGGGGTGAGCAAGGAATGTTAGATAAATGGTGAACTTAAGATCCGAACATATATATATATATATATATAGAGAGAGAGAGAGAGAGAGAGAGAGAGCGAGGATCAGTGGATATCTTTATCTATTACTTTCACTCTTTTGCTCTCACTTTAATGACCGGACCCGTGATGATTTGATATATATAATCAGTAAATCTATACTTTTAGCAACGGATAATATATAAGCGTCGCTAAAAGTATAGACGACGATTGTATGATCAAACCGTCGCCGGATCCGTCAAAAAAAGGAGTGAGTAGTGAAAAGATAAAGAAATATCATTGATCTAATATATATATATATATATATATATATATATATATATATATATATATATATATATATATATATAATGCCACTATATATAACCTTCGCATAGTCATATTGGAATCCGATTTCAAACTTTTGCTAAAGGGATTTAATGGATGTAGAGACGGATAACCCATTTGGGATTAGCCCTGTAACCCACTAAACAAATAGTAGATAAATTAATAAATTGAAACTCAGTTAGGAAAATAGAAAAACTAGCTCAATATTTATTTTATATATAAATAAAAAATTATAAAATTATTTATTTACTTATTTAATTTATGCAATAAAATATATAATAAATTGTTTATTTCTTTGCAAGTCAAAATGGCTTCTTATAGTTGTTTACTGTAATTGTATTTGTAAATAGAGTAAAATAGGGTTAATTGACTTTTTGTCACTGTATTAGGGGTTGATTTTCATTGTATTTACCGGGGTTTTTTTTTTTACAAATGCATTACTTACTCGAAAAAACTTGTAATTATTAGTTATGATTCCGTCCAAACAAGTGACGGAAAGTGCTGAGTAGACTGACAGTTGATAGGTGTTAATAACGTGGCAGTTGACGTGAATCGGGTTAATTGATATTTTGGTCATTGTACTATGGGTCGATTTTTATTTTAGTTACTAAAACTTTTTTTGTTACATTTTCGTTATCGAAGTACCAAAAATATTACAAATTAGTGATTTTATAATTTTTTGTCAAAAATATTAATGAAAGAGCTTACTTGGCAAACATTTGACATATAAACGTGGAATATTCTAATGAGGTAGCATTTGTAGGTCAGGTTGTAGAAATAAAATAAAATACTCACCTAGAAGAATAAAAATTAATCAAAGTTCATCTAACCACGAACGACGAACTTATTGAAAAATTAAATAGTGTTCTACACCTTATGTTCATCAATTTTTTCTCTCACAGTGGACCAATTCGGAACTACAGCCTCTCGTCGAAAAACTAGTTTAGAAAATAGGTCCTTATATCTTTGTATACTCGTCAGAAAAAAAACGAAGAAAAGAAGAGCGACAAATTGACGACATTGACGGCGTCCAAAATTACTTGTTTCACTTCGAAATTAGAGTGAAATAGTTTCTATTAAACCGATTTTTGCAATAATCAGACATATCTAAGGTGGTTTATTGGGTCAATTTTCTCCTTTATTTTTACAGTTTAGTTTAAACTTTAAAAAATTCCAAATTAAAGTATATCATAACTAATTTATAAATTTAAATTAGCTATGATATACTTTCTCTTCATACATGGTACACCATGATACTAACTAATGAGTTTCTGGCTAAAGCCCAAGAAAGAACCTATTAACATATATTTTTTTCACCGTTTAATTTTTTTAATAATTAATTTATTATGGACTAATTATTAGACTGTAAAATTATGGATTATGTATTGTTAATTTTAATCATGTTAAGGTTTTAAATTATTATGTAGAGCTCTTCTAGGTGGATATAAAAATTAGACATAAATGTATTTAAATTTCATATATTTGTACTTTTACCGACCATCGAGGGTCAAAATACAAATAAGTAAAATTTAAATACACTAATGTCTAATTTTTATGCCTAATTTCATGTCCACATAGAGTTTATATTATGTATTGTTAATTTTAATCATGTAATGCTACTAATTATGGAAACTTCCATTTCAATTATTAACCGAATAACCAAATGATAAATTCAGTTATCCGGTTATCTTATAATCCAGTTAACTGTTCGGATATTAAAAAAGTACATATGACCAGCAAACTCTTTCCAAATCATTCTAACAAAAAAAAAATGGCACACACGAATATGCATGCCTTCATCCTACTGCTTAATTCTTTTGTAAATCCCATCAAGATTATAACTTATAATTAATGGTACTAGTTGATAACCTATGTAATACACGGGCTAGTTTAAATAATAATTTTAATAATTTGTCAGACATTTATGTAAAAAAAAATAATACATAATTTAGTAATTATTTTTACCCATAAAGTGATATTTGAGTTTAATTAGAATACTAATTCTTAATAAATTTTTGCGCTAAATTAAATTCATTATAGTAATATTTGAGAAACCTACATTATATATTTCAATTAATTAATTTAATAATGATATTTTAAATTTTTAATTGGCTATATCTAAAAATTGAATATCTTAATAAAATTATAATAATTAAATTATCTTACATAAAATTGGTCAAGATATATTATCTTAAACAATTTTTTAATAAAAATTATTATAATAAGTTTGGTAGAGTGAAAATAAAAAAAATTAGACTTACCTACACTTGTTAGAGAATAAAAATAAAAAATTATTTGCCTTTTATTAACATAAACCGAGTTAACCCTTAATTAACTCAGTGAGTTTTTCAATTGAACATATATAGGTATTGATTTCAATTGATGATGTCATCTTACATCATCATTTATGTGTATTTATATATAAGAATAGAAGAATAGATGAGTTATTAAATTAAGTGAGTTAACTCACTTAATTAATTAAGAGTGAACTCAACGATTTTTTTCAATTGATTTGATTTGATGATGTCATCATTTCATAAAATTTTCTAATTGATTTGATTTGATTTGATGATGTCATCATTTCATAAATTTTCCAATTGATTTGATTTGATGATGTCATCATTTATGTGTATTTATATATAAATATTGATTGTATTAAAATAATTTATTTTATTAAAATATCTCTAACAATATCCACTCTATTTTAATCAGAGTCGGTCTTGGATTTTCTAAGGCCCAGGGCGAACTTTCTCAAGTGTGCCCCTTTATACAAATTAAACAAAAAAATAAATAAATTATTAACTAATTAATTTTATTAAAATTATAAGAATTTACAAAAGATAAGAAAAAATACTTTGGGGCCTCATTAAAACCTTGTTTTGGGAAAAACCCAATGAGACAAAATTCCAAACAAAGGAAAAAGAGTACCTACTAAAATTTGGTGAAGACCCTCAGAGGTATTAGTAACCAAACATAATTATTTTTATGAAGTTTGTCTAGTTTTTTACCTACTAAAATTAAAATCTTAAGAACACTTAAGTACATAACCAGTCAGCAGGCTTAAAATTTCTAACCAAGTCAATCAACTTAATATAAGTATATCCTCCTCCACCAGTCTTGCTACCCTAGTACTCTCATTAATATAACACCAGGCTGGAGTTTGTAGGCCAAAGCCAACTACAGCAGCCATTGCAAATGTTTTGCAGAATACATTAAACAACAATGGAAGACAAAATCATATTTCCCATACATCTATTTTCTCATGTGCACTTGCATACATATGGTCCCTTTGTAAGAGCCTCAAAGGTGTAAGTTAATAGAAAGCAGGACTTGGAACCAAACCAAAGTTCTTCCAATGAAGCTTGTCCATTTTGTTACCTACTAAAATTGAAATCTTAAGTACACATAGGTGGTCGGAAGGGCGTAAATTTCTAATCAAACTCAATCAACTTAATTTAAATAAGTATATACTCCCATGAACTACTAGCTACCCAAGGTACTCTCATTAGTCAATTGACACAAAGATGATAAGCAAAGCTAAATTATAGAATGGTGTTAGTAGACCCATACAAAACAAAAGAAAAGATGTTATAATTGAAGTTTTAACTTGTGACTGATAAGCAAGATTACACAAATATGTTAGAATTTGGGGAATTCTAAATTTCTAATATGTCCCCAAATTCTAATTTCACAATCATAAATATATACACCATATTTCATTCTCAATTCTACAATAAAAAAATTCAAAACCCACATAATATTAACACACAAATACATAATCTAGAAGTCACTATCTTCAGACTAACACCATGAAACATAAAAATAATGCAGTTAATTTACTAAAAGAAGACCTCGTTTCAAATTAATCACCCTAAATTATAAATGATACATTCCCCAAAGTCTAGTTTGACAATCATAAATATATACACCATATTTCATTCTTAATTCTACAATAAAAAACCCAAAACCCACAATATTAACACACAAATACACAATCTACAGACTACAAAACATACCTCAGACAGCACGAAGCAAAATCAGATTTGATTATTTGAAAGCCACTTAGAACCTGTTTGATGGGTTGCAAGACAAGAAGCAAAATCTATTTGATGGGTTGCGACGAGAAGCAAAATCTATTAACTGGGTTGCAACTTATAAGACAATTATCGGCTCTATTGACAACTTCTAGGCGGTGACAATTGATTAATTGAAGCTCAAACCTTTTGTTCCGACTATTCGATTTTGAGGAGAAGAAGCCGAGAAGATTAATTGTTATGTGAGCTGTGGGTATAAGCTTATAAATTAAAAAAAATTGAGCCCCCTTCAGTTTTGGGCCCAGGACGCAAGGTCGGCTCTGATTTTAATAATAAAATTAAATAATTAAGTATGGGCAAATAATTAATAGATTGTTATGCACAATGTGGGTAGCAATGTCTTGAATGATTCAGCAATTTCAAAGCGATCACAAGTTTTTTTTTATTATTATTTATAAAATAAATTTTTTAATTCAAATGAAAAATTCATGAGCCTCAAATATTACATATGGATGATCTCATAAATAGCAATATGCTAACATGTTTTGATTCAATGTTCATTGTTAAACTAACTACATACATGATTTATACTATATTAATTTATATTTTCAAAACTCATCAATATTTAAAAAGCATGACAATATAATGGAGTACGACACACATGAGTATGCCTTCAGCTGCTCTATTGATTTTTTAATTAGACCAATATAATGGAGTATGCTCTATTGATTTTTTAATAATAATAATATATTATTAAAATTAATAATACTATTATTATATTATTTTTAATATATTATTAAAATTAATAATTTATAATATATTGTATTTTAAATTATTATTTAGGTTTTATTTATTTTTGAGTTGTGTGCGAATACACTAACACACACACAAAAAATTAATTAATGTTTTAGATTATTAGTTATTATGCTATATATGACTAGGGATACCTTTAATTAACATTAAAAATGAGAAGCAACTCAAAGTAAAATTATGACAAATGGGAAAAATAATATCACTAGAAGTATAATTAACATTAACATTATGGTGTCCTAATAAAGAGTTTTTTTTTAAATAACTAAAGTAGGTAGAAAGTGAAACTATAAATTAATCTAGTGGGGAGAAAAATTAAAAACTCTTAAAAAACATTAAAATCTCTTAAAGTTTTTTACACTTAGGGATTGTATTGTTATCAAATTAATCTTAATTCCAAGTTCAGACAAAAGACTAATTAATGTTTTAGATTATTAGTTATTATATTGGTCATCCTATATTAGTTAAATAAATTTTTATTTTTATTTTTACATTTTAGCAACTAAATAATAAGAGAACAATATCATTTTAAAATTAAAATGGATCAATTATAATTAATACATATCTTCTGATAAAACATTTAGCATCAAAATTAGACGAATCCGTAAAAATCTTTTCTATATATCAGTAGATTTCTTTAATCCCTAAGTTGTTGAGAGTTTAATTAGGACATAATTATTATAACTAATAAAAATAAAAAATAAAAATAAATATACCACCAGATTAAAATTAAGAAATAAACAGTTAAGCCTTAGATTAAGAAACTTATATATTTATACGTATCTACAACTTGGTGCTCACGTTTGTTCGTGGTCTATTTATACATCAAATTAACCTTAATTCCAATTTCAGACAGAAGAGAGAAAAGAAAGTAGAGAGCAGAGAAAATTTAGAGAGAGAAAAATGGTCATCCCTGTTGGTTTTATATTCTGTCCAACTGGAGAGGAGCTGATCAACTTCTACTTGAGGCCAAAGATCATGGGAAATATCTTGCCTTGTAACGTTGTGGAGGAGAAAGAACTCTACGGCGGCAATCCTTGGGATATATTGAAGGATGCAAATCATTGGCCACTGTAGATCTATTTATACCTATTCACCCTCTCTAAGTGTGCTTAATTACAGAATTTCAACAGTATTTACAAACAAAACAACAACACAAGGCATCACAGCATTGTTTCCAGAATCGAGCAGCACCAGCAGGAGGATTAGTACCGTCTTTCTGCAGGCGGCGGAGCTGCAGAAGGGCTTGAACTTCTAACTGCAAATTCAATACAAATCTATCAAAATCTAAATGAATCAATTAAACAAGATGCTAACTAATATATATACGTACCTCCTTGGAGTTGATTTTCATCCATATTGATAATATTTGGCATAGCTAATTAAGTGTCGATAAATAAATTTGAAAGAGGAGGGGTTAAATATTAAGGAGATTGAAAATAAGAAAGCTAATTTATAAGCACAGCGATATGCTGGTAATATTGGCTATATTTATAGAACCTAAGTATCTTGATTGTCAAACACGTAATATTTGGTAGTTCCTACCGCGAAAGTAAAGACAGGAGGGGGATTTTATCATCAAAGGAAACCTGGGGGGTCATTACATTGTTATATATGTTATATGTCAACATAATCTGTATATATATATATAACATATCATCAGATAACATATCATCAGATATAATATATATATATATATATATACAGATTATGTTGACATATAACATATCATCAGATAACATATCATCAGATATAATATATATATATATATATACAGATTATGTCATCAGATAACATATCATCAGATATAACATATATATATATATATACAGATTATGTTGACATATAACATATCATCAGATAATCTGTATATATATATATAAGTTTTAAACCGCCGTGTGCAACTTTTCTTTTACTCAGGAACATGTTATCTTTTAATGTTGGATTGCGTTCCCATTTTGAGAAAAATGGCGGAAAGGGATCCGAAACCTGATGGGACGAGCTATGATCTTGTAATCTAACAGATTACAACATTAAAATGTTGTAATCTGTTAACATTTTAATGTTGTAATCTGTTAACATTTTCATATTTTAACATTTTCATATTTTATGAGTCTTGGTCTATTGGACACTTTAAATTGATCTCATTTATTTCTTTATCAGACACACTGCAAAATTTTTATCACTAATAAGTATTATTGACGTAACCGACAATTAAAAAGTCAACATAAAATATTTGTAATATATATCATTTCCTAAATAATATTAATTATTGCTTGAAAAAAAAATGGATTTGGTTTAGTAATATTGAGATTGCATCATGTATATATATACCTCCCAAAAAAATCCATAAAATCAAGAGTTGCATCTAAATTTTTAAATACAAAACAAATTTCCTTTTAGTTTTAGAGGAAATCAATGGTGATTTTACTTGAATACAGTGAAATACGGTGATTTTACTTGAATACAAATAATCTTTTTCGAGTTTTATTGCTGAAAAGATAATTTTAATTATAATTTTTCTGTTGCTTTTGTATTTACAGTCCCTGTACATCCCACATACCTAAAGCAACTAAATGTCATTTGCTTCTTTTCCTTGTCATTTGTGCCTGCCTGCCTGCCTGCCTGCCTGCCTGTTCACTGAGCATTCCACTCTATATGGATGCAGTAAGTAGTGATATGCTAATTGCTTTGTTAACTTAATCCAATCCGGGGATCGCACTTCAAAGCTCTAATGCATTACCATATCTTTAAAAGGTCCAGAATCTTGTATAAGTTTTGTTACAAGCTCAACCTGTAAAAGGAAGGCATTCAAATGAATCTCAGATCAAAGTACAACAAATTAAATATATAGAGAAAAGCTCCATTTTGCAATTAGGGAAATGATCACACACTTGTAAAGGAGACTAAGCATTACTTTGATACCTTAAACAAAGTTTACATAACTTAAGTCAAACATCTGAACAAGAAATACGAGAAACATTTTTTTAATAGTTGATTCTAGAAAATATCAATTGCTTTATTTTGCACATTCAGATCTCTTTGTTTCCATTTTCCTCGAGGGTGTTTGATTCTTAATTTTAATGTTGGTAATTTTTTTTTTTTTTTTGCAATTTCAATATAAAAACAGCAGGTCTTATATTTATGTAGTTGAATAATCCAACAAGTGTTATATGGTGAGGCGTAATTTACTTGCTCTTTGAAAGTAATATCTTTGAAGTTCAAAATAAATGTAATCACCTGGGCTGTTTCTCGCACCAAGAAGTCTCCAATGACTTTCCGAAAACCTTCATCCAAAATATAATGACAGCTATAAGTTGTCACTGGCTGATAACCTCGCTGAATTTTGTGCTCCCCCTGAGCTCCCGCCTCCACTTTGTTGAGATTAAGTTCAATAGCGGCTTCTATTGCCTGTGATATCATAATAGAACTTATAAAACATAGACAAATGAACACCAATTTTTTATGAAGCAAAGAATTTGTAGGTCAATCTTTAAGATTAGTAATAATATTCAGCATACCACCAGATCACAAGATTGAAATATCGTACCGTAAGTAGGTTATAGCACATATGTAATTAAGGTGGGTTCTCATTTTTGTGACCCAAGCACAACTTGATTTCAAGATTGATCATCTCACTTTGTTTTCTAAGGCATGCTAAAACAACCAACTTTTTTATGGTCTTCAAACAGAACAATAATCAGCTACCAGTTCCATATATGTTGTTATTAAGTACCATAGTTAACCTGATAATAACATGCTTCAAAATGCAAACTTGGATAGTACACATGTGGTATACATCCCCATAATCTCCCGAATA
Organism: Panax ginseng; assembly: GCA_020205605.1. Classification (NCBI taxonomy): domain Eukaryota; kingdom Viridiplantae; phylum Streptophyta; class Magnoliopsida; order Apiales; family Araliaceae; genus Panax; species Panax ginseng. The sequence goes on along the minus strand of CM035134.1, from coordinate 143,579,758 downwards.
AAGTATCTCCTCCGATAAGGTTTAGTGCTCCGGCAACAATTTTGTCCCCTTCTTCAGCAACAATGAGCAGTACTTGATCTCCCATCTTGAACCCATGTTGTGAAAGAAATCCCTTGTTAGATATGCATTACCCCACCTGCAGATAAATGAAAACAATAACTTAGGTCTGATATTTCAAGCATTTTTCCTGTTTATGGATACAGTGAATGACAGGAAGCTAATGTGCACCAAACTTGTTATCGGTTGTGTTCCTGTAGAACTTATAGAAAGTATCCCAGTGACTAGCCTGCCAACACAAGAAATAAAGTAAGAACTTCAGCCTCTTTTCCAAGTTAAAAACTCAATTTAATAGGCCACAATAAGCTTAGCTCACAGAAACTCAAAATGAAGTTTACTTTAAAATTTAGAGTAAAAGAAACTGGAGTGTGCTGCTTTACAAATAGAGGATATTAAACTGAGGTAAGATAAACTATAGGTATTTCTTCAGACCAAAAGCAAATCATAAAGAGCTGTTTAAATTTTGTGCTTTCTACTGAATAAGTCAATCCAGAAGCTGCAGAGGTGCGAAAAGTACAAGTGCAAAGTTATCACCCTTGATATGTATGCAAATATACATATAATTTTCATTAAATTCAGACAACTCTTAATTGCACATATCATATATACAAAGGAACAAAATTCAAATACGAAAATTGCTTACCAAAGAAAAGGAGGGAAAAAAGAAGAAGAAGAAGAAGAAAGCATGACTAGAGGGTACCTTGATTTGATATCCTCGAGGCGCCTTCATTGTCAAGTTTTGAGCAGAAATCTACAAAAGGGAATTGTATTCAGATAATTAGCAGCTGAAGCCGCTGGAACAAGCTAAATCAATTTATATCCCTCTATTAATGACCTAAGGTAATTAATATTATGCCGAGTGAATGAAAACAGAATTATAATGGCATCCTGAAATGACAAAAGAGAGGGACAGGGAGAGAGGGCTGATGTTGATTGACCGTGAGGGAGTATTGAAGAAGACGGGCTAGTCTTTGCAAAGTCTATTGATTTATTTCTCAAAGGCTTGATCAAAGGAATCAGATTAGCTTGATTGTAGGGAGGCGTTGTCATTAGCTTGATTGTACTGATTCCTTTGATCAAGCCTATAATCCTTAGATTGATTACAGGTCAACAATCCAGCAAAATAATCAATTATTACACCAAATAAATTAGAATATCACAACACTGATCATCTGTTACATGTAGACAAACTAGTGTTTATTCTAATTTCTTACAACTATAAACTCTTTGATTGACTAAAAGCTAGAAATTATTTAGAATATCTATAAACATGACATGATGGAATTTGGATACACCACCATATTTTGAACACTCTAGATTAGTTTATTCTAATATCACTACTGAAATATAAGACAAACAACATTCAAACTACCACTATTATCTTGTCTTTCATTAAGATGAGTTATGTGATAGATTCAAAATTCAGTTTCTAATAATGAGCAAATTCAAAAGCACATGAATAAAGACTAACCTTTTTGCGTTCTTGACGGATATTTTTTCTCTTACTTTGTTTCATGTCCATCAGAAAATCATCAAAGCTGTTCCATAAAATTAAAAGATATAATAGGTATAGAGCAGATAATCAAACACCTAAGGTACATTTATTTGTAATTATAGAATACATAAGTTGAGGTGCCTTGATGCCTCAGTAACTAAAATTCACACTCAAGGACTTATTCACATAAACCACTATCACGTATATATGTGAACTGCAGAAGATAATTTCACAAAATCTTACAGTTAACGAAGATCAATTGGGGCACTCAAGGGGAACCCTTAGGAAGAACTAACGTATCACTCACTTTTTATAGTTATGGTTTTTCCAATGGTATTGCATTCCAGTCCTCTGCAGAAAACCTCTGTCCTTCAATCTGTGCCACTCACTTACAGAGGGAAAGGTAATGTGCAGCGATGAAACTTGATACTGTTAAGATAGAATTGCAATCATTGGTAAGGATAACATGTTCAAACAGTTCATCAAATTTTGGATTCCTGGCAAATAAAATGAAATAATCATCAGAAATAAACAATTTCAATAGCGACTTTTGAAATTTCAATAAAGGCTTTAAGTGATAGTGACAATTATTTAGTACAATTAGGCTTCCTTGTGTAAAAGAGAAGCTGGAGTCTGAAGCAGCCATTTATTATAAACAATAGTATATCAGTATAACGATTACATGCTCTACCTAATAGAAGTGGTATGTCATGTTATATGATTTTAAAATGTAGGATTTGGGTAGTATGAGATTCTATATATAAGTCTTGTGCATTTGTTTGGGAGGAAAGCTATTTCATTCATGTATTCCCTTATGTAATATTTATGACTTCTAAATTACTTCTTTTACTCTTCTTTCCTTTAATTTCTTTTACAGTTTTACTCTCAGGCTTCCTAACCGGCCTTCACATTATGGCACAAGGGAAGAAAATAGTAAAGGAAAAACAACTGGATCAGACCAATACCTTGACCGCTAAATCCTTCATTGCAGAGACTAAAATGTCAAAAACTTGATCTTTGTATGAGGTGTTCCGAACCAAAATCCTCGGACCAGTTACTGGAGTGAATGGTACACAAGATTGGAACTTTGGATAGTACCTTGCACCATAATTGTAGTACGCATTTGCCCATGAATGATCGAAAACATATTCCCCAGAAGAATGGCTGCAAAGCGAAATAAAAATGAGGTGAGCTAATAACAAACATGTAGAGATGTTCAAATCTGAGAATATCAGATGCAAACCTCTTCAGGTAGAGTGGAACCACGCCTAAAATATTTTCATGTTCATCCCGAGCAATGATGTGTTGTGGTATCCATCCTGTTTCCTGTAATAGATAGCTCAACTTGTGAACCATATGATTAAAAATTGAAACTGTTTTCATAACCAAATGGAAGCTTCACTATGTTACTTCTTCTTACTTTCTTTGTATCTTTGTGTTTTAGTACTAGCTGGATATCAGAACCTAAGGCTACAAAAAAAGTTCTGCCTTGACACGAAGGCTAGAACAAATCGAATTATTTAAATTAGTGTAAACAAATATAGAGCTCAATGAAGCCATGCATGGTGACAACTTGAGAAGCAAGCAAAATATGGCTTGATTACATGTAGGGAATGCCTTCATGGAAAGAGAAAAAATCTTCAGAAACTCGTTCCCAAAACTTATATATCCATCCTGTTAGAGATAAAATAGATGTATTGAATATTGTTGTTATTATATTATTACAAAGAGTACTAAAGCCTTATATATAGGCTACTAGTTGAGAAGTGGTCAAGTATGTGTGGGTACCATGTGGGCACCAAGCATACTTGGAAGTCTTATATCACGACTTACAACTTGTTACATAACATAATCTTAAAAATAAAAAACTCAAACGAATTACGAAGATTGAAGCCCTCTTCAATTTGCATAGAAAAAAGATTGATTTTTTACATTCAAAGTTAGATTTTTCACCCTCGGTATATAACTTCACACATCCACTTTCTAAGGATATCATGTGCCGGGAATAACGGAGAATACTCATCTCCCATAAGAAATGTGAAGGACTCTCTATCCTTAAAAAACAACTACGAAGGACTCCTTGCCTTCCTCAACAACAAAGGACTCTCTAGCCTTCCAAAAAAAATCTAAGGACACACTCATTCCTGAAATCCCGACCCGGTGCAATCCTTACTTTCCAATCAACCATCCAGTTACATATTCAACCATAGAAATAATTGCCAAGGACAAACCATTTTTTTATTTCACCACAAAAGAACGACCATGAATTTTTTTATTTATTTTGTTTTCTCTAAAAAAACAGAAAAAGAACTACAAGAATAAAAGATACTCGTCGCCGCGGAAGCAAGACTTCTAGTTGGCCTCCCAAGATCAAACTAGCTCTGATACCATGTTAGAGATAAAATAAATGTATTGAATATTGTTATTATTATATTATTACAAAGAGTATTAAAGCCTTATATATAGACTACTAGTTGAGTAGTGGCCAAGTATGTGTGGGCACCAAACATACTCGGTGACCAAGTGACGAGAACATGGCATGGGCTAATTCAAACAAGACTAAAAGAGCGTGGGGATTATGATTGGAATGAAACTAACTCAGGCAGACCCAAGGAGGAGGCTAAGGAGCATGAGACACAAGTTTGGATTAGTTTGATACAAGCCCAATCCGAAAATTAGAGAATATGTTTCCTAAAATATTAGGCAGATTATATTGTATTTTGTTTCCTTTTGTTTTAGGTAATATAGCATGATTATAGGGGGGATTATGATTTATTTTGATTGCAATTCTAGAGACTTCTAGGGTAAAATTAGGGCAACACTTTTAGGGTTGTTATTACCATAATTAAGTCCTTATACTAGTATAAATAGGTCTTAAGGCCAAGGGTTTTGGGCACTTATTGATTCAATAATACATCTTTTTAGATTACTTGAGAGTATTCTATCTTTGTTCTTTTTAAGAACTCTTGATCTTATCGGTGTGTCCGTGGCGATCAACCCGACTTATCAAGCATCAATCCATAGGTGTTTGTGGCGTCTTCTACCATACATCAACCATTAATTGTACCAACGTTACCGCTTCAATATAAGCGACGAGTCAAGGTGTCATTGATGTTCCACCCATACCCATAACCATTGCTAGAACGATCCGGGCAACTACCACCTCACACAAGCGTGTCGTGGAGCTTAGCATTTGGTATCAAAGCCAAATTTTAGCGGGTTAATTATCCTTTTATTGTTCTTGTTGCGTATTATAAAAAAAAAATCCGCATATTATTGCTTTGTGCTAACCCAAATTCGCAACATTCAAATCTGCAACTATCAACCATCCTCACATCCGAATACATCATCATCAATTCCGAACAAGCAAAGCCATAAAATTCCTAAAGCTTAACTAGCTTTCCAGGAAATTTAAAGGCATACAAAAAGCAAGCCAGTCTGGAATTAACAATAAACCAAGGCCAACTCAAGCAATTAATCCGAGAAAAGGTGTTCCAGACCGTGTGCGTCAAGGTCACCTAAATACTTTCAAGTTATATTGTTCTTGATAAGTGATTGGTAGTAATAGATTATAGTGATTAGTAATTAGTTTAAGAAAAGAACATAAAAAGAATAATTGAGGGGAAAAAGGCAAGAGAGGTGAGCTCAAAAGAGGGAAAAGGTCATTTGAGTGTATACACGAGCGTAAGAGTGAATCATCGTTGGAGCGATACACGTGAGGGAGTGGTGAGGAATTTTTATTTTAATAACTCTCGTGTTGCAGCAAAAAAATATGTCTGACACGAAGAATAAGGGTAGTACTTTTGAAGAACCTCGATCAACGTTTGATCCGAAATTTACAATGGAGGCCATGATGAAGGAGTTTTCCAGGAAGTTGGACATGATAATGGAACATATGCATGAACTCATTGAACAGATGAGTGTTACACGAGAAGAACAGTCTCAAAACACTCCTTGCGTGCGTAGGAGAAAAGTGCAACCTAGGGGAGCTAGTATCGAGGACGAGAAGTACCATGGAGGTAGGGTCAATGATGATGAGGAGCATGATCCAGACATGGGCCGCAGGAGATATGGAGGATGGGGTATGGCTAATGAGGAGGAGCGTGAACAAAGAAAATTTGGAGGAAGGGGTATGGCTGATGAGGAGTGTGACCCAAGGAGATATGGAGGAATGATTAGAGGAGATAGGATAATAGCTTGGGCAGCATTAAGATGAATATTCAACTTTCCAAGTGAAGAATGATCCCGAGGCGCACTTTTGAGTGGGAGAAAAAGGTAGATTGGTTTGTCCGAGCATAAGAAGGACAAACTTGCGCCGAATTCTAATATTGGGATTGATAGAGGGCGTGGTGAGAAGCCGAGCTTAAGAGATGACAAGAAGCGATTCGTTTCATCACACTACCATCGGAATTGTTCAAAAGATTGCGAGACTAAGCAAGGGTATAGTGTGGAGGATTACTACAAAGAGATGGAGATCCCGATGACGAGCCAACGTAGAGGATCGGGAGGGTGACAAGATTCTCGGTAGAATTAAATTGGGAGATAGAGACTTAGTGGAGAGAGACATTACGTGAAATTGGAGGATAGATGACCATCAAAATGAAAGCAACTCACGAGGAGAGAAGTCAACAACCAGTCTCCACGTCAAGTTCATCATGGAAGCCAAATGTTGTGAAGGAGGAGGAGAAACAAGTCGTAAGCAAGCCCAAGGCAGAGCCAAAATAGGAGGGGTCCAATTGCGGTATACAAGGTAAAATTGAACATTCCCCTAGTTGTAATCGAGATATAAAATGATTTAAAAGTGTGGAGGATTCCAAATCAATCTGGCGGCTATGATTCTCTTGGATAATGGTGAGAGATGGAGATCGAAGAGGATGATCCGATTCTATGCCACCGTAGGAGGAGAGGATGATAAGGGAGGCCACCATAATGACAAGATTCTCGACGCCAAAAGCAATAGTGATTACAAAAATAGTCGAAGAAAAGAGATTGAAAAGAGAAAAACATTGATTTCGAGAGAAAAAGAAGAGAAAAACAAACATATAATGCATTGATTTACACCCAATGATTATACTTATGTATAAGGAGATATTTTTAAATACCAACCCAGATAACTCTTCTTTGCCTATGTCTCTTTTGCAGGAGTATATTGATGTGTTCTCCGAGTAGCTACTACAAGGATTACCACCAATTTCAGGGATCGAGCATCAAATAAATATTGTTCCTTGCTGACCATTCCTAATCAACTAGCTTTATAGGAGCTTAGTCCGAGGAGACAAAGGAGTTACAAAGCAAAGGGAGAGCTAATGGAGAAAGTGTTAAATGACGGAAAGCATGAGTCAGTGTGTGCGCTTTGATGAATTCTAAGTACCTAAGAAGGATGGAAAATGCGACGTGTGCATCGATTATCGAGCGGTAAATAACATAATGGTAAAATATCGATATCCTATTCCTCGATTAGATGACGTTAAATGAATTGTATAGTTCATGTATATTTTCAAAAATTGATTTAAAAAGCGAACATCATCAAATTCACATGAAAGAGGGAGATGAATGGAAAACATAGTTGTCACAACGCCACGACGACTCATAGCGGAAGCCGACTACCAAGACGCCTAGGCAACCGTCATAGCGTCCGTATGACGACAAGTCATTTACAATGTGCAATTTATATATTATTTATTTTACTTAACAAGTATATTAGCAATAAAATTCCATATACATTAAAACCAAAACATAACACTGTAAAATAACATTAAAAGCATAATTATGTAAATACTTAGCAATAAATATAAGACAAAATTGATCCAAATAACAAACCATTTATCAAAATATTATCTACTTTTGTTTTTACTTTTGAATCATTGAATGTATTACTTTTGGTCCATACTCCATAATTAATTAATTATACAAACAATAACCACTGTTTACTGTTCAAAACATCAAGTAGATAAAATGTTGCATATCTTTTTAGTCCACAATAATGATTATTAGTGTATGTATCAGCATGGGACTTGCATCATGACCAAAATGTAACCACCCAAGTTAAAAAATACACATGTAGGTATATCGTATATGTCTGTCTCAGTTATCAGTTCCAAAAAGATTGAGAAATAATTATTTAGTACCCACTGTCCAAAACAATATATTTTAGCAGTTAAACACTACCCAAAAAATTATCGTCTAAAACAACTTATTATGTAAAGTTTGCAAATTTTAATAATTAAAAATAATACCAAGTCCAAAACAATATTATTTAATCATATACAGAGTAACACTATCCAAAATATTACAGACAACATATTACATAATACCCACTATTATGTATTATTTAATATGTTGTACAACCCAACTAACTAACCCAAGAAAGTAAGTAACTCACCAAATTGCAGACCAACTCACTAAGACAGTGAGACTACCCACTATTCATAACTCAAGTAACCCAACATATCAATATATCACAATTCATACACAATTCACTAGAAATCAGCATAGCAGCGAGAGAGAACTCAAAGTCAGAGAACAAAGATACTTCGCATGTGAGAAAGATGGCGAAACTGAAGGAAATTGAAGAGGAGTTGGCGACGGCGAGTCGACTGGAGGAGGCGAAGTCGATGAGTTCGAAGAAGAGTAGGCTGCGATGGAGTCGCCAGAGGTGCGATGAGTCGAAGAACAGTAGGCTGCGATGAAGTCGTCGTAGCTGCGATGAGTTGAAGATGTCACAATCGAGTCCAAAGTCGATGTTGTGAGTCGCGATTGCAGATAAGGGTTTTATAGCTTTTCTCCTTGTTTTTTAATCAATGGGTCATAGGTTAATGCCCATGGGTCAGAAGATGACCATCGTTGTTTAAGTGTTAAAACACTTAAGTTGGGGCAGAGCTGCTAAGGCATGCGCCTTGGCAGCTCTACCTCAAGTCAACCCTCGTTGTGACAGTTTCTCCATTGCTTAGACGTCAAGGTCATGACAACTATGGTGGAAAACTGCATTTAAGGCAAAATATGGTTTGTATGAGTGGTTAGTTTTACCGTTTGGGTTAATTAATGCACCTAGCATTTTTATGAGATTGATGAACCATATTTTACGTACTTTTATTGAAAAATTTGTAGTTGTCTACTTTGATGATATTCGCAAAAACTTGGACGAACATGTAGTACATTTAAAATTTGTTTTAGATGTGCTTAGGAAAGAAAAGTTATTTGCTATAATGGAAAAATGCATGTTTTGCACAGATAGAGTCGTGTTCCTTGGTTTTGTTGTTAGTTCACAGGGAATACATGTGGACCAAGAGAAGATACATGCAATTCACGAGTGACCGAGTCCTACCAATGTGAGCCAAGTTCGAAGTTTCCATGGACTCAAGAGTTTTTATACACGATTTGTGAGAGACTTTAGCAGCATCACTGCGCCACTTACTGAAGTCATAAAGAAGAGCGTTGGATTCAAATGGGAACAGGAGAAAGTTTTTCAAGTTTTTCAATTGATTAAATAGAAATTAACTAATGCTCCTGTGCTTGTTTTACCCAATTTTTCTAAGACTTTTGAACTTGAATGTGATGCATAAGATATAGGTGTTGGAGTTGTCTTGATTCAAGAATGAAAACCAGTGACAAAGACATACTTTAGTGAAAAGCTGAGTAGGGCTGTTTTGAACTACCCTACATATGACAAGGAGTTGTACGCTTTGGTTCGTGCTCTAGAAACATAACACTACATTTGGCCTAAGGAGTTTGTGAAACACACTGATCACGAGTCCTTGAAATACTTGAAAAGGTCAACGAAAGTTGAATAAGAGACATGCATGGTGGATGGAATTCATAGAGACTTCCCACGTAATCAAATATAAACAAGGTAAAGAAAACATCATCATTGCAGATGCTCTATCAAGAAGGTATGTGTTAATCTCAACTCTTGGACTTAAAATTGCTTGGTTTTGAGCAAATTAAAGAGTTATATATTGTAGATCATCATTTTGGTGAAGAGTTTAATTAGATCATGTGAAAAGAACGCAGTGGACAAGTATATTTTTATTTCGCGAAAACAAATTATACATACTTGCTTGTTCATTGCGTGAGTTATTACTTAAAGAGTCCCATGGTGGGGGTTAATGGGACACTTTGGTGTGGACAAAACTTTGGCTATATTAGAAAAACATTTTTATTGGTCACACATGAAACGAGATGTAAAGAAGTTGTGTGATAGATGTATCGTATGCGGTCAAGCTAAATCCCAGGTGAAACCCATGGTTTGTATACACCATTGTCTATTCCTAGTGACTAGTGAGACCTATCTATGGATTTTGTATTGGATTTACCTAGGTCTAAGCGTGGTAATGATACTATTTTTATGGTTATCAATAGATATTTTCAAATATGACACATTTTATTCCATGCCACAAAACTGATAATGCTTCCCATGTTGCAGATTTGTTCTTTAAAGAGATTACATGGCATGCCTAGGACAATTGTATCGGATAGAGATGCAAAATTCTTGAGTTACTTCAAGAAAACTTTGAGGTGCAAGTTAGGAACTAAATTGTTGTTTTCTACTATTTATCACCATCAAACCGATGGCCAAACAAAAGTGGTAAATAGAACTTTATCTATATTGTTTAGGTCAATTCAAAAGAACATCAAAACTTGGGAAGAGTGTTTACCACATGGAGAGTTTGCATATAATAGATTTGTTCATTCTACTACTAATTTTTCTCCATTTGAATTAAGTTGTATATAGTTTTAATCATTTAGCTTCATTGGATCCAACGCCATTACATGTTTCTGAATATACTAACTTAGATGGGAGAAAGAAGGCTGATTTTGAGAACTAGATACATGAGAGGGCAAGACTAAATATAGAAAAGAGAACGGAGCAATATGCCAAGCAAGCCAGCAAGGGACGTCGTCGGGAGTTTGGGTATGAATGCATATGAGGAAAGAACGATTTCCAACTCAAAGGCGTTCTGATGGGGATCGATGATTTAGTTGCCTTATTTATTTATTTTGTTTATTTCATTATTATGGACTTGTTTTAATTAGTTAGGGTATTTTAATCACATGTTTTTAGTTAGTTGGGATATTTTTATCTTTTTGGTCTCCAAGTTCAATTTAGAGTTGTTTTGTTTATAAATACTGATGTAATGCTCCTTGGGAAATTATTCTGGATATATAATTATTATTAGTTTTTCTTATATCATGGAGATATTTTCTAGAGTTAATAGACGCTGAGTTGATACTCTAAACCCTAGAATTTAAGCGTAGAGTTTAGATTCTAGACTTATTCATACATCAATCAATTGCGGAATTCAAATTATAACTTGTCCTACATCATTTGTGGAATAAAAGCCTAACCTTGGGGGAATCGCTTTCAAAATCATTGTTCATCGTCAGAAGCCTCGCTGAAAACATCTCGCACCAGAATTGTCGCGATATTGTTTACATCGAATCAAATCTGCCTCGCCTTGTCCTTCGTCGTCGTCATCAACAAAGCCAGCCGCTGCTACAATCATATTAGACCCCATCACCACCGCTGCAACAACAATAACATCAGTGCGTCGACCTAGAGTCGGGTCGACTCAACTCAGACCCAACCCAAATCAAAACATTCGAGACCCATCACCATCGTGCCCAGTAACACCGGTCGCAACCCCACCAGCACAGATCCAAAAAAAAAAAGAAAAAGAAAAGGGGATCGACGAAGAAGAGCAGAGAAAGAAAGGAGAAGAAGAATCAGAAAAGAGGATCGTGAACAAGAAGGAGAAAAGAACATACTACGTACCTTGCATGCCTCTGTGATTCTGTGTCTAAGCGTTGCCGTCGCTGAACTCTCGCCTCAATTGCATCTTTATCGCTGTTGCTGCTCTTGCTCTGTTTTTAAAAACAATGGAGGTATCCTAAAACTCAGTTCTCACTTTAGTTCAGAATCCCAGACCATTATTTTTTGTTTCCTTGCTAAAGTGCCATTTAATCCCCCATAATTTCTGGCAATTTCGTTTCAATCCTAACTTCTTCCTTGAACTTGTAATTTTTGCAGTTTTCACCCCGTTTCGCAATCTATAATCAGTTAGATCCTAAAAAAAAAGGTACAAAAGCTGAATTTAAAATTTTTCGCAGAATATAGGGTAAATACTTCAATTACTTGGATTTTCTTTACCCGTTACATAGTACTTAAATTTTCCAAAACTCGATTGGTTTTATTCCCTTACACTTTACATTATTCATACTAGTGAGACATCATTTAGTCGTGATTGTTGATATTTTGAAAACTACGATTGCATTTGCCGTAGGCTATAATTTAATTGCTACAATTAATTATCTCAGTATTGCATTTAAATATCATGATAACCCGTAGTGGAACCCAATATGGCCAAACAATGAACGACAAATTAGACCTCTTACTTATTAAAATGGCTAGTATGGAAAATCGTATGGCTAATTTGGAAAAGCGCACGGATGATAGGTCTGAGGAACTTGTCATGTTATCTAGGAGGATTCAAGTTGTTGAGCGTCGAACACAATATTTACCTGAGCCTATAGGGGAAAATGCGGGAAATGATGACATTCCCGTTACTGAAGATATACCTGAGGGAGAGCCTGAGCTGAATAGGCAAAGGGACCATCTTGAGTCTAGAAATATTGAGTACCAAAACCTTGAGCCTAGAAATATTGAGTATCCCGAGAGACAAGATCGTAGACATCGAGGCATCGGGTATGGTGAACGTAGGGATGATGGCTACCGTGAACTTAGAGATTATGGATACTGTGAACCTAAATATTATGGGTACCGTGGACCTAGGAATGTCAACCCTTATGACCAAGGGTATGATGATGACACTAGAAAAATTAAGGTCGATGCACCTGAGTTTGACGGTAAGTCTGATCCTAATATTTTCCTTGATTGGTTGTCTAGTATGGATAAATTTTTCGATTGGTACGAGATGTCTGATGAGCGTAGAGTTCGTTTTGCCAAAATGAAATTAGTTAAACAAGCGAGTTTGTACTGGGCTAGTGTTGAGAGAGACATCAAGCGTTTGAGGGATCCACCTATTAGGCACTAGGCAGAAATGAAAGCACGTCTCCGAAAATATTATCTACCCACCGGTCACAAGGATAGGATGCTTGAACAGTTGACAAATCTGAAGAAAGGCAATGTATCTATCTCTGATTATGTCAGTAGGTATAGGGAGCTAATGGAGCGTTGTGAGCTAGTTGAGGAGACGAGGTTAACCATCATTAGGTTTAAAGAAGGATTGAGAGATGATATTAAATTCCAAATTTTTCCAACCCAACTCACTTGCCTGATGTTTACCAGGCCGCCTTAGATCAGGAATACAATGTGAAAAGATCATCTTTTCGGAGAGTGACCCATTATTCAGGCCAACTTACTGGACGCCATGCCCCACAGGGCACATCTTTTTCCACACATCAAGATAATTCGAGGGCTAATAACACCGTGAGTAGACCAAATTGGGACCCTAGACTAGGGAAGGGTACTCCAATACCCAAGTCTACAATCACTGGAAGGGATAGGTATTTCTCCTGCAAAGAGCTTGGCCACAAGTTCTTAGAGTGCCCTAACAAACAAACACCGAGTGGGAGTGGTTAATGAAGGGCATGATGAGAAAAATGAGCCGAGGGAAGGTGAAGTTGAGGATGAATATTACACGGAGGATGAAGAAGAGGATGCACACCTTGAACAAGTTGATCAATCCTTAAACGTTATGAGGTGCAACTTCGCTAGTCCTAACAAGGAGGAAGATTGGAAGAGAACTGCCATATTTCAAACATATAGCAGAGGTGGAGGAATATCTTCCAAGCTAATCATTGATGGAGGAAGTTGTTTAAATGTGGTTGCCAAGACAGCTATGGAACGATGGAAGTTAAAGGCGGAACCACACCTCAGCCTTATAATGTTTCTTGGGTCAACAAGACATCTATTCCTGTGACACATAGGTGTTTAGTGCTGATCCACCTTAAGGGATATGAGGAAAAAGTTTGGTGTGATGTCCTTCCTATGAATGTTGCACACATTCTTTTAGGGCGACCTTGGCTACATGATCTTAATGTGACCCATTATGGGAAATCGGATACTTATGTGTTCACACACAAGGGGCAAAAGATTACTTTAGCACCTGTGAGACCACGAGTGTCTCCCAAGGGTCAACTAAAAGAAAATAATACGCCTACACAAGAATCCAAATATCTCCATAGCCTTGGTCAGAAGGCCTTTGAGAAAAGTGTGAGGGAGGAGAAGGTTGTGTACGTTGTTTTGGCTAGAGAGGTTAGGGACGTTCCTAAGAAGAGTAACAATGTTAAATCTAGTGATGTTAGGCAAATTCTCCATGAGTTTGCTGATGTGATGCCTAGTGAATTACCTAGCGGATTACCACCTCTTAGAGATATCCAACCTGTTATTGACCTCGTACCGGGGTCTTCTTTACCTAACATACCCCATTATAGGATGAACCCTAAGGACCAAGAGGAGATGAGACGACAAGTAGATGATTTGTTGAGCAAGGGTTTTGTGCGCGAGAGTCTTAGTCCCTGTGCAGTGCCAGCTTTGTTTACCCCAAAGGCTGATGAAAGTTTAAGGATGTGTTGTGATAATCGAGCTATCAATAAAATCATCGTCAAGTATAGGTTTCCTATACCTAGGCTTGATGACATGTTAGACATGATGAGCGGAGCTCGTGTGTACACCAAAATAGATCTACGGAGTAGATACCACCAAGTCCGCATCCACGAAGGAGACGAATGAAAAACTGCCTTCAAGACTAGTAATGGCCTTTATGAATGGTTAGCCCTACCCTTTGGTCTAACCAATGCACCTAACACCTTTATGAGAGTAATGAATTAAGTGTTGCGGTCTTTTATTGGCAAGTTTGTAGTGGTCTATTATGACATCCTCATTTATAGTCACACCCGAGAGGAACACTTACTTCACTTGCGCTTGAGTTCGTCCCGCTCCTCCAAAGTGAGAAACTTTATATTAATCTGAAAAAGTGTTCCTTCGTGCAAGAATCTGTCATATTTCTCGGGTTTGTTGTCTCCAAAGATGGGGTTTCTGCTGATCCTGAAAAGGTCAAGGCTATTAAAGAGTGGCCAGAACCTTCTAATATACATGAAGCTCGAAGCTTCCACGGACTTGCTACTTTTTACAAGAGGTTCATTAGGGGATTTAGTACCATTATGGTTCCCGTCACCGATTGCTTAAAGAAAGGAGAGTTTGTCTGGTCTAAATCGGCTGCTAAAGTCTTTGTGGAGATTAAGGACAAGTTAACGCAAGCACCTGTCCTCGCGCTACCAGATTTTAGCAAGGTTTTTGGGGTAGCATGTGACGCTTCCGGCGTAGGAATAGGGGGAGTACTTAGTCAAGAGGGTCATCCTGTTGCATTCTTTAGTGAGAAACTAAATGAGTCTCGACAAAGGTATTCTACCTATGATAGAGAGTTTTATGTTGTAGTTCAGGCACTTGGGTATTGGAGACACTATTTGTTGCCTAAGGAGTTTGTGTTATACTCCGATCATCAGGCACTTCAATATATAAACTCCCAAAAGAAGTTGAGTCATCGACACGCTAAGTGGGTTGAGTTTCTTCGGGATTATTCTTTTGTCCTAATGCATTATCGAAGGGTAGAGAACAAAACCGCTGATGCGTTGAGTAGAATATCTATTCTCCTTAACACTTTGAGTGTGAAGGTTATTGGGTTTGAGCGTATTATCCATGAGTACCCTTCTTGTCGTGACTTTAGAGAGACATATAGTGCCCTACAGAATTCTAATGGACCACCCTCAGACGACTTTTGTATCCATGATGGGTATCTTTTTAAGGGCACCCGTTTGTGTATTCCTAGCACATCTATGCGTGACCATCTAGTTTGGGAGTTACACGCGGGAGGGATCGCAGGCCATTTTGGTCGCAATAAGACCATTGCGATTGTGGAGGATAGGTTCTTTTGGTCGTGCCTCAAGAGGGATGTAGCTCATATTGTTTCCGAGTGTCGCACGTGTCAAACCGCTAAGGGTAGGAAGCAAAACACAAGGTTATATATGCCTTTGCCGGTACCCCATGCTCTTTGGGAGGATATTAGCATGGATTTTGTCTTGGGGTTACCACGGACCCCTAGAGGTCATGATTCTGTTTTTGTTGTTGTGGACCGTTTTTTTAAAATGACACATTTTATTCCATGCAGCAAAAACTGATGATGCTTCACACATTGCATCAATTTTCTTTAGTGAGGTTAAGAGGCTACTTGGTTTGCCTTTATCTATAGTTTTTGATAGGGATGTTAAATTCATGAGTTATTTTTGAAAAACCCTATAGAAGAAACTAAATACCACACTTAAGTTTTCCACTGCCTATCACCCACAGACTGATGGTCAAACTGAGGTAGTTAATAGGAGTCTAGGTGATTTGGTGAGATACCTTATAGGAGATCACGTGTCTAATTGGGATAGAGTTTTGCATATGGCTGAGTTTGCTTATAATAGTTCGGTTAATCGCTCTACTGGGGCGAGTCCTTTTCAGATTTACACTGGTTATCAGCCTAGGAAACCTATTGACCTTATTCCTCTTCCACCTGCATATACATCTAGTTAGTCTACTGAGACTTTTGCACAACATATTCATGATTTGCATGCTGATATAAGAAAAAATTAATTTGAGCAATGAAAATTATAAGTCTGCTGCAGATGTTCATCGCAGGTACTAAGAGTTCAATGAGAATGATCAGGTGATGCTTCGACACTGTGTCGAGAGGTTACCTCCATGTACATGGAAAAAGGTGCATACTAAGCGGATGGGTTCATTTCGTGTTAAAAAGAAGAAGGTTAGTGTTAATGCTTATGAGTTGGATCTTCCTAGTAATATGGGTATTGGTCCTGTATTTAATGTGTCCGATCTTACTCCATAGCATGGACCTTCTACTCCATTGACCCCATCTCTTACTTCTTCATTAACCTGTTGAGCCTGTACTTGTTCCTCCTTTACATGTTCCCCCTGCACCTCCCTTTATTTCTTCACAGTCTACAACAGATGATATTGAGGATGTTTTGGATGAGAGATTTGTGTCGACTAGGCGCAGAGGATATTGCCAGTTTTTGGTCAAGTGGCGTGGCGAGCCTGACAATGATTGTACGTGGATTGGTAGGGATGAGTTTCATCGCATTGATCCTGCATTGTTGGCGCGTTACGAAGATTTCATTTCGACAGAGTCGACTTTTTCTCAGTCGAGGAGAACTGATGGGGATCGATGATTTAGTTGCCTTATTTATTTATTTTGTTAATTTCATTATTATGGACTTATTTTAATTAGTTAGGGTATTTTAATCACATGTTTTTAGTTAGTTGGGATATTTTTGTCTTTTTGGTCTCCAAGTTCAATTTAGGGTTGTTTTGTTTATAAATACCGATGTAATGCTCTTTGGGAAATTATTCTGGATATATAATTATTATTAGCTTTTCTTATACCATGGAGATATTTTTTAGAGTTAATAGACGCTGAGTTGAAACTCTAAACCCTAAAATTTAAGCGTAGTTTAGATTCTAGACTTATTCATACATCAATCAATTGCGGAATTCAGATTATAACGTGTCCTACATCACGTTCTAAGTTGCTTCCACGAGGGGATGGTCATTTTCAAGTCCTTCAGCGCATTAACGACAACGCCTACAGATTAGATTGGATTTACCAGGTGAGTATGGTGTTAGCGCTACTTTCAATGTTATTTACCTAAGTCCTTTTGATGTAAGTGACGATTTAAGAACAAATCCATCTCAAGAGGGGAATGATGATGACATGGCATAGAGTGATTCAAACAAGACTAAAGGAGTGTGGAGAGATTCAATTCAAGTGTTAGTTGGACCTAGAAGTGAGCAAAAAACGGATAAAATTGAATTACTGAACCGAACCGAATTTTTTCAGTTATTCGGGTATTTTTTGTAATTCGGTTATATCCAATTTTATTTTTGATTTTCGGGTTCGGGTTTGGTTTTCAATTTTGGGTTATTCGATTGATCGAATACCCGAATTAGAAATAAAGAAATTAGGGTTTAAAAATTAAAAGTGTAATCGCAAGCCTCATTCAGATCTCACTCTTTCAAGTGGAGACAACTCTCCTCTGCTTCGATCCTTGCAATCTTCTCGCTGGAGAAGACCTCTTCGACGACCCTATCGTCGCCACTCATCTTCCTGGTCTCCTCGACAAGTCCAACTCATCTTTCTGGCACGACGACGACGCATGGTGGTTCAAGCAAAGCCTCAATGGATTGATCCAAGATGTTTAGGTTGGAACTAAGTCAAGGAGACCCAACTAAGAAGCTAAGGAGCATAAGACACAAGTTTGGGTCAATTTGATACAAGCCCAATTCAGGAATTAGAGAAGATGATGTTTCCTAAAATATTAGAAAGATTATATTGTATTTTGTTTACTTTTGTTTTAGGTAATTTAGCATGATTCTAGGGGGGGTTATAATTTATTTTGATTGCAATTCTAGAGACTTCTACTATATAAATAGGTCTCAAGACCAAGGGTTTTGGGCACTGATTTATTTAATAATACTTCTTCTTTTAAGATTACTTAAAGAGTATTTTATCTTTGTTCTTTTCAAGAACTCTTGATCTTATTGGTGTGTTTGCGACAATCAATCTGACTTATCAGGCATCAATCCATAAGTGTTTGTAGCGTTTTTTACCATACATACATCAACCGTTAATTATACTAAGGCTACCGCTTCAATATAAGTGAGGGGTCAAGGTGTCATTGATATTCCACCCATAACCATTGCTAGAACGATCCGGGTGACAACCACCTCACGCAAGCGTACCGTGAAGTTTATCACCAAGTAATAATAATAATATACTCATATACATCCCAATCATTCTTCTACAAGTTAGAGAAGAAACAGATAAATTCAAAAAGTAACATATTCTTAAATTTTGGGTGCATTAGATGTCTCATAATAACCGTTAAGGACTAGAAATGATCAATCTTCAGCACCAAAAATAAAATTGAAGGGAAATAATGTGATAACCCAGAACAAAGTTTGATTCTGATTTCCAGTTCATAAGATTTTTTTTTATTAGTTTAATTCTGTACTTTTTAGAAGGTTCTGATGTTATCCACTTTACTTTCA
Source organism: Panax ginseng (assembly GCA_020205605.1). NCBI lineage: Eukaryota > Viridiplantae > Streptophyta > Magnoliopsida > Apiales > Araliaceae > Panax > Panax ginseng. The sequence continues at coordinate 143,561,078 of CM035134.1, read as the reverse complement.
CTCTAATTATGTATAACTAATGAGTTTTTAAAGAATGGATTCTGATTACCTCCTTTTACTTGTCACAGAGTCACCATTTCAGAAATTTTTCAAAGACAGAAAACCGAGAAAACAAATGTGAATACAATAAAGAAAACAGAGATGGTAAAAACAGGCCTTAATTTCACAAAATCTCTATCTTTTGAAGATTAAGACGTGATCTTTGATTGTAAAATCACGACCAAGCTTCTGATGTAAATTTCCCTGCCTCCACAAAGGAAACTAAAACATTATCAGATCTCACATGCATGTTCTCAGTCTTGACCAGAGTGTCCTTGGGGAGCACAGAATCTTGGATTAAATGGACCACATTGAATGAGGTCAACTGTGCTTTCTTCAGTTCTTGCACCAATGTTAGACAAAGAAAAAATGAACCACCTTTTTCTATATTGAAGATGGAAGTGTTTCTAGTCAACAGATGTTACAGTTTATAATTGGGTGCCGTACATCAATGCTGAAATTCTGTGACTTAAAGACAGGAAGCTTCATCCCAACTCCCTAATTCTTATTAGAGAAAACTGATTTTGGTAGCTCCCGAATTCATTTTAATTACATTTTCTATAGCCTATAGAGCATCGAAGTATCGAACAAAACTTTAAAGTTCACTTTTTGTTCTTAACAAGAGGCAACGGAGAAAATGCAAGTTCAAAAATATTATACTATATATGTAACTTTCATACAGCCTCTTTGATCTATTAGAAAAATGATATTTCAAAAGGCAAGGAGGTGAAGCGACATTTGCTAACCTTTACGGCACAACCCGATTCCTCTAAGCTTGAAAGAAAATCATGCGTAAGAAATGGATTAAATTTTTCAGGCCCCGTAGCATCAACACTGCATGCATCCCAGTCATTTGATGTAACCTCTGAAATTGAAGAAACCACTGAAACTGATACTTTTTTAGCTTTCTCTGGTTTTGCTGAATCGCCCTAACAGCATGAACGATGAAAGTAAGTATAAACTTTCTTTTTCCATACTCCTTAACTTGGACAAGAAGAACACATTTATAACCATATAGTAGCAATCACTTTTGTAGAACAAGAGAAGTTAATACCTCTGAGTGTAACTCTGCCAACAAGAAATCCCGCAATGAAAGATTCATTTCAGAAGGCTCCACAGCCTTCTTAGGTCCCCAGAAAAGTCCCCTTATTCTAGATTTTCTAACCAAATTCTGGAAACATTGTCTACATCTTGATTTTCCCTACAATTGGAAAATCAAAATTCAAAACTGTTTTCACAACAAAATTTACATTGTAAAATATTTTCATACTCTACCCTCCCAACAGAAGCACATGATGAGCAGAAAATCATATATATTTCAAATTTTCACCAAACCTTAGAGATCAAACTGTGCCAATGTTAAAAAATTAACCAAAAGTTCGAATACAGCCTTAATGGAAATTTAAAGGGAAAATATATCACTAATTTCATTGATAGACCCTTCCCCTCAAATTAAGATTAGCAAAGGAGACTCGTGTGCCTAAAATACAAAATTTGATTCAAATGTAACCAACAAATTCCACCAATTTCAAAATTATTGCACTACTACTCCTAAACCCAAATTCAGTAAAATATTCAGATTACACAAATAAATTCACTAAATTTAATGCAATATCGGAACTCCCTATTCATCTTCAAGGCAAGGAATTTTAGAGAGAGTGATGCTTACAAGCGTAGGTGGGATGTGGCCAAGAAATGGAGAGGGGGCAGCCATGGCCACAGCCATGGCCGATAATTGAGACTTCTTTTGTTGTGCCTTGCCTTCAGCTTACAGCGATGAGACTCCCTCAGTATCACACTATCACTTGTTGGGTTTGCGCAGTGTTTGGTTCTCACGCCAACTAACTCCGTTCACGATATATATTCCCTCCTTTCTAAAAGTAGGATCATTGATTTTGATTTAAAAATATTATATAGGGTAAATTGATCGGAAAATATTTTCACTTTTTAATCAAAAAGTGAAAAAAAAAAAGATAAAATATATTTTATTTTAATTACAATCTCTATTAGAGATTAAATATTCGATATATAAATTATTTTACATTGCTTTTTAAAAAAATTAAGATATTTTAAATTTAAAAATTAATTAAGGTAATCTAAATTATTTAGGATTACAAATAATAAATCTTATAATAACCTTCTTCGATTCCCAAATACTATATATTTATAAATTTTAAATATATATTTATTTTATTTTGTACGTACATATCTATATATCTATATTATAAAGAGAGAAGGTGAAGGCAATTACTGTATTAGGTTGGTCGTGTGATAATTTTAATTAAAAATAATTAATTATCATATGTAGTAATTAAAAATAAAATAGTTGTTAGTTACAATTTGAGGCATTTTTTAACTTTAGTATTTTTACTCATCTCTATTTTCTCTCTTCACTTCCTTTTTTTTATGTTTTTAAAAAATCAAATTAAAAACATATCATTAGAATGGCAATGTTAAAAGATTTTTCTCAAAAAAATTGGCTATTGAAAAGGAGATCATGTATAATATTGATCATGTTGGGCTCCAAGATCAATATTGTTTTCCTACTCGAGAAATATTATTTTCACAAGTAAAAATTAATATTTTTACAATCTCTCATATAAGTGTGGGACCTATTTACTATTCATGTGAGATTAACGTTGTGGAACTATATATCACTTTTAGGTGGTGTTTGATTGCATCTTAACAGTCCACTTCATAATGCATCTTAAGAATCAACATATTTGTATTAAGAGTTCCTCTGAATAGTTTAGACTATCTTAACTATTTAGAGGACCTCTTAATACAAAGATATAAATTTTTAAGATGTATTAAGAGGTGAGTTGTTAAGATGCATTAAGATGCAATTAACCTACTAAAAGATTATCTACATGCCTCTTGTTTTTAAAAGTATGAAAATGCATTATTAAAGGGTTGAAAGTGTAATTCTGTAATTAAGCACACCTAGAGGGGGTGAATAGGTGTAAATACTCAGAAGTGATCTACAGTGGTCAATTTTTAAAGTTTACTATAGCATGCTATAATAGGACGGTCTAACCCTGTCCGTATTAGTTATGTTATTTGTTTGTTATAAACGGACAGTTAATACCTGTCTGTATTAGTATAAAATTTATCCAACTTAAACCAAAATCTGCAAAATATTAAAGTTTAAAACAGAAACAAAAAAATAGTAAAATACACCAAGATTTTTACGTGGTTCAGCTCCTATCCTCTAGTCTAAACGTCCAATCCCAACTAGGATTAGAGACTCACTTTATTAAAATAATACTCAACAATTACAAAGTAAATAGAACTCCCTGTTACAACGACGATCGATTGGACACCTCTGCCCCCTTTGCACCTCTGCAACACCTCTCACCTCTTTGATAGCTTCGTTGAACAGATTGAATATTACTAAAATAAAAATTCATAAGCCAACCTAGACTTGTACTATGATTACAAAAGATATGAAAGAAGGAATACAAGAACTTCAGTGTAAACCGAGACTAAAAGAGTGATATGATGATTTATGTGTATCTCAGATAGCTTTCTTGAAGAGTTTTTGTTCTGTAGTCTCTTGTGTCTCCTTGTAGACGAGCAACAATATATATAAAAAGAGAGTAGAGCAACGGCTATAATAAAGTAACGTTCCAATCAAGTAACGGCTATAACATGCAATGTTCTTCTTAATTGAAATAGGAGATATTGTTAGCTAAAAAATCTCAACCTTCAACAAACACTAACAAATAAGATATAAGATAGAGTCCAAAACAGATAGAGTTAATGAATATTCAAAATATAGCTAATAGAATCCCAATCTGTTAGTATGAAAACAACTGCTCTATCTGCTATGAAAAGAATCCTTAATTATACCAATTCTAAAAAAATCTCTAAGCCAAATACGAATTGGTAACCAGACAGATAACATATATACAACCCAACAATTCAAAAATATGATAAACTTACGCTCTGTTTCTGAGTTTTAAAATGGACAGAAAAGAAAAAAAATGGACGGAAAATTTAAGTTTTCTTTCCAATTCTTATGTTTCTGAGTTTTTTAATAAACGGAAAAGAAAAGAAATGGATAGAAAACTTGACCACTTTTTCTCCCAAAGTTTTTCGTCCAAAATTGGCCTGATTTGGACGGAAAAGAAATTAAATAAGTAATATTTTTATAATTCTCATATTATCCTCAATTTTTAATATAATAAATTTTAAATTACAACTCATGTCCTCAATTTTAAATTTTCTATTCCTTTCTATTAAAAACTCAGAAACATCACGAAGGAAATTTTCAAGTTTTCTATTCTTTTCTTTTATGTTCTAATTTAAGTTTTCTATTCTTTTCTTTTCTGTTCAAAACTCAGAAATAGAGTGTTAAGGAATATTAAATAGATTTAGATATAAACATATATTTCCTAGTTATATTAGATTCCATAAAAAACTGAAGCACGTGGTAACCATATATATATATATATTGGAAAGATATAACTAAATATATATATATATATATATTGGATCATAAAAGTCTCAAATATTTCTTCACCCAAAAAGAACTCAACATGCGGCAACGACGTTGGCTCGAGCTGTTGAAAGATTACGACCATAGCATTCAATGTAAGACCCCAGCTTTTTATAAATAAAATTGAATTTTCTCTATTCATTATCTTGAAATAATAAGGAGTTAATTTGATATAATGTTTTGGTTATGGGTGAAATGTGCAAATTTTATAAAATAAGCAAGTGGTTGTAAAATATTCATTTACATGCTGGGAATATTAGTTTGGTGTCGTGCAATATTCTTTTTGTCGGGAATATCCGCATTTGACGGCCAGCCTTAATCATTTTATGGGCCCCATAACGGAATAACTTTCGGATGAAGAAAGCGATAAGTTTGAGTTTTTATAAATAACGGCGTAGTTATTCTGAATTAACCTTTGTTGAAATACCATGTGGTTAAAATCTGATAATATCTGGCGCGTGGTTGCAAGATAGCGCACAGTATTACGCAGTATTGTTGAATTATTGATTAAATATATAAGAAGGCACTACTCAATAATTATTACTAATTATTGTTCAATAATTTATTTTATTGTTTTAATAATTCTTTGCATTGATCGTTTATATTATTGTTGTTTCAATAATTGTCCTTTGCATGATATTTTCCATTATCAGATCAATAATTCATATTAGTTGAATAATATTATTAGATAGCATTATTGGCAATGTCTAGAAAGTTACATTAAGGAGAGGTTTGGTCACCTAATTGCGGCGATGAGAAGGAGAAATCCTTATTGAAGCCCCTTCTTTCTGAGGAGCGGCTACTGGTTGTCATAATTGTGATTATGTAATATTATTTGTGAATAATTAATTATTGATTTATATGATAAGAAAATATGTATTTGATGCGGATATAAATGATGGATTTATTTATTTTATGTGGTTATAATTGAAGGAATTAATGTTGAGGTGTTTTATCAGTATTTTTATCAGAATGGGGGAATTAAAAATCATCCGTTTATGGATTTCAGATATTTTCTATTTAGAATTTGGAAAAACTCAAAGCTACAAAGTTGTAGAGAATTCGATTTCGTGTGGAATGGATATAAAATTCGTATTTTTCTGATAAATGGGCTATTTTCTATGAATTGTTGAAGTTTCAGAAAATAAAATATTTTTTATTATATTATGGGTGGGACCCACTTTTGGTTTTTCAAGCATGTGGGCTGCTAGTTTGTTTTTCAAAGAAGGCATGCTAGACTTGTTCAAAGCATGCGTAGAGAATTTGTTAATTAAATAATATTATTTTATTATTTAGTCTCCTATGGCGTTCTAGCATTTTTCTATAAATAGACGCTTAGGTTAGAATTGAAAATCACACCAGAAACAAGTTTTCTTTCTCTCTAGATTATCGAGCGTATTTTTGTGAGTATTTTGATATTTTGAGAGTTGTTGTTCAGTACAAATTTCCTTCGACTTTATATCCGATATTCCGATCAGAAGTACCATTATTTTGAGGTAAGGGATGTTATTTTCTTCTTAAATGATATTATTTTCTTCAATATCATTATGCCAAAATATTGGTGAACTTTTTAATCAAATTTGGAACTTTTTGTGTATGGAGTTCTTATTCACGTATATCTGACCTTTATTCACGTGATATGAAGACTATTCACGAATATGGCACTATTCACCAAAAATGAAATTTTCTTCTTTTGACCAAAATGTCTATTATGGTTACTATCTTTGATTGTATCCATGTTTTGATCTTTATTTTGAATTACATTTCACAATTGGTTATTATGAAGTATTATTGATCTTGGATAAAGCTGTTATCTGAATCCACAATATTTGTTCTTACATCTCCATTTGGATTCGTTTTTTAAATTATTTTTCATCATTCTAGGTCCTAAATGATGATATTCTTTGAATATCTTTGGCTTTTGTAGTGCAAAAGATGAATGATTAATCGATGAATATCTTTGGCGTAGTAGAAGATGAGCAGTGTTGAGAGATGAACATGACCATTTGGTGAAATAAATGAATATCTTTGGCTTGTAGTGCAAAGATAAATATTTGATTAAAAGATGTATATTGATTGATGTTACTGAGGATAAAATATTGATGATGGACTCTTAAATCTTAGAAGATAGTAGAATTCATTCTCTACGTGACTCTTACAATGGATTCTTTATTTTTATTGTATTTGTTGATCTAAAACTTGTTGTCTATTATATTCTATCAGATTTTTTCCTGTTGAAGACTAATGATAATTTGTTGTATATTATCTTAGTCATAATATTCTTTACTGGGCTAGTTGAGCTCACCCTTTTCCTTTTTGTTCCATTTTCTTCTCGGGAGGAGGTGAGAGCATAAGCGAGGATCGAGTCGGGGTATGGGTGATGGTTCTAGAAAGATGTTTTAGTTGTCCTCACTATTTACGTAAAATAGTGTATGAATAATTGTAATGAGGACTTATTTGGGTGTGGATATTGTACAGAAGACAATATTTGTATTTAAACTCACAAATATGTGTTGTCGTATTTTTGCTACGACAATTGTATTATTGAAGTTGTAGTTTGCTTTCTGTACCATGTATTTGGCGACTCAGAATGGGTGTTGTATACCTATTTTGGGGGCGTCACATTCAATATCATCTTGGAAAAGCAAACGTTGTAGCTGACGCATTGAGTAGAAGATCATATGCAGGTACGAGTGCAATGTTGTTAACACAAGGCCCATTTTGTACGACTTATAAAGGATGGAGATAGAGTTAAAGACTCCAGGGGCCCACGTGATGATGGCAAATATACGAGTAAAACCGAATTTAATTGATAAAGTTAATGCTGCTCAAACCACAGACCCAGAGATGATACATATGAAGAAGAAAGTACAAGAAGGTGTTATTCCGGAAACAAGAATCAATGAAGAGGGAACACTTCGAGTCAACTCCAGACTTTGCGTTCCTAACGACTCTGACTTGAAGCATAGATTCATGATGGAGGCACACAACACACCATTTGCAATCCATCCTGGGAGTACCAAAATGTATCATGATATTCGACATACATTTTGGTGGAGCAATATGAAGAGAGAGATCGCAGAGTTTATCTCAAGATGTTTAACCTGTCAACGTGTAAAGGCGGAGCATCAAGTTCCAAAGGGTCCATTGCAACCACTTGAGATTCTGAAATGGAAGTGGGAACACATTACTATGGATTTCGTTACAGGTCTTCCCAAGGTTTCTCAAGGCATAAATACGATTTGGGTTATTGTTGATAGATTAACCAAGTCTGCTCATTTCTTGCATATACATGAGACTTTTTCCCTTGAACGTCTTGCTTGTATGTACGTGAATGAGATTGTGAGATTGCATGGCATGCCAGTATCCATAGTTTCAGATCGTGACCCAAGATTCACTTCACGATTTTGGGTTAGCTTGCAGAAATCTATGGGCACGGATTTACGATTCAGTTCGGCATCCCATCCTCAAACGGACGGGCAATCGGAAAGGACTATTCAAACTCTTGAAGATCTATTAAGACTCTGTGTCCTAGATTTCAAAGGAAGTTGGGATAAGTACTTGTCATTGGTGGAACTCTCCTACAACAACAGTTATCAGGCAAGTATAGGTATGGCTCCATTTGAAGCATTGTATGAACAAAAGTGTCGTTCTCCAGTATGTTGGGACAAGGTGGGAGAAGCAACGTTGTTGGGACCAAAATTATTACGCATGACTACAGAAAAGATTCAAATGATCCGACAATGTATAAAGACCTCACAAAATCGAGAAAAGAGTTATGCTGATCTTCATCGAAAGGATGTGGAATTTAATATTGGAGATCATGTATTTTTACGTATTGCTCCATAGAAGGGAGTTACAAGATTTGGGAAGAGAGGAAAGCTCAATCCACGATTTGTTTGTCCATTTGAGATTCTTGACCGAATAGGAAATGTGGCCTATAGACTCGCATTACCTCTAAGCATGTCTCGTGTTCATAATATTTTTCATATATCTATGCTTCGTAAATATGTGAAAGACCCAAACCACATTATTGCGTTAGAACCAGACGAGATAGCCGAAGATTTAACGTACGAGGAGGTACCTGTCAAGATCTTGGATAGGAAAGAACATGTCCTACGAACAAAGGTTATACCACAAGTTAAGGTTTTGTGGAGGAATCATGCTATTGAAGAAATGACCTGGGAGTTGGAATCGGAAATGAAAGCGAGGTATGTAAGACCCCAAATTATTAATAAATAAAATTTATTTTCCTCTATTTATTATTTTGAAATAGTAAGGGTTGATTTAATTAATGTGGATAGTTATGGGTAAAATACGCAAATATTTCGAATAAGCAAGTGGTTATAAAATATTCAATATTGTCGGGGAATATTCGTACGACGGCGCATCCATGTGTGGGCCCCATAACGGAAAGCGATTGGAGGAAGAAAACGACAAGAATAAGTTGTTTAAAAATAACGGCGTAGTTATTTACAGATTAATCTTTGTTAAAATACTCGGTGGTTAAAATACGGTGAAGGTACGGTATTGCACCAATTATTGATTCTTACGTAAGAAGGCACTACTCAATAATGGTTCTGATAATTCTTATTCGAGTATTTTATTTTATTGATTTAATAATTCTTTGCGTTGATATTTTATATTCTTTGTTGTTTGATAATTGTCATTACACAAGTATTGTTCATTATCGAAGCAATAATTCATATTATCTAAATAATATTATTAGATAACATTATTGGAAATGTATAGAAAGTTACATCTAAGGAGAGGTTTGGTCACCTAATTTGGCTTGATGTAGTGAGAAATTCTTATTGGAAAGCCCCCTCTTTCTGGGAGGCGCATAGTTGTCAATATTGTGATTACGTAATATTATTTGTGAATAATTAATTATTGATTCATATGATGAGGAAAATATTGATTTTATGTGGATATAGATGGAGAAAATTTTTAATGTGACAATTGTTGAAAATTGAAATTTTATCTTTTTCTGATAAAATAATTCATTTAAATATATTATTATATTTTAATAATATAATAATGATGATATTTTTACGATGAATGTGGGATATATGAGTATATGTGGAAGAGGAGTATTTTTGTTACCATAAATGTTTAAAACATGTTAAACATGTCGGTGGACCCCATTTATTGACTGAAATTTGATTATAGCCTGTAAAATCGCCCGTTTGTTGATTTCGGTCAATTTATGTTTGGAATTTGGAAAAATTTTCTTCTGCAAAGTTGTAGAGAATTGAATTTCCTATAAAAAAAAGCGAGATTCTAATTTTCTAATAAAAGGACTATTTATTATGAATTATTGAAGTTCCGAAGCTATGAAATAATTGATTTTTGGAAGTTTTAAATATTTTTAATATGAAAAACGTTTTTGGTGATTTGAGTGTGGTTCTTGCATGTGTTTTAATAGCTGAATTCAGATTCTTGGTGCGTAGGAAGTTGTGGAAATAATAATAATATTATTAAATTAAATTTTCTACTTTGGTGTTCTAAGCATTTTCCTATAAATAGGGTCTTGGGTTAGAATTGAAAATCACACCGTAAGCTGAAGTTTTCTCTCTATATTATCGAAGCGTATTCTTGTGAGTATTTTGAGTATACTTTGAGTATTGTTATACGGTCTGCAAGTTCAAGTCATGCTTTATATCAGGTGTTTCAATTAGAAATCTTGTCTTTCGAGGTAAGGGATGTTATTTTATTCGAAAATGATATTATTTCTTCAATATCATTATCTTGAAATATTGGTTGGAAATTTTATCAAATTTGAAACTTTTTCATGTCGGGGTTCTATTCATGAGTTCTTATTCACGAGATTCTTATTATTCATGAGTTCTTATTCACGATTCTACTTATTCATGAGTCTTATTCACGTAAGCGTGAAGATGTTTTTTGTGAAATTTCTATTTTTGGTGTTGAGAGTTCTTATTCACGTATACGGCTTTATTCGATATCATTACTTTATTCACGAATACGGCCTTTATTCATAGAAAAATAAAATTTCTTCTTTTTGTCCAAAATATCTATTATGGATACTAGCTTTGATTGTATCCATGTTTTGATCATTCTTGAATTTTACTCACTCTCGATTACTTATGTAGTATTTTTGAACTTGGATTGTTTAAAATACTGAATCCTTAATATTTGTTCTTTTGTTTCTTTGGATTCGTTTCCTTTAAAATATTTTTCATCATCCTCAATCCTAAATGATGATATTACTGAATATCTTTGGCCTGTAGTGCAAAGATGAATGATTTCTTGATGAATATCTTTGGCCCGTAGTGCAAAGATGAAAAGGTGTTGAGATGAACATGGTGATGATTAATATCTTTGGCGTAGTGCAAAGATGAGCAGTGTTTAGATGAACATGACGGTGATGAATATCTTTGGCCTGTAGTGCAAAGATGAATATTTGATTCCAGATATATATTGATTGATGTTACAGGGATAAAATATCGACGATGAACTTTTAAATTCATATATAGAAGATAGTAGTTTGCATTCTCTACTTAACTCTTCTAATGAATTGTTGTTTCCATTGCGATTGTTGATTTAAAGCTGGTTGTCTATTGTATTCTATTAGATTTTTTTCTGTTGAAGACTAACGATAATTTGTTGTATATTATCTTAGTCATAATATTCTTTCTTTGGGCTAGTTAAGCTCACCCTTTTCCTTTTTGTTCTATTTTTCTTCTCGGGGAGGCGAGAATGTGGCAATCTTTAGTGGGGTATGGAATGAAGGTTAGAGAGAGTTGTTTAGTAGTCCTCACCATTTTTGTAAAATAATGTATCAATAATTATGATGGGAATTTATTTGCGTGTGAATATTGTCTAGATGACAATATTTGTATTTAAACTTACAGTTTATATATTGTAATAATAAAGTTGTAGTTATTTCTGTACCATGTATTTGGCGACTCAGAATGGGTTGGATGGAATGGACCTATTTTGGGAGCGTCACAAGGTACCCGCACCTTTTCGACATTCCAGGTACGTACGTCAATTTCGAGGACGAAATTTCATAAGGAGGAGAGGTTGTAAGACCCCATCTTATTATGAATAAAATTAAATTTTCTCTATTTATTATCTTGAAATAATAAGGAATTAATTTGATAAAATGCTCTGATTATGGGTGAAATGTGCAAATTTTACAAAATAAGCAAGTGGTTATAAAATAATCATTGTTGTCGGGGAATATTCGTTTGGTCGTGGAATATTCTTTTTGTCGGGAATATTAAATGCAATGGTAGCGATCAATTGTGGGCCCCATAATAGAATAAGCTGCCGGATGAAGAAAAGCGACAAATTTGAGTTTTTATAAATAATGGCGTAATCGTTCTGAATTAACTTCATTGGATTACACGGTGGTTAAAATCTGATGTCTGGCGTGGTTGCATGAGAGCATACGATATTGCAGTATTTTTGAATTATTGATTCTTACGTGAGAAGGCATTACTCAATAATTGTTACAGTAATATTTTATTTTATTGATTCAATAATTGCTGCGTTGATATTTTATATTATTGTTGTTTCAATAATTGTCACTGCACAGTATTTTCCATTATCAGATCAATAATTCATATTATTTGAATAATATTATCAGATAGCATTATTGGCAATGTCTAGAAAGTTCTGTCTAGGAGAGGTTTGGTCACCTAATTACGCGCTAGTAAGGAGAAATCCTTATCGGAATGCCCCTTCTTTCCTGGAAATGGCCTGGTTGTCATTATTGTGATTCTGTAATATTATTTGTGAATAATTATTTATTGATTTATATGATAAGGAAATATTTATTTTTATGTGGATATAATTGAAGAAATTCTACGGGAATTATTTGTTGAAAGTTGGCAATTATTTTTTCCAATAAAATATTCATTCATATACATTATTATAATATATTATAATTGTTTAATAATATTATTATTATAATATATAAACATGTGTTTAATAAGAACGGAAGTAAACAAAATGCTTATGAATACTTGTTTTCAAAAAAGTAGTTTGTATCATTATTTTGATTGGTGGAGTTGGTTGGTGGAATTGGTGGGTGGATAAATTAGGTTTGCAAAGTTGTGTTTTTTTCAAAGTGGACCCTCAATATTTGAATTAGGTAGTTATGCACAGAAAGAGATGAATTGTTAGGCCAATTATTTTGATAAAACTTGTTGCCTGGAAAGATGGTTTTCAAAGGGTGGCACCCACCCATATGAAAAATGAATGAAAGTAGGCTTTAAATGGAAAATGTTAGGCGGAGAAAAAATGGGCAGGTTAGGCAGCCTTTGATTTTTCATCCGAGGGTTTTAGTATATATAGGGGGTAACCCCTCCTTCCTAAATCACACTTTCAAAATTCAGAAATTCTTATTCTAAAGAATTGTTAGTATTTTCTTGAGTATAAGAATATTTTGAGCGTAGTTTTTCTGCAAGATTTTCTCAAAATAATATCTGATATTCCAGTCAAATCCAACTTCTACAAAGGTAAAGGATATTATTTTATTACAATACTCGTGAGAAATATTATTTTCTTTCAAACTCCATATTATGTAAGCGATATTATTTCATCTCGTATTCTTGAATTTGAACTTACTATGGTAAGTATTGCTTCTATAATTCACGAAATGATTAGAAATTTCGCTTCATCTAATATCATTTATAGGAATATTAGTGCGAACTTTTAATCAAATTTGGAACTTTTCATGGCGATTCTTGCATCGGAGGTTCTTGTTACAGAGTCTTTATTCATAGAGTCTTCATTCCTGAGTCTTTGCATTCACGATTCTTGTTCATGGAGTCTTCATTCACAGTCTTGTTCACAAAAGAAAAAAATATTTTTTTTTCCTTCCAAGTTATCCGTTGTGACCCTTATTCTTGAAATTGAATCCATGTTTTGATCTTCATTCTTGAATTTTACTCCACTATGGAGTATTTTTAAACTTGAATTATCTAAAGTACGAATCTCTAATCTTTGTCCTTTTGTCTCATTGGATTCGTTCTCTAAAATGTTTTTCATCATCCTCAGTCCTTAATGGTGATACTTGATGAATATCTTTGGCCTGTAGTGCAAAGATATATGATTACCTGTTAAATATCTTTGGCCCGTAGTGCAAAGATGAACATGTGTTGAGATGAACATGACCAACTGATGATACAAATGAATATCTTTGGCCCGTAGTGCAAAGATGAATATTTGATTCAAGATGTATATTGATTGATCTTACAGGGATAAAATATTGATGATGGACTTTTAAATTCATAGATGATAGTAGATTTCATTATCTACTTAACTCTTCTAATGAATTGTTATTTCCGCTGCGAATATTGATCTAAAATTGGTTGTCCATTATATTTTATCTGATTTGTTGAAGGCTAACGATAAATTGTTGTTCTTTATCTTAGTCATAATATTCTTTACTGGGCTAGTTGAGCTCACCCTTTTTCTTTTTGTTCCATTTTTCTTCTCAGGAGGTGAGAATATAGCAAGAACCAGTCGGGGTAAAGAGTGATGGTCCTAGAAAGTTATTTTAGCAGTCCTCACTATTTTTGTAAAATAGTGTATCAATAAATGTAATAAGGACTTATTTGAGTGTGGATATTGTCTAGAAGACAATATTTGTATTTAAACTCACAACATGTGTGTTGTCGTATTTTGCACGATAATTATAATAATAAAAGTTGTAGTTGTTTCTGTACCATGTATTTGGCGACTCAGAGTGGGTGATGTATACCTATTTTGGGGGTGTCACACATAGTCTAATAGTCCTTTATTTTTTTGATTGTTTTTTAATTTTCTTTTGTTACACTTGTTGATTCACAGGTTGTTCAAGTTAGTGAGAAAAAAGTTTTGGATCAGAAAGTATACATGTTGTTCTATTATCGAGATAATAGAAATTTTGCTTCAAACAAGCCTCTTGATGTTGCTCGGCAAGAGATCATGGTGACAAATGTAATGGGAAGAAATAAACCTTATTTAAATTTCAATCAAGATTTTAAAGGATTATGTTTCGTACTTTGGTTTTTGTTGGATATCCATAACCATTTGTTATGGTTAGTGAGTCTGTAATGTTTATTGGAACTTATGTAAATGGGATTACATATTTGATTATATTATCAGTGATTTGACATTGTTTGTTGGTTCGTATTTGCTAATTCTAAATTGTGTCTGATACATTGTTTGAAAGGTGCAGTTGATAACCAAACATGCATAGAAGGGTAACCATTTTATTTTTTGGTAGTAACCAGATAGTTACAAGCTTGTATCAGGACATATATCAAGTGTTAAATGTACATATAAGAGTATACATGGGTTACTGAGCTGGGTTGGATATCTGAGTTGTTTCATTTTGGTTATCATTAAAACACAATTACAGTTACTTTCATATAACTATTTGGTTACTTCTTTATTAAGTTTTAATTTTTGTTATCTTATGGTTTGGCTACTATTATTGTGCCCTCAATGTGGGATTTTGGTTCCTTTTATTTTTATTACATTTTAATATGTAATTGTTTAGTATACATGGATTGCCTAAACTGGGTTTCATTACATGATGTTTTTATTTTGGTTACCATTAAAACCTGTTCTGGTTACTATCATATAATTATGTGGTTGTTGTTTTATTATGTTACATTATGGTTAATGTTATTAGTAACCAGATAGTTACAAGCTTGTATCAGGACAAACATCAAGTATTAAATGTACATGTGAGAGTGTCCTATTTATATAGCTGATGTATACTTATAAATTACATACTCATAAAAATTATCTAAAATTTGTACAATTGGTATTTAAATCTGCATATAGAGATAACCATTTTATTTTTTGTGAGTAACCAAATTTACATAAAATTGGTTCAGAACAGTATTCATCAGCTATTTCAGTTAAAATGTTAGGTTGGTATCCAAACCTATATATATGGTAACCATTTTTTGTTTTTGTTAGTAACCAAACAATTATAAATTTGTGTCAGGACTGTTATAAAGTGTTAAATGTATATGTTTTATTTATACACTGTCATCATGATGGAATAAGGAACTCCAATTAAGAGTTCTCATTTATATATATGGTGGTCACTTATAGATTTCATATTAAAATAAAAATAGTTTGAGAGGTGCAGTTGGTATCCAAACCTGCATATAAGGGTAACCATTTCAGTTGTTGTTAGTAACCAAATAATTAAAAACTTATATTAGAACAGTTATCAAGTGCTTAATGTACATGTGAGGGTTCCCATTTATCTAGTTGATGGATAGTTTTAAATTACATAGTTATAAAAGTTATTTAGAAATGGTCCAGTTGGTAACTAAATATGAATATAGAGGTAACCATTTTATTTTAGATGGGTAACCAAATTTACATAAAAATGTTTCAGAACAGTTACCAATTGTTCAATGTATATGTTTACTTTATATTGACAACTCATGATGGAATCAAAAATCAAAATATTAATCAACGTCAATTTTGGTTATTGTACACCATCAAAAATGTTACCAACCATGTGGTTAATGGTTACTAACAGTAAACAATGATATATTCCTGTAAACAATTAAATATTGTTGTATTGATTACTGTCAGTCTCCATTGTCTGACAACTGAATAAACATTGTAAAATAACCAAATCAATATTAGACAGTAACCAAACTACATAATCTTAATAACCAGAACATAAACCACATTTTTGCATGCAATTTTGAAGGCCTAAATGATGAAATTTGACCAAAAAATCATACAATTCACAAGCAAAAGCTTGTGACTTTTGATCTTTGACCCGTTTCCAATGAAATTAGGCTCCGAAAACGCCAAAATCCGACACTCCAAACTTGACAAAAATTACCAAATTATCACTGGATCAAATCTTTCCATAATCTATCAAATCTTTCTATAAACCGGATCAAATCTATAAAATATTTCCATAAACTGACACGCCTGCTCTTCAACCGCATCAATTTGTTACCAACTAAAGACTAACAGTTGTATGAAGTTAATCAATGTAGTCAATAAGTAACCATCAATATAAAACAAAGTAGTATAAAACACACTAATATTATACAGTAATCATAACAACATTATACAATAACTAAATTTAGATTAGACAGTAACTAACTTATATCTATTTAGTAACCAGAACATAAGCACATTTTTCATTGCATTTTACAGTAAAAAAATAACCAGTATAATGTGTTTGTTACCAACTAAAGACTAACAGTTGTATGAAGGTAACCAATCTAGCTAATAAATAACCATGAATATAAAAAACATCAGTACAAGTGTACATTAATATTATTCAGCAACCAAGTAAACATTATACAGTAACCAATTAAATAATATACAACAATCAATATATATATAATCAGATTAACAGTTGTATGAAGGTAACCAATGTAGTCAATAAGTAACCACCAATATAAAAGAAATAATTATAAAACACAATAACATTATACAGTAACCAAATAAACACATTACAGTATCTAAATACATATTAGACAATAACTAAGATATATGTAATTAGTAGTCAAGATTATAAAAAATATTTTTACATTCATTTTACAACCAAAACAATCAGTAATGACTTTGTTACAAATTAAAGACTAACAAATGTATGAAGGTAACCAATGTAGTTAATCAGTAACCATCAATATAAAAAAATCAGTATAAAACATAGTAATATTATGCAGTAACCATGGTAATATTATACAATAACCAAGTCAAAATTATATACTAACCAAATCCAAATTAGACAGTAACTAACAAATATAATTACTTAGTATCCATAACATAAAACATATTTTTTCATGAATTTTACAGCAAAAACAAACAATATAAAAAACATCAACATGTACTTAAAGATCCAATAGTTGCATGAAGGTAACCAATGTATTTAATAAGTAACCATCAATATAAAAAACATCAGTATAATATACATTTAAAATATACAGCAACCAAATAAACATTATACAGTAACCAAATCAATAATAAACAGTAACCAATTTATATGTACTTAGTAACCAGAATATAAACATATTTTTACATGCATTTTGCAATCAAAATAGTCAGTATATTGACTTTGTGACCAATTAAAGAGCGAAAAACTTAAGAAAGATAACCAATATAAGATTATATAGTAACCACGGGGTAACTATATGCATATAAACTTTAAACTCAAATACCTCAGTATACAAATCTGTAACGAATCAATCAACAATCAACAATCAAAGTTATTCTGATTTGATTTTGATTCTTGATCTTGAGGTTGTTGTTGATCTTGAAGTTGTTGTTGATCTTCTTCGATATTATCCGATCTCAGAGTTGCATCGCTGTTGGAGAATTCGTCTTCGCCGATATGTCGTTGCTATGTTTTTTCTAATCTCAAAGTTGCATGTTTTCTTCATTAGCGTGAATTTAAGACCGGTTAGTTGGAAATATGAAAAATTGATGGCGATGTGTGAGGAGTCGATGCTCTAAAGTAATTTTATAGCAACGTATTATTGTGTTGTATTATTTTTATAATTATTTTGTGGATGTTTTATTTTTGTAAATACTTTATAATTGTTGTATATTAGTGTTAAAGGACCCTAATTAATATGCAGAAACAATTTTGAACAACATGACCAAATTAGATTATAACCCAATATAAAATTAATTTAGCCCATATAAACATTGTCATCATTAAAACCATAAAGTATATATATTAACATTCTCTCCTTTTTGATGATGACAATATATATACCATAATCCCCCTACATATATGGCTCCCCTTATTAATTTAGGCATATTTGTTAAACAGAATCTTTCAATATGGCATGTATATCAAATATCTCATGTTAATTGCATGTAAATCAAATAGCTCATGTTAAACAAATAGTATCCAAAATATAATAGTAAACATGAATCATATAGTCATATATCTGCTTAACCAACCAAAACAAATTCAAATGTTTATCAACAGATTCAAATATTTATCAAATCCCAAAACAGTTAAATTCAAATATCTACCAAATCCCAAAACAGTTAAACAAATATCCAAATATTCAAAATATCCAAAGGATGTATTTTTCTTTATTACAAAAGCAAAATCCTTCTACATATCAACACAAAATCACCTTCTTTTTTTTCATTTTATGGTTGTTTATATATCTTTTCCCTTCCACTTTATCAAAAATATAGCTAAAAATATATATATAGGTAGCCAAGAATAGAGCTCCGGAGAATATGCAACCTTTTACTAATGAAATTTTCAAAACAGCGATTATGTTAATATATATATAATGACACATTATACAAACATCTTTTCAGATTAAAATTCCTTCCTTTAAATTTTTTATTTAATTTTCTGTAATACATATTTAACGACACAAATATTGTTTTTGACCAAATTTATGGTATTGCTATATGTGTATTTTATCATCTCTTCCTACCTTCCTTGCGTGGGTTCTTAGCCTATCCCACTCCTCCAGCTGCTAGCAGTTCCATGAGTAAGGGCACATGAATTAGTTAATAATTCCACCCATTGATACTATAACTAACTTTAATAATCTTACGATTTAATTGATCATAAAATTATAAGATAATACTCCTTCCGTCTTATAATATATGACGTTTTAAATGATTTTTTTTCCAAATTATTTGATATTTTATATAATTTAGGAGAATTAGGCATAATCTTTCTAAAATTACTTCTCATAAAAAAATGTTACGTATGAGAGAGAGAGTACGAGATAAATATAATACAAGATATTATTATAGACAATTGATATTATATTTATAAAATATAAGAAAATAAGTTTGTGCCTCACAGGTGTTGCAAACTTGTTATTATAATAAAATATCCTCAACATTTATCAACGTGATATGAGTCGAAGCAATAACAAAGAATATTTCTAGTGGAACATCTTTCACAATCCCTGAAGAGATGGTTCGCTAATTGATCGAGGGAGAAGTAATTCGACTCATTCACGTCCAGATCATAAATATTTGGAATCCATATTATAATTATCAATTTTGTAAATTAAAGATAAGTCAAATTGATACCGAACATTTTTACTTATAAATTAACTTATATTTTAACTTTTAAGTTATTTTAAAATAAGTCGTTGTCGAAGAGGCTCTAAGTCGCTTTTTCTTGAACAAGAGAACAAAGGAACATTTGTTAAAAAAACATCAACAAATGGATATTGCTAACTAATCTAACCTACCATTAACAAATCCACCAAAACTAGTCTTATCTCTGATTTTGGGAGCATCGATCGGAGGAATACTTTGCTCGTGCCTGAAAACATTATTCGGATCGATAAGAGTCTTAGCCTTAACCAAGCTATCATAATTCTTCAAGAAATACTTCTCCCCCCAGACCCTAGCCAACTCAACAGGAGATGAACCACTTGTACCACTACTACCATTGCCAACTCCAAGATCAAGGTCCATGTAATTAACATAGGCAGCCCTGGGATTGGAGGAAACATAAGGCCTCATGGACTCATAAAATCCTCTTATCCACTCTATATACCCAACATTCTCCATTATTTCCCCCCATGTCACAGTATACTCGATGGTAAAAAGATTACCTCTTCTATGAGGAAAAGCAATGGAATCGCTGCTTGTTCTTCCCATAAATCCGCCATGAGGTTCCAGCAGAGCATACGCTTTGGGTTCTTTCTCGAGTATGTCAAGAGCAAGTTGTATTCCTTTTCTCGAAATTGGTTTTTGAACATAATCCGATTTCGTCTTGAAGTAGGATTTGGCATCAAAGTACCTGTTTTTCAAGCCTAATACAGAGCCCTGTTGCAGTTGGCCATTCAAGTCGGACAAGTAAACAACCGACTCAATCCAACTCATTTCCTTGATTTCGCCTTCCACAATTCCCAGCTCCGGGAATTGTTTGTTTAGTATTGAAATGGCTTTGGTTCTTGGACCTTGATAAAGTCCTTGAAATATTGCTGAAATTCCTTGTTTTTGAACCAAACCGGAACTAATAAAAATCATTAAATGTAATTCATCATCTAAATATGGTGCCACATTTTGCCATTTCTCAACAAGCTTACCCACTTTATATGTTGTGCCTTCAGTCCTAGAAAATGTGAAAGCTGTTACATTTTCTGGTACTTTTACTAACCTAATTTTCCAAGCATAAACAATCCCCCAATTTCCCCCACCGCCGCCTCGAATCGCCCAAAACACATCTTCCCCCATTCCTTCCCTATCCAAAATCTGCCCCTCGGCATCAACCAGAAGCGCATCCACCATATTATCCGCAGAAACTCCGTATTTTCTGGACAGAAATCCAAATCCACCACCGGAAAAGTGCCCGCCGACTCCCACAGTCGGGCAAGCTCCAGCCGGGAATCCCAGAGTACTGCTTGCTTTGGCAATGGCGTAGTAAGTCTGGCCCAGCGTTGCGCCGCCTTCTACCCAGGCTGTTTCGGATTCTAAGTCGACCAAAATTTTGTCGAGATTCATCATATCAATGACTACAAACTGAGTTTCATAACTGGACACTGATGAACTCGTGCCTTCATAGCTATGTCCACCGGACCGGAGCCTGATTTGAAAAGACCATTCTCGACAACAAAAAATAATTTTGCCTAATTGCTCTTTGTTTTCTGGCAAAATAATGGCGGATGGTTTGGGAACTGAGGATCCGGAAAACCGGAGATTTTGTATGGAGAAATTTAGGAGATTTGAGTAGAGAGGGGAAGTAGTACTGGAGCCATTGTTAGAAGAGTACAAGGTAAAGTTGTTGACGTTGTGATTGATTAGACATGAATCAAGGTTTTTGGTTTCATCGCATAAAGAAGATGGAGTAAAGAAAGACAAGATTATGAAGAGACAACAGCAGCAGCAGCTTACCGGAGAAAATTTGGACATGGTTTTACTACTATTTTACTATTTTTGTTGTTGTTTGTTTAGTTCAATTGTGAAGTGAACTTTGTACTGGGGGTGGTTGCGTGGGTGGGGTGCTGGGTGGTTGGGGTAGTGGGGTAGTGGGTTCGTGGGGCTGGGGGTGCGGAGTATGGGTTTAGGACACAAAAGTAGACAAATCAATCAATATCTTGACTTCTGTCTCTTGATGGTTGATACTTGTTAGTTCTTTCCCAAAATAAGTCTTATTTCTCTTTTTGCGTCCTAATATAAAGTAAAAGATGGGGACATTTTCTGTTCGGGGATAATTTATTTTAAAATAATTTATAATTGATTTTAAATAATAATTTATAAATAAAAATGTTTGACAAAATTTATAAGTTATTTTTTACTGTTGAAGTATTTGGGAATGACTTATTTTTTGATTTAAAAGTTTTTTTGATAAGTACCAAATTCTAACTTTTTAAAAAATGATTTATAAGTTATTTTAAAATAAGTAAGGGGTGTTTGTTTAGAGCTGAATGGCCGAAGGACTGAATGGTTGAATCGGTCAGTGCGTTTATTTTGGTCTGAATAGTTGAATCGGTAAGATAGACGAGCTGAATGATTAAGTCATATTTTTTTAGCTGAATGAAGTAAAAAAATTAAAAAAATTAAAATATATATATTAACTATTATATTAAGTAATATTAAATAAATTTACAATAATTTTGACTTTTTCAGAGGGGTAAAATAATAAAGTTTTGTCATTCAGATGTTTCAGATATGTCAATTATCAAACAATTTTTTTCATTCAGATTCAGATTTAACTCATTCAGATTCAAATTCATTCAATTTTTATCAAACACCCTCTAAGTTTGAATAAATGTAAAGACTGTTTTGTCCTTATTTTAATAGTGTTTACATGTTATTTGAACTTATAAGTCATTTTAGTCAAACACCTTCACATTTTATTTTAACTTAATTTCTGACTTATAAATCAAAATGATAACACTTTTATTTATAAGTTAGCAGTTATAATGTCATTTTAAATTTTAATTTATAAGTCATTTTAAAATAAGTCATCCCCGAATTAGAAATTAAGTTAAAACAAAATGTGAAAGTATTTGGCCAAAATAAAATGTAAAGACTATTAAAATAAAGACAAAAGTGTCTTAACATTTGGCTAAACCTACTCATTTATAAATTATTTTTTGATAAGCTAGAATTCGTTATTTATCAATAATGACTTATAAATTAAAAAATAAATTATTCTCAAACACCTAAACAGTAAAAAAAAATAACTTATAAATTAGTTTGACCAAACTAACTTATAAGTTATTTTCGAAGAACCTCGAAAATCATTCAAGTTTACCTAATTCAAATTTAATATGATAAAATAGCAACCCACATGATTATATTAGTAGCTGTATGATTTGGACTTGGTAGAATCATATCCAAATGGGGTCATCTTGAGAAGCTTTAAAGATCAGACTACAACACAATTTGATTTTCTTTTCTTTTTATTATTTTGTCACTTGTAATTAAAAAAAAAGATTAAAAATAAAATAATCGTGTCAAAAAATACTGATGCCATATCCTAAACTTATAGCCATAATATAAAAAACCTTCATATAAAATAGTTCTTGATCAATCTTGTCAATTACTATATACATTCACATATCACGCGTACGCAAATTATAAGATTATTATTGACTTTTAAAAGTAAATTTTAAACAAAGACAAGTGAGC
Organism: Panax ginseng; assembly: GCA_020205605.1. Taxonomy (NCBI): domain Eukaryota; kingdom Viridiplantae; phylum Streptophyta; class Magnoliopsida; order Apiales; family Araliaceae; genus Panax; species Panax ginseng. The sequence goes on along the minus strand of CM035134.1, from coordinate 143,537,944 downwards.
AACCACAAGCTGAAGTTCAAAAAAGTATTACCAACAGCTCCTAATAATATTACATATTTCAGGCAGTGAATTCACATCTCAATGTCTCATAATCTGCCATAGCTGTTTAATCAAGATAACTATTTTTCTGACATACAACTAACATTGGATTTCTACATGAACAAGTCTGCTACAACATTTTAGTTGAGGTAGAGGGTAGTAGCCATAAGCAGGTGAGGTCAATACCAAAATCTAGGTTTCCAACAATATCTGAAACATATGTATCAGTGAAATAAAAAAGTAGAATGTCTTGGGCGAAATGGAGAGTTGGCGAAAGATTAGAATTCTGTTTGAAATGTTACTGCTTCTCAACATTATTCATATATGCACATAAAGCGTAGCTACCACATTGCTCAAACATCATACTGTTAGGGATGCACCATTGTCTGCCATTGTAAGATTAAGTATCATTGATGCTGCCTTTGGAGCCCTGTTGAATAATGGTTTAAAAAGAGGGGAGGGAGGGGGGGGGGGGGGGAGGAGGATTCAGGAACAAAGAAAAATGAATACTCCAAAACAGAAAACTTAGCCACAAAGTATATAGTATAGAGTAAGTTTATTTCATTATTTGACAAAAAAAAAATGATGCAATTAAAACCCATGTCTGCTCGTAAAATTGTAAATTCTTGGCATGAAGCTACACTGCTTGATAAGTAAAGGTTCAAACATACCTATTATCTTTCACCTAAATATGGTTCAGAAATTAACTCAGAATGGTGTTTCATGATCAGCTATGGATCATCATATAACAAGATTATGAAAAAAAATTGGTAAGATACTGAGCATCTTGACGAAAGGAGAAAAGATGAATACCATGACTCAGGCTGCTGGTACAGAGAAGCTGAACTACCAAAGCATGATGCAAGCATGTCAGTGTTAATCACACCTGGATTAAGTGCAACAATTGACACTCCAGTGGGCAACTCCTTCGCTACAGATCTGGTCAGACCCTCTACTGCCCATTTTGAAGCACAATAAGGTGATACCTGTTGATGTTCAGTAACAAATCAACATAGTTCACAATCAAATCTATATTAGATCAGCCAGTAGACGAGAATCCTGATACTTCACACCAAATTACTCAGCTTCTCAGCAACCTGAATCACATTATCTATAGATGGATGGATAAGGTTTCGAATCTAAATCTACGGTAGAAGTTATTAAACTTACTAAATCATGAAATAAATCCTGTAATCTGAGTTTCATCAAGAAAGCAAAACCATATAAAAGTTTTCTTGGTACTAAAAAATTCTACCCCACCCCAACTCCCACCCCCCAAAAAAAAAAAAAAAAACAAAAAAAAACAGTAGAAAGTTATTAACCCCCAGCTTCACTTTTTCTTTTTTTTGGTCATCCAAAGGGTCTTAACCCTGCTCTTTTGGACTGGCAATGTGGAAATATTGCAGTAATGGTGCAGTTAATCAAGAAATAGTGTTGTATTAGTAGGAACGTTTTCTGCTTAGCGACTTGCATTTGCACAGATAATATAATGACGTATCCTGAATATCATATAAACTCATCAAAATAGTTGACATAATAAATTAAAGATAAAATTCATGATAAACAAGCATATATGCCACTTCTTAAGTTTACCTGTGCGGCACCAGATCTTCCCCATCCAGATGACATATTGACAATGACCCCTTGCTTGCTCTCAATCATAAGAGGGATGAAGTGACGCAACATATTTGCTATTCCTTTTATATTAGTATCGATGACGGTATCAAACTCTTCCACTGGTACCTCCCAAATTTTGTTGTTTTTATTTATAGTCCCTGCATTATTTACTGACAAACGCCCACATTTACGTTCAATACACGCATGGATTTTATGGTTTCATTAAAAAGTCAAATTGAAAGACCATGCATGTTCACGGAAGAAAATAAAAAGGTAGAAACATCAAGTGCAAGGATAATAATTATGTCACCTTCCATTAGAATATCCACCTAACAGTGGTTTGGAGTTAGTAACCTGAGTTACATTTTTATTTTTATTTTGGTCACATTTGATTGAAGTTGTATTAACTTAGCTAAAAGACCATAAGTTTGTGCTAGTGGTTATGTATGTTAGTTGATCCATGTTCTTTCAAGTTTAATCCCCGGACCAAAAGGACAACATTGTACACATGTCAAATGTCTGCAAACTCAATTGAATTATAGTATAATAATGAAATTTAGTTTTCAAATAGTAGTCAATATGATGCAAGCCATGATAGGTTTCTGAAATTTATGTTAGGTAACCACAAATTACATGGAATGTGAGCATATAACATAGCGCCAATGAAAGAATTTATCACATAACAATATTACACTTATACAAAGGCAACTATGATATCACCAAATATTTGCTTCACCACTTAATTTTAACTGTGCCATCAACAATCATAATAATTTTATGGATACCAGCCATTCAGACATGAAGAGAAGGAGGGACCAAGGGGGGACTTTATTCGCTTGCTTGGTAACGGATAGAGTTCCAAGCTCCCTGATATCTATTACTACTTCTACCACCATGTTTATGCTGTGGCGCATATCACAAATTTACAATAAATATGTTTATGTTAATTTCTTACGGGGATATTAAAGTGAGTAAGCAGATCAATACCTATTAGTGGAATCAGTATGTTATCAGGATTTATCTGAGTGCAAGAGTGCCAATATATGGTAGCAACAAAGATTCAAGCAGCAGCCAAAATAAGAATGTTTTAATAGTTCATGTACCTATGATATCTGGAACACCCTTCTTTTCCATCACTGCACGTGCCAACTCCTCAACACTGCTATTTGAACTCTATCAAGACACAGCGTAACAATTAGTATCAATATCTAACACATACACATAAGAACAATATCCCTAACCTAAACAATAAACAAACAATAATTAAAAATCATCACTTAGATTTGAGAAATTAGTTTTCTACAACTCAAAATTGTCCTGAAGATGTTATTATACTGTATTACTGTAACCTCAATAGCTCCAACAAAATTTGTATATTTTATATTTGCTTTTTTTTTATATTTTTCCTAATCAATTGTTGCCCATCCTGATTCCAGACCTCAAATCAATGTAAACTTTAGGAAGTTATTTCAGAGTTCAGTCTGAGTCATCCTAGAACAGAACCTCGTATTCCCGCACAGCATATGCATGCATGTACAAAGCTAAGGTTTGAAAGAGTAAAGCCAGAGAACCAAATAAAGAAACTAATGATAGCATCAGCATTTTTTTTTATTTTCTTTAAGATAGAAGATAGCCTCAGCATTTTCTCCTCAGAATGGTAAATTCATTGAAAATTCTATGTTTATACAAACAACAAATGGATAACGGAATGACCATTTTCTCCCCTGAATATATCATATGCTAAAAAATGATAAAAAAAAATCACTTTGGACTATCTTCATCATGCTATTCTTTCATAGTTTTCTTCTATTTATTCTTAAGTTATACAATCTTCTATTAGAGGAAGGAAAAAAAACGAGGAAATAGAGAGAATATTACTCCAGGTCTCTATGGAAAAATAGCCTTACATAACATAGTTAATGGTCAAGATCATTCCTATATACAGTGAGATTTGGTACATTTTTGTTTTCAAATTTGGGATCTCATTTGGGACGGAGGGATTACACATGTGTCCATTCAAACTGAATTGCATTTACTATAATAACTTACAGGCCATTTCTTGACACCCAATTGTCAGTTTTCTCAACAACAAAAAAATCCCAAAAAAATATGGCAAATGCTACAACAAATTCTAAAAATCACACCAAATAATGAAGGGAAAAAAAAATCCATTTTCCCTTTTTGGATTTCGAGGTTGTAAATATAATAGATGAATAAATGATTCTTTAAAAATTACAAGGAAACAAAGGTTCTACCTAACTTTAAACAAAGGCATTTTGAAAAACAAATTAAACCAAAACAAAATAAATTGAAACGAATTGATGTAAATGACGAGACAAATATTTAGAGAGGTGGTGGGGACTGACCACATCGACATTCATGAAAAAGTGCTTCTTTTCGGATTTATTAGAAGCATCAGCAGCATCTTTGTTCGAAGAAGAAGAAGAAAGCTCAACTTCGAGGGCATCAAGTTTATCCTGTGAGCGGGAGCATCCTATTATGGTGTGACCCAACTTTACCAATTCTAGCGCTAGGGCTTTGCCGAGCCCTCTGCTTACCCCAGTTATCAACACCGTCTTTCGCCTTCCGGCTACACCTCCGACCATCGTCATTTTCTCTCTCCTATTTCCGCTCTTTCTCTCCTTCACTGTCGACCTGTTCGGGCCTTCGGGGAATTTTAAAGTCACATATAAGTTCAAATTAAAAATGAGCTCCTTATAAGTTTGTGAAACAACTTATAATTAGCTTTTTAGTGCTTAACTGTTCAGAATAACTTATTCTATGATTTATTTTTTAATTTATAAGTCAAAAATAATAATCCCTCTATCTTGATAAGTAACAATTTGTACGGTCCGGATCAAGTGCATATCTCTTATCTTATTAACATCTTTACACACTTTAGGCTGACGGTTTGATTATCTGATGATCGTAAATACATACTTTTTAATGACGCTTATATATGTTGTGCTGTCGCTAAAAGTATGAGGCAACGATTGTATAATCGAGATTCGTCGTCTAAAAAAGTAGTATTTTAATGGTGAAATAAGATAAAAGATATCTTTAATTCTTGCTAACAATTTGTAATTTAAAATAAAATAATTTATAAGTCATTTTGATCAAATATAACGACTATTTTGCCCCCTCTATCTTTATAAATTACATCTCTACCCTCTAACCTAAAAAGCCTTTCTCTCTTCTAAAATAAATATATTGCTCGAATTGAATTAATTCATGAAACAAACCCACACTGCTTTAACAAAATAAAAATAACATTGATATAGACTGAAAAAAAAAAAAGTAGTGCATAACTTTATCAAAGATGAGAACCATAAATAATTTGTTGCCATGTTTCTGTGTTTCTGGTAGCAAAGAGAAGTTGGATTGGATTGGATTGGGGAGATAAAAGTGAGACTTGTTTTTAAGTTTTAGAAAAGAAAAGAAATCATAATGTTTGGTATTTTTGATTTATTAGTTAAAAATTAAGTTAAAATTAAAAGTGAGGTTGTTTGACTAAAATAACTTATAAGTTAAATTAAAATGTAAATACTAGTATTAAACTAAAGGCAAAATAGTCTTTATATTTAGTTAAATTTATTTATTTTAAAATTACTTATAAGTTAAAAAAAAATTACTTATTAAAAATAACTTATAAATCAGAAATTAAGTCGCTCCAAAAACTTTTACATTAAAAAATCAAATTATAAATTAATTTAACTAACTTATAAGTTGTTGCTGACAACATCACGTGCGCTTACGCTAGACCTGACAATATAGTTGGTTAACTGTTGAGTCAACCCATTTTAATTGGAATCAAATGGGTTGGTTAACTATTTTTATTTATTTGAGTTGGGTAAAGTTTGTAACCATATTTTTAAAAAGAAATATAGTTCCAATCCGGTTAACCATTTTTCGACCCACATTTTATTCTAAATCTAAATCAAAAGTTCTTTCCACCCATATTTACATATTCAAAAAGTTCAACCACCCAGGCACCCACTCACCCCACCCCCTACCCACCTACTCCCACCCTCTACCTATCCACCCCAATCCCTACCCACCTACCCCAAGCCACGCCACCTACCCACCCCACGTCACTCCACCCACCCCCACCCAACCCAACCCACCTCACCCCACCCCCTACCCCACCCCACCCCAACAGTGCAAGCAGCATACATGATATGGCTCCTCCTTCGCTTTCCACCAGATACATCTTCAACCCATGCAAGGGCACATAGTGCATAATTATTCAGACGATAAGGACCACCAAAAAAGTGAGGTGATCTAAAGAGAATCAAATACATAAGGGGGGAAAATAAACGATCAATCAAATACTTGCAGACGAATATATGTAAGAATTTGAGGGGTCAACCGAATACAACCTATGAGTACAAAAATGTTCAATTTAAAAATTCAAAACAAAAAATCCAGTAGTTAATATATAATTTATAAAATTAATAAAAATAACTTTAAATTTTTGACATTTAATAAAACATAATAAAAATAAATTTTTTTAAAACTATTTTAGAAATTACGAGGCTCGCACGGTGCTAAGCTTTTTAAAATATAATTATTCAAATGAAATTTATATTTTTTACATATATTTTTAATATTTTGACATAAAAAAGTTGGTCCCCCTTATTCGAACAGCAAAACAGTTGATCGAACTCAAATCCAAAAACCCTAATGACTGAATCGATTGAAATCGAAGGAGAAGAAGTAGGGTCGCAATGCGCTCAGGAATCCAATCCGGGAAAGGGGAGCGGGAGCCGGAAGGAGAAAAGGAAGGCGGCGAAGAAGGAGAAGAGGAAGCAGCTGAGGAAAGAGCTAGCGGAAAAGGCGCGCGAAGAGGAGGAGGCTCGGCTCAATGATCCCAAAGAGCAGCGGAGGATTCAGTTGGAGGAGGAGAGAGAAATTGTTAGGTTAGAGAGAGAAAGGAAGGAGTTTGAGGAGAGAGAAAGGCTGTTTTTCGAGGAATTAGCTAGGAAAAAAGTTGAGGAGGAAGAAGATGAACGGAGGAAAGCTCTCGAAGAAGAATTAAAGAGAAACCAGGTATTTCCTTATAATTCTCAAACATTTTTATCACTTCTATCACTATAACACACTTGTCAGATTGTATGTTGTAATTGGAATAATTAGGAAGAAATTCAGTTATTGTTGTTATTGGATACTTTACTGGGAATTTATGGTGTATGATTGGATTAGATAATGAAGAATTCACAATTCTGGACACTGAAACATGATTATATATTTGGAATTATACTTTCATTTCAGTTCCTATAATGAATTGTGAAAATGTATGATAGTTACATGGTACAATATCTGAATTTTTTTTGTAATCTAAGGTAAAAAATATAAAAACGAAAAAAGAAGCATAGTTCAAGTTTTGCCCACCTTAGACTCATGAAGAGACATACTACCTCTATTCTAAGAGGAGAGTTGCTTTTTGCAAAAAGAGAGTTCACTTTATAAAATAGTGTCTAATGTTGCATAATGCTTGAATTTAGCCTGAATAATAAGTGGTGAAACCTACTTTCTTTTTTATATAGATATTGTTATATGAAAGTGGATCGCCATTTTGGAATGGAGAGCGTGTATGTGTTATATTTTTATGAACTTACAATGCTTGCGTGGTAGGCTTCGTAGCTGATCTGAAGTTTTGTATTATAAGCAGAAGACTAAGAAGTAAATTTGAAGTTTGGTCCATCAGTCAATGGTATAGTTATAGAGAAGCATGACTGTTCTTTATCAATACTATTATGATCTTAATAAATCGGCAAACACTGACAGGCAGGACATGAGAATGTGTCAAATGAGGATGATGATTGGGAATACGTAGAAGAGGGGCCTCCCGAAATTATTTGGCAAGGCAATGAGATAATTGTCAAGAAGAATAGAGTCAGGGTAAAAAAGAAAGATGCAGACCAACATACAAGAAAAGAGGTATTGCTGAAATGCTACTTGATTTCCTATTCTCGCCTAAATTGGTGTATGATTTGCATTTTTTTGTTACTACCTATATAGGATGCTGATAGACCAACATCAAATCCGCTTCCTCCACAATCAGAAGCTTTTGCTGATTACCAAAATGTACCTGCAATTTCAGCACAGCAGTTATTGGAGAATGTTGCTCAACAAGTTCCGAACTTTGGAACAGAACAGGTGAGTGCCCTCTCCATTTTATTGCTTATTATAGTTTTGTATTGTTGACAAACAACATCTTTAAGCATTGTTGTGTGTATGGCAGGACAAAGCTCATTGTCCTTTCCACATCAAAACCGGAGCTTGTCGGTTTGGGTCACGTTGCAGTAGAGTTCATTTTTACGCTGATAAAACTTGCACACTGCTTATGAAGAATATGTACAATGGACCTGGCCTTGCTTGGGAGCAGGATGAGGGGCTTGAGGTCTGTAAATGAAGTCCTGCTGTGATTCTAGTATCCTCGTTAATATTTTTATAATTCATACCTTATATCATTTAATACATGAAGCTTCATATAGGAAAGACATTCTCTGTAGATGTATGATATTGGTAAATGGATTCAAATGATGTGTACATTGGAAAAGCTAAAACCTAGATGTTACTGTTTGAGGTTCCATTTCAGACTTTTGTTAGAGTTATATATGTCAAAATTGGCATTATTGTTCCAGATAATTATTATCTTGCAAAAAGGTGATAATAGCTTCTTTGATACTGATTGGTGCAATCATATTTGAATAGTTAAAAAGGGCAAAACTAATAACTTACCCACTGTAGTTGGTATGTTTTAGTGATTACTCCATTGAACTTTTACTTTTTCAAATTACCATAGTAAACTAATTATTATTTTGAAATTGGGTCATTCCGTTAAAAAATTAAACGGGTGTTAATTTTTTATCGACAAAACTAATGAATTATCAACTGTAGTTGGCACGTTTTACTGATTTACACCATTAAACTTTTAATTTTTTAAATTACCCCAGTAAACTAATTATTATTTTAAAATTGGGTGTAATCAATAAAACGTGACAAGTACAATGAGTAATTCATTAGTTTTGCCGATAAAAAATTAACATCTGTTTAATTCTTTTAACGGAATGACTCAATTTTAAAATAATAATTAGTTTACTTGCATAATCTGAAAAAATAAGAGTTCAATGATGTAATCAATTAAATGAGTTAACTACAGTGGGTAATTCATTAGTTTTGCCTAGTTAAAAGCAACACTGCTCAAGCCATTCGAAACGCTTTTATGAATATTGATTTCCAATCTAAAATATCTAATGCTATCATTCGTTCATGCTAGTTTTGGAGTATATCCACAAATTTTATTTTCATGGTTAGAATATGTAAGAATTGTGAATGGACATAACTATTTGCGGTTTTATTCTGAATAGGGTAGACAATGGATTTAGCTAGTTGCTAACTATGGTGATTCATGCCTTAGCAATTGTACCACTTCTAGTAGTATCCTGTGTCAGCTCTACTAAAAGACGATTTTATTTTATTTTCTCAGTTTTGTGCTATTGACAAGTTCTGTTATTCAAATTCTTTGTCTTTATGTGTATCTTTATATGTGGGGTTTTATGTGTGTTACGGCAGGCTATGTTAAATGGACTCTTCTAAAATCTAGAAGTACCCGTGTCGACACTACACGATTATGTAGTGTGGGTATCGAACTTGGAATGTAATTAGGAGTGTCAGCGCCTCACCTAGGCTGCGCAAGGCGGCAAAAAATCCCCTAAAAAAAGGATCCTTTTAGGTGTTGATATTTATTGAGCTAATGATTTACCATATTCATAATATACTCGTGACATATCAAATCCCTAATTATTTGATGTCAAAATGGATAATTTTTTTAGATTTTTGAACACAACTTCAAAATTAAGATAATGATTTGAAAACATTAAATATAGTACTCAATTGTCTATAATACCCTTAAATAATATTAAATTTTTGTTGGGATAAGAAGAATGTTTTATTAAATTGGGACGTTAAAAAATAAGGAGAGAGAGAAAGAATTTAATGAAGGATAATTTTATCTTTATTAAAAATTATCATTAATTCTTTAGATTTGGATAAATGTAAACAAACATCAAATAAAAAAGGACAAATGAGAAATTTAAATCGAACCTGGAATAATTAGAGTGTCCGGTTGTCTTGGGGAGTAAAGTGTCAAGTATTACTCATTGTTTGGTGGTTTTGGATTTAGGTTGTTTAATTGTGTTCGTACCATAAGCATTTTTATTGACTCGTATGAGATGGTTTTTTTTTATTTTAGCATTTCCTATCATGATTAAAAAGGTTTTCTGATGTTGTGCTCGAAAGAATTTGTGCTATATATTCTATTTGCTTGATCATCAACTTACGAAGTTGAGTAAATTTGGGCTCTTTTCTCTTATCTGCGACATTTCGTTGTAACTCAGATTGACTAGATTCTTTACCTTCTACTACATATCACTTAAATTGAATTTTCATCGTGCCTCTCCTAGTGATTGGTAATTATCACCTTTTTATGTTGTATAGGACTAAATGTTCCCCCTTGATAAGTTTGTGTTAATGTCATTCCAGGTAATCACATGATACATGATACATCCATTATTTGAGATGATACATCCGTTATAGGTTTATTATTTTTCCTTTGACTTAATCAATTCAGAATTCCTTTTACAAGTTGCTTCGATGGAGGTTCAAGCTCTTGGCCTTGGTTTGTTCGGTGATATATGATATTACCAATTCTGTATCCTACATGCTGCAATTTAAGCTACTTCTTGTAGAGTCTTGCTGCTGTAAATTATTTATCGATAACTATTCCTTTGTAATTTATAACAATCAACACCAACAATTTCTTATATCAAAATTGCAAAAAGAAAAAACAAAACAGATAATTATTTTTACATAATCATTTACGCCTCAAAGTGAACTTAAGCTGTTTATATTTTGCTGGTGCAAATTTGGAGTTTCAGTCTATGCATGTCAAGTTCATGGACATTTTATTGTTTGATTTTTTTTATCTTTTTGTTTCTATGAATTCTAGCTCCTTAACAGCTAATATTGTCTTTGGCAATATCTTTATCCTGGGTATTGGAGATCGTTGGGGATAAGAAATGGTACTTTTCAAAATTTGAGCTTCCAAACTACAGGACTTACTCATATCTTGATGGTGTTGACTGAAATTAACTTAAAGAAGATAGACTTCATGTCTATGTATGATCAGATTCAGGCTGGATGTTACTATGTATGTGGCAAACACTAAATAGTAATGGAGAGAAGATATTATAGTAGTATTAAATTAAATGGTCAGTGAACTACCTAGCATCAATTTCTGGTTGTTTTTTTCCCGTGACAAGCATGTAAAGTAAGGAACCCGTTGCAAGCTTGTATACAGTCCGCCTCCTTAGATTTTTTTTATTAATAGGAGAATAGTTATTTAAAATGAATAAGAGGGATGATAACAAGAGATTAATTTTTTGAAGGGATATGAAGAGGGAGATTTGGAAGAATTTTGGGTGCATCTTTTTCCTGATCTCTCCCCCCCCCCACCCCCCAACCCAACGAAAAAAAACCAAAACCAAAACCAAAACAAAAAATAAAGAAAATCATTGGTATTTGATCTTCACAAAATGTTACTATATGAAATATGCTCTGATTATTTATTCTCTTATTCTCTCTCTTTCTATTTTTGAGTGAGATTTCCTTGTGTTATTGACAACCAATATTGTGTTTATGGTTCTATCATTTTCAGTACACAGATGAAGAGGTCGAACGCTGTTATGAGGAATTTTATAAGGATGTGCATACAGAATTCTTGAAGTATGGGGAAATTGTAAATTTTAAGGTGGGGTCGACTTCTATCTAAGTTCACCAATATTACCTTTTCTTTACATCTTTGGCATGCTCTTTTGACACATAAGTTCTATTGGACCAATGAATAAAAGAATTGCTTCTTTGAAGTTGTTAGGCTATATGGAAATTTTTAGTATCGGAAACTAGTGGATCCATTATAACCTCTCACATATTTTCAGAAGAATATTTCTTGATTTTTCCTTGGTTCTTTACACATGGAATATTTTGAGAATAACTAAGTTTGATATTTATTGTAAATTTCAATATAGTTCTTATTTCTAAAGCAACTCGTAAACCAACAAAAGGAAAATAGTTCTCATTTCTCAAGCTGTATAATTGAAACTGTGGTTTGAATTTTAGTTGAGAGAAAATGATATATTGTTGTGAAACAGGTAGATCTTGTGTTGTATCTATTTGCGATCCAGAGCATAACAAGTATAATATTTGTGTTCAGGTGTGCAGAAATGGTGCATTCCATTTGCGAGGAAATCTATACGTACACTATAAATCTTTGAATTCAGCTGTGATGGCTTATCACTCTATGAATGGTCGATACTTTGCTGGTAAACAGGTATCGTGTACCCCCTTCAATTATTTATTTCTTATTAGCAATATTAATGAATTGGATGAGTAGAATTTGGTTGTAAGAGGTGCCATCTTCCTTATTTTATTATGTAAAATAGGGTCATAAAAGATTAGAGTCCCGGTTAAGTTTATTCTTTGGTCTTAATGTGTTAGCCACAAATTATTAAGTGGGTTGGTTTAATGAGGTTAGATTGAATAATTGTTTGATTCAAGAGGGTTTGAAATTATATTGTTATCTTTTATTTCAACTAGCTAAGTGCGAAGAACGGGATTGTTTTTTTAAATAAAAGTATTTTTAAATTTTAATTTATTTCATATAATGATTATAAAATATATTTTTTTAATTTCAAATTAGCTTACTATTATTATTAGTTACTACAAATTTTTCCTTAAAAAACTAATGATTACAAATCACATATAATTGTCGAATATTCATAATTGAGTGTTACTAATGTGATTCTTTTCTTATTTAATATTAAATTTTTATATAGTTTTTAAATTTAGTATTTAGTTTTATATTCAATCCTTCATATTTATATATGCAATTTTAGAGTTCAAAGTTGAGTGGAAACCTAAAAGTTTAATTTTTTAAACGTAGTGTTAAGACTCTATTCTATAATTAATTAACTAAATAAATTGTATAAAAAATAAAATTGTTGCAGAATAACAAGTTACCATCATGATTTTAGTTTTAAAAGATAATTAAATTTTAATAAGTAACATATAGTTCAGGATTTTTTAACATTAATTAACTAAAGGTCTCCTATATGAAATAAAGTTGTTTACTGAAGTTTAATCATTAATAAATTTTGTAGTGTACATTTCTGTTTTTTATATTAATTATTATTTACTCATAATATTTTCTTATATTTTTAATATAGAGTTATTTAGGAATATAATTGTTGTTGAAATAATGAATATATAGTCATTTAGAGACTAAAGTTGAGTAGAAACTTAAACTAAAATCTTAAATATGATTTTTAAGTTAAAATTTATTATATGACTTAGTAACTAAAGGACTCTTATAAAAATTAAAATTATTGTAAAATAATAAGTTAATATTAAAGTTTGTAGGACCATAAAGGGAGTTTTAGTTCTAGTTAAATTAATCCTAGTAGATAAAAAGTGTTTTACTTTTAGTTAAATTCTAGGTCCATACCAAATACCAAAGACCAGAAAACCAAATTTTGTCTTATTATATATTTATATAGATTCAATCGAGCTTAGTTAAGTAGCTCTTTGAAGCCTGGGACACTCTTTTATGATCATGTAATGCCATTTCTTTAAAATTGTGTACTTTCAGAATTATAATAGTTCATGACATGATTTGAGTACCCATATTTATCTCAAGCTTTGGACTTCTTTAAGGTCTGAAAGACTGAAAGCAACAAAACTCCAGGCATATATTTGTCAACATTTAGTCTCAGAAAAACAAATAATTTCAGTTCCAAAGGCCACTGTTTATTGCTACAGCTATTCATTGAGGGTCATCGCTAGTAGCAGAATATTTATGACTTAGTTTCTCATACCCTTTGATGTCTAACTACTACTCAGGATGGTGATTTCATACTCTGGAACTGTTGTCTTGATAGGTGAAATGTGAGTTTGTTGGTGTGACCAGATGGAAGATTGCCATATGTGGGGAGTATATGAAGTCAAGACTGAAGGTACTAACATATCCTCTAGTGAACCATATTCTCCATTTCTCCTTGTCAGAATTCGTTGATTTTTTTTCTTTTCAGCTTTATAAGTCGAGAAAACAGTTGGAAACCATGCCTGCACTTTCTTAGTTTTGCTCACTTGTTGATGCTGCTATGTTGAAATTTAGCTCTATCTTCTGTTGATGTTGTTCACTTTTAATCTTTGTTACCAGACATGTTCTCGTGGAACTGCTTGCAATTTTATCCACTGTTTCCGCAATCCTGGTGGAGACTATGAATGGGCTGATTGGGATAAACCACCCCCAAGATATTGGATGAATAAGATGACTGCTTTATTCGGCTATTCAGATGAATCTGGATATGACAAACAAATGGAGCAAGAAAACTTCAGGCAGCTGAGGCATTCCAAGAAGATGCTATCTGCAGACCGTGATAGGTGTGTCTTTGTTCCTGGTGCTACATTATGGGCATATTGCAATTCATTTTTCTTTTGGGATATTATATTGCTTTTGTTTTTTGATATTTTTACTTATGTTGCATGTCCTCACTTTATTTGGACCTCAGCCCACGTCCCTTTCCCTCCTTCCAATTAGTAATATTTCCTATGAATGTAGAATGTAGTGGGAGAAATGCAGAAACCTTGAGGAATAATCTCAAGGTCACTAATTCCAATACCCATGCTGCAAAATTTACCTATCCAAGAAGAAAGAATGTAAGATTTGCAGAAGCCATATTTCTTCTACTTTTTAAGAGATTGGACTTTGGAGATCTATTTGTTTGGATTGTAGACTTTGGGGAGTTAATATTTGTTCATTTTTGTGTCTTAGTTTATCAAATGTCTACTTGGACTAATGTTTCACTACAATCTAACTCATGCCTTGTTATAGGGAAATTATTTATTTTTGGTTTGGATGGTTGATCATAATTTTCTACAGATACCACTTTAGAAGATCTCGGTCAAGGGAGAGAGAGAGTTCCAATGGAAGATCTAGCAAAAGCCGTTATGAGGAAGATGATGTACAAAAGCGCGCGCATCGACACGAGCTCAGTAGCAGTGATGGTCGAAAGCAGCGGAGAACTCTTGATGAAAAAAATTGCAAGGAACCAAATTCTAAAAACAGTAAGCATGGAAATATCAGAACTAGTGATACTGATTCTGATGGAGATTGCTTGGACAGGGACAAAAATGGAGAGGCATTCCATGACAGAACCAGGAAGAGCTCAAGACAACGCCATAGTGAAGTACAAGATTTGAGAGAGTACCATGGGGGATGCACAAATAGGACTCATGAGACTGAATCTGATAGAGATAATTCAGATTGTGACACAGACAGAGACAGATGCCATGATCGTAAAAGGAAAACCTCTAGAGACCGGAAGAAATCGACTGAAAGACGTGGTGATCCCCTTGACAGAACTGTAGTCAGAGATAAAGATTGGTCTGACCTGGACAGAGATGGAGAGACGCACCATGACAGAACCAGGAAACACAAAAGACACAGTCATAGTTATGTGATGGAGTATCCAGAGTACCATGGTGGCAGCAATAGCAGAACTTATGAGACTGATTCTGATGGAGACCTGTCAGATGGTGATAGAAAAAGAGAGGGAGACCATGTTCATAAAAGGAAAAGCTCGAGAAAAATGAGGGAAGTGTCTGATGTTCAGAATTATTTTGGTAACAGTACGAACAGAAGCAATGTCACAGATTTCGATGGAGATAGGTTGCATGAAGACAGAGACAGCCAAAGAGACAGTCGCAGCCAAAGGAGAGGCTCAAAAAGCCAGAAGAAAGTGTCTGAAATACATGATGATTCTAGGGATAACAAGAATGGAGCTCATGTTACTGATTCTCATGTAAGTTTGTTGATTGAAGATAGATACAGACCCGAAGACTGAGGCAGCGAATACATAGCAGGACTCTATGCATATGAAAAATTCCAGAGAGTGCAACAAAGTTTCTGCATCTCCAGATGAGCACTGAAACAGAAGGAGCAGAATTCAAGATAGAGGTTCTGGTAGATTTTGGTCGGATGACTATAGATAATAGGCACTGTAGTTGCACAAGAAATGAGGAAGCTATATACTTGCCAATAGGGTCTGAACTACCCCACGCCCTTTGTCGTTAGAATGGAGGCTAAGATTAATTTTAGGTTGCTTCAGATCTGGATATGTTATGGCATTCAGGCTGTGTAGTCTGTACTCGTTCACCTTTCTCTTAGTTGAAACTTTGAGAATTACATGATGATTGCAGTTCACTTCTAAATGTGTGTATTTCGATGAGACCGATAATCCTATTCAATAGTTTGTACAATAAAGCTACGGGTATATATTTGACCTCTTGCAAATAAGTAAATAAATATTGCAGATGCTACTTTTTCCCATATAGTAATTAGTATAGCAAAGATTTGCATTAGCTGAAGGTAATTGATCATATTCAATACAAGTGCGACTCTTTGTATCAATCAGGGGTGTGCACCCGAGACCGAATATCAAATTTTATGAAACATTGGTACATATACTGGATCGAATTTTATGAAAATGTAATATCGGTATCGAAATACTGGTATTACTGTATGGGGAATGGTACCGATAAATACCTATTCAAATTTTATTCATTTAATTATTCCTTTTTTATAAAATTTATTTGTTTAATATAATCATATTAATGCTAAATTAGGTTGTTGTTATTTAAGAGAGTGAAATAAACATCACAAGATAGTAAAATGAACTCAACAAAGTAATTAATCTAGAAACAATATATATATATATATATATATATATATATATATATATATATATATATATATTTATTTATTTATTTATCAAAACTTTGATCCAACTTATGTATAGAGTATTATATATATGCATGCTTCTTATCAGGAAGGTAACTTGAAATAATTATCAATAGATATTTTATGTAGCAGTTTGTTGGCATGAATGCTCCATGAGGAAGATTTTAACTACGACTAATAATATTTTCACAACTCAATTATATATTTACACATACATAAATATGAAAATAATTATAAAATTAAATATATGATATAAAACGGTTTGGAATACAATACGGAATTGGCTTTATTTTTTACTAATTTAATTGTACCGAATTCGTCGGTACAGATAAAAAACCGATTGTACCGAACCGATCGGTATCAAATTACATGAACACCCCTAGTTGAAAACCCCTACCCTATAAAGCTGTTCGCAAAAACAAAAACAAAATATTCAATCCTAATAAGAACCTTCTTATTTAAAAGCATGAAATACATATTGTAGGATATTTATTTTTTTTACAGAGAATTCCAACTTGCAGCAAAACATAGCATAAAAAACACAAATTCTGGTGTATATTAATATTGTGAAGCAAATAAAATATGGGAGGATGAATCTAGGGGTTTTCTGGATGTCAATGTATGAACTTGTTGAATAAACATATAGGTGACAATTTTGAATCGACTTGAAACTAACTCAAATGTGCTTCTTGAATGCGAAAACAGGGACAAAAGCAGCGAATCAAATCTGTCTCTTCTAGCTGGTGGCACAACAGGCATGCCATAAACTGGATTTGGGTCCAAATATTGCTGATAAGAACAAGTACTAGTGGTGCTAACAGGCAATGCTGGAAGTAGTGGCTTCATTTCAGGAGCAATTTCTTCATTTTGTTGCGGAGTAAAAACAAATTGAGCTTCACTTGAACTGGGAAATTCTGAATATGTATAACTACTGACCTCTGCTGCAAAATTGGCCACATGGGTCTGCTCATAATATGGCCATGATTGTGGTAATGGTGGAGCAGAAGGCTGAAACTAATGTATTTGGCAATAACAGTGACAATTTGATGGTGGGTTTTCGGTGAAATTGAGCTGCTGCTGCTTCTTCTTCTTCTTATTCTTTCTTGACCAAAATTTGAGCTTCTTCATGCTTTTCATCACTTTCATTGGGGACTAAATCTGCAATGGGTTAGTGAATAAGTGGAGAGAAAAGAGCTGGGAGATATCTTTTTAGAGAGAGAAAGTGAGCGATTACTAATAGGAGCGTTAATCCAAAGTTGTTGACGACTTTTTAAAATCTTGTGACCGTTACTTTTTCTTCAACCCAACCACGATCTCTTACAAAAGGGATGTATGTATTATTACACTTGGATTCCCTTTCTCTGTTTTTTTCTTTTTCTGTGTTTAATATGGGGATTTCGCAGCTGCAGTTTAATACTTTTGAATCTCCTCTTATTTTGGCAGTAGTGATATGAAACTAAAAGAGTTTCATTTAAAATTATTAAAATTTTCATTTCTTCTTCCATATTATTGTCTCCCATGCTTCGTACTATGAGAAAACAATTCACCCCATTGCTAGATTCTATTTATTTAGTTATTCAAGTTTTTTATCAGCCCAGATAACATGAATCTACAACAAAAATATACAAAATGATGTAATAGAAGATTTAAACTTTAAATCTTCTTTTTTTTTGTTTTGAGCCTAGTCCGCAGAATTAAACTGCAGACTGTAAACATATTTTACCCGTCCGCAAAACTAAAGTCCGGACGGATAGAAGAACATATCTGGTTACCCTAATTAATCTAGATGAAGGGTTGACTAGTGATTTATCTGAATGGAGAAAGAGAGAGAGAGAGTGCTTGAATTTTTTTTGTTCAACTCAAAAATACTGGAATGTTTAAAGCTCATGTTGAAAAATATTGAAGTTAGCTTAATTCCAAAATCGTACAGTATAGCCTTGTAATAGTTGGAGCATAAAATTCGTTAAGTAAAGGTTAAAGTCACTCTACTATCGCAGAGTAAAGAAATGTTCAAAGAGAACTCTAAGATCGTTGAGTGGAATACCAATTCGTAGAGTAAAGGCTGAATTCACTCTACTATCGCAGATGACTTAAGTTAGATTGTAGAGTCATGATTTAACGATCGTAGAGTCATGACTTAACGATATTAGAGTAATGACTTAAATTGTGACGCCACCAAAATAGGTCCAATCCATCCAACCTATTCTGAGTCGCCAAATACATGGTACATAAAACAACTACAACTTTATTACTACAATTGTCGTGCAAAATACGACAACACATACTGTGAGTTTAAATACATATATTGTCTTCTAAACAATATCCACACTCAAATAAAGTCTTCATTACAATTATTGATGCAAAATAGTGAGGACTACTAAAACAACTATCTTGAATCATCACTCCATACCTGGCTAGTCCCTGTTAAATTCTCACCTCCTGAGAAGAAAAATGGAACAAAAAGGAAAAGGGTGAGCTCAACTAGCCCAGTAAAGAATATTATGACTAAGATAATATACAACAAATTATCCTTAGTCTTCAACAGGAAAAAATCTGATAGAATATAATAGACAACAAGTTTTAGATTAATAACTGCAGCGGAAACAACAATTCATTAGAAGAGTTAAGTAGAGAATGAAATCTACTATCATCTATGAATTTAAAAGTCCATCATCAATATTTTATCCCTGTAACATCAATCAATATACATCTTGAATCAAATATTCATCTTTGCACCACGGCCAAAATTATTCATTTGTATCACCAGATTGATCATGTTCATCTCAACACTGCTTATCTCTTTTGCATGGCCAAATATATTCATCAGTAATCATTCATCTTTGTCTACTGAGCCAAAGATATTCATCAAGTATCACCATTAAGGTGAGGATGATGAAAAACATTTTAGAAACGAATCTAGTGAGACAGAAGGACAAATATTAGAGATTCGTGTTTCGGTTTATCCAAATTAAATAATACTCCCTAATAACCAATGTGAAGTAGAATTCAAAAATAAAGATCAAAACATGGATACAATCCAAGATAGTAACCATAAAAGACATCTGGGACGAAAAAGAGAAAATTTCATTTTTAAATTGAATAGTCTTGCCGTATTTGTGAATAGTCTTGATATCGTGAATAAAGTGTCATATACGTGAATAGTAACCCCGACACAAAAAGGTAGAAATTCCACAAAAACTCATATCAATAATTCAGCATAATGATATTAAAGAAAAAAATATCATTTAAGAAGAAAATAACATCATTTACCTCAAAGAAACAGTACTTCGAAATGAAAGGTCGGATGTGATGCTAAATGAAACTTATAGATTGAATAAAGAACTCTCAAAGTATCTAAATACTCATAAAATACGCTCGATAATATATAGAGAGAAAGCTTATGTTTCGGTGTGATTTTCAATTCTAACCCAAGACCTATTTATAGGAAAATACTAAGACAATCAAGCAGACTTGACTGCTTGCACCGATGACTTTACACTCGCTACTATTGCCACCCACCACATTTAAAATAAAATTTGAGCACATTTCTCACCAACTAAAAGGGGGGCCCACTCAATTCTATAATTTTCCACCAAAAATCATTTATAACATAATTTTCGAATCAGTCACGTCTTAAAATTCATAACAAATCATACATTAATTTTTAACCGTTCAAAATTTGTGGACATATACTCAACTTATATATGTATAACATATCTAAAAATCACAACGATCCAACGGTCGAATTAAAAATTATAACTCACACAATATATCTCAAGAACAATGATTTGATTTTTAATACCTCCATTCCGATAAAAATACTGATAAAACACCTCAACATTAATAGCCACATAAAATAAATATTTCCTTATCATATAAATCAATAAATAATTATTCACAAATAATATTACAGAATCACAATAATGACAACTAGACCGTTCCCAGAAAAGAGAGGGCTTTCCAATAAGGATTTCTCCTTACTGGTGCGCAATTAGGTGACCAAACCTCTCCTTGACAGAACTTTCTAGACATTGTCAATAATGTTATCTAATAATATTATTTAAATAATATGAATTATTGATCTGATAATGGGGAATACTATGCAATGACAATTATTGAAACAACAGTAATATAAAATATCAACGTAGCAATTATTGAATCAATAAAATAAAATATTGAACAGTAATTAATGTAACAATTATTGAGTAGTGCCTTCTTACGTAAGAATCAATAATTCAAAAATATCGTGCAATACTGGTAGCTTTATCATGCAACCACGCCAGACATCGTATTTTAACCAAAGGTATTCCAACAAGTGTTAATTGTGAATAACTACGTCGTTATTTATAAAAACTCAAACTTGTCGTTTTCCCGACAACAAGAATATTCCACGACCAACGAATATTCTCCGACAAAAATGAATATTTTATAACCACTTGCTTATTTTATAAAATTTGCACATTTCACCCATAACCAAAATATTATATCAAATTAACTCCTTATTATTTCAAGATAATAAATAGAGAAAATTTAATTTTATTCATAATAAGTTGGGGTCTTACATAAATCGTAGTCATGATGTAACGATCGTAGAATCATGACTTAACAATCGTAGAGTAAAGATTTAACGATCGTAGATTAATAACTTAACAATATTAGAGTAATGACTTAAATCGTAAAGTCATGATTTAACGATCATAGAGTCGTAACTTAACGATTGTAGAGTAATGATTTAACGATCGTAAAGTAATGACTTAGATCATATAGTCATGACTTAACGATCGTAGAATCATGACTTAACGATCGTAGAGTAATGACTTAAATCTTAGAGTCACGACTTGACGATCATTGACTTAACGATTGTAGAGTAATGACTAAACGATCGTAGAGTAATGATTTAACGATCGTATGGTCATTACTTAGATCGTAGAGTTTAGAGTAACTTCATATTTATTATAGCAGAGTTACTCTACTATCGGATAACTACTTTACTATTGCAACACTTACTTTATTTATTTTTTGTAAATTTGTATAATCTAATATTTTATTTTAAAATAACAATTAATGGTCTTGAAGATAGTAAAAGTTTCCGTAAATGGGATATCTTTACTCATATCGATTGTATGTACTTTTACAACTCTTTTCAAACCTTTAATTGTCTCACTTTAATTAGTTTATTTTTGTTACCCGAAATATATTATAAGTTATAAGTAACCCTGTATATAAAACACTTCAATATACACCATTTAATTTATAGAAAGAAACGTTTTTGCATATACACCATCAAATTTTTTAAATTTTCTGGGTTCCACAGTTAAACTGCGGATGCCAAATTCACCTCATGATAATCTGGTCCCAGTTGCTCTGCACATTGTTTTCCAGGGCTGGGAATATGACTGGCAGGATCACATGTCAGTTATGTCCAATTAGGTTGACAATCTGGTAATTATTCCAGATGAAAAGTGTCATTTCAGCCACCTGGAATGAATAACTTTCAGGTAAGAAGAAAGCAACTTATCTACAACAATTAAAGTTCACAAATAAGAGATTATTGTGTACCATAATTTATGGCAAAGTAAGAATCAGTAGGTGCACTATGGACAATAACTATAAGAGAGACTATTGTGCATCATATAGAACCTATTTATTGGCCATGAAAATTCTTGCAGAATGCAAATTCAATAAATTAATAGGGGTTAAAGCCCCAAGTCACATAATGGCACCTTGAAATCGAGTCTAAAAAATATGAACTATCCTAGTTTGAAAAGAATATAACATTCTCACAAATTTTAGCTCATATTGATTTTATCATGAGATGTGAAAGATTAGACCCAAGCACCATTCAGGTAAAATTTTGACGTCGATGATAGAGAAGCGTTTGGAGGGAGAGAAGCGGGAGGAAGTGTCATTGGCGGTGATGGGGTCGAGGAGGCCATTCATGAGCTCTTAGGAGTTGATGATTTCTAGTGGGTCGGATCGGAGTAAGGATCTGGTGGGTGGTTCCAAGGTTGAAGTCTTAGCAAGGGAGAATGGAGGATGAGGTGTAGGAGAGTCGAGATTGAAGAGGCCATAGGTGGTGGAAGTGAGAAATTATGTGGTGACTGTTAGATGAGCATGTGATTCCCAGAAGAAAAATAGTTGAGAGTTGAATTTGGCATCAGTTTAATATTGCAAAACCCCGTCTGCAGAATTAAACAGAGATAAGATCAGTTTTACCATTCGATGATCGATATCGAATGGACTACTAATCTGTTATAAAGATAACCGTCTCCTTGCAACATTAATTATGGATCAGTCCATATATATAAGCCGGGTGAATCTTGTCATTTGTATATATTAAAGAACTGAGTTAAAAATAATAATAAAATTAAAAAAAAAAAACAGAAATATTAGGAAAGATAATCTTCAGCTACTCATACACAGAAGCGGAAACAGAAACTTCTTCAACCATTTGAGAATCCAAACAAACATGCACTAAAAGATTCTCTAAACAAAAACATGATATTTAAGATGATATTACGTACTAATAGTTATCTTTTATAGCACCACTCTTCACAGATACTAAATGGACTAAACAACAGTCCTTTTGCCCAAGGACACTTGGGGATGTTTTGTAAATAAAAAACAGGCTTTTCCAGCATGGGTAGATATTCTCATGGATAGCATCACTCCCTGCTAGAAAACAAAATCACTCAGTGGTGGTTATTTATGCTCGCTTACCCCATCTTTCCCCATTCCTCTCCATATTATTTTGGCCCTACAATGTCTCCCCCTCTCTTGGTATGATAAGGGGCATAGGCAAATCAGCAACCGGTCCCCACATTTGATGACTGCTCTTCACTGCCAATGTCAGCATCTGGAACCGTCTTGCCTGGTCTGATTTCTTCACTGATCGGAAGTTTTATCTTGGGTGATAGCCTCTTGGCTTCTTCAGTGGTGTAGATACAAATCTTCCTCACCATACTGCAAAACTCACTGTACAGATAACCAAGAATTCAGCAAATAATGCAAGTAAATTGTACAGTCAAAGAAGAATCCATATTCCAAACTTTACAGATCTAGATTCTCACACTATCAAATATCTTATTATTTTACTACAGGCTTCTAATTACTTGAACAAAATTTTATAGTAATAATTGCACTTGGTTATTTATTTCCAACCATACCAAGTATGTTGGCAAATCCAAATTTAAAATCTTCTATAGAGTTGCAATCACGCAATTCTTATAAATACTAGGTTTCATGCCACTGAGCAGGATCAACATGCCCACTTGGAAGATTAAAGAATCCATAATTCGAGGTTCACCCAAGTGAATGCTAAATCTAGAACGTGAAAAAGAAACAAAATAGGTGGGTTGCAATAGAGCAGGAGAAGAAAAAGAGCTAAAAACAGACTAGGTAACCACGTGGACTTGAGTACTTAACTGCCAAGGGTCATCGCCAACCATCATCGTGTCATCCTCATCATCGGTGTAAACAACCTTCCACTTCTTTGTCGATTCACATAATTCACCTTCAATTTCAAACATCTCTTCCAGTTTCCTGAGAAGATCCTCATACCCATTAAACCGTGTCAAATCTACTGCCCTCCCAACAGCAAATCCTTGCATGTGAACCTGTATAATTTAATAATTTATTACCACATTCTGTCATTAAATGCAACATTTATCAAAAACAAAAGAGAATAAATTAACAATGAATACTCTCACCCTCAGAGTTATAAAGCTGCATTCACAGAAATATTCTCATTTTTCAGTTACAAACCCATACTCGAACAATAATAAATTATGGTACACTACATAGCAGTGTCAACCAGCTCGTTGACTTCTGCCTACAGTATCACACCTTAGCAGTGTGTGCAGTTATGTACGTGCCGTGGCTCATAAAGGTATATTTGATCGACACAAAACTTGCATTCGTTTTACAATAATTTTGGATAGCAGAGATTCATATACTTATTTATTAAATAATAAATGATAAAGAACATTCTAACAAATCTTTCAGAATTCTAACCGAAGTACCTTAGTGCAGCTTCGAATTTGCCTGCTTTGCGACTCCTGCGGGGATCTCAGGCATAATTTTTCCGGATCACAACTTACTGAGGGAAGATCAGATCGATTAACATTAGATGGCTCAGAATGCTGGTCAGATTCTGCATCCAAAGATGGAAGAGGCTGATCCTCCACTGCTGCTCCAGACACAACCATTGGGGATGCCTCTTCTACTGTGGAGTGCTCAAGTAACTCGATTCCAAATAACCTGTAGCCGTTTCCCTGCCTCTTTTCAACAGTATCCTTACTAATAACAGGGGCAAAAGACTCTGTCGCAGCTTCAACTTGGTTAGACCAATACATTGAGTTGCTAGTAGCCAGAGGCAAGGAACAGTTGTCACTATAGCTGATAGAGCTACGCTTAGTAGCAGAAGAGAATTTGGGTGATGGAAAAAGCTCTTGCCCACGTGATGGATCACAATACGCAAAAGTGGAGGGACGATCAATAGGGGATTTCCACATTCCTATGGGCATAAAGGAAATTTACGATAAAGATCAACAAGAAACATATATGCAATAGGCAATAATAGTAGACCATAAGCTTCATACCAAGCGCAGAAAGATCTGGCATTTGAGTAGGCAAAACTGGTGGCCGAGCCCGCTTATTTCTTTGCGGAGGTTGAGCGTTTGTAGGCGTAGCTGCCACAAGCGGCTCTAATTCCCATGGAGAAACTCTATCTGGGCGCAGAATTGATGAAGGTTCATCCCATTGAACCTAAAATCAAAAGTAAAAATCACGTACAAGTTCATCATTAGCTTTAATATGAAAATCCTAAGGACAGAAAGACAAAAACCACCAAAAGACAGCAGGCGCAATCATAACAAATTCTCATCAACAAATTCACTTTGACTGAATAAATGTGCTCAAGTGACCACTTAATGGCCTAGAAAAATTTATGCCATATGACTATTTATTAAATGCTTCGTAAGGGACCATCAACCAATAGCAATCTACATACAGAAAAACAAGAGAGCCTGGGTTTTGGCGTAAAGATAACCGAGTCTCAAGAGGCACAAATAAGAAGTGAAGAGCATTAATTGTTAACTTCAACAAGCATTCGTTTAAGGCACACAAAACAGCGGCAGAATTAAGATTGTCTAAGAGGAAAATGTCAGTGGGACTGGAATATTTGATATTCTACTTATGGACTTCTAAAATTGCCTCCAAAAGATTTTCATTGTCCAAATAAAGTTGGTCAAAAGCAGATAATATCAAAGAACGCGGTCATTCTAATCTTATCAGACATAATTCTTGTTTGTTCCAAAGTTGAGCACCAATATTAATGCCCAGTCTCCATGAAGGTGTAAAAATAAAAATAATGTTAACATAAGTTCATCACAACCAACTAATTAACACAAATGCAACCAACCAAACAGAGATCTAGGCCTACCCAGGAATTTTGAAAGTTCTTAAATTGTCAGCCGGTCCTAATAGTAAATGTGAGGAAACCAGCTTAAGAAATCCAGGCTTGCACGCCAGCTGAATCTATCCTGCTTTCTATTTTTCTCTCCATTTACCTTAATGGGTAAAATCTAATTGGATGGGAGCTGAAATATTAGGAACTTGGTTCAACAAAATGCAATAAAAAGTCGCCTATGTCATAGGGCAGCAGTAAGCAATATATTCACCTTTAGGGATCTCCATTCAGAATCAAGCCATCTTGATGTTGTGTTATCTCCAACGCCAACTATCGTTCCACTGAACCTGTATGATCAGATTAATCAGCTATTTTTACCTTTTCTACACCGGCTAAGCCAAAGAATAAAAAAAACAGTTACCTTCTCTCGGGAACTTCCTCACCCTCAAATCTCATTTTAAACCTCATCCCAACAGAGAGTTTCTGGCTTCGAGCTTCAATGTACTTGTTGAGACTTACAAGGAACTCAGATCGGCTTGTTCTGGACAGAGAAAGAGCAAGTTCAAAAAAACATATTTACCCAGCCAGTAAAACAGCATATTAAAACTCAAAAGATTTGAGCAGAAGAACAAAAAAACTTGATGCTGCTTGTTCAGTCAATGAATCCCATAAATCACGTGGATTGAAAAAAGAATTAGAAGAGTGATGCTATTTATTTGTCTGGAATTCATAGATTTCATTAAAATGGGAGGGGGGTAAAAGAGATGGAACCGGGCATTTTAAACAGTCAACACGCTCATTCATTTCTGGCCATGTCAATAACATGATTGTAGTATGAACATTAAGTCAAAAGAGCACTCTAAAGTATATCCACACATAAATAACAACAGACAACCAAAAAAAGAAAAAACTCAGATTGATCTTCAATCCTTAAGGTGTAAAGATTCCATAGTTGCAATTTTCTAAATTAAGGCACCAAGCAAGCTCGGCATACCAGCAACATGAAACAAAATGAGTTAAAAATATCACTTGTCCAAGAAATTGTACAGAAGAAAAACCTTGGTTTATAGTAAACTGAAAAGAGGGTTCCAGTTGAAATTGCGTGAGATGCAGTAGCAAGAACACCTAGATGCATGCTGTGACTGGATATAACAGAAGATGGCATATTGTTTAGTTGTCTCATGAGCCTCCTCACACCAACACGTAGCTCCCCATTTTCTCCCCTGGGAACACACGATTAATGTTATTTATTGCAACACATTCTAACACAACAAAATCGAATTTTCATGTTTGATAAAAAACTTGCCTTAGGAAGATAAAAGCATCACCAGCAACCAACTTTTTTGCGCTGACAAAGACGCTCCAGCCAGTTGTTAGTAAGTGGCGCCGAGGTTGCCCTGAAAGTGATGTTTAATACAAGTCGAAACAATATAAGAACAATGAATAGTTGGACAAAGCCAATATTCATGACTTAATAACTAATGTTTTAACTATAAGCCTGTATAGCACTGATTTCTTTGTTATTATTTGACAAATCTATCTATCACTGCAAAAGAAAATCAACCCCACACGATCTCCAACTTTAAAATGTTTGTGAACCTCCAGTACTCATTGTCCAACAATGGATCAAATCAAATCCTAACCTCGAAAGATGTGACGAAAATGCCACTCATTGCCGTGAAGATCAGTAGCAACCAATTCTTGCCAGGGTGGTTGCTGGGACATATCCTGAAAGGAAATAATGTTACTTAAAATCTATTCCCTAGGAAGACCAGAGAAAAATAAGGCAATTGTGCCATGTGGAAGTGAAAAATAAAATAACTTATACAGTTAAAAGGAATTTGACAGCTTACCAGTGGAGGCAAACAGTCATCAGCATGCCTCCGGAGAACAGAAAATCCACCATGGGTGCTTGTATCAGAAGCGGTGAGTGTCTTGCAAAATGAATGGACAGTGCACTTTGGAGGTTCTAGTAGCGGGGGATCTGGGCTTCCAACCTCACCTTGCTGATCCAGGTGAGAAATAACGACAAGGCAGTCATAAGAAAAAAAAGAGTAGAAAAGTAGGATACAAGGATGACACAAGGCAGCAATAAGTTTTAGATCTTGATATAGACAGAAGGCAAAGAGTGGACTCTGTTTCTCAGTTTACTATGAGATAAGGAGTAGAAAACTCACATCTGGCTCAGGTAGCAAAGTTATCTGCGCGTAAACTTCATCCGTTTCGGGTTCAGCCTACAATACAAGTTGGAGTACTGAGTACTGTGTGGAAAAAAGAAACGAGGTGCCCCACAGACATCCCTGTCAGCACAGGGGTTGGAGAAGGTCTGGGGCGGCCCTAGGAAAGAAGAAATTTCTAGTCATGGAAGCATAAACTATCAAGAGGAACTCACTCGAAGCTGAACATTCATCACTTTACAGAGTATTTTAGCTGGTAAGTTGAACAAAGGAAGCTGCTGGTCTGAGCCCTGATGTGTTGATGCTTCAAGCTGTAAGAAGAGTAGGAACCAGGCCATTGGTAAAATAGGGGAGAATAAACAAACTTGCTTAAACAGAGGGTAAATGATACAATAAATGAGAATGGATGCCAATGGGGTCTATCCGTTCTTAGAGAGTTATATAAGCAAATTTCCAGAGTTACACCAGTTATACATGTCTTAAGTCCCACTTGAAAAGATTAAATAATACTAAAAAAAAAGGGTAGAGTTTCTGCAGCTCCCTATGATAATAAAAATGGCAAAAAAGTTGCAACAAGGAGATGAGATAAACAAACAAAACATATGCATGATATCTATGAGGCAGATAATGTTCTTGTGATTTTTTTAATAGGCAAAAGTATGAAAAATATTTTTCATTTTAAGGTTAAAAAAATTATGTCTATGTTTCGACGGGTTAATACGTACAATACAAATGGAAAACCAAAGACACCAGTTACAAGTGCCCGCATGCTGGTATACAAAATAACCAACACAATCTGTAAATTTTAAACAGTGATGGGAAGGAGAAAGAAATAGATTTCATCACCAAAAAACAGAGGGTAGAGAGAGAAACGATAAAGGAATAGCACACACCTGTTCCATATGACCTTGCGGGAAGTAATACACTCGTTCTCCTTCACGGGGAACCGTGACAAGGGGTCCAGCACAGGCATGCCAGAGTTCCTTGAACAAAGCATCACTTGAGGCTCCTGTATTGAAAGACCATGGAAACTTTATTAAGTAATAAATGTAAGAGAGAAGTTAGATGAAAACAATTGTCAACAAATGCACACTTCTTCACTTCATTTTATGCAAGGATTTTATAAACGAATGATAGGGAATTGATTAAGCCACTTTCAACCAGCTATAGATGTTGGAAAGACTTAAAGTGCCCCTAAACAGAAGCAAGGAAAGACGTAGAGCTTTATCCTATCTACCGAAGAAGAAAGGAGAACACAGGCAACCCTTAAACATTAGAACGAACGTTGTCTTAAACAAAACCCTAGTTAGAGTCTGAACTTATAAATATCAGAGAACCCAAATCAAAAATGATATGAAGATCCTAGTTACTATTAATGAATGCAAGTAGAAGATAAAGTTCAGCCTTGCGAGGAGGGGATAAGCGCATGCAAATTGCTAAGTATCATAGCACAAAGTAAAAGTGATTCAATCAGCATGATGTGCTCAATTCTATACCACAAAGGAACAAACTATATCAATCCTAAGGCACACCGGTTGTTAACACTAATTCAAATAGCAAAAAACAAGCATATATATGGATAATTAAATTAGCAGAGAGCTACCTTTTACCCCAAACTAACTACAAAATAAATAATATGAATGAATTCAAACAATAAGCAATAGCTTTTACCCAATTGTAAATCAAACTATCTACAATTTTAGTTCTATTCAAGGACTAATAAATTGTCATCAATAAATACAATTAGAAATGATAATAGAATTTAAAGGGGATAATGAGCTCAAACCTGAGCGAGCCTCTCCAGATAAATGATTTGCAGCTATGTGTGCCATGATAACACCGCCCTGAAAACCAAGAACGTCGACTCAATATGTTGATTATAACTCCTGAATTAACCTTGAAACCTTCAGAGCACCGACAGAATATGTTGACAATATATCCGGAATTAATCTAGAAGCCCTCAGAGCTCTTGCTTAATATGTAATGATATATCTCAAAACAAGGAGAATATCATACTCCGTTGTCGTGTCCAAGGAGACAGAGAGAAGAAACTATTAAAACTCAACAGCAATCAATATGTAATCAAATCAAACCTCCAGAAATATAACTGGGAAGATAATGAATGTAGAAGATGGTTTTTTGACAGCTAATTAAAGCCCTTATTACATAAGTGTGTTTGTTACTCCCCGTTTTCTGGCCTTAAATGTAGCAAAAAAGTTTTGGCTGTTTCAGAGGGCTTTAACGTCTTTGTAATCTGAAGAGACACAAAATCACCTAAAAAGCATGAACCCTTCACGCAATGGACAATATCCTCCAAACCCTCTTTCTTTTTAAGCTTAAATTTTGGAATGAAATTCTCTGCAAAGTAGAAACAATCACATGCTTGTCACACTAGCAAAAAAAAAATAACTCATTTTTTCTACTACTTCATTAAATAACAAAATTGAATGTAAGTCGTACATTTCATTGCTTAAACACTCATATACACAAACCTATTTAAAGGCATCACCGCATCAGCATATTTAGAAAGAGAAAATAAACACCATTTTACCAAAAATGAACAATACCGAACACGTCACAAAGCTCAATAACAGATTCACTTCAATCCATATTGAGAAATTCTTATTTTTTTTATAATATAGAGAGAAAATTGAACAGTTAGCTAATACAACTAACACACTTCACGATCTACATAAATTCAAGCTAGAAGTTCAATAACTTCAGCCCATGTATATACATAAAGATGTACACACAAATCAAACTAATTAAACCAAAAAATAATGATGAATCAATGAAAATGAAAGTGGTTACCTAAGGGGTAACAGAAATTAAGCTTGAACTCAAAACCCTAGAAGAATCCGCCATTTCCAAATCCATCAGTCAAAAAAAAAAAAGCTTTTTAAGATGCACTGCAGAAGTCCCAAAAAGGAGTGAATCGAGAAAGCAGCTGTAATAATTAGGGTTTGGAATAAAAGAGTAAAAAGGAGAGAAATATGGGTATTGAGAAAGATACAGATATAGATAGAGATCGATGATGGTCTTTGCCTGGTTGAAGCCGACACGACCCCTGCAAATTTACAACACGAATAAATTATTATTTTCTCTCTCCTCAACTTTCTCTCTCTATATGTATACATAGTATGGCGCTGCATTATTATACTCGGGACAGTGTAAGAGGATAGACTTGTAAGGCCTTGTTTGTGTGTAGCCAATTTCCCAAAACAATATTATTTTTTTCTAGTATATTCATAAATAATTTGTTTGATAAATTGGAATAAATATAATTGCTCAATAACAAGGTAGAAGAGTTTGCATTTTGTGTTTCTTTATTTCATTTCAATAAAAATATTTAAAAATCACTTATTGATATTTTTATTTATAGATATGAAATGAGAGTTTAATATTCTATTTTAAATATTTAAAAAATAGTTAACAATCCTATATTTTTTTTTAACACATATATATGGTAGCAAAATATTAAAAAAATTATATTTTTGAGAAGTATTATTGTTAAATAATTTTTGTTCATACAAATCTAAAATTCCCATTAAAATTTTTATAACTCTTACTTAAAAAAATAGTAGGCAAACGAATGTTGTTTAGAATATTTAGAACAAAAAAAAAAGTAGTACAAGTATATAATTACTATTACTTCAGTTCTGAAATATAAAATTAAATAATATTGATTTTTGAAATATTAATTTAAGACATTTTAAATTTAAAATTGACACGATTCAATTAATTTTTAAAAATAATAAACCTTATAATTAATATTATTTTTAAGTAGTTTATAGTATTTATAATTATATAATATATAAATAAAAAAAAGAATTCATTAAAATTGAAAATATTTTTAATTTATTTTTTAAAAGTCGATATTATTCTTATAATTTGGAAAATATTATATTGGTATTACCTTGTTTTGTTGGCGACCCAAACAAGGCCTTGTAAGAATGGCAGTGCGCATAGGGGAGGGGGTAGAGCCCTGATATGGCTACAAGTTTCCCATCCCGTGTCCACGCGCATTAAGAGAACAAAACAAACAAAAATAAATAAATTAAATACTACAAAACAAAGCTAAAGCAACCTTTTATTAATATTTTATATTTTTATACTAATAATTGTATGGATAATACCTAGAAGCAAGTACTTACCTTCCATTTGTGAAATGACATTTAAGCCCTTCATTTAGTGTTGTGAAAGTGTCTCAAATGTGGGTTTTAATAATAACTTCCTAGTGTTGTTATTACATAAATTTATCATTCTTTTTTATTATTTTTTTATGAAGAAAATATTTTTTTTATATGCTGTTTATAAATTTAAAGGAAAAAAAATAATGACTAGGTTTATAATATCTTTTTCTACTCATAAGTCATATTTATATTAAGAAGTCCTCTAAATAGTTAAGACATAAATATGAATCTAAACTATTTAGATGACCTCTTAATATAAATATGTAACTGTTAAAATGTATTAAGAGATGGACTGTTAAGATGTATTAAGATACAATCAAACACCACCTTAATTCCATAATTCTAAGTGCATCTGGTCTAATATTACATTACATATACATACATTAAGTTAAAAGAATCTGGAAATTTCAACATGATTTACAGTAAAATATTTATTATTATTATTTATTAATATTATTATTATTACTATTACTATTATTCTTTCTACTTGTCTAAACATTGTGTAACTTGTTTGGCTGTTTTTTATGCAACTCAAATGATCAAAGTTAGCTTTTAATCTATTTTAATGTGAACAATACAAAATTTTATCAAATAACTTTAAATAACTTTATTTTTTTATCGAATCAAATGTAGAGCTATTAACACCTAAGTTAGCTTTTAATTTATTTTAATGTGGTTTGTGTGGGGAAAAAAATACAAGACCACAACGGATTTATTTGAATTATTTTGAAACATTTTTAAATTTAAAATTGACATGTTTTTTTGAATTTTAATTAATACAATAATAAATAGTTTAAACTATCTAAAAATTAAAATTTATTATTATTTTTTAATTATTCATATTACTTTTTAGTTTTAATAATCTCATATTGACTTTTAAAAGTAAATAATAATCTTATAATTTGAAAAAAAGGAAGAGAATACTAGTAATATTAAGGCTACGTTTGGATTGAAGTGCTAAATGTGGGAACTCATTCTTATGGAATAAAAAATATTGTGTTTGATTGTGATTAAAATTGATTGAAACATTATTATTTTGCTATTTTCGAGTGAAATTTAACATTATTACCTAAAATTTCATGCCCAAAACCTTATGAGTAGTTTTTTTTTTTTTTTTTATCATTGAGCTATCAGTAGGGGTGGATAAAAGTTTCGATTTTTCCGATTTTTCGATTTTACTGAATTTAATTGAATCTACCGATTTGGTTTCAAAGACAAAACCCGATATTTACCAATTTTTCAGTACCAGTTTCGGTACCAAGTTTTTATGGTTTGGTATTACCGAACCGTACCAGTATATACCGATTTTTTAATTTCTTTTTTATTATTAATAAATAATCAATAATAATGATAAGAAAATAAAATAATGATAATAATAATAATAATAATAAAATAAATATATTAATTTTTAGTATTTATTCAGTAAAAATCGGTACTGAACCGATAAATCGATTCGGTATATCGATTCAATCGGTACCGGTATCAATACTGAAATTTAGCTAATTTCGATACCGATTCGGGACGGTATTTACCGGTTGAACATTCCTAGTTATCCGGGTCTTAAGAGGGTGAGAGTATGTGTAAGACCCCGAAATTTTTTTAAATAAAAAGGAATTTCCTTTATTTATTATTTTGAAATAGTAAGGGTGGATTTGATTAATGTGGTTAGTTATGGGTAAAATGCGCAAATATTTTAAATAAGCAAGTGGTGATATAATATTCATTATCATTGGAGAATATTCGTTTGGTCGTGGGAATATTAGATCTTTGTCGAGAATATTAAATGCGACGACAGCAGTGATATGTGTGTGGGCCCCATAACTGAAAAGCGATTGGAGGAAGAAAGCGACAAATATAAGTTGTTTAAAAATAATAAGCGTAGTTATTCTGCATTTAATCGTTGGAATACCCGGTGGTTAAAACACAATAATACGCGTTCGCAGACAAGAAGACACTCGGTATTGCACCAATTATTGATTCTTACGTAAGAAGGCACTACTCAATAATTGTTAGTAATTTATTCGAAGATTTTATTTTATTGATTCAATATTTCTTTGCATTAATATTTTATATTATCGTTGTTTCAATAATTGTCATTACACAAGATTTTTCATTATCGAGACAATAATTCATATTATCCGAATAATATTATTAGATAACATTATTGGCAATGTCTAGAAAGTTACTGTCTAAGGAGAGGTTTGGTCACCTAATTACGCCAAGAAGGAGAAATTCTTATTGGAAAGCCCTTCTTTCCAGGAACCGCACGGTTGTCAATATTGTGATTCTGTAATATTATTTGTGAATAATTAATTATTGATTCATATGATGAGGAAAATATTTATTTTATGTGGATATAGATGGAGAAAATTTTTAATGTGACAATTGTTGAAAATTGAAATTTTATCTTTTTCTCGATAAAATAATTTATTTAAATATATATATTATTATATTTTAATAATATAATAATGATGATATTTTTACAACGAATGTGGGATATATGAGTATACGAGGAGGAAAAGTATTTTTGTTGGATTAAATGTTTAACACATGTTTTGTGTGTTGGTGGACCCATTTCTTGACCAAAAATTTATTTTAGACTGTAAAATCGGCCGTTTGTGGATTTTGGTCAATTTTTGTTTGGAATTTGGAAAATTTTTTATTCTGTAAAGTTGTAGAGAATTGAATTTCCTATAAAAACTCATGAGATTCGAATTTTCTGATAAAAGGGCTATTTATTGTGAATTATGAAGTTAGGAGTTCAAATAATTGATTTTGGAAGTTTTAATTATTATTTTGAAGAAAACGTTTTTGCCATTTGAGAGGCACATGTTAAGGATGGAAATCAATTTGAGTTCGGATGTCTGTAGACCAAAAGTGTGGGCTAAGGAATTTTGTTTATAAATAATATTATTATATTCAATTTTTACTTTGTGTTCTAAGCATTTTCCTATAAATAGGAGCTTAGGTTAGAATTGAAAATCACACCGTAAACTCAAGTTTTCTCTCCATTTTTCTCTCGATATTTTGAGCGTATTCTTGTGAGTATACTTTGAGTGTTGATATATGGTTGCAAGTTTAAGTCATAGCCTATATCAGGTGTTTCAACTAAAAATCTTGTCTTTCGAGGTAAGGGATGTTATTTTATTCAAAAATGATATTATTTCTTCAATATCATTATGCCGAAATATTGGTTGGAAATTTTTATCAAATTTGGAACTTTTTCATGTCTGGGTTCTTATTTATGAGTTCTTATTCACGAAGTTATTATTCACGAGTACTATTCACTTAAGCGTGAAGATATTTTTTTGTGAAATTTCTATCTTTTGGTGGTGTGAGTTACTATTCACGATATCGACATTATTCACGATACTGGTATTATTCACGAATCATTCAAGATTATTCATCGAAAAATAAAATTTTTCTTTTCGTCCAAAATATCTATTCGGATACTAGCTTTGATTGTATCCATGTTTTGATCATTCTTGAATTTTACACCACTATGATTATTTTTGAGGTATTTTTGACATAGATAAAATAAAGTACTTAATCCTTAATCCTTAATCCTTGTCATTTTGTTTCATTGGATTCGTTTCTTTAAAAAAAAAATATTTTTCATCATCCTGGCCTTAAATGATGATATTGTTGAATATCTTTGGCCCGTAGTGCAAAGATGAATGATTTCGATGAATATCTTTGGCTGTAGTGCAAAGATGAATGATTTCGATGAATATCTTTGGCATGTAGTGCAAAGATGAATGATTTTCGATGAATATCTTTGGCCCGTAGTGAAAAGATGAGCAGTGTTTAGATGAACATGACATTTGGTGATTAATGGTGAATATCCTTGGCTCTGTAGTGCAAGGATGAATATATTTGATTCAAGATATATATTGATTGATGTTACATGGATAAAATATCGACGATTGATTTTAAATTCATATATAGAAGATAGTAGTTTGCATTCTCTACTTAACTCTTCTAATGAATTATCGTTTCATTGCAGTTGTTGATTTAAAATTGTTTATCTATTATATTCTATTAGATTTTTTCCCATTGGAGACTAACGATAATTTGTTGTATATTATCTTTAGTCATAATGTTCTTTATTGGGCTAATTGAGCTCACCCTTTTCCTTTTTGTTCCATTTTTCTTCTCGTGGAGGTGAGAATGTAGCAGTACTAGTCGGGGTATGGAATAAAGGTTCTAGAAAGAGTTATTTTAGTAGTCCTCACCATTTTGTAAAATAATGTATAAATAATTGTGATGAGAATTTATTTTGATATGTATATTGTCAGAAGATAATAATTGTTTTTAAACTCACATGATATATATGTTGTCGTATTTTGCACGACAAATGTATTAATAAAGTTGTAGTTATCTTGAAGTATTTGACGACTCGTGAATGGGTTGGATGGAATAGACCTATTTGGAGTATGTATTTAGATGAAATAATTCATTACAACTATAATGAAATGAATTATTCAAATCTTTATTCCATTTCTTTAATCCAACGCGCAACATAAATATCTCAATTTTTTAATCTCGTGATAATATTAAATTGAATAAAATAAATAATACCTCTTTTGACTTTTAAAATAAAAATATTTTTAAAATCAACATGGACATAATTTTTATTTTATTTTATTATTTCATAATTATTAATAAATTATTTAATTTTAAAATGTCATTAAATGATATTTAAAAAGGTCAATAATAAACTTATAATTTAAGAAAGATGAAGTACTTTATAATAATAAAAAATAATATAATTAACTAATGTCGCATTATTTAAGAGATTGTTTTGAGGCTAAAGTTACCAAACGCGCCCTTACTTAACTTTTTGAATATTTTCATTTCATTTGTACTGATCACCTCTACACCCACCAAACCTAAATGGCGCCTTCCAGTCCTACCCACAAATTAAAAGTGAAAAGGGTAAGCAAAGAAGAACCCTAGAGATTTTAGAGAGAGAAAATGATGCTGAGAACACCCCCACCTCGCAAACGTAGGGCCGAATCAGGGCCACCTGAAAGCCCTAATTCAGATCGTGGTCTGGTGATTTTCGAGGATCTCCCGTTGCCGGAATCATCAAATAATCCGTCCGAGCACATGCTCTGCACCTACCAATGCCGCCAGATGGTATTTACTCACATCCTTTTAATTTCCAATCTTAATTTGATAGATCATATATGCGTTTATAAGCTTTTTGTGATTATATGGTTCTATGCATTCTGATTGCATAAGTATGTACTACAATAAAGAGAAAAATGGGATTACAGCTATGGCCCTATTCGTTGGATATTATTACCTGGATTTAGCTTGTTTGGATCATAGCACTGTGTTTTATTATGGGTGATATTAAAGAGTTTTAAGATATGGCGTGTTTGAAGGATTAGAAGGTGTTTTCGGGAAATCACAGGCTGTTCAATTTCTCCAAGCCTATGAAAGTGCTTGGAGAGATTGAAAATGTTTGAGGGATTATGTTTGGAAAAGTTGAAGCAACGCGGGGCAAACGCATATTGGGAGGATGAGAGTAAGAGGGTAGGCAAAACTATGCTTAAAGGGACAAGTAAACCGAACGTGCAAAGGAAATTTGTACTAATATTGTAACGAATACTGAGAGAATTGCAAATGCATTAGTTATTGCTATTTAAAAAGGTTGAGAAGTAAAAAGATAAAGAGCACTAGTTTTGAACATTAGCATGTATATCCGTAGGAGTATCCTCAATTGCACACTGCATCCTTGCCATCCTAAGCTTTTCTTTTGCTTCATCTGGACCTCAAAATGTAACTAATGAGGTTAGAGCTTCCCTCTTCTCCTATTCTCTTTGTAAATATATTTCAGTAACCTGCTTTTAAATGTTTATTTATAGATACTGATAATTTGCATTTTGCCTTTTGGTTTCATCATTGAACCTGTTATCAGGTTAAATCAGACTTCTTTGATGCCTTGAGCAGTGCAGAGAAGCAAGCACGTGATTCCCAATCTAAATTGGAGGCTTTGAATGATGAATTTGGCAAAGCTGGTGGGTTATTAAAACCAAATGGAAATATTAAATCCCTTCAAGAGAAAGAACCAAAATATGTATTGTTCACATGCAACATATTTTTTATTTTATTTCTTGCAGTAAATAGTACTTTATATCAAAAAGTTACGTGCCATCAAATTTAAGATTTTGTATGGTACTTAAAATGGTTACATGTGGTCATGTGGTATCAAAAAGTTAGCTAGCTCAAAAATTGGAAACATTATAAGCCTTCAAGAGAAAGAACCATCATATGTATTGTTCACTAGCAGCAAATTTTTTATTTTCTTTCTTGCAGTAATTAGTACTTAATTTATATTTCATATTCGGGTTCAATTCTTCAATATTACCTATCAATAGAATACAATAAAATGAACGACCAGTGAGACTTGCTCTGTAAGTTTAAGCTGATATATGCATTGTATCCTCTTTATTTCTTTCTAATAAAATCTTCTTTTATTTGTGAGAATATTAACAACTGTTTGAGGTTATCACCCCCTTAATATATTTGTCCTTGCAATTTTCTTGTCATTTGTAAAGATACTGTTGTTCTTTGAGTTACACTATTGAAAATATCCATCTGTGTCAGCTTGTACTAATGACTAAATTTACTTGTTTCAGAATCTGAGAGGAAGAAATTTCGAAATCAGTTCGTGTATGCAGAGCAAGAACTTGCTGCTGCTAAAGGACGTGAACAGGCACTGCAAGATCAGCTTTTGAAAGAGGTTAACGATTCTCAAGAGCGATTAAAAAAGCTAATTCATTTAAACAATGAAACCGAGGTTCTACACTAAATCAATGCTCACCAATATTCTTATTATTCAAGTTGACTTCCATCTTCATAATAATTTGCAAAGAACATTTTTTCCTTCTTTTCCAAATGACTTAGTTAATATACTTAATCACTTAAATTACGTTCTTATGCCAAAAGGTCTTGCAAACAACTTGAAGAAAATGGAAGTTTTCTGGTGACATTCCAAAGAAGGGGTTTCATCTGCAATGCTATGAAATTGTGCAATTTTAGTCTTGAATTTTGACTGTGCTGTTAATATCCAGTGTGGTTGTACTTTAGCTCATATCACAAGGTGTAGAAATTGTGTGCAGATAGGATAATGCACTTTCTTAAATGCTTTTTTGGTCTTGCTTTTATTGAGTGGTGAGGGTGGACTTCTTGTCCACTCAATTATTGTAGCTTTTCTTTTCTAGAATATGATTTCTTCTTCTATAAAAAAGAACTAATACCACAAGGTGGTTATGTAGTAAGGATTATTGTAGCTCAAGGTAAGGTTCAATCAAGCCTACACCACAAGGAGAAAAACTGCGATTTATCCTAAACTAAAGCCACAAGGTGGTTATGTGGTGAATCTGTAGCATATTGCTCAGTCAAGCCAAAATAACAATGAGACAAAATGTAATCTAAACATTTATTATATTCTATTGGATCAGTTTCCGGTTGGCATGTGATATATATCACAAGCAGTTGTATATTTAATTATTAATAGTCTTATACACGAGGAATTGGTTCCAAGTAACGTGTCCTGGAGAAAAACAACCGGTTGGACTCGTAAAATTTCATGCTGATTGAGTAATGGAGACGGTTAATAAAACAATAGAATTAATCCAAGGATTATTGTTTCTCCATTTCTACCTTGATCCTTCATAACTAGAGGTTATCTTCTTCCAAACAAGAATACATATGATGTGGAACACAAGAAGAGGACTTGTGGAAACGGCAAAAAATTGTTTGCTAATTAAGTTGTATTACTATTTATGGATAAATTAAATGTAATTATATTGATATTTTAATTATAGTAGGTTGATTATTTTAAATCTTTGAATTTATAGTAGATATTACAATATTTGGAGTTTGTTTCATATTTGTAATATATTAGGACTCAAAATTTACTAGTTATACTGCCTGTTCAAATATAAAATCATTATTGACCTTTTATAATTTGTGACATTTTGCTAAAGCGACTCAAAATTGACATAGTTTAGTTTAATTTTAGTCAACACAATGATAAACTTATTATAATCGGATTTGACACATCTTTATCAAAGTTATAAATGTACTTTATTTTCTATGTGGTGTTTGATGAATTCTTCATTTCTTTTACTAATTTTTAATATAAGGTTTATTGATAAATTTTGTGTTTGAAAATGTCTCAAATTGATTTTTTCAAAAAGTTGATCTTATAATTTGGAATGGAGGAGTATTAGAATTAGGGTTTTGTATGACCTATTTAAAAGATAAATTTTAGTTTTATTCAAATTGACTTTTAAAATAGTTAGAAGATAAAGTTGAATATTAAGTTATTTTTTTAGTTGGAAGATAGAGTTGAATATTAGTTTGAGATTGATGCTTTTTGCTGATATGCTTTCGCGCATATATGTTCTTCTCCCTCTCTTCCTCGTCTTTCTTTTTCCTTTATTCATTCCCAAAACCTTCTTGACCTTGTCCTGCATCAATATATGTGATAAGATGATATTGTCAATAAATTAGAATCTCCAAGTCAAGCAATTGACTATGTGTTGGGTTTTTTGGACAGCTACATATTTTTTATTTTATACTTCAGTTTGCTGGTTTTGAACCGGGTTTTATTTTTCGTTTGGAAACTTCAGTTTTGGCCTCGTTGACATATATGTAGGTAAAGCTGCAAAATGAAATGAATCTTCGTAAAAAAGCTGAGACTGTAGCAGCTTCAGCTGAAGAAAAATCTAACCTTTTAGAAGGAGAGTTACACAGTCTTTCTGAAAGTGCAGAAAGGGAAAAAAATCATCTTCACAATGAGCTCATACAGCTAAAAAGAGAAGCAAGACTTTCAGTTTCTAGAATTAGTGCAGATGTGAGTAGCTTGTCTTTTTTAAGACTGAACATTTTGTGTTTACATGTCAGTTGGCAATTAAAGTTATTCATCTTCTTGTCTTTAGCTGGAAAGAATGGAATGCAGAGCAAAAAATGCCGAGAAGGAATCAGGTATACTGAAGGAGCAGCTGGAAGAACTTCGGCAGCGACTTAATGAGGTTAATAGTTATAGCTTTTGAAATTCTCTTTTTCCTATGAAAGTAAGCGTATTTTATTCCTCTTTAATGTCACATTTCATATGGTGCCACGACCAATATTTGGTAGAGGTAGTTGGTGGAAACTTGTGTATATATTTGTTTCTTTGGTTTTAACAATTGGTCTCCTTAGTTGTTGTTGACCTTTCAAAGGCACGGGTTTTGGGTTTGATTTATGTTGTCGTTTCTTCTTCTAATATATTTTAATTTTTTCATTTACAAATTTTTTGTGCCAACTAGTTTGTCTGCTCCTGAAGTCTTGTAACCGTATTAAACGACTTTATTGTTTTGCTCCGCCAGTGCTTACATCAGAAGAATGAAGTAGAGAAAAATCTATCCAGTTTGACGTCTCAAGGGGTTCCTTCTACAGATTCTAGTGTTTTAGTGAAGCATTTGCAAGAAGAGCTTAAACATTATGTAAGTTTTATTGCTTTACATTTTTAGCCTTGTGAATTATGGTAAATGTTTGGCCTTAGTTGAATTGCTTAATGATAAAGGCAACAACAGTATAAAACTAGACATATTCTTTAAATTCTTCTTGGAAACGTTACAAAATATTTCAGTTTTTGACACACTGATTCTATTTTTATATTTTATAACTTTGAAATATTTCGGAAATTATAGTGCAAAGAATTGGTGTAATGGTGTCTGATCAAAAGAACACTTAATGCAGTTAGAGTCATTTGACTCATTTCTTGTATATCCCTTTAGATACTATCATACATTCGTGAACAATGTAAAAGTTGAAGCCAAGATAAAGAGCAATTCAAGGGTTTCTATGAATTTGCGGAGTCTGAATTCTGAAGACTTTTGACTCAATTGGGACACAAATGCAATTAAGTTATTCTTTCATTAGAAGTGGTAATGATGTTTGTGCCACCAGTCTTGTTTAAGTTCAATGTGCCCAGCATGTATATTTTGTTCAAGTTGTGGGAACCATGCAAAATTTACTAACAAGTGGTTCCTTTTTAATTAACTCATCTATTATCTATTAATATTATATTTGTTAGTTTTGTGTTTGAACTCATGAAGTGACAATCACAATTCTTTTCACATTGAAAGTAAGCCAATTTTATTCCATAGCTACTATGAAAGCTTGAGGTCAACTTTATGCATCATGAATTGGGTCCTAGGTGAAACATTGATTCCTTAGAAGGAGAGGAATTGTGCGTTCTGTAACCCTGATGATTATATTCATGATTTTAGTTTGTAGTGGAAATCGGGGTCTGCATCCCAATGAAGCGGCAATAATGCATAATTTGATAAATATTAAATACTGTTAAGAATATGTGATGGGCAAACTTGTCATTTTTACATAGTTTACAGGCATTCATGAGTAGCAAAACTCATGCTCCAAACATATAGCTATTTCAGTATTGATAATTGCCTTGCCTCCATAATATTTGCATTATTCACTTCGACATACAATCATGAGTCTGATTGTTTTATTATTACCATATGATTCAATACATTAGTTATTGATTTTCTTTAGTTATCTTCTACTAACCCAACATCAGGAGTCTGAAGTTCGTGAAGCAAGAAAGTTAAAATCTTCTCATGAAAACATCGAGTTACTGAAAGAGAAGTTTTTGGAAGAAAAGGGTCGCAGAGAGAGAGCAGAGTTGGATCTACTCAAGTTATTAGATATCCAGCTGAGCGCAAAGAAGTTAGAAGATGAACTGTCTGCTTGGAAATTAATGATGAAAGACATTCCTGGTGTGTCATGCGCAGATGATTTACCTCTTAAGTTTGCAGGTTTGCAGAAGTATGTATCTAACCTGTTTGTACAATTTTAGCTTAATTTCTGCAGCAACCTTTTGAGTTCTGGAAAGAAAAGTTATTATGAAAAATTTAATAAATAAAGGCCATTAAGCTTGTCTAAACCTTCCATTCTTAAGCCAGTTTCTTTTGGAGTTTGAATAGTTGCACTAAGTAATTGTTGCACACTAGTATACAACGGTAGTCTAGTTGGTCCATCTTTGAAACCGGAAGTATTTGTGACCTTTTTTATAGCAAGTTAGGTTGGGGATTAGTCTGTTGAATCATTCAATACTGTCTGATTTCATCAGGAGTCTCTGCAGGTCTTTTTTTGATAATTTATGTTACCACCTACAGGTGCTCGTAATTTGTAAGCATCATAGGTGCTCACTAACAGTTGGCAGAGGGAAAAATAATATCCCTTCCACCTGGAAATGACAGTCCACATCTCTCGTTGATTTTCCCCTTCAAATATAAAGGTTTGCATTGGACTCAATTATATATAATTTTTTCTAATAACAAATTTTAGTACAAAGTTTAATATTCATTTAAAAAAAATTATGTCTAAATGTTTCAAATGTAGACCAATTTGGTTGTCCGCCTCAATTTTAGTGAAGCTGCTACATTTGTATAGTATTTTGATATGTAAACTCCTCATTTTGAATGAGCTCATTTAGAAAATTAAGCAATTATAGGTTCCTAGTTGGTTGTCTTTAAAATTTCACATAATTCACTGTTTTACATGTATTCTGAATGAGTTCACTTAGAATTGGAGTTTTCATATCAAAATACTATGCATCAATGGTTCCACTGAAATTTAGGGGACAAACAAAACCAAATGGGCTTTCAATTGAAAAACACCCAACAGATAAGGTAGGGCTCTCATTTTCAGATGGAGGTAGTATGATAAAGAAACTAAAAAAGAATAAATTTACTGTGCTTATGGATTACTAGTTTATTCTTTCCCCTTCTTGTATGTATATTTTACTTCTAGACATTTCTTGGTCGGGTAATTCTAATCTTAGAATTTGTACCTTTATGAGTCTTTATCCTGATTATTTTCGAAGTTATAAAGAAAAAGATGATGTTATGCGATTCATGCGTACAGATTTCTCGTTTTGCTGTATTGAGCTTGTGAAATGCAG
This sequence comes from Panax ginseng, assembly GCA_020205605.1. Lineage (NCBI taxonomy): Eukaryota > Viridiplantae > Streptophyta > Magnoliopsida > Apiales > Araliaceae > Panax > Panax ginseng. The sequence goes on along the minus strand of CM035134.1, from coordinate 143,493,654 downwards.
AGAGGTGGTTGAGAGCATGATGAAAGTTGGTGAAACTACTGCACGTTTAAAACAACTGGAAGTGGCTCTAGATGCTGCTGAACTCGGTAAGCAAAAAGCTGAAGCTGAGAGTATATTGGCCAAAGAGAAGGTAAAACTGTCAAAGACGGAGGTTAAACAGATTGAAATGATGGTATGTAGCAATTTCATGTTCAATAATTCAGTTAGACTACTTGTGTTCCTTGTGCTGTAACACATTTTGTTTATTGTTTTTATTCCCCCTTTCCTTTTCTTGTGGCGTTGCGCTTTCTTTGTGACATTTGGACAGGGAGGAATTCTAGACTGTATGAGGATGGGTATCTTTCTCTCCCTTTGCTTTGGGATAGAAATCTTTTCTGGCTTTGCTTTGGGTGATGTTGGTGGGAGCTTTTATAGGCATGTATAGGATGTTCATAGAGATTGGCAGGATCCTCTTTATTACCTTTTGTGTTTTTCCACTACTTTTCTTTCCTGGCGGACTTCTTTTCTTTCCTATATGTAATTCATTTTTCTAATATGTATTTTTTTTAAAAAAAAATTGAGAGTTGAGGATGTTTCTTATTAATGTATGTTTCAAATTTGCTTCTTCTTCAGTTTACCTATTACCAAGATTGGAAGTTGGTGGAAATACTTGGAAGTGGCCTTCTTGTTGCCTAAATGCTTTGTCAAAAGTTTATTATATTTGGTTGTTGGGGTCTTGGGAGTGGCATATGCAATTTTTTTCTCCCCCACTTGGGCAAGTTGCAGAGGGTTAACCCTGCTATACCATTGCCATTTCTCTTTTTCCTTTTAGTGAGGGAGGGATGCTAAGAGGAATTTGAGATTGCAGTATGATGCAAGACAAATTGGGACATATAAGAGAAAGGGGAAGTAGATAAATGATTCACCCTGCCTCCACGAGGCCAAAGCGCACAGCCAAAACAAACAATTATATTCTCAAATGATTCAACTTTATTAAACTTGTAGGCATACAATCTATAATTGGTTCCTTTCATAATTTTTTTTCTACTCAACTCAACTAAGCCTTAATTTTAAACTATTCGGGGTCTGCTAGTGGAATCATTTTCCTCCAATTTGGTCAGAGCTAGGAAGCAGGGGTTCCACCCTCTAGTGCCGAACTGCGTACGAGGCGCAGGTGTGTACGGGATGTGGCAGATGCCGTATCCCCTACTTTAATGACCGGAAATTGGAAAAAGAGAGAAAAAAAGAAGAGGAGGAGAAACGGACTTAACTTTTAGGGTTAGTTAACATACGAAAGGCAATTGAAGGAGGTGAGACGCCACTGCTGCTGGTGTCTCATCGGCTTGTCATCGCTGTTGCTGAGGTCTCATAATTTGGCGAAGGAGGTGACTAAACCCTTTTATGGTCATTATGTTTGGGCCCATATTGTTGTGGGCTGCACTAGCATTTTATTTTAATATAATTAATACAGCCAGATAAGAAGTATGTGTCCTGTTACTAACTTAAAATAACAAGTCTTTGTACTTATTTTAGGCCCCAGATTAATAAAGGCTTGCAACACTTTTATTTTTATATATTAAGAAAACTACCAAGATTCATTTTTTTATTTCGTTATTATCAAATAAAAATAATCTAAAAATCTGATTTCTCAATTATTTCTTACAAAATACATCTTTTATTTTAACTTAATATCTAATCAAAAGATAAGAGTTTTTAATGTATAATAAGTGAGATTTTTATTTCAGGTATGCAATAATAATAATAATGTGCCGTATCCCGCGCACCCAAGTACCCACCTTTTGAAATTTAACGGACTCCCGTATCCCTGTATCGCGAAATAATTATTTCATCCCTTAACTTTAGCACCTTTATGTAATTTAGGTACTTTAATTAATTTTATGTAGCCCATAACCATTTTTTTCCCTGATGTGTATGTGTAATATAACTTGGTAAAAATAAGTTGCTTAAGTTGAGGACAAATAGATAATTTCCAAAAAATGTTGTGAACTCCTTGTCTGAGTTGGGAGTCGGATGAATTTTTGGAGCTATATTGCAATGGGCCAATGGCTATACATTTTCAGAACAGTAGGGCCATTTTTTTATTAGTATTATTTTATTTTTCCTGCTTCCTATGCTGATTAAGTGCCTTAGGCCTGCCTATTACTTTAATGCTAAAAATCAGGATCATCTTTTATGTATTAAATGAATGATCCAATTTGCAGTGACCATTGTTTGATCGTCTTCACTCTTAGGGAGAGGAGAAATAATCAGCTTGAATTTGCTTTGCTATTTGAAATTAGAGATAGATTGGTTTCCATGAAAATTAATTTGAACTGGAGGGTTCTTTTTTACTTCTTTGCTTCCCCAAAGGAATAAATGATCAACTCATATTATACTTCTTGGGTTTTTACATGAAGTTTCTCATGCTTTCTTCAGCTTCTACTGTGTTATTTTTTCTTCATTTATCCACTTCCTTTCCAAATGTTGCTTTTCAAGAAACCAGATATTTCAGCTTATGAAAATTAGTTTTTTAAATACAGATTTCTTCTGTTACCGAGGAAAGAGATCGGCTAAAAAATGTTGTTGATGACTTGAAGAAGCACAAGAATGTTGAAACAGGGGTTGAAATAGTCACCAAAACTCTTACTCAGGTTGCATAATACCATTCATGTTCTACGCGTTGTTTCTTGCTGTTGTTCCTGATGGTTCTGTATTGTTACTTGGTTTACAATGGCAGGAGCTTGAGTCATCTCTTAAGAAGAAAGAAGACTACATAAAAGAACTGGAGAAGAATTTATGTGAACAAACAGAAATGAGTAATCGCCAGCACAATGAAATAAAATTGCTCACTGAGAGGCTAAATAATGAAGCAAGAAGAATAAAATCATTAGAGAGGGAAGGTGATCGTCTTCGTTCTGAGATATCACTCTTGGAGTCGAAGGTTTGTTTCACATAAATCCACTTGTGCATACTAGTATTTTTTCCCGATGGTTATGAGCTGTACAGTGTTAACCTCACTTGGTTCATTCATCATGAACTATGTTGGTATAGTGATTAAATATAAATTGTCGTTGAAGTGATTCTTTGCACTATAGTTATTACTGATGCATTCAAGCATGAGCTATTTTTGAAATCTGTTTACAGTATTTTACTTTTTCCTCTCAAAGTTGTTAGTATATTGTTCTGATGCTTAGCCATGATTCATCAAATGCATGGGAAACATTTAAGTTTTGTTTTATGTAGAGTTTATATAAATATCGGAGAAATTATAAAGATTTTTTATCTACTTTATTTCAAAAATAGCACCTTCAAGTAGTAGATCCCAATTTTGATAATGGAATTTCTTGTTTCATTTGTTTATGATGGTTTACTTTTTTCCTCTCAAAGTTGTTACTGTATTGCTCTGGTGCTAAGCCATGAATTGCTTGCTAAACAATTGAACTTTATTTGTTGTAGAGATTATAAATATTGAAGTAGTTTGAAGATGTTTTATCTACGTATATTTTACGATAGAACCTTAATGTAGTAGATTTGAATCTTAATATTGTAATTGCTTGTTTCTGGATAAGATACATTAGGTATTCTGCTAATCTACTCTAACGGATGAAACTGTTGATTATCCCTTGATTTGATGAGTTTTACTATTCTGTTACTTCATCAGTTGATAGGGGGCTATTTTGGTGAACTTGCTGACATTCACACACCATAATTTCTTTGATAATAGAACCCTTAATGTAGTAGATTTGAATCTTGATATTGTAATTACTTGTTTCTGGATAAGATCCGTTAGGTATTATGCTAGTCTACTGTAATTTGATGATACCGTTGATTATCCCTTGATTTGATGGTTTTTACTATTTTGTTACTTCATCAGTTGATAAGAGCTATTTAAGTGAACTCGCACTGCACACATACTAATATAGTGCAGGTTCTAGTTACACATTATTTGAAGCCATACTCTGTTTTTACCTTCTTAACGTTGTAGAGAGATTGTGCTTCTACAATCCAATCATTGAATTTCTCAAGCCTTCTACATTTTCAAGGTTACAAATACGAGTATGGATGTTATAGCTTCTCATACTTTGATTGGAGTTCAGTTTTAATTATGACTCATTTGGCCTACAAAATGCAATTTCCATATAATTTTTGTTTTGTTGTTCTGCGTCTGCCAATGAATATTTCAAGTCCTTGGTTTGGGGTAGGTGTGTGGAAAGCTCGGCAGGATTTGAGGAGCTTGTTAGGCACATCTCTTGGAAGGTGGGAATGGTATGAGCATCCAATTTTGGTTGGATTGTAGAGAGTTTAATCATGAGGAGTGTTTCAGTTTTTTGAGAGTTGTGGTAGATTCAAGGGCCAGTATTATGGAGTATCTGTATGGCGGCTGAGGGGATTTGGACGTGACAACTGCTATTCAGATTAAACTCAGGATATAGAATTAAAGGCGTTGCTTGACTTGCTGGGCGTTCATAAGGTGACGGAGTTGGTGTTAGACCAGAATGATATAGTCCTTTGGAAAGAGCATATTAGTGGCTTCTTTATGTGTTCTTATCTTAGAGTTTTGCAGGATGGAGAAGTATGCTCGCTTCCTTGGAGAAGTATGAAAGGTTGGGGAGCCTGAGAAGGTGGCTTTATTTTCTTACACGGCAGCGTTGGCCATTGGCTGTAACCCTTGCTCAGAATAATCTCCGGAAGAGAAGGGCATTGTCTTGACTCTTGCAAGCAGGTGAGTCATGTGTTATTTTGAGGAAGAAACAATTGACCATCTGTTTCTTTATTGTGAGGTGGTTAGGAACTTGTGGATGGTGGTGTTTTCTCTGTGCGTTAGTTCTTGAGTGATGCCGAGCTTAATGAGCAGGATATTGCAGGCTTGGTGATGGGTGAAGGTGAAAAGGAATGGTGAAGATGACCAGATTTGGTACTTTGCCGGACTATTTGGAAAGAGTGGAACAGTTTGTATTTTGAATGCAAGGGAATACTTATTCATCATGTTCAGTTTCTTTTTCTTAGCCTTCTTCTCTTTTGGGTGGATTTGCATTTAGGAGCCTAGTGTACGTTTTTTCTTTTGGGAGGCTTTTTGTATTTGATGAGGCTTTGTTTTTCGACAGCATAGGTGACCTTTTCACCCTACTTTTGTATACTGCACGTGTACTGGGTTCATTCCTTTTTACTGTTTTAATTGTATTAGTTATCCCAAAAAAAGAAGAAGAAAAAACTCGTTGTGGGTAGCCTTGATTTCACCTTTTGATCATCTGTCTTCCTGTTGAGGACCAGAGGTTCTTCAAAACGTCTCTTAATCCTCTGCGGGTGTTGCTCTCTTAAATCCTTCGGAACGTGAGTTTTTGGGCATTGTTCTCCTCCCATATATATAAGTAGTAAAAATGGCCTAGACAGAAGTGCTCCTCTATATCAGGAGGACCTATTACAGACGGTGACTTAAGTATGATAACCCTTTTTATTGACAAAAAAATAAAAGACCTACTCAGTGTCTAAGCCTCGAGTCTCATCAAAGGTTCCCACCCTAAGTTTGTCCTAGTTCCTAGGCTAGGCACTCAATCACCTTCAGCAATACTGTTGTGAACTACTCCACCTATGGTCAATTGGTTTTTGATTTGTTACTTTATAGGAAGTAATTTTGTCCACATGTTTAGTCCAATGAAAACATATGTGATTCACGTCGTGGATAAAATTCTTCACATTTTTAACTTTCACGTCACATGTGAGTTAGCATGTCGATAAGAATCCAGTTCTCCATATGTACAAGTTAATCCTTGGGATTTGCAAGTACTAGTTTATAAATAATTATGTAAATATCGTTAGGATTTAGGAATAATTTTGCTTTATAGGATGTAATACTTTTAGGCTGTTAAGGATTTAGCTTATCCAGTTTGTTTTGGAAAAATAAGTCTGTTTGAGTATTCGTTTTATCTAAATTAACTGCAACTAGCTGTAACAGTGTTAATATTTGTTTAGGTATGTGTATTGATGTAATTTGTAATCCCTGTAAATCTAGTGGAGTTCATTTTTATTAAAATCAAAGCTCTTTGCTTTAGGCGTTGTACTGTTGCCTTGCCAACATTGCAGATTTCCAGCAAGGGTTAAACATTACTCTTCTTTCTCCATGCTTCCTAATGCACTTCTGTTCTGATTACTCAACATCATTAAAATAAAGACACTGATATTTTTTGCATGTGGGTTTGCTTGTCGCATGTGAAGCGATATTTATACTTGTAAGTTGTAACATTTTAAACATTTATCGTTATGTATTCAGTTGGGGCATGGTGATTTTTCATCCGCAAGCACAAAAGTTTTGCGAATGGTGAATACTTTGGCCGTTGACAATGAGGCAAAACAAACAATTGAAGCTTTGCAGACCGAGTTACAAAAGGCTAATGAGAAGTTACAAGCTGTTGAGGAGTTAAAGAAGCAGTCAGGTATTGGGTTGATTTTGAATGACGAAATCTTAATAATAATATTTTTTCCCCTTTCCTTATTCCTGGTTCCATCCAAAGCAGAATGTAGCTTATTGATTCCACTGTTGTTGCAAAATCTTGTATTCGTAGGAAGTGCAGTTTACACATTGTATGCTATGGCTTGTTATTGTCATTGAGCAGTGTTTCTAAAAATCGTTAAGCGGCGGGGCGCCTAGGCTTAGGTGGACTAGGCGTTTTCTTAGGCGGTCTCATTTATATATTTTTCTATTGTACATACTTATTATACTATACAAAGCATACAATAGATGTAATTTTTTAAATTTTGCATGAAATATTACCATAAAAATAATGTTTTAAGGCTTAACAAATTCATTTGAAGTATTGTAGAGTTTTAAAGAAGAGGTTTGATTAGGTGGGGGCCTAGGCGCTCAACCAAATTGAGGCGGTAGAGGACAGCCTAGTGCCTAGGCGGGATTTTTAGAACAGTCATTGAGTTTTATAGCTGGGCTGTTGGTTAAATCAGTTTTGTAGTTCTGCTACCATCCTCGATCAATATAAATGGAGACAAGTTGATGCTCTCAAAATCTAACCTTTATCTTTAGACTTAACATGGTAAGCATTACCACAAATTGGTGCTAGCTAAGCAATGCTTATGAATTGAAGAAAATTATATGAATCGAAGGCAACAAGCTTGCTTGCTATTCAATTAGTTTATTAAATTATTGGAATCATGTGCTCCCTGTTCCCTGTAGTCTTATTATATCTATAGAATATGTATCTTACATAACATACCTCTATTAAGTGGCTTTGTGGCTGTTATGGTGTTGATGTAGATGGAACAAGTGCTAGAATTTCCCAAAGAAACTTTTGACTATGATTCGATTTGCACAGTCCATATCATTGTTTCTCTTTATATTTGTCAGTAAAAAATATGACTACGTATAACTCCTTACATCTGAAAGGGTGGCTTATCTTGAGAATATTTTGTTTGTAGGGGACATAGTTATCATGGCGTCGCCATGCCGTCACCTAGGCGACGATTAGGCGTCCTGTGTTGGAGAAGGGAAAGACAACGCCTCGGACGACGAGCCGCCAAGGCTCACGCATTGGTAGTGGACACAAGTCAACCCATGACCCTTCATAACCTATAGACTTTTTCAATTACCCAAGTAACTCAACCCATAACCTTAACCTAACCCATAACTAGAGGTGCACAAAAAGCCAAAGGCCTACGGTCTGACCTTGGTCTGGCCTAGGCCCTTGAAAACGCCTGGCATGAAGATCCCAAAGAGGCTTCATTTTTTAGCATGTGGCCTGGCCTGAAAAAAAGACCTGAGCTGAGCCTGGCCTGGCCTGCAGGCCCAGCCACCAGCCCCAAGCCAACCCCCATTTCTGTACAGCCCAACCCAACCCAAAAACAATTCAGCGGCCCAACCCAAATAAAATAAGTTATCCATCCATAAGCCCAACCCAACTTCTATATATTGCAATTAACATTCTTCTTCCTAATTCTTTTCTTTTTTTTATTCCATCAATCTAATTTTGATATAGTGCATCAGATCTAGTGTTAATTAGTTAACTTTTTGTTGAACTAATGCTTCTAATTTAGTCTAATCAATAAAATCATTCAACCTATTGTTTATATAGAATACACCATCAACTTTGTTCGCCTCATTCAGATGCATAAGGATGAGAAGCCATGACCCACCTTAGTGGTGAGCTTCGCAACGATGTTTTGAGAACCTTGTATCTTTTGACCTTTTGAGCTCAACATGGAAGCTTCCTGATACAAGTTAGCCAAGCCGGAACGATTCACATCGAAAGTCGTGTAATAGTGTTACACGAAAGCCTTCGCCACTGCTTCTGGATCCATATCTCTATCTCTCAATACACTGCACTTCTAAACAAATGGTTTTTTTTTTTATAGTTTTAGATCCAAACATAAGAAATCTGAAGCCAAACAAACATAATTTACCACATAAATATAAAATAAGCAGAAGCAGGGAAAGCAGGGGAGAAGCAGATCTTAGAGAAAAGAGTAGTTGGGGAAAAGAGATCGATTGATTGAGCATGTGATGGGTACGAAATTTACACAACAATCCAACTCGTCTGGCCTTGGGCCTTGGTCAACAAGTTGCCTTAGATCACCATTTCAGCTAATAAGCTTGGCCTGGTCAACGGTCAAAGCCTAGCAGGCCTAGATTGGGTCAGGCCAGACGACCTGTTTGTGCACCCCTGACCATAACCCTACTCTTTTGAATGAGAGTAATGCTCGTGAGGGAGACGAAAATGACTTCGTAGTTGATGACTTTGCTCGATCTATGACTAGAAACAGAGTAGAGAGTTGAGACTTTTTCATAGTATTAGTTATTATGTTTTGGGTTTTAGTGAATCTAAAATTTTATTGTGCAATATACTTTTGAAATAAAATAAATAATGTATAAATTGCACATTGTTAACGACTTGTCGCCATAAGGACTCCATGGCGGGCGCCTTATCGCCTAGGCATCTTGGCGGTTGACCACTGTGTCCCGCCGTGACAACTATGGTAGGGGAGATATTAATTCCATGCTATTATATTTAATTTACTGTAAATTTTAAGACAATTATGAGTAGCAGAGTGAAATAAGGAAAAATTGGGATTCTGCATGGAGAAAATGAGTCATTGACTTATTTTCAGAATAGCTAAATATTTGGTCAAGGAATGTTACATAGTTATGATGGAATTCTAGTTTCCTTGCTACTCATCAACTTTGGTAGTATTAGGTTTTGTCTAATAAGCTAGAATAGAGAACTTAATCGCCAAATTGTTGTAGAGTTGAATATTGAAAATTGTTCAATAGAATGAACTGGAACGTACTAACAAGAAAAACTATAAAATTGGGGTCTCGATTGGAGCATGCTCGGGACATTATGAACTCCAGTTAGTGCTTGTTAGGTCATTAGTTGACATACTTGGTTGATTAGTTCTTGTTTGAGGGGTCTTAGCCTAGGTGAACAGGTTTTGCGAGTCTCAGTAATTTGATCAAATTATGTTATTAATGATCGAGTTTAGTGAGCTCTGAGACATCAAGATGGTTGAACGCATGTAATCGGACGTGCTCACTGAGCTCGGAGCCTCGGATCATAAAGTTAAACGTAGACTTATTTGTATGTTTTTTTAATTAACCTAGCCTTAATTCTAAAAGTACTAGGGCAAAGGCGACTAGTAATTTTGGTTTCCATTTAACAACTAATGCATTCGACAACTTATGCCTATTATCTAGGGTGATATGTTTTTCTTCCTTTTCACTAATCCCCCCTATTTGTGATGCATCAGGAAGAATAAATTGCAAATCTTGCTCATTCTGTGTACAAAATTAGATGGTGATTCCTAGAATTTGTACTTTCAACTCTAAATAGCTCATGGTTTTCATGATTTGTATTCCATCTTGCTCACCATAATCTACTGATTGTTTTAGTGCTATTAAATTTCTCAAATAGAATGTGCTTAATACCTGCAAATTGAGTCATAGATCTGATTGGTGTTCTGTGAACTATTCAGCTGATGCTGGGACACTGGTTGACTCCTACATATCTGGAAAGATTGTGCAACTAAAAGAGCAAATTGCAACACTAGAAAAGCGCGAGGAAAGGTGAGTTATTGACTTATTGGTGCATTTTTAATGGTATTTGCTGCAATATTGAACTTTATCTGAAAATGATTTTGAAGCTTCTAAATGATTGTATGAAACAGATACAAGACTGTTTTCGCGGATAGAATCTCAGTTTTCAGAAGGGCATGCTGTGAACTATTTGGTTACAAGGTATTAAATTCTATGCAGTTGTTTTGGTTTGTCACCAGTGACCCTGATCATAATCAAATGCACATTTTTACCCACTGATATTGGTCCGACTGCATTTCTAGAAATACAAATGTTGGTAAACCCAATGGAACTTATTCAGGTGGAAACATAGTTATGTAATATAATAGAAAAGATTTTCTTTTGGACAGAAACACGGAGATATAATAAATGCCTACAGATACCTATTCAATTTGAAATACTGTAAAAAGATGGATTTTTGGACAGACTCCAATCTATGACAGAGAGGATTTCACTGCTTCCTTCTGATATTCATGCAGAAATATGCCAGTATCAAGTACACATTTACCGTTTTACTTAGTTAAGACAATGTTGTGCAGACTACAGAGGCATTATTAGTGTAATTCTAGGCTGAAATTGTTTTATCAAATTATATGCCTCATTGAGCTAAAACCTAAGGAGACCAGTGTCCCGTTAGACTCCATTTGGCTTCAATAATTTTGAGCCTAAAACATGTGAGTTGAGCAACATGGCCCAACTATGGATGACAGAGTTGGCCTTGGACTTTACTCCAACTGTAACCCTCTTTATTGTAGTTTCATTTCATAAGCTTCTTTAATTGTCCTCATCTTAAATCCTCCAGATGCTAGATCCTACTACAAAGGAAAAGGTGGGGGTTATTTTTTGTTGTGCTTATTAAATAGAGATGTTTGGTTAACATAAAAATGGAAGAGGAGCATCATAAAGTTTCCCATTTTCAGTCATATAGACATATTTTATGAGAACATTCTTATGCATGTTAGCAAATTCACTTGGATAGAACTTGGCTGGCAAATCTAAGATATTTTTCATGATGGCATTTCTCATACTAGTTAATAATATTTTCTTTCAGATTGTTATGGATGATCATCAGCGTTCAGATGGAATTCCAGTTACACGTTTCACCCTGCAATCAATTTATGCTCAAAGTGATGATGAGAAGCTCCAATTTGAATATGAATCAGGGAATACAAATATTTTGGTAAGATTTTGTTCAGGTTTTTCCTCCCATACAAAAACGAGTCTTTGTATGTTATAGCAATTATTATATATTCTAAATAATAGAACATGACATTAAAGTGGTCCTTTCCATTTGCATAGTCAGTTCAGCATTCCTATAATATCTCCTTAGATATTCTTCAGTTATTCATTTAAATTCTGTACGTTATAAACATCATAAACTAAATTCATTCTCTAATATTATAGGCAAATGAGTACAGCTCACAGCCTGAGATATCCCGTCAGGTATGGACTACTACTTCAGGAATGTAATTTATAGGTGCCTAATTTTCTGAAGTTTTGGTATGTTTCTACATCCCTGCCTGGCCCAAAATTAACCATATTATTAGCTTCAAACTTTTGGCCCGTGGAACGTTTGTACTGCAGTCCTTTAATCAAGAGAAGTCTGAATATAGGGAGCCCAATATCTTCTTGAAGGCAGTTTTCTGGAGGAAACATTTTTGAAGTTTGGTTTTAGATTTTGTTCCTACTATTTGAACATGGAAAAAAATAATTCTGAAAAATAAAGAAAAACCAGTCGAATCCTTTCAAAAGGAAATAAATGAAAATTGGATCTTAGAAAAATGAATTTTATATATCTTCATTGACATTTTTTCTTGTGGAAATATTGCCATACTATTTTTAGCTTGGTCCAAAGTATGGGGATTGGAATTAGCAACCTTGAGGTTTGTTTGCCAAAGCCTCGACATTTCACAAACCCTTGAGTTTGTTAATGTTTCATATCTAGTAACAAGTGGACATACTTTAGTCTAGGTCAATGAGCCACAAGGTTCAAGTAGAAAGTCAGAATTTATATTTCTTTTCTTTTTCTTATGGTTTGACTTGAGTTTTGAATTATACTAAAGTGTGCAAAGATGTTAGATGTCGTTAAATTCTTTTTATTTGAAAACTGTCTCAGGAAGAACCTTTTTGCATTAAAAGCTCTAGCGTATAAGAAAAAGAATTACAGAGAGCTATAATTTGTTATATTTACTGCTCATAGATATCATGTTTTTTGCTGGTTTTGGAATTGTCTTGTGTATCTAGTGTCCGTGATTCTATGTGGATAACACCAGTCTTGCTATTTCTAGTTCAAAACTCTGACGTGGTGCACATTTTGTAGGTTGATGTATTTATTCGAAAGTTGAATTCAATTCCTGCTTTCACTGCCAACTTGACGGTTGAGTCTTTCAACAAGCGGACACTTGCTTGAGTTTTAAAAACTCAGTTACCTCGTTGCTTTTCGTTCCTTGGAGGTTGACTAGATTTTTGCTGCCGCGAAGCTAAGCCTATGATCTTTACAAATGTATTCTTTATGCAATATGTTAGCAAATTTCTTAATAACCATTAAGAATCACTAGATCCTCTTCAGTTTTTTCTTATTTTATCAAAACTGTTCTAGTCCTTTTTTGTTTGGCACATAGCATATTTGGATAACATTATGCTGTGCTTTTATGTTGTAGTTTATAAATTGTTCAATGTTTTGACTCGAGATTAGTACCAATCTCTCTCTCTCTCACACGAAAAATAACGACACATCAATATAGTGTAATTTAAAATTAAAGTTATGTTGAGGTTCAATGTTTTGGCTGGGAGAAATTGTTTATTTAAGGACATGGACATCTTAACTTAGTGTAATTTGCTAGCTTTTTTTAAACAAATAAAAAAAATGCTAGTATTATTAGGGTGATAATGATATATAAATAAAAAAAAAGTAGGCAAAAAGTCTCGAGCAAAATAGGATGAATTGATCTTGTTCAGTTTCCATGCGTTCATCATAAAAAATAATGGTTTGCGGATTCCTCTGTTCTGTTATCACCTAAAAAGGTAAATATTTAAGATCAAAAATTATTCACCAATGAGAATATGTAGCTGAAATTATATAGGATAGGTAATGGCATGATATATCTTATGGTACCGTGAGCCAAAGGAAATGATTTTTTTTTTGGAAATTGTTAAATCTACAGTACTTTTTATTATTTTCACAATAAAAGTGTCGTTGTAGATGTATAGTGACGGTGAAAACTGTTTCACCGTCGCTATAAGATTTATAACGACACTTTTGTTGTAAAAATAATAATTTTTATTGTGAATTTAATAATTTCTTTTTTTTTATTTGGGAAAACAAAGTTGCAACCCCACAACGAAAGGTTAGACTAATTAGTAGTGAACAATTAGACCACGTAAAATCATTGTCTGAATGTGTATATCCACACGTTTTAGTATATTATATATATACCATATTTACATTTATAATCGAGTCAAATAGATAACCCACACGTAAATGTGGGTTCTCTTATCTTATTGGTCGAACTCTAAATTTTTCTAGCATGTAATATAAACAATCGACTGGTAAAAAAAAGGCCAAATAAGAGACTTATAAAGGTATTCAAAACTAAACAGTTTAATAGCCGCCCATAGTTTAATACTACAGATTAAATGATTGTCAAAATAATCTTCGTTCATCTACAGTTTGATACTGCAGACATTATGCATAAAAGGTTTTAATTTCCAAATTCACAGTTTAATATATAGGGGCTCACAATTTAATATTGCGAATTAGATAATTGTCTAAAAAACTCCTCGTCCATTGCGGATGCTATGTATAGAAGTTATTAATACCCTTAAAGACGATGGTCATACAGCTTGTCTGCAAAACTAAACAGCGGATGCTGAAGTCCATTAATGATATAATCTAAACGACATCGTTTTTGATATACCATCAGTCCGCGAACTAAACTGCGGGCTTTAAGTGTAATATAAAAAGTCAAGTACTACGCTCTATCTGCGTTCTTCATAACATGACATTTGGATCTCATCTCATTTTGGCAACAACAATTTGGAACTAGAAGAATTCGATTTAACGCTATAAAATTTTCCATTTGTTTCTTGCATATTATTGCTCTTATTGATTCATGTGATGTGAGCTGGACTAATGAGAGACATGCATGACTAAACAGTTGTAAGGATATATACTGCACTATGTTGTCTCCCATGCTTCATACTATGAGAAAATACTTCACCCTATTACTAGATTTTATTTGTTTAGTTATGCATGTTTCTCATCATCCTAGATAACATGAATCTGCAATAAGGATATGGAAAAACGACGGAATAGAAGATTGATAACTTTAAATCGAACTTTTTTGGTTTGAGGCCTAATCTGCAAAACTAAAGTGCGGACTATAAAAGTTATTATTTTACCCGTATGCAGAACTAAAGTGCAAATGGACGGTACGTAGAACAAATCTAGTTACCCTAATTGATCCTTTTTTCGTCTCTTTTCTCGTACGTAAAAAGTTCAATCAACTTGAGAGAACATAACAAGTACTGAGCTAGAATATCATAATATTACTTTTATTTCTTCCTTTCTCACATGCTCATACGATTGAGAGAGTATATACTACGAGCAAGCATACCAAGAGACCAACATTAACAAAAATTGATAATCTGTAATTTAATTTTTACAAGTGATTCATTTGTTTTGTCATGAATTTGTTTATTGAAGAATCATTTCATTCAATTTCAAGTATCGAGGAATACTTACATGATAATAATGATGTAACAATTTTAATTGATGATACCATTCCTTATTTTGGTCAATTTTTTGATACGTTGGAAGATGCCGAAAATATGGAATAGAAAATTAATATGCAAAACGTGTTGGATCTGAAGTAAGAATAAAAATTAGCAAAAAACATGTGAATTCTGAAGATTTTTGTTTTAGATTGTATCAGTGTCATAAAACTGGATATATGGTGATTAAGAAAAATGAAGTTGTCACTGATGATGAAAATAATAATACTAAGGGAAAGAGGAGGAGGGACTCTATTAATAGAACAAAACGTATAATTTTTTTTTTTTTTTATATATTGTGCATGTTAATAGTAAAAATAATTAGTTTGTGTTTACTCTTGAATTGAATCACAATCATGAATTTGTGTCCTCAAGAAAAGTTTCACAAATTCAAAAACACAAAAATATTTCAAAAGTTGCTAGGGATTTGATTGAATTAACCCTTAATAATGCTGGGATTGGTCCAAGTAGGATGATGAGTGTTCTTAGCTCATTGGAAGGAGGTATGAACAATGTTAGGTTCTCTAAAGCGGATGTGCGAAATATAGTTAGAGATATTAGACGTAATAATATCGATTTTAATGATGCACATGCTGCAATAGATTACTTGAGAAAGTTGTTGTGACGCCCCCAAATTCAGACACTCATATCTCGAATTTGGTTCGTCACGTGCTAAAACTAATATCGTACTAAAATCATCAACAACGGAAGTAATAGAATAATTTACATCGTTATAATATAAATATTTGCGTCCCAAGGTACCGTAACCATTACTATAACAATCCAGCGATTACATTTAAACATATTTTAATCATCCTTAATACATAATAATAATAATAATAATAATAATAATACTAATAATAATAATAATAATAATAATAATAATAATAATAATAATAATAATAATACTTCCTTCTACACTTAAAGGACTAAGCTATTCTGTAGCCTTGCCCTTTCCTTTGTCATTCCCTGAGGTACCACCTTGCTCTGCCTTAACTGTAATGTTTTTAGGGAAGCAAGAATGAGCAACAAGTTTGCCCAAAAAGTAATATAGCAAGAAGAATAAGCAGTTATAGCATTTGAATCTTCAAGGGTATAACAATAATTGATAGTTCAAGGATTCCAAGAAATATCAAGAGTATTCAATAGGTGTCACTATAGACTGAAGGATATCAACAAAATTTCAAGATTTATTAATTTCAAGGTTCAATAAGAATGAACACTGAGTAGTCACTAAGGACTAAGAACTCTTACTAGAATTAACAGTAGTATACTGCAATCCAAGATAAACAAGTACAACAGGTGATCAGCCTAAAGTACCCTACGTTATGCATAACATTTAATCATACTCATGTGCGCACGTCGGTTCCCCGACAATATAAAATTTCCCCTTGATGAGAGGGCTGTTCATCTCAGTAGATTTATAAGAGTCCGTACCAAGTTAGTTGGTTTGGATAGCTTTCTTAACACATGATTATAGTCTAGCCGAATCAAAGGCTTAGACCCCCGCCGGGGCGGGCATGACTGCTGCCTTATGATCACAGGCATCCCCTACTTCGAGCTTTCAAGCAATTTTCAACCCAACAACCATCCAAACAACAATGTAATGATGTATAATTGATATAAACTTGCTACAAAACATCCCTAGCATGCTTCTAACACTTCCAAACATACAAATAATTAAATTCAAGGATCAATTCAAGATTTTTGCCATTTTTCTAAAGTTTAACACATTTAGCGATTCTCTTTACTACGGATTCGTTACTTGACCAATTTTCTTCGTTTAACTTTCGTTGATTTCGTATTTAACCATATTAACAATGTCTAGCATCAATTTACACATTCTAACATGCTTCAACCATAAACTTTTCAACTCAAAACAAGTATTATTGTACTTTTCTAAGAACTTTGCAAAAACTTGAATGCAAGAACATATAGAAGAATATTACATTCTCTGAAATTGAATTGCTACTCTAGCTTCAATTTGAAGATTGTATAAGCTCAACAACACTCTCACTCCAATTAGAAATTCTCAGAGAAATCAACAATTCACATTTGAGAGGGGAACTTCTATTTATAGAGGGATTATTGTCCATTTGGAGATTTTGCCTTAAGGATTGTTTCCATGGAAGATTGAAGGAACCATTGTGCAACAAAAGGTTGGTGGAAAGCTTCACCAACTCCATCTTCTCCCCTTCCCATAGTCATCATTTCCCTCTTGGTTTTCAACAAGTATAGAGCCATAGGCTTTTTGTAAAACACGGCTGAACTTTTTGGAATGGGACCATTATTTTGGGACATTCTAATACTCAGCATTTTATTAGCACACTTAGGTTTATTATACACTTTGTTCACAAATGAGCATACATATACCCCCACTCATACATTACACATAAAATCATATAATCCATGTACATTGATTTATTTCAAATAATATTTATCCTAGACTAGGATATAATTTAATTGGGTACCAATATTACTTATTATTAATTATTTATTTAATCAAAGTTACTTTCTCTCATAGGTTTAAAATATCCATTTAATTACTCCCACACACATCTTGATGTCACATAAGACTTTTTTCACACAACTTAATAAATTACATAAGTTAAGCTTACTTTTATCATATAGTTTTATATATATATATATTAAGTGTTTACATTCCAATTGTCACACCTCAGTTTATATTGAATGAAAAACCTTATTATATATGATTTCTCCTTATATGCTATTGTCCATGATATTAGGAATTAGTCATTCACATTATGTAATTATTTGTTTATTACTAGTACTACTTAATTTAATCCATTTCATCATTAATTAAATTAGTACTTCCTCATTTCACCACTTTGCCACACTAGGCATAATTCCACAAGCTTAAACTAAGCTTTTCATCACTTTTGCTACATTGCTTAATTATCACATACTTAGTCAATTAAATTAATTACCACAACTCATGCCAATACTATATATATTTATATTCAAATAAATATGCAAACAATCTTTATTCTCAACATTATAATTTATTAAAATTCACGGGTATTACAGTTGCAGCATGAGAGCTCGAGTAGATTTTATTTTAGTGTTAAACTAGACATGAATAATTGTATATGATGTATTATGTTGGTAGATTATCAGTCAATACTTTCTTATCAAAATTTTGGTGACGTTGTTACTTTTGATATCACATGCCGAACAATCAAATATTTTATGCTATTTGCTCCTTTCACGGGTGTAAATTATCATTACAATTCTGTATTCTTTGGGTGTGCACTATTGAGTGATGAGACTGAGGATACATTTGTATGGTTATTTGAGCAGCGACTTGAAACAATGAATTTTAAACATCCCATAACCATTGTCACTAATCAAGACCGTGCTATGTCGAATGCGATTGCTAGGATTTTTCCAAGTACACACCCTGCATTGTGTACTTGACACATTAGCAAAAAATATCCTGCAAAACTTGGACATGTATATTCTTCACATTTGACTTTTAAGTCAGATTTTAATTATTGTGTCTTTAAGTATTCAAGAATTTGATAACATATATGAAAACTATTGACAAAAAACTACGGCCTGCATAATCACAAATGGTTAAAATCTTTGTATGAATAAAAAGAAAAATGGATTGGGGTGTATTCAAATTTTTTTTTGTAGCGGGAATGCCTACCACTTGTAGGAGTGAAAGTATGAACAATTTTTTAAACGAATATGTAAATAGTAGTACGAGGATTAAATATTTTGTTTTAAAGTCCCAAAAAGTTATTGAGAAACAGTACATCAGAGAGAAAGAAGATGATTATATTACAGTCACTCGTGCAAGAAAATTTGTTCTTGGAGATCCGTTAGAGATATCTGCAACTAAAATATATACTAAAGAAATATTTTGGCATTTTCAAATTGAACTAAAAAATCGCCCAAGTTAACTTCTAAAAAGGGACATGAGATGTCAAGATATTTCACAGTTGTGCATTATATAGATAATGGGATGTCAAAATGTAATTGAAAAATATTTGAACATGCTGGTACTATATGCCGTCACATTCTCAGGCTACTAACTTCAAAGAACTTTGTTCAGATTCTCAAAGAATCGATGTACAAGAGATGGACTTAAGATGCTAATAAAACCAACGATGTCGCCCTTTATGTTCTGACCTCGATCTCAGATTATTTCGAGACATAAACCGGTCAGTTCAATTATTTGTGCAAATGATTTCTGGGTTTTGTGTGGTTGCTTCATCTTCTAAAGAACCAATAGATAGGTTGATAAAATGCTTGATCGTGTGAAAAAAATTGTGACCAAAATAATTGTCGAAGGTGATAATATAAAACAAAATGACAATGTGTAACTTGTTATTGAGTCTAGGGATGCTATGAAATTACTTGATGATGTTGAGCCCAATGATCCTATTTTTGATCCAATTTGTTCACAGACAAAAGGTTGTAAAAAAATAAGACGATTGAAAAGTGTTGTCTAACAAATCGTAGGATAAAAGCCACTTCGAAAGTGTGTAATATGTGAAATATTTACAAACCATGATAAATGAAACTATTATAAAGCTTTAGGATTGAAAAAGCCTGAATCTTCCTAATTTCAATTCTCTCAATAATATTTTATTACTTACATCTTTTGGCTGTATTTATTGAATTATGATAAATGAAATACATGTTCAAAGTTATGTTATGACTGTATTCATGTTAAATACAATCATTTGTTGAATGATAAAGAATTTAGAAATGCTTAAAAATTTGATCATGAATACAAACCATAATAAATTCCCTACATGAATTAAGTTGCTATTTTTTTTCTTAAGTTCACTAGGCTTTGCAGTATTAAACTGCGGATAACAATTGTTTATAAAAGTTCTCTATATTGATGTAGCTGGCTCCGTAGTATCTGTGGATGACAATTTTTTTAGTTCTCTATATGGATTTAGCTAGCTTCGCAGTATTAAACTGCGAATGGAAAATTGTTTTTAAAGTTCCCTGTATGGAATTAGCTGGTTCCACTGTATTAAACTGCGGACGAGAAATTTTTTAAAGTAAAATTTTTTAGAAATTAACATGATGCTAAAAGAAAACCAGCTATGCAGTATTAAAGCAAAATTTTTGATTTTACTATGCTGCACTATGCAACACTATGCAACCACTATGCAACAACACTATCCAGTACTATGCAATAAAATATAATATATTTTATTTTATATAAAAAAACAAAACTTATATATATATATATATATATATATATATATATACACACACACTTAAACTAAGATAACTTTGTACTGACGATTCTGAAAAATGAGAAAGTGGGTGTGAGACCCCATATTTTATGAATAAAGATTAAGTATCTCGAAGTATTTTTTTGAATATTAGGACTTGGTATGATTATGACCAGCGATTATTCGGTATAATCATGACCGTAATGTGATGAATGATGTGGTAAAAGTCCTCAGTGGCCTGTAGTGCATTGATGGACAGTTTTTGGTATGATTATGACCAGGGATTATTCTGTATAGTCATGACCATTGATGATTTAATGAATATCCTTGGCCGTAGTGCAGGGATGATTCGATGATGTGGTTTATTTATTAAGCTGAGTCTCAGCGATAAAAATTGATGAAAACATTTTTAAATCATAGAAGATAGTAGATTTTATGCTCTACTTGACTCTTCTAATGGATTGCTTATTCCGCTGCAGTTAAACTTGATGTCTATTGTATGTTATCAGTTTAACATTGTTGAAGACTAATGATAATTTATTCTGCATTATCTTAGTCATAATATTTTTTACTGGGCTAGTTGAGCTCACCATTTCCTTCATTGTTCTCTTCAGAAAATGAGAATATAGCTGGGACAAGTCGGGAAACGGAGTGACGATCCAGATGATAGCATTAGTAGTCCTCACTATTCTGTTA
Organism: Panax ginseng; assembly: GCA_020205605.1. NCBI lineage: Eukaryota > Viridiplantae > Streptophyta > Magnoliopsida > Apiales > Araliaceae > Panax > Panax ginseng. Next base: position 143,472,906 of record CM035134.1, on the reverse strand, counting down.
AATAATGTGACAATAAATGTAATGAGGACTCCATTGAGTATGGATATTGTCTAGATGACAATATTATTATTAAAACTCTCAGTTTATGTTTTGTCGTATTTTACACGACAGTTGTATTATTAAGTTGTATTTGTATTTTTGTACCATATATTTGGTGACTCAAGATGGGTGATGTATACCTGTTTTGGGGGCGTCACCGTGGGGGTCCATATAATAAGCCAGATCTACAACAAATACTTCATAAACCCCCCTCTATTTATCTCAATTCACTTGGCTTCACTAAACACATTTTTAATAACACTTTTTTATCATTAATATTATAACTCACAATATTAACAACCAGATCATTCCCAGGAAAGAGGGAGTTTTTCGATAAGGACTTCTCCTTATTGGCGCGCAATTAGGTGACCAAACCCCTTTCCTTGACAGAACTTTTTAGACATCGTCAATAATTCAAATAATAATATGAATAACTTTGTCGTCTCAATTATTAATTTAATAATATAAAATATTGTGACAATAATTGAATCAATAATGTGAGATACTATGCAACAATTACTGTGGTAATAATTGAATAAAACTGAGTGACTTCTCACATGTAAGCATCAATAATCAAAGATACTGTACAATACCGTGTGCTACTATACAACCACGCGTATTATTGTACTTTTATCACCGGGTATTTCAATAGTTAACGGCAAAACTTTTGCCGTTATTTTTATAAAAAGTTATTTATGTCATTTTCTAACTCTGACAGTATGTAATTTTGTTGTGAGGTCCACCAATGATTGTGCCGTCGTAGGAATATTCCCCGACAAAATGAATATTTTATGACAACTTGCTTACTTTGCAAAATTTATAAATATTACCCACAACTATAACATTATATCAAATCCACACCTTATTATTCAAAAATAATATTTAGAGAAAATTAATCTTTATTCATAAATGTTGGGGTCTTACAACTAGATATGCTTATTATTATAAATTGTAATAAATAAATAAGTAAATAAACAATTACAAACCCACTGCCATGAAATAGCATTGGCCTAACACACACACACACACACACACACACACACACACACACACACACACACACACACACACACACATATATATATATATATATATATATTAATTTAACAATTATGTAACCATACATGGTGCCACCAGATTGTATACTCAGACATATATAAATACCACAACACCCACACACCAATTAATGGATCACGATCGATTTACAAACAATATTTAATTATATAGTTTCATTAAACGAAGATTTACATGATAATTTAGCATATTACACCCACAATATATATATATATATATATATATATATATATATATATATATATATACACACACACACTTATATTTTCAAAATCTCTTTTTATTTTACATGCGTTTTTACTATTTTTAGAACTTTATTAGAATGTAATTATACATGTATAATAAAGGATCATCACAATTGAAAAGAAGGGTTTAAATTTTACCTTTTTGATTTTTTTTCTTTTCTTCTTCTCTGTTCTGCAGTACTGCAAAGCCAAATAGTTTTACATTCTTTTCTTTCTCTCTCTCGTTATTTAAATATATTTAATTCCTTTGCAAAATAGGTTACAAATTAAAAGAGTCATTTTTAAAATTAAAAGTTTGTTACAACTTAAATGACTTATCTTTTCCTTATCCTTATATGTTTTAAATATGTACTAATAATTACCTTTTCATTATCTATATGTGTGTGTGTTTATATATATATATATATTATATTATTATTGTTATTTTATTTTTTTAATTCAGATATTACATTCTACCCACCTTTAAAAAAAATTTGGTCCTCTAAATTGACAATTCTTAAGGTTAATTTCAAACAAGTTCTAACACTCAATCCATATCTTAATAATGCTATAAAATTCCCAGTCTTCATATAAACTACCTTGTCCATCACCCAATACTTGTTCTCAAGTTAAAATATTATAAGAAACTCGTTGGACACTTTCTTATTTTATATCAATTTGAACACCAAATTAAGCAACCTTTTCAATCTCGTATCATAGAATGATTACCAAAATCATAGATTCAACACAACGTAACCAATATCACTCCTTTTTCTAACTTGCCCGTTATCTAAAAACAACTAAAATTTTTAAGGTCAGAACTTACACATCATCAAAAGAGTCTCCAAATATAGTACTCAACTATTCTACAATCAATAAAACTAATAAAACTTGATCTTATATCTTAAATCCAATTTCTATAATAAAGATGTCCAAATCTAAATTCTATCACACTCTATTTCTTAAGTCTAATTGAATCACAACCCACAGTTAAATCCCAAAATCACTCCCCAAGAAATGTGTGGGTTTCCTAGCTGACACACTACGAGGGGTCACTGCTTTGATATCGTCTCTGTAATGCACCGGATCCCATAAGAACTCCAAAGTTAAGCGTGCTTGGGCGAGAGTAGTACTAGGATGGGTGACCCCCTGAGTAGTCCTCGTGTTGCATCCCTTTAAAATTTATAACACACCAGTCCCACATCGAAAGATATTGGAAAAATTTGTGTGTATTATAAGGAATTAATTAAGTTGTTAGTCATGACCTTTTGGGTGAGCCTGTGGTGGGCTAAGATGACCCAGAAAGATACTATTTGGTCAGTGATTTAAGACCTTATTTGAATTTGATTCGATTCGAACTTGGGATTTGACCCAAGATTTATTCTAGGCTCGGGATTTGACCTGGGTTGTTTCATATGGTATCAGAGCCGACTCTCGAAAGCTTGGGTTGGGTCATTTGATTGAGTTGTTGTGACACCCCTAAATCCGGGTACTTCAATTCCCACGGGATTTGGTATTCACCGTACAAACATCATATGTCTATCTACCCATAATAAATGAAAACCATAAAACATATAAAAATAAATCCTCCCCTTATGGGATTATAACATCTGAATGTAAATACATCAATCCCAGGTCATACTAACCTTAAATCTCAAATATGGAAGCATAACAAATAATAAGTCTTACACAACATTAACATAAGTCTGAAACATAAATATCTCAAATAAACAACAAGTCTTCATCACTTGTTGACTTTTCCCTTGCCTTTGCTAGAAGAAGGCTTGTCAGACCTTTCATTCTTAACTGCAATGTTATTATTACGTAAGAGTGAACACAATTTCCCACAAGTATAATAATATAACAATAAAATAATAACATGCGAGTGAATCAAAGACTTCTGAAATAAGAAACTCGACTTTTGAATCAAGAATGAATAATAAGAATTAAAAGAACTTCTGAGGGTCATAAGACCTTGAACTACGTCCTAGGTTGTCAAGTGTTTATACTTGAAACCTTTAATAGTCATAAGATTATGGACTCTTCTTCTCGTACTTAGGGGGATCAGTCCTTAGTACCATACTGTGCACAATATCTTAACGCTAAAGCATAATTAATCCCCTATAACAGGGTTGTTCATCTCAGTTTGACATTAAAGTCCGCACCAAAGAAAGTTTGGTTTGGATAAGCTCAACGAGGGTTCTGAAATTTAGAACGTTCATCAACTATGGACTAGTCGAGTCAATAAGGGTTCGCTAGTCTTATAAGATTCAACAACAAATGATATTCAGTTTGAATAATAAACTCAAGAGGTATACAATCGAATAAGTATTGTATAACAGGAATCATGTTTTAAAAGAATGATAACATCTAATATGAAATCTTGAACTTGATCAATGAATAACAAGAACTTGCTTGACATAGAATATAAGTCTAGAACTTGCTCAATCGAAAAATTTAGAATTTAAAGAAACTTATTCTATAAAGTAAGGTTTTGAGTAAGGAAACTTGCTCAAATAAAGTTTAGGGTTAGAAAACTTGCCTCGTACGTAGATTATACGATTACTATTCACGTTCTTCAATTTAATTCTACGCACCATTTACATTCATAATACTAGTTACTTATAACGTAACTAACATCATAAGTTCATTCTCTTCTCACTAAACTCTGATCATAATATTAATTCTCACACATTATTAGACTTTACGAATGACGAGCTAAATATACATTCGACTTATCAATTAAACACGTAAGAATATCATTGACATGTAAATAACTTGTTTTAACTTCCCATTATATGTTTAATACATTTTCATGTTCATTAGATTAGGTTACAATTACATGCATTTCCTGGACTTGATCAATTAAAAATCTCATTTACGGTAAATCGCCGTCATAGTCAAGCAAATTGACACCATTTGAACTAAATCTGGCGTTAGTAGCGGCTTACGGTGCCGCATGACTCCACCAATTAAACTAAGAGATTAGTTGCATGAACGCCAGCCCGAGAATCAAGTTTGCAAAAAAAAACACAGAACAAGGCCATAAACTTCCAATTTCTTTGTTCATACATTAATTTAAGCATACCCAGTTACTATAATTCATAAATGATCATTACCCAACCTTTCTAGAATGATTTTAACGACTTAAATCATACAATTACTTGAATCAAATCACATAATTTCACTGTTCTTGGTGTCTTTTCGAAGTTTTGAAGAAAAACATGAAATTTGACATTACGGGTTCGTTATAACTCCGAATTTGTCCGTTCAAAATTTGTTTTCTTTGTTTAAACATGTATTATCATAATCTATTATCAAATTTAAGTTAAACAAACAATTCATGGCATACAATTGCTCGTAAGGGTCATATATATAACTTTTATACTCTATAACTTCAAAAATCCAATTACGACATATTTATATGAAATTGATGGTTTGAAAACCTACACAGATGGTACAAAACATGTTATGATTATATATTATCATGTATATACACATACATCATCAATTTCATGCATTGATCATATAATAGTTATTTTACAGGGAACTCAAAACCCCCTTTAATGGAAAAACTCTGATTATAGCATATTTACATAAAATCGATTACTCTAATCAGATGAATATATGATATAAACATATTGTAAACTTGTACTAACATATATATCATCATATACTCATCAATTATCAATCTCTTCAATTATAGAGGACTTTGAAATAGTTTTTCATAAAATATAAGAACGTAAATTAAAGTTTGGGTTGAAGAGATTACCCTACTAGTTTGAGTAGATTAGTAGGAGATGATAACAATTCCTTTGATCCTTCAATTTCTTCTTCAATCTCATAATTTCTCTCTAAACTCTCTCTGTGATTTTTCCCTGATTTTTAACAATTGAACTAAATACGTAAAAATAAACTGACGTTGTTGTGGTCAGTTAATCCCTTAGGGCCATGTTTGGCTAGCCTTTAAAAGGCTCTTTTTTATTTATTTTAATTAATCTCTTATTATATAGTTTAATAATGTCACACCCATTTAAGCAATTAATCAAATATCTTATTTAATTAAATTATATATAATAATTCCACACTAAATCACATAGTCACATAATTAAATTCTCATTTATTAATTATGTCAAATTAATAAATCTCTAATTAATTATTAAATTAATTAGAATAACATTAAAATTATTTAATAACTCACTTAATTTAATTATCTCAATTAAATTCTTACTTTGATCAATAAAATTATTCCACATTAATTTTATCAATGTGACACACTTAATTAAGTTAATATACCACACTTCCATCAAATAATTATTTAACTCAATAAATAAATAAACAAAATATTTATTTAATTCAATAAATATTTAAAAATTAATTATAAAATTCTCGTTCGTCACAGTTGCTGGAGGTGGGGACACGAAGGCTGATGGTATTATCCCACAATGGAGAGATGAAGGTACAGAGGTGGGGACACAAAATCAGTCGGTATTATCTCACAATGGCTAGAGAGACAAAGATCTGTGAACCGTGTGTGTGATGGATTCTGGAGGGGACGTCAGAAATTTAAGTGAAGGGGACGTCGTAAATTTAAGTGGGGGAGATTGTAACACCCTAATCCCACATCGAAAGATATGGGAAAAATTTATCTATATATAAGGAATTAAGTTGCTACAAATAATACATTCAGTCATAACTTTTTAGGTGAGTCTGTGGTGGGTTAAGATGATCCAAGAAGATATTATTGAGCCAGTAATTTAATGCATTATTTAGATGAATTTGATTCGATTCGGACTTGGGATTTCACCCAAGATTTGTTTCAGACTCGAAATTTGTCTCATGTATTGTCATCAGTAGATGGTCATGGACAATTCATTATTGAGCCTATTGCAGTCATTGATGCATGTCATACTGATAAAGAAAAATAATGCAACTGTTGTTGAAGTCTTAATTCAATGTTCTAATATTTTACCTTCTGAAGCTATTTGAGAGACTTGGTTTGATATTCATGCTCGATTTCCATCTTTCAATCTTTGAGGACAAGGACCTTTGATTATCTTAAATGAAATTTTGTGATGAATTATTATCAAAAGAATTTACCTAATTAATTAAGGCAAATCATGATTATTCAAACTTGATCATTACAATTGTGGATTATTAGTTCAAACAAGAAAAAATAAGAAAGCAAGTACGTTCAACGGACTACATTTTAAAAAAATTAAGTTTAAATTTGGAAGTGAACACAAATGGTTAATATTAGCAAAAGTCTTTTCCACTTATCTTACACGACATCACTAATTAGATGACTATTACTGAATAGGAATAGGTAACTGTATGTATGACCTAGATTTACAATTTCATGAATGGTAGAAATTAAAGGGTTGAATTGGATTGCTAAAGTGGAGTGGAAATGAGTAACGAAATCAAAAAGGAAGGAAATTAATATATAGCGGTAAGGGGTGATAAACAATTTGGGCGGCCAACTACCAAGCTAATTAATCCTTTTTTTTGACAGTTTATGTAGATTAGCAAAACGACATCGTTTTGCATATTTAAATACTTATGTTATGTATAAAAATATATTTTTATAATTTTTCAAAATATTATTATTATAATTAAAGAGACGCCTCATACAAAAGCGTCAGGTAGGTGTCATTTCCTCTACCCTCATATATACTACCTATCTCCTGTACCCTCATATATATATATATATATATGCGCTTTTTTGTCCGCTTTAGATGCCGAAAACCCACATAAACAAATTATTACCAAACCCTAATTCTTTTTGTAAGGATATAAATCCAAAACAAGAAAATCTGAAGCCTACTTCCGGAAAGCTGTTAGACTTTGATATATGGTGGCAAACCTTCTGGTTAAATATATTTCGCAAAATGTCTCACAAGTGGCTTCGGACTTTGCTCATTTCATAGCTGTTAAACAATTGAAAGGAGCACATATTCAGGTTGTTGAGATTGTCAACGATTTTGTAAATATTGCCAATTAATTGTATTTCCTTATAGAAGATTTCTAGGTGTGTATAGATCATAAGAATGGTATGGGCAGATTTTTAGGGAACTAATTGGGATCCTGATTGGGAACTGTAATCCTATAAATGTACTGTGTATTTGATCAGTCAAGACTAATAAAAACTTTATTTTAGTCAACCTTGTTCTCAGGGTATCAAAACTCTTAGTGTGTAAGGTCTTGGGTTTAAATCTTCCCAACTGTATAATTATCTTTATTTTAATTCAATAGTGCAAATGCACTTTAATTTCTCCCTTCTCTATAAAAAAAGTTGCATTTGAGGGGGAGTGTTAGCATGATATACATTGTTGGTCTCCTTCTAACAGTTTAAACTTTTAGACGAGTTGGTTACTTATCATGCTATTAAAGCAATACGTTTGATCTGTTCCAAATCAAATCCAAAACCCAGAATGAGTGACCACATTGAATCCTCCGACACCAAACCTGTTCCAGTTTTTGTTCAATTTGAGGTTGCCTTTAATACATACATTTTTCTTACCGAAACAAATTATGATGTGTTGTCTCAATTGATGGAAATGCATATTGCTGAACGAGAAAAACTCTCTTACATCATGGGTAAAACCACTCCTCCCTGCTGTGTCAGACAATGGATATGAAAATGATATGTTGAAAATCAAAAGGTGAAACGTTGGCTTCTGATGTCTATGTCTCCCGACATCATGAAGTGATATCTTCGCATACCCACTGCCAGTTGTTAGAACCGTAGCTTCGTAGAGTCAAGATTGTTATAGAAGACCTAATACGAATAATCCCTGTCCTTAAGGTCTTTATCGTCCCCACCATGATTGGTTTGCTATGGGTTACAGACGATATACCTCCAGGATATATGTCAAGCCTTAAAACTGAACAAATTTGTGATAGAAATTCACATTTGTTCCACACGAGTACTTCTTTGTAGTAGTTATTTGTTTGTAAGAATAATAGCTAAAAGAATGAGAGATTTTCACGGTGCAAAAATATTGTGTCTAAAATGTGTATATATAAGACTTCTGTCAATATACATATATGTAGTATATCTATATCTACACATATAGATACATACATATATCTATAATAGTTTCACCATTAAACTATTATTTATTTCTATTTTAATTATACTTAATACTACTAATGATGTAAGATACATATTAGTAATAAAATTATAATTAAATAGAATTTCAAAAGTCTCACAAGAATAACTCTTGTTCTAAAATTAAATAAGACTATACACTTGTACTTATAAAGTGTCAAGTAGTCTTTTTATTAAATAAGATAAGAAATAATAGTTTTATCGCACCTTATTAAATGTCTCACTATAGACACTAATCAAATGAATTTCTCTCTTATTTTTCACAATAAGGAAACAAATTACACCTTTATATTTACTTAAATTATGTCTACTAATGAATTTTATTCAAGCCCAAACTTAACAATAATTAAATCTCCAAAATATAGAATAAGATGCAATTTCTAACAATCCCCCACTTGTTTGGAAAAACTATATTTCTCATCCAAACAACTTTCTATCAAACAACTCCAAGGCATGTGTGCATAAAAGAGGGTGTGACGAACATTGAACCTTCCCTTAGTGTAAACAACTCAAAGTCACATCGAAGTTGAAGGTGTCCGTAGATTGAATCTCTACTTCTATATGATATGACCGGAATTGTCATACACACACAAAATCCTTGTACCATGGTGAGTATTCTCAATTGCTTTGCGCTAATATGGCCATGCACAATACCCTGTTTCATGAACCTTTAAGAGAGTAAACCACAATCCTCTATAAAAAGCGGCGCCACTTCTAGTTCATATAGGCAAAGTGTTTGACAAGTGTTTCTGTTGCTAAGAACACAATAACTTTGTTAAGAGTATAACTAAGCCACGATCGTGCAACAGACGTTACTATCTTAAACTACATATGGACCACATCGATAGTAACACAGTCAGCAACTGTGACTTGTTTTTCCCATTGAACCTATAAACTAGGGGTAACCTAGGAATAGGTTGGGTTCTCGTCACCCTTGACTCAAAGTGGTGTAAGTTCCATATCACAAATAGTTAAACTTACTAAGCTTTCGTCAAAGTCTTAGTAAAAAGATATGTCAAGTTGTCACTTGGCTTCCTCATAGACAAAAATTATGATACCTTGTATCAATTGTCTAACAGAAATATGTTTATGACCAACATGTCAAGACTTACCTTTAAAGGTAATCTCATATGCTCTATACAAAAAACAATTTCATTATCACAATATAATGAACAAAATAATTTTGGAAGTGGCCACAATTTGATGTTTCAACAACAAATTTCGATTCCAATTGCTTTCTACATCATATAAAGCAATATTATTACTTGAAGTAAATTATACCCTTCAGAAAGAGTAATAATATATCCACCTACTTGTGGAAATATAAGAATAAATTCACCTACTTGTGAATATTTTCTTACTTAATTAATCAAGATCATAACCAACTATGAAAAATTAATAACATTAGATCAATATTGTGAAATGGGAAATACTCATTTATTTCTTTCTCACCTTAAAAACAATACCCAAGATTGGGTGAAAATTCACCTACTTATAAATTTATAATTTCCCGCACTAAAATATAAGTGACATTTATGTGATCTATTAAAACATTGAGAACTCTAACAAAAATCAATGTAAATCATTAGTATACTAAGTTTAAAATTGTATGTAATATCTGATCTCGTACATTGCATATCAAAGTACTTCAGATTTACAATAGCTATATCAGAATTAACTTTCAGTGTACCACTACCATTAAAGAATTATTAAATTATTCAATCTCAAGGTTTATCAAACTTAGTTTAGTATAACCTCTCAATACAATTAAATTGGTTTAGTTGAAATTCTCACTATATTTTTTCATGATAATAAGATAACATCTATTTTACAAGTCTTTCAACATAAAGACAAAAATAGATATTTCTTAAACTCATTTACGTTTACAATACCGTGACGCCCCCAAAACAGGTATACATCACCCATCTGGAGTCGCCAAATACATGGTACATAAATCAAATACAAACTTAATTATACAACTGTCGTGTAAAAATACGACAAAACATAGCTGAGAGTTTACATGAATATTGCCTCATAGACAGTATACAAACTCAAATTCAGTCCTCATTACACTTATTATCACACTATTTTATAGAATAGTGAGGACTGCTATAGCCACCATCTCGGACCGTCAATCCGTTCCCCGACTCGTCCCAGCTATATTCTCATTTCCTGAAGAGAACAATGAAAGAAAAGGGTGAGCTCAACTAGCCCAAGAAGAAATATTATGACTAAGATAATGCGAATAAATTATCCTTAGCCTTTAATGAAGATAACAACTGATAGAATACAATAGACAACAAGTTTTAGATCAACAACTGCAGCGGAATAAGCAATCCATAGAAGAGTCAAATAGAGCATGATATCTACTATCTTCTATGATTAAAAAGTTTTTCATCAACTTTATCCCTGTAATACCCATTAACAGTTCTTTATTATACCCAAGACAAAGAGAACTTTCATCACCCGTCTTCACCTGAACCACCAAAGATTATAGTTAAATTCACAATTCATATTTATAATCATGTAAATCAACAATTTTTCCTTGCCACAAAGGCTTAATAGAACGTTTACTCAATATCCTTACCCCAAAGGCTAAAGATATTCAAATGTAATAACAATGATCATACCAATCAATTGTTTACCTTTGCACTACGGGCCAAAGATATTCAACTATAAAACCAATGGTCATGATCATACCAATCAATTGTCTGTCGTCGATTGCACTACGGCCAAAAGATTCAATTTGTTAACTAATGGTCATGATCCCGCTTAATCACATCATCGAATTATCCATGCACTACGGGCCAAGGATATTCGTTATTATCACCAGTGGTTATGATCATGTCATACACCTGTCCATCTTTGCACGTAAGCCAAAGATATACCACTGTAAAATCAATAATCAACAGTCCATCTATGCACGTAAGCCAAAGATATACAACTGTAAAACCAAAAATCAACAGTCCATCTATGCACGTAAGCCACATATGACTTTTATCACAATATAAGCATGAGGATGATGACAATTATATAGGCATTAATCAAACTAAATCAAGGAGTAATATTAAAGACTTTAAATTTAGCTAGAGTTTAAAAATATCCAAATTGTCAACATGATACTACTTTGTGGAGTAAAATTCAAGAATAATATTCATGTACCAAAAATAATTTGGACAAATTTTTTTTTTTTTGGGTAAATAGTATCCCGTGAATAGTAACTCATGAATAGTAACTTATAAATAGTAACTCATGAATAGTAACTCATGAATAGTACTCCGTATTAGTACATAGTATCGTATACATAAATAATGTCATATACGCATACATGAATAGTATCGTATACGTGAATAGTATCGTATACATGAATAGTAACCCCGACACAAAAAGATAAAGGTTCACAATAAAATCTATATCAATATTTATAACACCTTAATCCAAATATTATAAATCACTTAATAATCTCATAATATAATATTATTAATATTACCATAATATTTTAATCATTTCTTAAACTTATAAATAATTTATTTTAATTATTTACACTTTACTAATTAATGCATTTAATCATCCTAAAATGACAAACTCATAAGATTTTATCACCAATAACCAAAACTCTCATCAAAAATCTGCATATACCTTATATAGGATTCTCAAGCCATAAAATTCTATTTTTCAATTTTCTTACTTCACATAACATATTTAATTCATTTACTCATAACTAGTCTATTTTCATGAAAAATATCAAATCAGTACAAACAAATTTTCTTTTCTGGAATTTAGCAGAATATAGTCCCATATTGAACATATATTTTTCTCAGAATTTTTAAAATTCATTTACTATTTTTCATATGGCTAAAACTGCCGAATATTTAGACATTTATCAAAAACTGTACTTCCAAAAATTCCAAAATTTACAAGGTATACTGCTGTTATATAGTTGTACTCCCAATAAAAATTTCACTAATTTTGGAGTTAACCACAAGGAGTTATAAGATTTTACTTTTAAAATAGTCTTTTCCCATAAAATTCATAACTCTTAATTTATACATCCAAAAATCGCCATTTTTGGACACAATCTAGAAATCTCATCAAATTATCATTTCAAATTTTTTTAAATTTTTTGAAGGTCAGAAAAATTAAAAAACTGCCCCTGGTAGAAACCCCTTACTTACAACGGTTAAACAAAAATAATATTCCTTACGAATATTGAACGAAAATAATATTCCTTACGAATATTAAACGAATATAATGAATATTGAACCATAATAATATTCATACAAATACAAAAAATAATATCTCTTCAGAATATAAAAAAATAATAACCCTTACCTCAGAAGAAGACTGAATACTGGAGTAGTGAAGTAGCAGACTATTCTTCTTCTTTCTCTCTATAACTTCTCTCTCTATAGCTTCTATCTCTATAATTGCTCTTGTGATACTTAGTGAATTGGTGAGAAATGAAGGAAGAATGAGGTCCTATTTATAGGAAAATATAGTTTCGATAATTGCACATTTTGGGGATCGAAATATTACAATATAATATATTCATCTTTTCCTTCATTTTTAATTTAGTCCTGCAAGTATTATCAAACTTGCACCACCTCCCCTAATAGTAAATCATGTGAATCAATAGTAAATCATGTGACACAATAGTTCTAAACATGTGAAAAAATTAATTATAATATAGTACCTTCATCTATACCTCTATTTTTAATTTAGTCATGCAAGTATTATCAATCTTGCACCAACTCCCCTAATAGTAAATCATGTGAATCAATAGTACACACATGTGAACACATAGTTATAAGCATGTAAATTAATAGCAATTAATTGCTCATTTATCCGATTAATTACCCGATTGGTCAATATAACTTCCAGACATCAATTATTATCGAAATAAATGTCGATTCCCACTAACACTAATAATTCCAACACAATGAAACTGTCAATTTCATCTTTAATCAACACGAACTTATTCATTATTAATATTATAACTTACAATATTTAACAACCAGGTCGTTCCTAGGAAAGAGGGGGCTTTCCAATAAGGATTTCTCCCTATTGGCGCGCAATTAGATTATCTAACCTCTCCTTGACAGAACTTCTAGACATTATCAATATTGCAAATAATAATATGAATAACTTTGTCGTCTCAATTATTGAAAATATTATGACAATAATTGAATAAAACTGAGTGACTTCTCACGTAAAGCATCAATAATCAAAGATCTTGTACAATCATTGTGTGCTACTTATGCAACCATGCCGTATTACTATACTTTTATCACCGATTATTTTATGACAACTTGTTTACTTTGAAAAAATTTCACATATCACCCTTAACTTTAACCTTTTATCAATTTAACCATTTATTAAATAGAATAATTATAAGAAAATTGAATACTTTTATTTCATAAAATTCGAGGTCTCACAAATACTATGTAAAAAGATCAAACATATCATTAATATACACAAAAACTATCACATTATAGTTTATACAATTATATTGTTAGTATAAACATATAAATAATTCTATATCCGATAGAATCTCAAAGTTTATATGCACATATTTTCACCTAATATGTACCCACTTTAATATTTATAAGTTAGTTTCAATCTCACTATTGAACTAAATCACAATAAATATTTTGGATCATATTTAGGCTAATAAAATAGGTATTTTATTTACCAAATTATTATATTGATTTCCTTCACCAAATCAATATTGCTTTTTCTAGGTTCAGTTTATAACTTTGTTGAACCTTAGATAATTAATTAAGTGAAATAAGTTCACACTTCAATATTATTCAAAAGTTTGTGTTTCAAAGACTTTCATTTCAAAAAACTACACAATCAAATTGAATTTCACAACAAGAAATCCATAAGCCTTACTATTCTTACATAAATAAAACTATGCTCCAAATAGTTTAAAAATCAAAGGTCAAATTTAGTTCATAAATAAAAATATTAAAGAATCACCCCACACTTTTAAAAAATTGAAATCTCATTGAATAATTTCACTTCACAATATTATGCTCACCACTTAAAATAAATTTTAGATTAATTGACATTTTATGTGACAATGTTCCTATAAATATTACTTCCACATGAGAATATTAAGGAACACTTCTCAAAACAAAAATAAGTTCTTGTATATTTTATGTATTAGTTATTTATATATAGATTGCTTCAACATAAGAATCTTTTAGAAGACTCCCACATAAAAAACAAGCTCTTATTTTCTGAATTACATAAAATCTCTAATCCAAAAAATTATTTAATATAAGCACTTAAAATTATACATGTACAATTTTCAAGTATACCAACATGTAACACTTGACTCTATGTAAATAGTATAAAATTCATTATATACAAATTATAGCACAACTCATCATATTGCACAAATTTATTTGCATATAAAATATAAAAATTTATATTTACTTTCTAAGAAATTAATTTATCACATAAAATTAATTTATGTAGAAAGCAAATAAAATTCACACACACGAATTAGTATATCCTCAAGTATTTTCTTGTCTCAACTTAGATATGAAATATCATAAACAATATATCTTTTGACATTTAAAATATAGAATTCAAGACAATCTTCATAGTAATATGAAATACTTGAACTTCACTATATTTATAAAAATTGAAAAAATAAAATATTTATCTCAATTAGAAAATACAAAATTCATATGATCACATTAAAATTTACTACTTCTTGGACAAGAAGTACACATAAAAATAAATTAATATATACCAATTATGATTATCCCAAAAGCACTACGAATATCATTTCTAAGTGTTTTCTCAACATCAAAATCATATTGTATACAAGATTTACTAAACCAAATCTACTTCTACAATATCTCTTTTAACTATTAGTTGATAATTAATTTATTATCCACAAACAAAGTAATCTATCTCAAAATTCATGCATACAAATATCAAGTAATATTACACACTAAATATTACCTCAAACTTTATATGAATAATTTTGTTCAAGAAGAACATAAATGTACCTTATTCTAAAAATAAATTAATTTACAACTAATTTTTTATACATAGAAAGTAAACTTCTCAAATTTTACTACTACTTTCTCATAATAAATTAATCTCAATTAGTGTATAAGAAAAATAATTGTCTCAAATTTCATACATACATATACACATCATAATATTTTATCTACTCATAAAATATTATAAACAAAATACATATTCACAAAATTAAATTTATTCCATCACGAACAAAAATTTTAATACTTTTCTTATCCCACAAAACTAATTAATTAATTAATTTATTACAACAAAATGTAGGTAAAATAATATTCAAACATATAATATCATCTACACATGATATAATTAATAAAACATATAGTTTCAAGTATATACACATACAAAATGATACAAAGTTATCATTTATGAAAATAAAGACAATCGTTAAAAAACACACCTTTTGGAATTATAATTCGAAGAACACCACAATCTCTTTAGAAAATTTTTTAGACATCTACATTTGGTGTTTTCCATGATGACTCTTCGTCTCCTCTGCATCAATTTACAAACTTGTAAATTGCAAATCTTTTTCATTTTCATTTTTCTCCCCAATCCATCTTTTAACATGAATTAGCAATAAAAATAATTTGCTTAATTTATCTCAATATATTACTAATTATCATAAAAATTCTTTTGATAAAATAGATACAAGAAAAACGACACTTATCTTTGAAAACCGTGTTGTCTTCCATCTCACCAAAATTATGACTCCAACAAATAGAATAAAGACTTTAAGATTATTAGAACCGTAGCTTCGTAGAGTCAAGATTTTTATAGAAGACGTGACACGGGTGATCCCTGTCCTTAAGGTCTTTATCGCCCCCACCACGATCGATTTGCTATGGGTTGCAGACGATATACCTCCAAGATATATGTCAAGCCTCAAAACTGAACAAATTTATGATAGCAATGCACCTTTGTTCCACACGAGTACTTCTTTGTAGTAGTTATTGTTTGTAAGAATAATAGCTAAAAGAATGAGAGATTTTCATGGTGCAAAAATATTGTGTCTAAAATGTATATATATAAGACTTCTCTCAATATATATATATATATATGTAGTATATATCTATATCTACACATATAGATACATACATATATCTATAATAGTTTCACCATTAAACTATTATTTATTTCTATTTTAATTATACTTATTATTACTAATGATGTAAGTTACATATTAGTAATAAAATTATAATTAAATAGAATTTCAAAAGTCTCACAAGAATATCTCTTGTTCCAAAATAATTAAAATAAGACTATACACTTGTACTTATAAAGTGTCAAGTAGTCTTTTTATTAAATGAGACAAGAAATAATAGTTTAATCAAACAAATTTGCACCTTATTAAATGTCTCACTATAAACACTAATCAAATGAAGTTTTCTCTTATTTTTCACAATTAGGGAAACAAATTACACCTTTATATTTACTTAAATTATGTCCACTAATGGGTTTTATTTAAGACCAAACTTGACAATTATTAAATCTCCAAAATATAGAATAAGGTGCAATTTTTAACACCCGTGAAATATGGAGTACTCTTTCCAAAGTTTTTTATGATGGTAATGATGAGATGCATGTTTATTCTCTGCACCAAAAAGCCTTCTCAGCCAAACAAGGTATCAAATCACTCTCAGTATATTATGGGGAGTTAACAAAAATCTTTCAGGAACTCTATCATCGTGACAAAGTGGTCATGAAGGACCCTGATGATGTTATAGCATACCGGTAGTCTATTGAACGAGCCCGAGCACACATATTTTGTGACGCCTCCAAAATAGGTCCATTCCATCCAACCCATTCTGAGTCGCCAAATACATGGTACAGAAATAACTATAACTTTATTATTACAACATATAAACTGTGAGTTTAAATACAGATATTGCCATCTAAACAATATCCACACGCAAATAAATCCCCGTCATAATTATTGATACATTATTTTACAAAAATGGTGAGGACTACTAAACAACTCTCTCTAGAACCTTCATTCCATACCCCGACTAGTACTCGCTACATTCTCAGCTCCTGAGAAGAAAAATGGAACAAAAAGGAAAAGGGTGAGCTCAACTAGCCCAGTAAAGAATATTATGACTAAGATAATATACAACAAATTATCGTTAGTCTTCAACAGGAAAAATCTAATAGAATACAATAGACAACCAATTTTAAATCAACAAGCTGCAATGAAACAACAATTCATTAGAAGAGTTAAGTAGAGAATGCAAACTACTATCTTCTATATATGAATTTAAAAGTTCATCGTCGATATTTTATCCCTCAGTAACATCAATCAATATATATATCGGAATCAAATATTCATCTTTGCACCTACAAAGCCAAAGATATTCATCGATTGCTCATGTTCATCTAAACACTGTTCATTTTTGCACTACTGGGCCAAAGATATTAATCGATCTTGGCCATGTTCATCTCAACACCTATTCATCTTCGCACTACGGGCCAAAGATATTTCGTCAGAAATCATTCATCTTTTGCACACAGCCAAAGATATTCAAGAATATCATCATTTAGGACTAAGGATGATGAAAAATATTTTAAAGGAAACGAATCCAAAGTGAAACAAAAGAACAAATATTAAGGATTCGTATTTTAAACAATCCAAGTTCAAAAATACTTCATAAGTAATCAGAGTGGAGTAAAATTCAAGAATGATCAAAACATAGATCCAATCAAAGATAGGAACTATAACAGACAATCTTGGACATAGAAAAGAAAATTTATTTTTTCGTGAATAAGGCACAGATACGTGAATAGTAATCTCAGGCACCAAAAGATAGAAATTTCACAAAAAACATCATCACGCTTCGTGAATAGTACTCGTGAATAAGAACTCATGAATAATAACTTGTGAATAAGTAACTCATGAATAGTAACCCAGACATGAAAAAGTTCCAAATTTGATAAAAAGTTCCAACCAATATTTCAAAGATAATGATATTGAAGAAATAATATCATTTGAGAAGAAAATAACATCCCTTACCTCTCGAAAGACAAGATTTCTAGTTGAAACACTTTGGATATAGGCTATGACTTGAACTTGCACCGTATAGAAATACTCAAAGTATACTCAAAATACTCACAAGAATACACTCGATAATATAGAGAGAGAAAACTTCAGTTTCTGGTGTGATTTTCAATTCTAACCTAAGCACCCTATTTATAGGAAAATGCTTTAGAACACCAAAGCGTAAAATTTAATAAATTAATATTATTAAATTTCCAAATCATCATCATGACTCCACCAAATTGAAATCACCACTAACACATGTCTCCTAAGTGCCAAAAATGTTTTTCATGCAAAAGTGGTTTAAAAATCCAAAAAAAATAGTAACCAATTAATCTGGAACTTCAATAATTCATAATAAATAGCCCTTTTATCAGAAAAATTCGAAACTCACAATTTTTCATAGGAAATTCCATTATCTACAACTTTACGTATGAAATTTTTCCAAATTCCAAATGTAAATTGGATCAAATCCACAAACTGATGATTTTACTTGGCTATAATCAAATTTCGGTCATGAAATGGGGTCCCGCAAACATGTTTAACATGTTTTAAACATTTATTGCAAATAAAAATACTCTTTCTCCTCGTATATACTCATATATCCCACATTCATTGTAAAAATATCACCATTATTATATTATTAAAATATAATAATATATTTAAATGAATTATTTTATCGTAAAAGATTAAATTTCAATTTTCAACAATTGTCACATTAAAATTTTCTCCATCTATATCCACATAAAATCAATATTTTTCTCATCATATGAATCAATAATTAATTATTCACAAATAATATTCTGAGAATCACAATATTGATAACCAGCAGTTCAGGAAAGAGGGGCTTTCAATAAGAATTTCTCCTTCTTCTGCAAGCAATTAGGTGACCAAACCTCTCCTTAGACAGAACTTTCTAGACATTGCCAATAATGTTTTCTAATAATATTATTCAGATAATATGAATTATTTCTTCGATAATGGAAAATCTTGTGTAGAAGTGACAATTTATTGAAACAACAAGAATATAAAATATTAATACAAAGAATTATTGAATCAATAAAATAAAATCGAGCAGTAATTATTGTAACAATTATTGAGTAGTGCCTTCTTACGTAAGAATCAATAATTGGTGCAATACCGTGTGCTACTGTTCAACAACGCGTATTAGTGTGTTTTAACCACCGGGTATTCCAACAGTATTAACGGTAACAACTACGCCGTTATTTATAAACAACTTATATTTGTCGTTTTCTTCATCCAATCGCTTTCCGTTATGGGGCCTACAAAAGACTGCGCCGTTGTACGAATATTCCCCGATAGTATGAATATTCCACGACCAAACGAATATTCCACGACAATAATGAATATTTTATAACCACTTGCTTATTTTAAAATATTTGCGCATTTTACCCATAACTAACCACATTAATCAAATCAACCCTTACTATTTCAAAATGATAAATAGAGGAAATTAAATTTCAATTATTAATAATTTGGGGTCTTACATATTTCTTGCTGGATTGGATAAAAGATTTGATCAACTTTGATGAGAAATTTTACGTCGCGAACCTCTTCTTAGTCTAAAAGAGTGTTATTCCTTAATTCGTCGTGAGGCCATACGATCTACTACTTTGAATGAGGACATTGAGAAACCCGAAGCTTCTGCTATGATTTCTCTCCATCGACCCAATCAGACTAACCACAACCGCCCCAAAGCCACGAATCTAAAAAATTCCAATAATTCTGACAAACCTACATACAAATGTAATCACTGCAATCAAAAAAGCCATTCCAAAAGTCGTTGCTTTGAACTTATTGGATATCCAAATTGGTGGGACCCAACACGACATCGAAATTCTAAGTGACCATTTACTGCAACAGTTGTTCAAACAAAGGAAGATGATGCCACTCCTACGTCATCAACTTTGGTAACCACTACAAACACTGGAGGTAAGGTCTTCACCATTTCTATACCTGTTTTGAATAATACATGGATAATTGATTCTGGTGCTACTGATCATATGACATTTGATGTTAAACAAGTCTAAAACTTTAACCTATCCTCCCAAAATTGTGTCTCCATGGCCAACGGTAATACCACCCCGGTTATTGGGGAAGGATCATCACATCTTACTAAATACTTTACATCTTGATTATGTGCTAGTAGTTCCCTATTTAGATTATAACCTTTTGTCTGTCTCTCAAATCATTACTACATTATCTTATGTTATTATTTTTTGGCCTGATCATTGTGTGTTTAAGGACATTCAGACTCAACAAACGATTGGTTATGGTGTTAAAAGAAGGAAGTTGTATTACTTGGACTTGGAGTCACAAACTTCCAGCAAATTACAACAAGCTTTAGCGGTGGAGAGCATGGGTTCATCAAAGAAGATAGTTGAGATCTGGCTCTGGCATCGACGTTTGGGACATGACTCATTTGGTTATTTAAAAAGTTATTTCCTAGTTTGTTTACGAATTTGGATATTTCTGTTTTCAAATGTAACTTGTGTGAGCTTGCAAAAAAGTCATCGTGGTTCATTTCCTTTGTTTTTAAATAAAAGTCATGTTCCCTTTATGGTTATTCACTCTGATGTTTGGGGACCATCCAAAGTTTCCACATTGGGGGGGTCACATTGGTTTGTTACTTTTATTGATGATTGTATTCGAATGACTTGGTTGTGTTTGATGAAATCCAAATCAGAAGTTAACTTGCTGTTTCAAAAGTTCTATAACACCGTTCATACACAATACAATGCCCGAATACAAGTATTACGAAGTGATAATGCCGGGGAATAAAATAGTTCTAAACTTCATCAATTTTTGGAATCTCATGGCTCAATTCATCAAACCAGTTGTACAGATACACCTCAACAAAATGGTGTGGTTGAACGCAAGAATAGACACTTAATTGGAGGTTGTTCGCACTTCCTTCATCGAGGCTAACATGCCCTTATCCTACTAGGGCGAAGCTCTTCTATCTGTTGTATATCTCATCAATCGTGTTCCATCTCGCACTATCAACTTCCAAACACCTTTTCAGACACTTACAGAAGCTGTTGTTACCCCAACAATCCTAAACCTTCCCCCTCATGGCTTCGAATGTGTTGCCTATGTTCATCTCCCTAAACTCCAATGTAGGAAGTTAATGCCTTAAGCATTGAAATGTGTCTTTGTTGGATATGCTATTCATCAAAAAGGATACAGATGCTATCATCCACTTACTAAATGCATGTATATCACTATGGATGTTGTCTTTCATGAAGATACTATTTATTTCTCTAAGTCTGACTTTCAGGGGGAATACCATGAGAAATTCAAACTGATCAAAATGTAGGTGATTTTTGGATCCCAGTGGTCAATACTTGGATTTAAGTGGTGATACACTACACAACGACACAATAAGCGTAGAAGTGGAAGAATTGGAATCTAGTGGTCAAAACATAGATCTTAGTGGAAATGAGCACTTAGAAAGTCAAGAAACGTTTGAAACCGATCTTGAGTCTCTCCCAATTTATACACCAAACCAATTGTTGTCTGAGGATATTCCTTATACAGTGTTTGAGTCACCCAAGAAACAATTACCACAACGTCTCACTAGAGGTATTCCAAAACCTATATATGAACCTCAATTGTCTAGTAAAGTAAGATATCTCATGAGCCATTATATGTCTACACATCATTTGTAAAAAATAAATCAGTCATTTATCAATCAATTATCTACTGTATCTATACCTAACAGTGTGTAGGAAGCCTCATCTGATCCAAGATGGAGAGCTGCGATGAATGAAGAGATGATCTCATTACAGAAAAACCAAACTTGGGAGCTCGTTGACCTTCCCACAAAAAAAAAACAAGTTGGGTGCCGATGGATCTTTATGGTGAAATACAAAGCTGATGGAATGATCGAACGTTTTAAGGCGAGATTAGTGGCAAAAGGATACACCCAAACTTATGGAATTGACTACACTGAAATGTTTTCACCTGTAGCCAAAATCAACACAGTTCGAGTTTTGTTATCCTTAACTACAAATTTTGATTGGCCTTTACAACAGTTCGATATGAAGAACACATTCATACATGGTGAACTATCTGAAGAAGTCTACATGGATCTCCCACCAGGGTGCATTGTAACAGAAAAATAAAATTAGAAGATGTGCAGGTTGAAGAAATAACTATATGGATTAAAACAGTCCCCTAGAGCTTGGTTCAGATGATTCACCAAATCCATGACAACCTTTGGTTACAAACAAAGTAATTCAGAGCACACATTATTTTTAAAAAGGCGACATGGGAAAATTAATGCACTCATTGGATATGTAGATGACATGATCGTCATAGGAAACGATCTAGAAGAAATGAAAACTTTGTAGGAGCACTTGTCCAAGGAATTTGAAATGAAAGACTTGGGCCCTATAAAATACTTTTCGGGAATTGAAGTATCTCGTTCAAGTAAAGGAATTTTCTTATCTCAAACAAAATTTGCCTTAGATCTACTACATGAAACTGGTATGTCAGCCTGCCAACCAGCTGACACTCCAATGGAAGAGGGTCTGAAGTTATGTATTGAGACAAGCCAGGTACCAGTGGACAGGGGGAGATTGGAAGACTAATGTACTTAGCTCGCACAAGACCAGATCTCGCCTATGCTCTAAGTATCGTTAGTCAGTTCATGCATAATCCTGGTGAACAACAAATGAATGCAATCATACGCATTTTGAGGTATCTAAAATATACTCCAGGAAAGGGGATTCTATTATCTAAAAACAAAAATAAGCACAATATCGAGGTATATACTGAGATCTTCGATTAAATTAAGAGCGACGACGATAGGCGATCAACTTCGGGATACTTTACCTTTGTAGGTGGGAACCTTGTTACATTGAGAAGCAAGAAGCAACATGTTGTTGAAAGATCTAGTGCAGAGGCCGAGTACAGAGGAATGACCTTAGGAATTTGTGAAGCATTATGGTTGAAATTTCTCTTACAGGACCTAGGCTACTCTCCAAAGTAACCAATTCAGCTATACTGTGACAACAAAGCAACATGTGATATAACCCATAATCCAGTTGATCAACATGACCGTACAAAGCATGTCGAGGTAGATAGGTTCTTCATTAAGGAGAAACTGGATGAAAAGGATGTGGAACTACCAAAGGTTCGGTTAGAAGATCAGTTAGCTGATATCCTTACCAAAGGAGTATCCAATCGGGTACTTTCTAAGTTGAAATTGTCAACGATTTTGTAAATATTTCCAATTAATTGTATTACTTTATATAGAAAATTTCTAAGTGTGTACAGATCATAAGAATTGTATGGGCAGATTTCTAGGGAGCTAATTAGGATCCTGATTTGGAACTGTAGTCCTATAAATGTACTGAGTATTTTATTAGTCAAGACACAATAATAAAAACCTTGTTTTAGTCATCCTTATTTTCACAGGTTAACACTTGTCCCCCTTTCTTAATACCAAGCTGGCCACTCAATATTCGAATTAGGATCCTCTCTATTTCAAATGAATTGGAGACTCCATTCCATGATCTAGATTTAAAATGTGTAAAAAATGTGAAATAATGATGATGGGAGAGAGATGATGCATAAAAGAGATTGAATGAATTTCACTAATCCATCGATGAGATATATATATTAATTTTAGAGGCTACTTCATTAATTGTTAATTAAATGCAATGCAGGGAAGAGATTGAATGTAATTAAGATTGGAAGACTGATTAATTTTTAATTAATTTTGAGTTGAATACTTTAATAGAGAGCTTAATCGAAACACATAGATAATTACTTCACGTAACTTTGAGTATCTTGCCATCAACCTTAGTGTTCATCCCTACATTGTGCATGTAATTACCCAAATGAATTCTAGGTTTAACATCACTCAATCTCATTTTGTTTGTTTCCTTAATTTCAGAACTCGGTGAAATTGGTAGATGCTACGAACTTAATCGGATTGAGTCTTGGTATGGAAACTTGCCAAGTGAGAACTTTAAAATTCAGATATCCAGAAAATCGTACGATTTTATGAAATCACGTGCTATGGCTCAAATCCGTAACCAATCCTATTTCTGATAGTGACATTTGACATGAGCTGAAATAGGAATAGGCCCCTCCATGACATTCGGTAACCATACATGAAGATGAAATTGTGCAGATTTAGCAACCGCACCGACAAATAACAGAATGACACACAAAGTAACAAATAAAAAATTTATTTCATTATTATAAATCAAGTTACTAAATATTTTGAATAAATCTCAAAATTCAAAACTACCTCTTATCCAATAAAAATCTAAAACACTCTAAAAAAGAAATTAAGTTAAAATAAAAAATTGCCCAAATAAATTCTAGGTTTAACATCACTATATCTCCTTTTGTTTGTTTCCTCAATTTTAGAACTCACTTCTCTCACGACTTCCACTATTAAATTAATAATTTATTATTTTTACAAATAAATATGAAACAAAAATATATCCATAATATTTATAAATGTATTTAATTTTTTATAAAAATATTCTTTGACGATTTATTATGAAAAATTACTGAGGTACATGTAACTTTGATTCCTTCGTATCTATTCTCTACTTTTCTTTTTCTCTTCTACGTATTGTATTGATTATTCTCTTCATATGTATACCTTCCTCCCATGTAAACCTATTCATATGACTTATGCACTTTAGATTTTGCCGCCAGTATCGGTCATTATTCATGTACAGTATCCAATAAGAGAGGACTAGAGGAGAGGAGGGCCTTTTAGAATTCTATATATAGATAGGACGAGAGAGTGACAGAAGATATCTACAACTTGCCTGCACATTAAAATGTTTGTTTTTGTGTGAAAAAGAGAGAGAGAGGTCTGAAATTACAAAATAAAATTTGGTCTCTTGTGCAAGAGTGCAGATTTTTAAAATTTCTATCTTTCTTTTCTTCTTCTTTTTTTTTAAAATTATTGAGGCCAAGAGAGCGCGAAGTAAAGAAAAAAGAACCACTAATGGAGAAAGGTGATAATAATAATAATAATAATAATAATAATAATAATAATAATAATAATAATAATAATAATAATCGTATTTCTGAAGAGACTAATACTGTTGATTGGAGAGGCAGACCTTCAAACCCTAAGCATGGTGGAATGAAAGCTGCTGCCATTGTCCTTGGTATTTTTCTTCTCTATCTTTCTTTCTTTAAAAACATAATATATATATATATATATATATATATATATATATATGGAAGATACTTGGTTGCATATAAATATATATTATATTATATTATATATGTGTTTTGGGGAGTGCAAGTTAAAATATTACATGATATAATGCAGCTCGTCTTAATTTTTGTATATTTTTTTTATCATTAATAATGTGTTAATTTCTGTGTGAGGTTAGTTGATTTTATTTCTTTATTTATTTTGGCATGCAGGGGTTATAACATTTGAGGTAATGGGAGTAGCAGCAGTTGGGAACAATTTGATTACATATGTGATAAATGAGATGCACTTTTCATTGTCAAAATCTGCAAATATAGTCACCAACTTTATAGGAACTCTTTTCATCCTTGCACTCCTTGGAGGCTACATTTCTGATTCTTACCTGGGTTGCTTTTGGACCATCCTCATCTTTGGCTTTGTTGAACTTTCTGTAAGCCCCCCCCCCCTCTTTTCTTTATTTTTGCACTTTTCCTACATCACACACACAAAAGATTATTATATATATATATATATATATATATATAAAAGTGGCTGATGGAAATCTTATCAAAACATTTCGAAAATGCTAAACAAGTATATATATATATATATATATATATATATATATATATATATTATTTTAACAATATACAAAAGATATGTGGTAATGTCAATTTGAAGTTGAAGCGTTCCACTGTATAAATAAAAATATAACAAATTAATCTTGAGAGTAAGTAGTCTCACATCTGACAAGTTAAGTCTTGCGATCAATCCTAAATATAATTCTGATGAGCTAGTTACTCTACTCATTATCTGCAATTAACTTTTAGTTGAATATTTCAGCTTCATATATCAAAACCCTAACTATAAATCTGAGGAGCTAGTTACTCCACTGATCATCTTCAATTAACTTTAATTAGTTGGATATATATTTTAACATGATATATCAAAACACTTAAATGTTATACACATGATCAAGTTATGTTCATCTTGTACATATGTATACACATAATAATTACATATGCAGCTTCGATCTCAACCGCCATATATATCTTTAATAATACATGATATAAACTTATGTTGTTTGGATTTTTTAGGGTTTCATATTGTTGTCAGTCCAAGCCCATCTTCCCCAACTGAAGCCACCCAAATGCAACATGGTAACTGATGGAGATCACTGTTTGGAGGCAAAAGGCTTCAAGGCCTTGATATTTTTTGTGGCACTTTACTTGGTGGCACTAGGGAGTGGCTGTCTGAAACCTATTATTATAGCTCATGGTGCGGATCAATTCAACAAAGATGATCCCAAGCAGTCCAAGAATCTCTCCACCTACTTCAATGCTGTATACTTTGCCTTCTCTGTGGGTGTACTTGTTGCCCTAACACTTCTAGTTTGGCTCCAAACTCATTCCGGTATGGACATAGGGTTCGGAGTTTCAGCAGTTGCCATGGCTTTGGGATTGATCAGCTTGGTTTGTGGTACTTTTCTTTACAAGAATAAGCCCCCTCAAGGAAGCATTCTATCCCCTATTGCTCAAGTAAATACTGAACTCTTTTAAAACTCTCTCTATTCATTTAAAAATGAAAATTTTTTGTTAAAAAAATAAACAATGTTACGACACAAACATGATTTTAACAACCGTACTAGTGACACGATTATCTACGACAAATTTTGTTGTGTCGTTAAATGTGTATTAAGAGAATTGATTGAAAGATGTGATGGAGCCGATCCTAGCTAATCTGGTTTATGCCAAGTGATTTGGTTTCCTTTACTAATAATTTTACAGCATTATTTACTAGCTCTTCTTAATTTTCTTTTTTTAAAAAAATCTTTTTGGTGTTACTTTTTCAGGTTTTTGTGGCTGCAATTTTGAAGAGAAAGAAAGTGTGTCCGCCTAATCCACAGTTGCTCTGTGGAAGTCATAGCAAGGTGCCAAATACCAATTCCACCATATCTTATGATGTCGGCCGTCCTCAATACACGAGGAGATTCAGGTATTTCTCAACAGTGATTTTTGTCGTGTTTGTCAATTATATGTTACGCTTACTGTTTTCTGTTTAAATGCGTCTAACCAAAAATTTGTGAAAACTAAAAACTTATGGAACAAATATTCGTTATACAACTGCATGTGATAACATCATGTACCCCCTATATAATCACGTAACTCTTTTTTTCTCGTGTGAGGAAAAAGATAGACCGTTGCTGATAACTAAGGATTTATCATCACTCGCACCAATGGTATTCTATCGTTGTTAGTCTAAAATTTAAACAACCCAAACATGCATTAATTCTATGGAGAAAACAAATCAAAAGTCCTAATACTTATATTGCTATTTTATTCAATTCTTTCTCAAGATAAAAATTAAGAATAATGGTACATACACAAATTATTCTACAAATATTTTACAAACTGCTGATGTGACATACTCCACCTCAGCTTTTTATGTGGGGCCGAAGACTACATTGAAGCAATTTGTTGATCAATATACTGAGATGGAGTATGCTACATCAGCAATTAATAAAATATTTGTAAAATAGTTTGTGTCTGTATATTACTCTAAAATTAATACATACATGCATTAACAAAAACCATGCATAAACAAAAACCATGCATCTAATTAAGTTTGTGTTTCCTTTAACTTTGCTGATTGTTTTACTCCTCGAAAAATTTGTGATATTGAGCATAATGTCTTCTTTGATATAATTTCATGATTTTCACAAAACTTTGGACAATGAATTAATTTATATTTATAATCAAACATATATTTTTAGTATGCTCTAGATATCCTTATGCACAATATTCTTATTCTCGAAGATGATGATTGTAATAAATTTCAGGTTTCTAGACAAAGCTTGCATCAAAATGGAAGGAGGAAACAACATGAATACTAATGAAAGTCCATGGAAACTATGCACCATAAACCAAGTTGAGCAAGTAAAAACTCTAATCACAGTTGTTCCGATTTCCGCATGTACCATTGTTTTCAACACCACTTTAGCACAACTCAAAACATTCTCAGTTCGACAAGGAAGTTCCATGAACACTAAACTCACCAAATCCTTCCAAATTCCCCCCGCTTCGCTTCAAGCCATCCCTTACCTAATGGTAATATTTTTAGTCCCTCTTTACAACACTTTCTTTGTCCCTTTTGCCAGAAAAATCACAGGCCATGAATCCGGTATCACCCCTTTAAGGCGCATAGGGTTAGGTCTTTTTGTGGCAACTTTTTCAATGGGAGCAGCTGCTATAATGGAACAGAAAAGAAGGGTTTCAGCTGTAAAACATAATGAAATATTATCCATCTTTTGGATTACACCCCAGTATTTGATTATCGGATTATCAGAAATGTTCACAGATATAGGGTTGTTTGAGTTCTTTTACAAACAAAACATAAAAGGGATGCAATCT
Organism: Panax ginseng; assembly: GCA_020205605.1. Lineage (NCBI taxonomy): Eukaryota > Viridiplantae > Streptophyta > Magnoliopsida > Apiales > Araliaceae > Panax > Panax ginseng. Next base: position 143,443,751 of record CM035134.1, on the reverse strand, counting down.
TTTTTAACAGCCATGACCTATTGTTCATACTCATTTGGCTTTTTTCTAAGCTCAGTGCTTGTTTCTTTGGTGAATAAGATCACATCTAGTTCTTCGAATCGCGGTTGGATGGGTGAGAATGATCTGAATAAAGATAGGTTGGATCTCTTTTACTGGTTGCTAGCTGGATTGAGCTTCATCAACTTTGTGAATTATCTCTTTTGGGCGAGATGGTATTCTAAGAGTACTCCATATGTACCATAAGGTACTATAGTATAGCTTGAATGAGATTAGCTATATGTGTATACGAGTGTAAGTGAATGACTATTTAACATTCACTATATATATCAAAGTCTTGTACTAAATATAATGAAAAATAATATTAACCCCTTGATCATATCGGTTGGATTCTATTTCTTTTGTATGATAATAATGATGTATACTCATTTTAATCCATAACAAGCACGCATATATTATGTGTGACATTCTCAAAATAGGTATACACAACCTATTTTGAGTCGTCAGAAAAAACACTACTAACAACTTCATTTATACAACGGTCGAATTGTCGTGCAAAATCAACGAGAAGATTACTATCATGTTCATTCTAATGAGGTGTACTTTTGACGCTTTCAAAGTCGGGTTATCATAACCCTATTGTTGTTCACCAAAATCAATTATTAAGTGATGTATAATATACGACACATGTGACGCCCCCAAAATAGGTATACATCATCCATCTTGAGTCGCCAAATACATGGTACAAAATTCAAATACAACTTAATTATACAACAGTCGTGTAAAATACGACAAAACATAATCTAATAGTTTTAATAAGAATATTGTCATCTAGACAATATCCACACTCAATGGAGTCCTTATTACAATTATTATCACACTATTCCATAGAATAATGAGGACTACTAAAGCCACTTATCCTGGACCATCACTCCATTCTCCGACTCGTCCCAGCTATATTCTCATTTCTTGAAGAGAACAATGAAAGAAAAGGGTGAGCTCAACTAGCCCAATAAGAAATATTATGACTAAGATAATGCAGAATAAATTATCCTTAGCCTTCAACAGTATAACAACAGATAGAATATAATAGACAACTAGTTTTAGATCAACAAGCTGCAGTGGAATAAGCAATCCATTAGAAGAGTCAGTAGAGCATAAAATATACTATCTTCATGATTTAAAAGTTTTTTCATTAACTTTATCATTTGAGACTCAAATTTTAATAAATAAAATCTAATCATCCTCGCACTACTTACGACCAAGGATATTCATGTACTCATCAATGGTCATGATTATACCGAATAATCCTTGGTCATAATCATACCAACAACTGTCCATCAATGTCTACATGCCAATGAGGACTTTTACCACATCATTCGTCACATTACAGTCATGATTATACCGAATAATCTCTGGTCATAATCATACCAAGTCCATCTATGCACGTAAGCCAAATATGACTTTCATCACAATATAAGCATGATGATGATGACATTGACATAATAATTCAATAAAATAAGTTCAAGGATATATTTTATAGATTTATAATTTAATTTATTCAAGAATCAATAACGTCCAATTAGTCAACATGATACTGCTTTCTGGAGTATAATTCAAGAATGCTCAGAAGAATATTTCCATGAAAATATACTGGATAAAGCGCAAATATCCAGGATATTCTACTAATTTCATGGAGTATAGAAGCCAAAACTTTAACCAACCGAGTATAATAGAATATATGAAATTGTAAATGGATTTTTCGCCACGTACAGTAATCCACGTAAGTGAGATCATTTCCATAATTTAATAAGGAATGAATACGAAAGATCATTCACCATGTATGTGGTAATCCATATAGACAAAGTTATTCCAATGAGAATAATAAAGAATGAAATAATGTAAGAATTCACCGGGCATGCGATAGGCTGCGTAGGCAAAGTTATTCCAATGTAATAATAAAGAATGGAATAATGTAAGAATTCACCGAGGCATGCGGTGAGAATGCATGCATAAAAGTTATTCAATAGAATAATAAAGAATGGAATAATAGAAGAATTCACGTGCATGCGATAGAATCAAGATGTAAAGGTTATTCCAAGCAGAATAATAAAGAATGGAATAATGAAGAATTCACCATGCATGCAGTGAGTCGCGTAAAATGAGTTATTCCAATGAATAATAAAGAATGGAATAATGAGAAGAATTCACCAGCATGCGATAGTCAGGTGTGGACAAAGTTATTCCAATGAATAATAAAGAATGGAATAGCAGAAGAATTCACCAGGCATGCGATAGACTGCACAGACATGTTATTCCAACAGAATAATAAAAAATAGAATAACAAAAGAATTCATCAGGCATGCGATAGACCGCACAGACAGGGTATTCCAACAGAATACTAAAGAATGGAATAACAACCCTTACGAGTATTGAAAAAAATAAGTCTCTTCATGAATACAAAAGAAATAATACTCCTTACCTTAGAAGAAATTGGATACTGGAATAGTGAGGTAGCAGACTTCTCTTCTTCTTTCTCTCTATAATTTCTTTCTATAATAATTGCTCTATAGCTTTAGTGAATTGGTGAGAAATGAAGGAAGAATGAGCTTCTATTTATAGAAAAATATAGTTTCAATAATTGTACATTTTGGGGCTCGAAATATTATAATATAATACCTTGCAAGTATTATCAAACTTGCACCACCTCCTCTAATAGTAAATCATGTGACTCAATAGTTCTAAACATGTGAAAAAATTAATTATAGTACAGTACGTACCTTCATCTATACTTCCATTTTTAATTTAGTCATGCAAGTATTATCAATCTTGCACCAACTCTCCTAATAGTAAATCATGTGAGTCAATAGTACACACATGTGAACACATAGTTATAAGCATGTGAATTAATAGCAATTAATTACTCATTTATCCAGTTAATTACCCGATTGGTCAATTATAATCTCCAGACATCAATTATTATCGAAATAAATGTCGATTTTCACTAACACTAATAATTTCCACACAATAGAACTATCAATTTTATCTTGAATCAACACGAAATTATTCATCATTAATATTATAACGCATAATATTTAACAACCAGGTCGTTCCCAGGAAAGATGAGACTTTTCGATAAGGATTTCTCCTTATTGGCGCGCAATTAGGTGACCAAACCTCTCTTTGACAGAACTTCTGGACATTGTCAATATTGCAAATAATAATATGAATAACTTTATCGTCTCAATTATTGATTTAATAATATAACATATTATGCAGATGATATCTTTGTAACAATAATTGAATCAATAATACGAGAGATATATGATGCATCAATTCATCGTAGTAATAATTGAGTATAACCTGAGTGACTTCTTACGTAAGCATCAATAATCAATACCGTGTGCTACTTTATGCAACCACGCCAGACATCGTATTTTTACTACTAGGGTAGTTCAACGGTTTAAATCTAAGAACACTTTTTCGTAGTTATTTTTATAAAATGATAATTACGTCGCTTTTTAACTACGACAATACTTCCATTATGGGGTCTACCAATGATTGTGCCGTCGTACGAATATTCCTGTTAAAATGAATATTCCCCGACCAATCGAATATTTTATAACAACTTGCATACTTTGCAAAATTTTCACATATCACCCTTAACTTTAACCTTTTTATCAATTTAACCATTTACGAAATAAAATAATAATTATAAGAAAATTGAATACTTTCATTTCATAAAATTCGGGGTCTTACAATCTCCCCTCCTTATGAAATTTTTGCCTCGAAATTTACGTGACGCATGCACGGTATCTTAGAAGAGGTGAGGATACCTTGACTTCATTTCAGATTCTAACTCTTGAGGTAAAACCTTTGAGTGTCGAATATGATCATTCTTATCCATGATTTTAACATGTATCTCCTCATACGTTAAATCTTCTGCTATCTCGTCTAGTTCACGGAGTATAAAAGCAATACTTTAAAAGAATGAGTGTAAAATTAGGAATACGAAACGAAATAATATTACTCACATACTATAGAGTATGGAAGAAAATATTATTTCTTACGAATACAGAACAAAAATAATATCCCTTATCTTAACAGAAGACTAGATACTGGAATAGTGAAGTATCAGAATACTCTTCTTCTTTTTCTCTATAGCTTCTCTCTCTATAATTGCTCTTGTGAGTCTTAGTGAATTGATGAGAATGAAAGAAGAATGAGCTTCTATTTATAAGAAAACATAGTTTCGATAATTGCACGTTTTGGGGCTCAAATTATTATAATATAATACCTTCATCTTTTCCTCCATTTTTAATTTAGTCCTACAAGTATTATCAAACTTGCACCACCTCCCCTAAGAGTACATGCATGTGAATCAATAATACATGCATGTGAATCAATAGTTCCATTCATGTGAACAAATATTTATATGCATGTGAACTAATAGTAATTAATTGCTCATTTATCCGATTAATTATCCAATTGATCAATATAACCTCCAGAAATTAATTATTATCGAAATAAATGTCGATTTACACTAACACTAATAATCCCAACATAATGAAAATATCAATTTCATCTTTAATCAACACGAACTTATTCATCATTAATATTATAACTCACAATATTTAACAACCAGATCATTCCCAAGAAAGGGGGGGCTTTCTGATAAAGATTTCTCCCTATTGACGCGCAATTAGGTGACCCAACCCCTTTCCTCGATAGAACTTTCTAGACATCGTCAATTTTGCAAATAATAATATGAATAACTTTGTCATCTCAATTATTGATTTAATAATATAAAATATTATGCAGATGATACTATGACAATAATTGAATCAATAATATGAGAGATATTATGTAATAATTACTGTAGCAATAATTGAGTATAACTGAGTGGCTTCTCACGTAAGCATCAATAATAATCAGTACCGTGGCTCTTATGCAACCCGCGCCAGACATCTTTATTTTTACCAATTTAAGTATTTCAACATTTTAACGGTAAAACTTTCGCCGTTATTTTATAATTAAAAAGATATTTCTGTCGTTTTCTAACTCCGACAATACTTCTGTTGTGGGTCCACAAATGATTGTGCCGTCATACGAATATTCCATGTTAAAACGAATATTCCCCGACCAATCGAATACTTTATAACAACTTGCTTACTTTACAAAATTTATAAATTTTACCCATAACTATAACATTATAACAAATTCACACCATAATATTCAAAAATATATTTCGAGAAAAATTAATCTTTATTCATAAAAGTTGGGGTCTTACACTATTTTCCTGTTATCCCCGTTCGACCCAGCTATGCTCTTACTACCTGAAAAGAATTGTGAAGCAAAGGGTGAGATCAACTAGCCTAGTAAAAAATATTATGACTAAGATAATTACACTATGAATAGCTTTCATCAATAATAAGTCAGAGATTGAGAACATATGGTAGATAATAAAAGTTTTCAACCATAATTGAAGCAAAATCAAATATCCATTAGAAGAGTCAAGTAGAACATAATGTCTACTATCTCCTCCAAATTTAAAGTCCATCGTTAATATTTCATTCCTGTAATACCCATCAAAAGTTCTTTGTTGTACCCAAGACAAAGAGAACTTTCATCACATGTCTTCACCTGAACCACTAAAGATTTTAGTTAAATTCACAATTCATATTTATAATCATGTAAATCAACAGTTTCTCTTTGCCACAAAGGCTTAATGGAACGTTTACTCAATATCCTTACCCCAAAGGTTAAAGATTTTTAAATGTAATAACAATGATCATACTAATCAGTTGTTTGACCAAAGATATTTAACTATAAAATCAATGGTCATGATAATACCAATCGATCAATTGTCTGTCAGTGCAATACGACCAAAGACATTCAACTGTTAACTAATGGTCATGATCCTGCCAAATAAATCATCGAATTATCCATGCACTAAGGGCCAATGATATTTGTTAGTATCACCAGTGATCATGATCATGTCATACACCTGTCCATCTTTGCACCACAGACCAAAGTTATCAATAAACAGTTCGTCTTTGCACGTAAGTCAAAGATATACAACTGTTAAACCAATAATCAACAGTCCATCTTTATACGTAAGCCAAAGATATACAACTGTAAAACCAATAATCAACAGTCCATCTATGCACTACGGACCAAAGATGACTTTGCTGCAATTCTTTGAAAGCATATCTGAACACTGTTCTGAGTTGTTTATAAATGGTCAGAGCTTGTGCTATATTTTCCGCCAAGCTAACCCTTTGATCTTTACAAATGTATTCTTTATGCAATATGTTAACAAATTTCTTAATGACCATTATGAATCACTAGACCCTCTTCAGTTTTTTCTTATTTTATCAAAACCGTTCTAGTCGTTTTTTTGTTTGGCGCATAGCATATCTGGGTAACATTGTGCTTTTATGTTGTAGTTTATAAATTGTTCATTGTTCACATAGTAATGTTTTGAACATATCTGGTTAACATTGTTCTCTCTCTCTCACACACACGAAAAATAACGACACATCAATATAGTGTAATTTAAAGTTAAAGTTATGTTGAGGTTCAATGTTTTGGCTGGGAGAAATTGTTTATTTAAGGACATGGACATCTTAGCTTAGTGTAATTTGCTAGCTTTTTTTAAACAAATAAAAAATGCTAGTATTATTAGGGTGATAATGATATATAAATAAAAAAAAGTTGGCAAAAAGTCTCGAGCAAAATAGGGTGAATTGAACTTGTTCGGTTTCCATGCGTTCATCATAAAAAATAATGGTTTGCGGATTCCTCTGTTCTGTTATCACGTAAAAAGGTAAATATTTAATATCAAAAAATTATTCACCAATGAGAAAATGTAGCTGAAATTATATAGGTAATGGCATGATATATCTTATGGTACCGTGAGCCAAAGGAAATGATTTTTTTTTTTTTGGAAATTGTTAAATTCACAAAGCCACAACCACAAAATTTCTCTTCCCTTTCCTTCTAATCCTAGCATTCCTTTTATTTATTTCTATTTTCCAGATTGATAATGGTGGTGATAGACAATATTACTAGAGAAATGAGACTCCCACTCATAAAAATTTGTTTATAGATTCATGGCCACATCCACATGATATTTTGCTTTAATTTATTTTGAGCATATAAAATTGGTGTCCAAATTTAATTTTTGTAACTCAAAGACCTCTATTATCATTACCAAAAATGCTATCATTACATATCGGTCACATGCTGCATGGATGACACCCATGAATTTTTTATAGAGTTAAGTGGACTATGTCAACAATAAGTCCATGAGTGTCCCACCCCATGCAGTATGTGAACATTATGTGATAATAACATTATTAAATCTAAACGTACAATTTAGTAATTATATAAAATTGAATTTAAGATCTCTCTCGAGTGTGTTTACGATGCAACTTTGCATTACATAATTACATTATTATTTGTCAAAAAATAAATTAATTAAATACTACTAAATATTGATTAATTAAATACTACTAAATGTTACTATGCAACCGCGCGTATTACTGTACTTTTACTACCGGATAGTTCAACAGTTTTAACGGTAACACTTTCGCCGTTATTTTTATAAAATGATAATTTTGTCGTTTTCTAACTACGACAATACTTCCATTGTGAGGTCCACCAATGATTGTGCCGTCGTACAGATATTCCCCGATAAAAAGAATATTCTCCGACAAAACGAATATTTTATAACAACTTGCATACTTTGCAAAATTTTCACATATCACCCTTAAAATTTAACCATTTACGAAAAAATAATAATTATAAGAAAATTGAATACTTTCATTTCATAAAATTCGGGGTCTTATATTTATGCTATCCCATCAAATTCCCAATAATTTTAGACTGGTGTCAGATTTGTGGATCTAATACTTTTTCTCTTTTCTTGTATTTAAACCTTTCCCTATTATTATGTTCAAAATTTTCCAAATTCTACAAATTTATATTTTCTATAAACTCTTTCTTCTTTGTACTTTATTTCCACCTTTACATTCCTTTGGAAAATATTAAAACCCCAACATACAAATAGCTATGGAAAACTACTATGTGAAATGGTAGAAGTGATGCCATCATACCTTTCTCATGCTTTTGCTTTTTCTTTAGAACGAAAGGAATCATAAGCGACTTCGAAGACTAACAAATGACAGTATCCATTTTTAATCAATATTTAGCTCTAAAACCCCAAGAAAAATAAAAACCATAAATTAGCTCTCTATCCTTTATTTATAAACACAAACCCAACAGAAATTCTCAAACATCAAGTCTCAATATTGAACCCTCTCTTCTTCAAATACCCACGGAAAACTATAGCTTAATCTAAACCCACCAAAAATTCTCAAATGTTATTCTACATACCAATAGACTTTAAAATTAAGACTATTCCGAACAGAAATACTTCAAAATTAAATCAAATTGTAAATTTTTTGTATAATAATCAAAAGGAAAAATAAAAGGATACCTGGGGGGAATTAGGCGAAAATAGCGAAAGATGAAGCACATGCAGAAGCAGAGGAGGGGTCCGTGGAACCAAAAAGATCTGAAGTGAAGCATGATGAAGAATTCGCGCGCTTCTCTCCCTTCATATCTCTATCTCTTTGTGTGTATATATATAGTAGAGTTATATGTATAGCTTTCTCACTCAGTTTGGACGTAAATAAGAGTTGGAGAAGAGGGGGTTTTGTGTATTTATAAGCAACAATTAATCCACCCCTAAGGAAACAGCCAACCGATGTCAAGTAATAAATTTAGGGTTGGGTATGAGAGATTTGGGGCTGGAATTAGGGCCGGGTATGAGAGATAAGAGATTTAGGGGAGTTGAGTGGGATCGAGTTGTTTGGGGGGAATTTTAAGCCAAATTTTATCTCTCAGCTCTGTATGTAACAGAGAGAGATAGAGGATTTAAAATTTGAATAGGGGGGAATGAGAGAGAGCTGATGATGTAGAATTAGATGTGACACTTATGTATTTTCTCTCTTTGCTCTGTTATATATATATGGTCCGGATCTTAAACTCACTTCTTATCTAACATGCCTTCCTCACCCCCCTTTAGCGACGGACCGGATGACGATTCGGTTCGTCGCTATATATAGAACCGTCGTCTTAGCTAGTTAGCTTTTAACGACGGATAATATATAGCGACGAATCGAATCGTCATCCGGTCCGTCGCTAAAAGGGACGAGCAAGGTATGTTAAATAAGGTATATTAAACTTAACATTTCAACCTCATTATACATGCTTTATAATTTGATAAGCGTACTGTCCAAATTTTTCATCACACATTTTTTATCATAACATGATATTAAAATTAATTTATTGTATTTAAACATATACATAAAATAAAATTATGATATCTACAAATTTTATAAATTTAAAGTATTATTTGATTTATGAGATGATGACATTTTAACAATTTAGATTACTCCACTCCAGCTAATGAGGTCATAGCCTATTTGTTAATACTGAGGTACTATAGCTTTTAGATTTCAAATTCGATTTTCACTTTAGGTAATTATTTGTGAGTTTATTTTTTTATCATCCAATGAAATTTGTTTAGTTTTTGAAATTATAATCTTAATATTATATTTAATTATAAAATCTCAAAAATTGAGACTTTCAAATAAAAAAAAATACCCCACTCCACGTCAAAACAACAAATCGATCAATCTGTCGTTTACTTGATTCATTTTAATTTCAATCCACGAACATAATGTAATTAATTTTTTATTAGTACTACATAATATCAGCAGATGCTATACGTTTATTTTTGAATGAGTGAGTTTGAATAAATCTGAATTCGATCGAATAAGTTATTTATACTGTTTATTTAATAATTTTTAAACTTTGAATGCGTTTAAATATGTATGAACGCTTCCTCAAAGATTGTTCAAAAATTTAGTATTTAATTTTTCTTAGATAACATTGTTTATTTATAATTACATAATAAATTTATTCATAACAACTTAAAAAATTAAAATAAGATAACACATGTATTAAGATGTTTTAGATAGACAACTATCAAACACATTTTTTCATTCAGTATTCAAATCTTCTACCTCATTCAACATATTAAAATTTTCTCATATATTCAAAACTATTCATTCCATTTTATCCAATAATCCGTGAAATCATGTTTCACTAAGGGGTGTTTGATAAAAACTTAATGAATCTCAATCTGAATGAAAAAAGTTGTTTGATAATTGACATATTTAAAACATGTGAATAACATATTTTTATTATTTTTTCCCTCTAAAAAATTCAAAAAATTGTTATAAATTTATTTAATATTACTTATATAATAGTTAATATTGTAAAAAAAAAGGTTCATTCAACCGTTCATTCAGCCAAAAAAATTTGACTAAATTATTCAGCTCAAAAAATAACTAACCGGTTCAGCTATTCAAATAATTTTTTTCCAAAACAAACGCACGGAATATTCAGCCATTCAGCTGCAATCAAACAATCCATAGGCCATGAATAACAACACCTGTCAATAACGTGGTTCTTTTTTTTTTTCTTCTTTTTCTAATTATTTATAGGTCTACAATTAATGAAAACAATTCATTTCTAGATCCGGAAGAAATTATTTTTTAAAATAATTTTGATTGTACAAAAATAGACTCGTTTTTATTTATGATAAAGAGAAGAACGACTGCAAGGTTCTCAAATTTGACATCACAATTTTATTGTTATGTCAATCCTATATATTAAACTAAACTATCAATAAATTATGATAAGCATGAAATAAAAATATAATTTAAAATTTTGTTAATTTACAAATGAATCCTGTTATGAAACTGATAGAGTATTATTTTAAATTATAATTTTGAAATATGAAACATTTTTAATTTTATCTTATTAATGGATTTGGAAATAGGGATGGAAGCCTTTTATAATACTCTCACCAATTCTAAAATATAATATCATTATTGATTTTATGAAGTCAACTTAAAATATTTTAAAATTTACAATTGACATAATTTCTTTTAATTTTAGTCAATACAATTATCAATATTATAACTATCTAAAAATATTATTCATTATAAAATTTATTAATTCATAATTTTAATATCTAAAATCAATAATAATCTTATAGAACAAGTAAGAGTACTGAGTAGTTAGCAGTTAGTCCTTAGTGGAACTTTTTGTTCAATTCTAATACATGAGTATCAAATTCAGATAATACTATATATAATACTTCCCCCTTTTTAAATTATATGTTAAAAATTAATTTAAAATATTTTAAAATTTAAAATTAAAATTTATTAAAAATTATAAAACAATAACTTACGATGAATAATACTTTTTTATAATATTAATGTTAATATATATAATCTCATAATTAGGGCCCAAAGACCAAATGTCATAGACGGATGTGGCCAAAGCCCAGGTGGCCCATAGTGCCAAGTCTCTGTCTCTCCCCTCTACTTCTCTAACAGTGCAATAGCTAACATCCTCCCAAAAAGGCATCAATATAATGGAGGAAATCCTGAACGCCTTGTATTGATCATGAGTGCTCAAATAGAAACCAAATCCAGAAGCATAAAGTAATCAGGCAGCATTACGTATTACCCCGTTAATGGGTTGCAAATAATTAATCGCAGGATTAATTTTCATTGATATAAATAATGAATGTCCTTTAAACAAATTAACCCACGATCGACATGAATTCACAACAAAATAACCCACTCAACTCGATTATAACACCCCAGTCCCACCTCACCTCAAAAATATGAGAAAAGAGAGGTTACTCAAAACACAACAGAACTAAGGAAGATCACAAGGCTTTAAATCACAAAAGAATAATCTCATAATAATTCAATGTCATAAGACAAACCATAATAAATGTCACACTGGCTCAATCCACAATCTAAAATAATTATTACAAATTCCAAGTAAACCGACACATCAAGACTAAACAGAATATCTCTAAGTCATTGGAATGAATGGAGCTCTCATCACACTTGCCCTTGATCCCCGATTACACTCGGAAGAAAAACACAAGATGAGCCAAATGCCCAAAGACGGATCTGTAATACAAATAATGAACCGAAATAACTAACTCAATTAAATGAACTGAAACGAAACGAACAAAACTAACACAACGAAACAATAGGCTGAATCAAATGGCTGGGTGTTATTTCATACCGAGCTCAGAACAAATAGTAATATACCTTGCCACACAGGCAAGTCAAATAATGTTACACATGCAATCAAAATAATGCCACACAGGCAATCACACATCAGACTGCACAATCCAGATGCGTGAAAAATCAGAAGGCGTGTTTGGCACAAACATCACCAATCCGTAGAACAGAACAGAACAGAAAACTAGGGTCGATCCATACGCCTTCCACAACAAAACACCAAATGGCCAACTCCCACCGGAGCACAAAACGGAGACACCGTGGACTGATCACACCGCCACGGAAGGTGTCATGCCTCGGTGCCAAAAGGACATGCCTGTGGTACCCCCACAGGTGGTTATAGCTCAGGTATACCCTACGGTATTCTAACAAGGATACCATGTCACAACATATGCGACATAATATCAACAAAAAAGGTTTCTAATGTGTACATGTTAAACTAAAATGAATCATCAACTCAAAGTCTCCAAAAATATTAACATGTACATTACTACAATATCAAAATAAATTTAGACATGTTGTACTAGTCTACAGAGTACAAATATGAGTTCCAACTATGAGCGCCAAACGAAACTATCACAATGAATTTGACAAGAAATAATCACGAGAGGCAATACTAATTTTCAAAACGCATAACGAAACAAACAAATTAAAAACAAAAGAGTCTCGCTGAAAGAGTACGGAATCCGTACCTGGATTAAGCAATGTAATACCCAAAATTTAAATTCCAAATTTGTCACGTTAAATTCTCCCCGTCCAAACTAAAATAAATAAATAAATAAATAAATAACATATAAAATTAATAATACTTATTAAATTCAATAGTTCCTATCTTATACCTCTGTTAGTATAACATGTTAATCATCAAATTTTTATTGTCCGTAATATACTTAATTTATTTTTTAAAAAAAAACATGCAGATTACTTATGTAGGACATAAACATTTATCCAAGTTCATTCCATAAATCAATTCATTTGAAAAAAAAAAATAATACTACAACAATTAATAAAACCATACAATACTTTATTAAAAACCTATCTTGTCTTTTATTCGCATGGTACCAAAACTCTGACATAACAAATCATCCAAGTCTATTAGCATTCATGGAAGACATTACTTTTCTTTACTCAAGAGTTATTCCTATATAAAACTTATCCCTGCAACAACTTGATAAATATACATATATATATATATGTAAAGAGAATAACGCAAGAACCAAACTTATATATATACATATCTATATATATATAACTTTGAAATAAGTAAAAACATATATAAAACATCGTAAACTTTGATCGCCATCACTATTCATGTCTACAAAGCAAATCCCCAAAAATTATATACCGAAGCAAAAGTAAAAGAAAGGAAAAAAACAACAACAAACTCTGATATGATAATGTGTACCGCTTTCTTCTTCTTTTCCCTCAATATGTATTAGACGTATACAAGGAAGATTAGGTTTTAATATTTATTTACTAACGTGTCTTATTAACTCCCTAAATTTTAATAGGATTTTAAAATTACATAATTATAAATTTGACCCACTTAATTTAAAGCCCAATTTTACCAATTTAATTTATCTACCACTTATTAATACATTGCCCACATAAATTTAATAACTAATTTGACCCAAATAAAAACAAAGTCCAATTAATATATTTTTTTAAAAAATAAAATAAAATAAATAAATAAATAAATTTTTTTTTTCGGGTATTACATCACGTACCCCTTAAAAAGGATTCCGTCCCCGGAATCAAAAGAATGGAACGTACCTAATTTTCAAAGAGAAGCGGATACTCCGTTCGAATAGACTCCTCTATCTCCCAAGTGGCTTCTCGCTCCGAATGATTTCTCCACAAAACCTTAACAAACAGAATAGTCTTTCTCCTCATAATTCGCTCTTGACGATCCAAAATCGCCTCAGCTTGCTTCTCACAAGTAAGATCCTCCCGAATCATATCGAACGGATATTGCACCACATGCAACAGATGATAATTATAACTTCTCAACACCGACACATGGAACACATTGTGGACATGAGCTAGTTGTGGAGGCAAAACCAACCGATATGCAACTTCACCAACCCTCTCAAAAATCTCGAATGGGCCAATATAACGCGGACTAAGTTTCCCTTTCAACCCAAATCGTCGAATGCCCTTCCAAGGAGAGACTTTTAGAAACACATGTTCACCAGGTTCAAACTCTAAAGTCCTCCTATGCTTATCAGCATAACACTTCTGCCGTGATCGAGCCGTCTTCAATTTCTCCTTAGCCACCGCTACCTTTTCCGTAGTGATTTGAACTAACTCAGGCCCTTCTATGGCCCTTTCGCCAACCTCATCCCAACAAGTTGGTGCCCGACACTTTCTACCGTACAGTGCCTCAAAAGGAGCCATTCCAATACTTGCATTCCAACTATTGTTATAAGCAAACTCAACTAGGCTCAAGTAATCATCCCAATTACCCGACCACTCAAGTGCACAAGACCTCAACATGTCCTCTAATGTCTGAATAGTCCGTTCAGATTGCCCATCAGTTTGCGGATGAAAAGAAGTACTGAAGTTGAGCCGAGTGCCCCAAGCTTGTTGAAACCCTTTCCAAAACCGTGAAGTGAACCGCGGATCCCGATCTGAAACAATAGACACCGGAGTACCATGAAGTCTAACAATCTCCTGCTGAAAGATATGTGCCAACCTATCCACTGAGTAACCCTCATGGATAGCCAAAAAGTGTGCCGATTTAGTCAACCGATCCACCACTACCCAAATGGCATCATTCTTCCTGAAAGTCTTCGACAAACCAGTCACAAAATCCATCGTGATATTCTCCCACTTCCACACCGGAATGTCTAAGCATTGCAAAGAAACCACTAGCTTCGTTGATGTTCTATCTTCACTTGTTGACAAGTGAGGCACTTCCCAACATATTCAGCCACGTCTCGTTTCATCCCATTCCACCAAAAATTCTTCTTCAGATCCCTATACATCTTCGTAGAACCTGGATGAATTGAAAATGGCGAACTATGAGCCTCAGCCAGCACAACCTCTCGAATGATTGGATCTGACGGTACACACAATCGCTCACCCAACCAAATCACACCATGGTCATCAATACGAAACTTAGACTGCTTGCCCTCCTCTAAATTCCGCATCATACTCCACAACTCCCCATCTTCCTTTTGGGCTTCTTTGACCCGCGATATAAGAGAGGGCTCCACTCTCATACCTTCTAAATGCCCATCTGAACCTCGTACATACAACTCCAACTCGATCAACTCCATATCCGAAATAAGCTGAGCTTGTGTAATAAGGGCTGCTACACTCCCTGAACTCTTTCGGCTAAGAGCATCTGCAACCACATTTGCCTTCCCCGGGTGATACTGAATTCTAGAATCATAATATTTTAGAAGCTCCAACCAACGCCTTTGCCTCATATTGAGCTCCTTTTGAGTGAAAATGTATTTAAGACTTTTGTGATCGGTGAAGATATCACAAGTCTCTCCATACAAATAATGCCTCCAAATCTTTAAGGCAAATATCACTGCTGCTAACTCTAAATCATGTGTGGGGTAATTCACCTTGTAAGGTTTAAGCTGCCTAGAAGCATAAGCAATCACGTTACCGTATTGCATCAAAACACACCCAAGCCCTTCTTAGAAGCATCACTATAAATTTGGTAACCTCTTGTCCCCGACGGCAATGCAAGTATATGAGTTGTCACAAGTCGTTTCTTCAATTCCTTGAAACTCTTCTCACGCTCCTCATTCCACACAAACTTCATGCCCTTTCTCATCAACTGGGTCTATGGCAAGGCAAGCAAGGAAAACCCTTCCACAAACCTCCTATAATACCCTGCCAAACCCAAAAAAACTTCTAATCTCTGTCACTGTTGTAGGTCTTGGCCATTTAGTAATAGCCTCAACCTTCGCAGGATCCACCTTTATGCCTTCAGCAGAAACAACATGTCCCAAAAATACGACCTGCTCCAACCAAAACTCGCATTTAGAGAATTTAGCATACAATTTCTCTTTCTGCAAAATCTCCAACACTGTGCGAAGATGCTCCTTATACTCTTCCTTAGATTTTGAGTAAACCAAAATATCATCAATAAAGACAATGACAAATTGGTCTAAGTACTCTCTGAACACCCGATTCATCAAATCCATAAACACCGCTCGAGCGTTAGTATAATATATAGAAAGGCATCACCAGAAACTCGTAATGCCCATATCGAGTACGAAAAGCCGTCTTAGGGATATCCTCATCCCTCACTCTCAACTGATGATAGCCCGACCTCAAGTCTATCTTTGAAAAATACTTCGCCCCCTGAAGTTGGTCAAACAAGTCATCAATCCTCGGCAATGGATACCGATTCCTGATGGTGATCTTGTTCAACTCTCTCGTAGTCTATCTACACGACCTTCATAGACCCATCCTTCTTCTTCACAAACAAAGATTTGGAGCACTTACGATGAAACACTCTACCGAATCACACCACGATCCAGCAGTTCCTCAAGAATCGCTCCTTCAACTCCTCGCTGACTCCAGCGGTGCCATTCGTCTGGCGCCTTAGAGATAGGCTCTGCACCAGGAACAAGTTCAATAGCAAACTCCACTTTCCGCAGCGGTGGCAACCCTGACAACTCCTCAGGGAACACATCAGAATAGTCACGAATAATTGGAACATCTTCAATACGAGACTCACCCTTAGAGGTATTCTTCACAAACGCCAAATATCCCTCATAACCCTTTGCCACCAACTTTTCAGCCTTCAAAGCTGAAATTAACTTCACCACTCTACTCGGCTGTGAGCCCTGAAACACGAACTCTGGAGACTTCACATCTCCAAATATAACCTTCTTCGCCTGACAATAGATAGTGGCCTGGTGCTTATCCAACCAGTCCATCCCAAGAATGATATTGAAATCGTGCATACTCATCGGAAGAAGATTAGCCCTATGAATCCTATCCCCAAAATTGATCGGACACCCTCGATACAAATCAGAAATAACAACTGAAGTCCCCATCGGGGTAGCAATAGACATAACATAATCCAAAGACTGAGATGGCACACCCAGGTACCGAACAAAAGACTGAGCAACAACGGAATGAGTAGAACCCGTATCAAATAAAATAGTTGCCAACTAAAAGAGTACCAGAAACAGTAGCTAGTGCACCCGTCGCCTGGTTATACGTTAAGGCAAACACTCGACCACCCTAGCGTTGACCTCCATTGCCACCATTATCGCCACCTCCACCATTTCCACGTGGCCCAGTACAATCCCTAGCAATATGACCCATCTGTCCACACAAGAAGCATGCACCTGTGAGTCTGTGGCACTGCCTCCCCAGATGATTAGCCCCACAAGTAACACATGGAGCTATCGGAATGAGATTCGGGTTACCCCCACCAGCTGGTCCCGGATAACGACCCTGATTTTGCCCTAACGACGATTATTCCCTGCTGACGATTCTCGTCCATACCAAGGTAGAAATGGTCGACGATTCTCGCCTTTGTTGAGGCATCTGCCGATAACCCCATTCGATTCTCGCCACGCCATCGCCCTTCTTGGCCACCACGGTTCCTATTCCATCGACCACCCTAATTCTTCCCTCACGACCGAAATTTAACCTCGTTGGTCATCTCATCCTCTTTTGACTCCTTTCGGTTTAGAAGACCGAAAGTCCTGCCGCTCCATCTCAATATTTTTTGCGCATTGATTGCCATCACGATACGTCTGCAAACTTGTTGTTAATAAGAGATCTTTGGCGATACCTATAATGAATCCGCCACTTGAACTTCTCCGCCTGTTCTGCTGCAGTCCCTGCTGAGGTTCCTGCAAAGCCTGCCAACCTAGTGAACCTCGTCATGAAATCTGTGATGGATTCATCATCTTTCTGCAGAATAGACAGATACTCTCTGGCATAGGCCTCTTTATCAGCAGCTGGAAAATACTGCTGATAAAAGACCTCACAAAACTCCGCCCAACTAAGTGTTTCAACATAACCATCACCCTTTGTTGTTTTCATCGCTTTCCACCACCTATGTGCATCCCCCTCAAGCTTGTAAACTGCAAGCAATACTTTTTGATTATCCGAGCACCCCAACACATCAAAGATCTTCTCTAGGTGAGCAATCCAATTCTCTGCATCAATTGGAGTCGGAGCTGAACTGAATGACTAAGGTTTCTGCTTCTGGAACCTCTCCAACCATACATACATTGCAACCCCCTGCTGATCATGACCATCTATGTTCCCTTCCCCTTCATTTGTATGTTGACCATTATTTCCCAAGTTCTCCGCTTTCAGAAATTTACGGTGGCGGTCTTGCTTTGATTGCTCTGTACAACCTGTGCCACCAACTGAGGTAACGCCTGATTCACTGCCCGATTCACCAAGTTAGCCAGTTGAGCATTTATCTGATCATTAGATTGCTTCATCAATGACCTCACCTCTTCCCTATTGTTGCCTTGCTTCCCAAAGAACTCTCTGGCGGATCTATTGAGCCATCTAACAAAGAGATCAACGAATAAATAACAAAGAAGATTAGAGATGATTGAATATAGGCGATATGATAAATTGAACAAAAATTAAACAGAACAAAAACCTAACCCAAAAGTCCACCCATAACTCACAAGTCAAACCTAAATAGGTTTTCTACAAGAAAGAACCTAAGCTCTGATACCAACTCTGTAACACCCCCTTCCTAAAATAGAAAGAGAGGTTACTCAAAACACAACAGAACTAAGGAAGATCACAAGGCTCTAAACCACAAAAGAATAATCTCATAATAATTCAATGTCATAAGACAAACCATAATAAATGTCACACTGGCTCAATCCACAATCTAAAATAATTATTACAAATTCTAAGTAAATTGACACATCAAGACTAAACAGAATATCTCTAAGTCATTGGAATGAATGGAGCTCTCATCACACTTGCCCTTGATCCCCCTGATTACCTGCCGGAAGAAAAACACAGCATGAGCCAAATGCCCAAAGACGGATCTGAGAATACAAATAATGAACCAAATAACTAACTCAATTAAATGAACTGAAACGAAGCGAACAAAAAACTAACACAACGAAACAATAAATTTGAATCAAATGGTGGGTGTTATTTCATCACCGAGCTCGAACAAAAATAATATACCTTGCCACAGTGCAAGTCAAATAATGTCACACATGCAATCAAAATAATGCTACCGACATGCAATCACACATCGGATTGTGAATCCGGATCGTGAAAAAATCGGAAGGCGTGTTTGGCACAAACATTACCAATTCACAGAACAGAACATAACAAAAAACTAGGGTCGACCCATACGCCTCCCACAACAAAACACCAAATGGCCAACTCCCACCGGAGCACAAAACGGAGACACCGTGGATTGATCACACCACCACGGAAGGTGTCATGCCTCGGTGCCAGAGAGGATATGCTGTGGTACCCCACAGGTGTGGTTATATTTCGGTATACCCTACTACGGTATTCTAACAAGGATGCCATGTCACAACACATGCGACATTATATCAACAAAAAGGGTTTCTAATGTGTACATGTTAAACTAAAATGAATCATCAACTCAAAGTCTCCAAAAATATTAACATGTACATTACTACAATATCAAAATAAATTTAGACATGTTGTACTAGTCTACAGAGTACAAATATGAGTTCCAACTATGAGCGCCAAACGAAACTATCACAATGAATTTGACAAGAAATAATCATGAGAGGCAATACTAATTTTCAAAACGCATAACGAAACGAACAAATTAAAAACAAAAGAGTCTCGCTGAAAGAGTACGGAATCCGTACCTGGATTAAGCAATGTAATACCCAAAATTTAAATTTTAAATTTGTCACGTTAAATTCTCCCCGTCCAAACTAAAATAAATAAATAAATAAATAAATAACATATAAAATTAATAATACTTATTAAATTCAATAGTTCCTATCTTATACCTCATTAATATAACATGTTAATCATCAAATTTTTATTGTAAAAGTAATATACATAATTTATTTTTAAAAAAAAAACATGCGATTACTTATGTAGGACATAAACATTTATCCAAATTCATTCCATAAATCAATTCATTTGAAAAATAATAATAATACTACAACAATTAATAAAACCATACAATACTTTATTAAAAACCTATCTTGTCTTTTTATTGAATGGTACCAAAAACTCGACATAACAAATCATTTAAAATTATAAGCGAAAGAAGAAATGAAGAACGCTTATTGTGCAGTGGCCGTGCATTGCGCGAAGTTAGGTTTTAATATTTATTTTTGGAGGAGAACGAGAAATAGATAAATAATTTTTTTTTTGAGGCGGTGAAGAATATTTGGAGGGCTAGGGTTTGCAGAAAGGCGGGGAAGACGCAAAATGGGAAGACCGAGAATGGGGTTGGTTTCGGATGAACTGATAAGTTGGAGTGATGAGATTGAAACTGCAGTTTGGGATGGAAGTGTTTGTAAGAATTTGTTACTGAAAAGGAAAGGGATTGATGTATTGGAGGCTGTTCGAGTTTATGTTGAAGAAGCTAAGAAAAGCATGGGTCCATCATTTCTTGAGTTATTGGCTGATAAATTACTCGGTCAGTATACGCTATGGGAATTGCTTGGGTTGGGAAGTAAAGGTAATTTTTTTTTTGAGTTTATGGTTTCATTGCAAGTACAGTGAATAATTTTATTGTTCGAGTGCTAAGAGAAAAGAATTGCCTAATACAAAACAATCCTACATTATTCTGTTAGCATATGTATTATTGTTTATTTGATATATTGTTGTTTTTTGTTCTCGTCGGTGAGAATTGAGAAATACTCCCTGGTTTATCTAGTTCACTTATTCTACTGGATCTTATGGTTACGGAGCCTATTCGTGTATGACATTTGGTTGTGAATTCTCGTTCCACAAAAAGAGTCAAATTTGACAAACCCTTTTTTTTACAATAAGATTCTCATTTCTATTGAATTTAGTATAAAATAACACAATGTCATCAAGTTTACCATCGTACTTTCATGATCTTGCCATCACTTTAAACTAGACTCTCAAAAAAGTTAGGGATAATATGGAACTATTACTATTACTACTATTACATTGGAAAAAAAGTTCTACTTTCTTTGTAATTTCAAGTTGAAAATGGTGTACTTTCTTTTTTTTTTCAGTGCGAGAATAAAAATAATCATATTCTTTATTTAAATGTTAAAGATTAATTAAATAGCATATCTATATATATATATATATATATATATATATATATATACCTAGCTAGAATTAATTAATATCCAAAACCTGGCGGGAAATTAACGAATTTAATTTTTAAATTTTTATGAATATTAGAAAAAGCACATTCTTTGGTGCCTACAGGAGGGACAAATTAAACCCTTAAGAAAAATTAACTAATGCATTAGGTGGAGCAATAGGGTTCAAAGTTCAAACCAACTATTTTTCCTAGCAGCTGGTATATTGCTGTATCCGTTTCAAGACGTGCACTAATGTAGTCCATTCATTTAAGCTGTGTACAAAATGTATTATATGAACTTCATCTACACTTTGGGAGAAAAAAATAGTAGAAGATTAAGTCGAGGGGACCATGTCTTGCACTAGATTAGGCCTTTTTATAGGGTTAGGGTTTTTTTGGAAGCTCTCAAAACCCCCGCCCCGCTGCCATGTGAATGCAAGTTATCACTCAAATTATTGTGTCTATCGACATGCTTGGATCTTGATATAAGCAATCAATCTAGTTCCGAGTTTAATCTGTTTTGCAAGAAAGTTTTGTTTCGTTGACCTTATGTTCATCTGCTAAATCATAATATTTGCAGATTTCCCTTAATTTCATTTTGAATTTAACATACAATTTACTGGATTTTGATACTAGTTTATAATGCAAAACTCTCCCCTTTGTTTGTGCGTGTGATGTTCTCGTAATTGAGTTTGCTTAATTAACAAATCTCTCCCTCAAAAAACAATTATTAGATCCGGTTAGGGTGAAGTTGACAGCACCAACTTCACCATAGTAAGTTCTATAGTTTATTATTGAATTGGATATAGAAAAAAGGCTGAATGACACTTCTGTACCTCCAAGTTATCACCCACTTTTAAAGTATCTCTAAAGTTTATTTTTCATCAATTAAATTCTTAAAGTGGCATTTTGTGTCAATTTCGTTCCTTTTTCCAATTTCACAGAAACCTGCCAATGCAGAGTACTACTATTACTATTATATGCTTAAAGTTTGTAAATTTTACTCTTTTTGTGGAGCGGAATGAGCAAGTTATGAACAAATCTATTTGAACAACATATTAGATGAGCCAAAATTAAAAGAAATGAGTCAGCAAGCCTGCACTATTAGAGCTTTATGTTTTGGCTTATAGGGTTACCCCAGGTTATGTGGTGACCTTTCTTTATTTTATATTTTATATGGAGTTCTCCGTAAAGTCCCTTTGAGATGTTAGGTTGTAGAGGATTTTTCTTTTGTGCAGGTTGTGTTTTTTGTAATCATTTGTACTTTGTGTACTCCCGAGTATATATCTTACTGACCAAAAAATTAAAAGAAAATAGTGAGTCTAAAATTGTCAGCATATGTTCTCAAGAACAGTCCTCGGAAAAGCTATCTAAAAAGTTCCTCGCGGTCTTTTAAGGCTTTTTCTTTCTGATATGCTTATAGTACTCTGCCATTGAGCAATTACTATGCAATACAGATTCACGATAATAACCACATTTTTTAGGATTATGATGAAATTAACATTTGTTATCTATTTTTCTTTTTTGAATGCATTGAGATTTTATATATATCTATATAAGTAAATATTAAGTGAATGATATTTATCTTTTTTCAGATATGAAAAAGGGGAATCTGCAGCGCAAACGCAAGCGTGCTGCTAGAAAATCATCTAATAGATTAAATTCTAGAATGTCAAGAGGAGTCAAGATTGTTGATACTGATGACTTGGGTGTCGGAACATCACCCAACAGATACGGCTGCCTGTCTAATTCTGAAGTTTCTAAATTACAGGAAGCACTTCGATCAAGTTCTTCAGAGCTGCAAGCAATGGTGAAGGACCCTCTTCATGATGCGTTACAAATGGCCAAAAATGTTATATCTAACATGTCTTCTGCTGATAGGAGTGTTGATGTTGGCCAGGCAGATAAAATTAATCTTGTTAACATGGGCGCTGATTTTGGACAGGCAGATAAAAGTAATCTTGTTAACAAGGGCGATGATGTTGGTCTGGCAGATAAAATTAATCTTGTTAACAAGGCGCTGATGTTGGTCAGGCGATAAAATTGATGTTGGTCAGGCAGATAAAATTAATCTTGTCAATAAGGGCGCGGATGTTGATCAGGCAGATAAAATTAATCTTGTCAATAAGGGTTGCAGTCATCAAACTAATGATCCTAAACCCAGCTTAATGGCACGAAACAGTACTGCCCGTACTTATGAGTGGGACGAATCAATTGATGGGTCAGCTGATCACTCAAGTAGACCTCACTTACCTACCCCAAAGGAAAGAGTGGTCTCTCCTCTGAAAAGGTATAATAAACCAAAACCTTTAAGGAGGAAACGTAAGTTTTGGAGTAACCTTGAGGAAGACACTTTGAGAACGGGTGTGCAGAAGTATGGTGTGGAAACTGGAAGCTCATCTTGAAAACGTACGCAGACATGTTTGACGAAAGAACTGAGGTCGATTTGAAGGACAAGTGGAGAAACATGACCACTTGATGATGGTTCTTAGCTGCGTGGGCAAACCCAACAAGATATAGAAAATCTTAATTAGTTGGCTGATATATAGTCTGTAGGTTAGAAAAAAAGGTGTCGTAGGGTTTCAAGGATCATGGTATCGCATGGCTTGATATTCTAATAGGGCCTGGGACCAATCTTTTTGGCCTTCTGCTACTTGGTATAATTTTTGGGTGTGGTTGTAATCTCTCTGTGCTTTGTAATTTTTGGTTGGTTAGCTTCCTAGTGTTGGGTAAGGTCTGGGTCATGTATAGTTGCTGCTTGCGACATTCCTAGTGTTGGGTAAGGTCTGGGTCATGTATAGTTGCTGCTTGTGAAATTCTGAACCCTGGACTTGTTCATGCAGTTCTGGATTTCCTTATTCTATATAAGTATATGCTTTTGCTGTTTGTCATATTAGAAAAGGCATACTGACATATTAGTTATTAGGTATGGACAAAGTGGATTGCTAAGATCTTAACTGGCCACTATATGAAATTCATGCCTTTTGCCATAGTTTGTAATCAATATTAGGCCACTATAGCTCTTTCATTTTTATTTTGTATATGCATATATATGTTCTAAGTGATGTAAGAATACCAAAACTTAAACATCAGTGCCTTTCTTCATAATATAAACCTCATATTATTAACCATCTGTACCTTTACATCAACTCTGGTAACTTGTTCTGAAAAGGGGCTACTCGTATGGAATGAACTTTTAATTATGTTTTGGTCTAGTATGAAATGAACCAACTAATACACTTCCATATAATTAGTATTCAATTAGAATTTCTTAATTTAAGGATTAGTTATACCCATGACTTCTTCTCTCTCTCCTCATTTATAACAAATGCAGTTAGTAATCACCCTTCTTCTTCATTAACGTATTATATATATATATATATATATATATATATATATATTTATATACCTTGTGTGGAAGAGAGAGAGAGGCGGAGGAGGATTGTTGCCATTGAGGGAGTAATTGTTGGTATGCATTAACCCAATCATCTTCTGGTTGCGGCGGTAAGGAATTAGTATTATTATTGCTACTGCAACCGGAATATGAAGATGAAGAGTGTGCTGAGTAAGCTAGGGTTTCTCTCACCATCTGCTTCTTTGTTATTACTACCACTAACTTTTTTGCGGCAGTAAGGAATTAGTATTATTATTGGAGTGTTTTGTGTGTGGAGATCTAAAGAAGAGGTGAATTTATCACGTAACTGAAACTAAACACAGCTTGGAGAGGAATATAAAATGTAATCGGATTTCAACACGGTGAAGCTGCAGAGATCTTGATGGCAAGTGACGCTAAAGTCAACGTATTCTTTCTTGTTCAAGGTCACGTTTAGATTCTCAAAATGAAGGGTCAAAATAGAGATGGATATGAAGATTCAGGCAGTGGATATGAATATCGGATGATGATAACCAAATCTTCATATCAAGGTAACCAAACTGTCATATCAAAATAACCAATCAACCTCCACACTTTAAATTTTTTCTTAGTACAGTTGGTTACCAAACCAAACCTTCAGATCAAGGTAAGCAAACCTTCGTACCAAGGTAACAAAACCTTCATACCAAAGTAACTAATTCACATCCACACCTACAGTTTTTTCATAGTACAGTTGGTAGCCAAACCTTCAGACCAAGGTAACCAATTCAATTTTATTAAGTTACCAACTTCGTTTGAATGTGATGCAGTTGGTAGCCAACCATTTATACAAAGGTAACCATTTTAAAAATTATGAGTAACAAAATAGTTATTAAAAAAATTTCAGTACATTAATAGTTACATCTATTTATTTTTAAACTTTTTGTAGGGCAAATCTTCTTCTTATTCTCATTGGCGTTTTGGACAATAGAGATTCGCGGCGGTGTAGCGGCGGAGTATCGACGGTGTAGCGGCGAACAATTATTTCAAAGTGTATGTGAGGGAGATGAAGATTTGAATTTGAATATTTAAGTTTGAATTATTATTTTGAATTTGAATTTGTTTTTGTTGTTAGATCCAAATATTTGAATTTGAATTATTAATTATGGCAGTTATTTGTCCTTGATTTTAGGTTTCCTTATTAATGTGAATTGTACTATTTTTGTAATATGTACAATCTTTTTGTAATTATTTGGTTGATGAACTTTTCTTGTAATTACTTTCTATTTGTTGTATACTTATGTAAAGAACCCAACTTTTAATCATGGAGTTGACTTGATAATCAGATTAACATTGGACTGACTACATCTGGGTGGATCTTCTTATTTTCCCCCTTCTTTTTTAGGTCCTAAAACTTTAAAACTCTGTTTATTTTACTGGAAAACTGGAAAACTGGAAAATTGAATTCTAGAGAAAATTTAATTGTCATTAGTAGAATTAGTTACATCTTAACTTTAATGTAATAGTAATAAAAAAATTCTAGCTAATATTTTTTTTGTTAAAAGTGGGATGAAACTTAGGCTCGATTCGACCATAATTTATAAGTTGGTCAAATGAACTTATAAGTCATTTTTTTACTATTAAAGTGTTTGGCAATGACTTTGTTAGAATATAGGATCACACACACGCACACAAACGATAGAAAATTAAGAATCACACACAGATATTTATGTGGTTCCCCAATTTGAGTACTTCACAGGCAGCTTGTTTATTGATAATTCCTTGGTTACCTAGGGCTTTACAATAGATAGTATTTATACATACTAATCCTATTCCAACCCTACTTCATATTATGTTCAATTATCCATAATGACCTTTCCAAAAACAACCCAGAAAATTTTTGTCCATCGATCGGCGCGGCCCGCGCCGCTCACAGGTACTACATGGCACATCCCATGCTACCAAGGCAAAAACTTCATCAACACCAACTGTATTTCCGTGCCACTCTTAGCCTTTATCCAAAGACACAGCATACCACCATAGCAGAAATTTCTGCATCTGCATACAATTAACCCAAAGAAAAAGCAAGGGGCTAGCTGCTGAGAGAGAAAACTGATTTGAAATGATTTAGAGAGAGAGAGTCTAAAATTTTGTTCCTCTACCTGGCTGCTACTAGCATTCCTAAATGGAAATTCTTAATTTATAAAACAAACAAATAATTATAATAGTCTTAACAATTTCCCAAATATATTCCAATAATGTGGAACAAACAAACTCGTGTCTTCATCAAACCCATATTAAAATTTGAGAAGTTTGACAGACTATACACAGATAAAAATTAAAAAATTAAATTTATCAAAACGACGTAGTTTGACAGACTATATACAAATAAAATATACACAATTGTATATGGTCGTTATTCCCAATTATATAATTATAATAATACATGTTTAAATTTAATAAATATAATTATAATTTGATATATACACATACATGCATGCATGAATGTAAAGACCGAGAATTTTTGAACAATTATATCTGTATTTTTACGAATAATTTTTTATATTATTATTTTTTATTAATTATTATGAATATTGGTGTCATGAATAATATTTTGAAATTTATGCATTATGAATTTAGCAGGATAGTCAATTTAAATTTTTAAGTTGACTAAGAATGAAAGTAAAGTCGGATATGGTTCAAAACCCTAATTTTAAATTTTGAATAAGGAATGAGAATATTAATATGATATAAATTGTATTTCAGTGCTATAAGTGTGTACAGTATGTGTGTGATGATAATTATTGAACAGTTATGGTGTAGCATTAGAAAACCGTAATGTTAGTTGCTAAACCCTAATTTGTAATTCAAAAAGGAATTTAAGACTGATAAGAAATTGTGATTTTATGATTAATGATATATATTATTAATTATAAACCTAATTAGGAAAAACCCTAATGATTAATTAGAAACCCTAATTGCTAAGTTAGAAACCCTAATCGTTAATTTAGAAAGCTTAATGTTAATTAGGAAACATTAATCCTAATTTGCAAAGTTCAAAGTAATTATGAAACCTAAAATGATTAGGAAACCCTAATTTCAAAATTAGAAAGCTTAATTTCCATTTTAAGCCATAATTAAAAAAATTCTAGAAACTAATTTTTCAAAACCTTAAGGTTAAACCCTAAGGATTGAGATAATTTGACAAGAATGCT
The DNA here is from genome assembly GCA_020205605.1 of Panax ginseng. Lineage (NCBI taxonomy): Eukaryota > Viridiplantae > Streptophyta > Magnoliopsida > Apiales > Araliaceae > Panax > Panax ginseng. The sequence continues at coordinate 143,415,743 of CM035134.1, read as the reverse complement.
ATTAAAATTAGAAGCAAAAAGACCAAAATATCCTTTTTGCATTCTTTATTAGTTAGCTTGTAGATCTTGCCAAAATTGGAGTTGTTGACCAACTCTAGATTGCCATTTGACTAAAAACCTCTCCAATCAGCCAAATCTTGTCACATATATCAGCCATATACATTAATAGATATATAGATTAAGAGAGAGAAAAGTCACAAAAACTAGCCCATTTGTTCACAAACTCGCAACCAAACCTCTCTCTCTCTCTCTCTCTAAACCCACGAATTTGTTAAGTGGACCAGTCCTCAATCAAGTTCCTAGAACATCAAGAACAGATTAGTAAGCCTAGATTCAAGATTTGTCAAAGTGAGGTATAAACCCTAACCAAGAATCTGATCTTGTATGCCATGTTAAATGTTATGTTTTTGTGTTTAATCTTGTGTTAATAGATGTTATTTAATGATCTATGATGTTACATCATATATCTATAGCATCAAAATGCTCAAAAATCATATTTTTTAAAATTGTTCAAAACCTTAGATTTATGGCCTGACAACCGAATATCAGAGGCTATAGATCTAGATCTGGTTATGATTTTTCTTGTTTGTTGTATTGAACTTATAGTATGCTATAAGGGCTTTTATCTGGAACTTGAATCAGGGTCAGAGATCATGTATATATTACAAGTTATGGATGGTCAAAGTCCAATATTGACCGACCATGAATTTATATTTCTGGGTAACCCAGATTTTACCCAGAAACGTCTGACAAGATGTTCATGTGCATAGATCTATCAGGTGTTTGTTTCTTTGATGTTGTTGTATCTAAGTTGTAGTATGGTAGATGGACTACAGATTCATGCTTTTAGACTGCCTAAATAATAAATAGATTTAATATAGTGGATGGTCAAAGTAGCATGAAGGATCACGATTTCTGTTTTCTGGGTAACCTAGAAAACTTAAGAACGTTATTTCTGACATGGTTTGACTGGACAATATCTTGTGATTGTGTTGTTGTTAGACTGATTAAGTGTAATAGATCTGTTATTTGTCATGTGGACTACAACCTGGAACCCTTAAACCACAAAAACATTACATGAAAAGCAAGTTGTGGAAGTCCAAAATAGGCTACTCAAGCTGTTCTTATTTTCTGGGTAACCCAGAAAATGAAGAACAACTCTGACAGTTTGTTCAATGGTTTAAATCTTGCTTGTGTGTTGGTATCTGACTCTGTTTATAGTTGATACATGTAGTATTACATCATTACTACATGATCTATCCTTTAGCTTTCCCAGAAACATCATAGATAATGAATTATGATTGGTCAAAGTAGGTAACTCGAACACTGCCTTTGAATGTTCTTGAGGCTCAAGAACATATTAGGCGATAGTTTCTGTCGCTAAAGGCTTAGCAACAATTATATTAATATTAATTAATTTAATTTTCAAAAATCATTTAAAAATAGAAAATAATTTTTGAAAATTCCAAAATTAGTTTTAAAAATTATTTTAAGTTATAAAATTAACTTTTAATAATTTGACATATTTTTCATTAATATTATTATTTATTTGAATATTAATGGTATTAAATTTATTTAATAAATGAATTAAATAAATTGATTAAAAATGAATTTAATATATTAAAATTATTTTAAATGACAACAACGTGTTTTAAAATATTTTAAGTTATAAAATATGACTTTTAATATTTTGAGGCAAATTTTATTAATTATTTAATATTAATGATATTAGATTTATTTAATAATTATATTAAATAAATTGGTTAAAAATGATTTTAATATCATAAAAATCATTTTAATAAAAATAAAGAGTTTAAAAATATTTTAAGTTATTAAATGTGACTTTTAATATTTTAAGGTAAATTTCATTAATAATTTAATATTAATGATATTAGATTTATTTAATAATTATATTAAATAAATGATTTAAAATAGTTTTATTGATTTAAAAATCATTTAAAAAGGATATAAATGATTTAAAAATATTTTAAGTTATAATAAATGACTTTTAATATTTTGATGAATAATATATTAATATTTATATATTAATGATAATTATTTAAAATAATTTTAAATATTTTAAAAATCATTTAAGGAGAATATTAATGTTTTAAAAATATTTGGCAATGGTTTCATTAATATTTTAATATTAATGATAATATAATTATTTAGTATTTAAATCATTTAAAAATGATTTTAATGATTGAAAAATCATGATTAATGATAATAATTATTTAAAATTATTATAAGACTATGAAAAATAATATGTCTAATATTTAAATTATTTAACATAATACTGAAGCTACATAATAGAGTATAATTGAAAATAAACTCGATAAATATTCGATAAAGTCATCGGTACAGTACCAAATTGGTTCCGAAATTGATCCGGACCTAGATAGTTTGACTTGATAGGTGAATGTTTATGATTCAATAACTGATATAACTATGTGACAATGTTATTAAGTTAAGTGTTGACTGCAAATAGCAGTACTGTGTGTTACGATATATTATTCTAATCGAAAGAATGATCTTATTAATGATAGGTCTTTGTATAAAAAATAAAATTAAGTTGTGTAACTGTAAGCAGCAGATCAGACAAGCATCCTACCCTTTGCATTTACTTTATGCAATGGACTTGCGTAAGCAAGTATATGAACTATTCTTTTTCATTGTGCAAGTATCCTTACTCTTTGTATATAGTTATGCAATGATCTTGTGTAAGTAAGTTTTTGGATTATATTCTTGTTATATAAGCTTTTGAACTCTACTATTATTGATCATGTATCTAAACCTTTGTATTCATGCAAGTTTTTGAACTCTATTCGTTCATTGTTTACCAGTACAGTATTATTGTATGATCCAGATATATATCCTGTTCATTAATAGCTAAGTTGGTTATGCAAGTGTCCTCACTTAGATAATGGTTGTACTTGTTGATATATACTTATTAAATTTTGGTATGTATACATTGATTAAAAGCCGTCTAAGCTATTTGACTCGGATAGACATAGATTTAAAAATATCGTTGAACATGATAGAACATTATTGTTATCCAACCGAATTATTTTGGTTCGGATTCCAGACTAAGTATGAACATCCCGAATATGGGAAAACTTTTGTGCCCCACATGCGGATATGGTGAACGAAAATATCGTTCGAACACGTAGTATTGATCAATACAGGGCATAATGGGCTGATCACCCTCCGTGCCGTAAGTTATGACGGTTTGCAGATGAAGTTCTGTAAAACCTTTTCAAAAATTAAAAATAGAAGTTCATAGTCCGTCGACTGCTATCCATTCATAGTCAGTACGTAGTTTCAAAAATAAAATTGATTTGATATGTTGTTCAGTATTGTTTCAGTTTACTTAACAACTATTGCTTCGTTGTAGAAGTGTCGTTCAAAGAAAATATTTAATTCTTTCAGCTAACGTTTATTGTATGCTATTACTTGCTGGGCAATCAAATGCTTATTCTTGCTTTAAATTTAAATGTTTTCAGTTAAGCGTGATCAACCTGAAGGTTCTGCCATGAACAAAGGGAAGGGAAAACTAACAGAATAAGTTTTATGATATCTTATGTAATAGTTAGGCTTTATTAGGACGATGATATTTATTAATTATCATGTAAGGAAATGCTTTAAAGGTTGTGAACCTAGGATTAGACAACTCAGATATGTATATTAAGTTTGATATTTATATTATTGTTATTATTTCGCTCAAATAAATGATTTTATGAAGCACCAAGTTCGGGTTTCAAGTACTTGAATTTGGAGGTGTCACAAGTTGGTATCAGAGTTTTAGGTTATAAACCTTAGGTGGGGATAAACCTTAGGCTATACCTTAGGACAGAGGGAAACGTTGAACATACAAATAACTCAATAGAGTTTAAAGAAGATGAATTAAATAAATTCATCGTCAAACAAAATAAAAGTAACATATATAAAACTATTATTTGCTGTGTGTATATATTATATACTAATCAAGATAATTTATGTGTAGATGTTAGGTGGAAAAGGATTAGGATACTCTCAGATTGTAAAGAAAGTGCAAATCTCCATAACCGAGCCAATAGCTGAAATAGAGGCTCACATTGAAAGCAACCCTAATGAGGTGATTATTGTGGAAATATAGGGTTTCGACACAGAAACGCAGCGGAAATAAACCAATTTAAAGCAATTTCGAAACCCAAAACAGGATCCATGTAAAAACAGAAATTAATTCAGTGGTTTAGATATTATACCGATTATGAAAGATTTCTGAAATGGCTTCGAATCCTTTACGCAATCCAATCAGAACCGCGCCTCTATGGTATCCACACAAACGTCGCACGAACCGTCGAACGATTATGCAATAAAGGGACTGCGGTACTAGCCACCAAAGGAACCAGATTTTTGAACTGTTTTCTCTCTAGTCTCTCTCTAAGAGTGGCTAGGGTTTTTCAAAAATGATGCAACCCTAAGTTACTGCTATATATCATATATATAGTAATTAAAAGGAATTAATCAAATCAAAACCTAATTTCATAAAATTCAAATTTATATATATATATATATATATATATCTTAATTAAGTCTTACTTAATTAATATACATATATACAAATTATCCTTTTAATTTAAATTGTGATTTAAATACTATTAATCATATTAATATATTTAAATCCTTAAAAATTTAAATTTATTCCTTTTAAATTATGTTACATGTGTGTGTCCTATAGGTTATTATTACGTTGGCAATAATTTTATAATCATATTATAAAATTATAAAAGATGAATGACATCTAGTAATGCATCATCGCTACCCAAGTAATAATAAGATCGATGATTCGATGCAACGTGAACAATGTTTCAATGTAATTTAATCCTTTTAACCTTAATATCCTAGATTAAACTCGAGTCATGGAATGTGTCATACTCTTCATAATTTAATCTGAGTTTTCTTGATCAATGAGTAGACTATATGAAACAAATCACTATTTGAGCATGGCCATGCATTTCATAGTCCTATTTAATCAAGAGGCCTATGGATATCACCCCTAATATATAGGAGGGTTAAATTCCATCTAGATCACTCATATTCCTCACACGATTCATGATGTACCCAATAATCATCTTTATAGTCCGCCCTATTAAAGGTGACATTTGATGATATCAAAGTATATAAATTCTCGTGTAGTAATATAGTGATTTCAGGTCGGAGGACCATTACAACATTGTCACTATGAGAATCGCTAATGACACTTTGCATAATGTTCCACGTAGAATTCTCATGGTGGAGTCCATCTAGTACATCGTTTTTCTAACATGTACCTATGCATTGACTTAATATCTCATATATTTATGACCAATGAGATTTGGTCATCATCGATCCACATTTAGTCTCAATGCATCATTGTTGTCCTATCAACAATGATACTCGATAAGGACATTTAAGAACAATGATACTAATTATAATTATATAATCTCATGTTCAAGTCATATACTTGAAACTATATAATTTGTATCACTATTCTAAGGAATTTTATTATGTTAACATTTATATAACGCAGTAAATAAAACCATAATAAAATCTTTTATTTATTCAATCAAATATAATATCAAAATGTTAAGCAATTATATCAAATAATTGGCCTCTAGGGCATAAACTCTAATAGGAAAATGTAGTACCGGACCCAAAAATAGTGGTACTAACAGATTGTGATTCCGACACGAAAGTTGGAGCTGACCAAGCATCAACGGAAGTGCAGATTCTGAGGAACAAGGTTTATTCTCTGGAAATGCTGTGGAAAATAGAAAAGCTATTAAATAGTCAATTACGGAAGGCGTTAATCGAAATAATGTAAGAACAAGATCGATAAACTTAAAATCCAAATTGATCAGATGGGAGCTAAAAGCAACATATCGTGTGCAGCTCCAAGCAAGAAGGGGAAAAGGAAGATGAAAGACCGTGATTTAGGAAATTCTTATTATAACCAAGGGAACCTTAATTAACAAAATAGAGAAGTGTACAAACTGTAAAAAGAAACATGAAGGCTTATGCAGGAAAGGGGAAAATGTTTGTTACAATTGCGGACATGAGGGACATATCTCTCCTCATTGTCCCAATCTGAAGCAAGGTGTATGTTTTATTTGTGGGTTAGAAGGTCATCAGGCAAAAGGTTGTCCAAGATCAAGAAAAGGTGTAGGAAATAAGTATTATTATTATTATTATTATTTGAATATGTAGGCTAATTCGATAAAGTGTATATGATGAGTAAGTTTGTGTAATGTAATATTCTCAACTTTTGTATAAGTTGTAGCAGCGATTCCTGAGTTTTGTGGTCACAAAGGGATAACGAATGTTTATAGCGATATATGCTATATGATGTAAAGTACTATGAATTAGTTGAATGAATATGAATATATGTTTGATTAAGGAAATAGGATTTTATGTATCTATTTGATAACTGGTTAATAGAGTAAGCCAAGTTTTCAAAATTCAATATTTTGATTATAAAATTTATTGAGTTTGAAATTAAGCGTTATATGTTAAACTTATACGATCAGGCATAGTAGGTAAGTCAATAAAGAATAATTTATGGTTTTATTTAATCAGATAATACCGCCAAGAAGACGAAATCAAAACCAAAGAACAGAAGAATCTGTCAACAATGCTGGAGGACAACCAGACCCAATACAAAACTTTGCGAACATGGTAGCTGAAGCTATGTAGAATGGAATACCAGCAGGGGGAAATCAGCCAGACAATCGTTTGGCAAATTTTAAAGACTTCAAAGCTGTCGAACCACTAAAATTTAGAGGGAGAACTGACCCTATAGAAGCCCAAACTTGGGTAAAGGAGATAGAAAAAGCGTTTGTGATCGCTAGGGTAGCGGAGGGGCAAAAGATAACTTTTTCCATTTATATGATTAAGGGGAAGCGAATTTATGGTGGGAGGCAAATCAAACTAGAGTCGGAGAAGGAGTGGTTACTTGGACTTGGTTTAAGACGTTATTCTTCAAGAATTATTTCTCGTCTAGTATGTAGGCTAGGATGGAGGTAAATTTTTTGGAGTTGAAGCGGGAAAACATGACAGTTGCGGAGTATGCCGCAAAGTTTAACGAATTAGCTAGGTTCACTCCACATCAAGTTGATACGGGGGCAAGAAAGGTAAGAAGGTTTGAGCTGGGATTAAAATCCTAGCTCTACAATAAGGTGGATGTGTTGCAGATCAATACTTTTGCAACACTATTGGAAAAGGCTATCATAGCTGAAGAGGGAAGTGAGGCCATGAGTCTCTATAACAAAGAAAAAAAGAACAAGGGTGAGGTCGAGGGAGCTGTAAAGGTGGAAGAAAGCAGTGGAAATGAGAATGGAAAAAAGAAGGGGAACAATTTTGAGAATACCAAAATTAAGCAAGAAGGTGAAAAGAAGCAGGTGGTGCAGTGTGAGAATTGTGAGAAGAATCACTCAATGGAGTGTTTGTGTGTTATAAGTGTGGGAAGGAGGGACATATGTCTCCCAACTGCCCCAATCCAAGGGTGAATAGTGGGTGTTTTATATGTGGATCAATGGAACATAAGGTGAAGGACTGTCCGAAAAGGAGAATGGATGCAGGAAGTGTGAATACTGGGAAAATAGTGAAACATTAGCGATAACTGGACCAACTTCAACAAATAAACCAACAAAATCAACCGCAAGAGTCTTCAATATGACCGTTCAGGATACCGTAGCAGCCGGTGATGGAGCTCCAAGTATGAACCCGATCAATGATATTAATAAATATATATGCCTGATTTGGATAAGACCCATTTTCCTTACCGCAAGTTTGTTAATATAAGTACTTTTAAGTTAGGAACCCTTGAATATAAGCATACAAAAAACAATTTCTGAAAAAAGATACATATATAATAATTCATTAACAAAAATGATTTTTGAAGGAGGAATTTGAGTTTCGGATTCGTAACACGAATCTTATAAGGAGGGGAGAATATAGTATTATAAATAGACATTATCAATAATGCAACTAATAATATGAATAACTTTGTCATCTCAATTATTGATTTAATAATATAAAATATTGTGACAATAATTGAATCAATAACGTGAGATACGATGCAGCAATTACTGTGGCAATAATTGAATAAAACTGAGTGACTTCTCACGTAAGCATCAATAATCAAAGATACTATACAATATCATGTGCTACTATGCAACCACGACGTGTATTACTGTACTTTTATCACCGGGTATTTCAACAATTAACGGTAAAACTTTTTCCGTTATTATTATAAAAAGTTATTTCTGTCACTTTCTAAATCCAACAGTAATTCCGTTGTGGGGTCCACCAATGATTGTACTATCGTACGAATATTCCCTGATAAAATGAATATTCCCCGACCAAACGAATATTTTATGACAACTTACATATTTTGCAAAATTTGTAAATATTACCCACAACTATAACATTATATCAAATACACACCTTATTATTCAAAAATAATATTTAAAGAAAATTAAATCTTAATTTATTCATAAAACTTGGGGTCTTACAACCTCCCCTTCTTATGAAATTTCGTCCTCAAAAAATTGGTGTACGTACCTGGTATGTCAAAGATGTGAGCATACATTGATTTCATTTCAGATTCTATCTCCCAGGTCATTTTCTCAACATCGTGGTTTCTCCACAAAACTTTGACTTGAGGTATAATATTGGAGCATAGAATATGTTCCTTCTTATCCAAGATTTTAACAGGTACCTCTTCATACGTTAAATCTTCCGCTATCTCGTCTGGTTCTAACTTAATAATGTGGTTAGGGTCTTCCACATATTTACGTAACATAGATATGTGAAAAACGTTATGAACACGAGACATACTTGGCGGTAAGGCGAGTCTATAGGCCACAGTTCCTACTCGATCGAGGATTTCAAATGGACCACTTAAATTGAGGGTTGAAATTTCCTCTCTTCGTCGATTCTTGCTTCTAGAATAAAGCCTTCTTGCACCTTCTTTTTCATATTCATCAGCTCCAGGTCTGTAGCTTGAGCAACTTTAACTTTATCTATTAAAGTCGATTCTAATCGTATATTTGACATTTATCACGTAGGTCCTTAGAGTCTATAACTCTATCTATATCATTTGTAGGTCATATGAAATAGGTCTTTGTGTTAACAACGTCGCACTCATAACCGCATATGATCTTCTACTCAACGCGTAAGCTACTACGTTCGCTTTTCCAAGATGGTATTTAATGGTATGGCTTGTAATCTTTCAACAGCTCGAGCCAACGTCTTTGGCGCATGTTACGTTCGTTTTGGGTAATGAAATATTTGAGGATTTGTATCGGGTTCAAGGTCAATACAAAAATTGATTTCACGCTCTGGGGGTAGGCCAGGAAGTTCTTCGGGAAATACGTCAGAAAAATTATTAACAATAGAAATATCATTCAAAACGGTTACTCTCATCCAAGACTTGGATAGCACCTCACATTGATACCTATCAACTTGCCACCATTATTCACGGCGTCCTCTACGGAAAGTATGGCTTCGGTGCATCCCAAACAAGTAAGTCACCAGCGAAAGGCTCGGGGCTCTTTACTTATGGCTTGATATGGCAGTGATTGACTTTAGTGGCTTGGTTGCTTGAATTCGTATAACAGGTTGGTTAGGAATATGAAGGCTAACAACCTTACGAAAACAATCAATTTTAGCATGATGAGTAGTTAACCAGTCGATTCCTAAAATCACATCAAATGCAAGTATTTTCAAATTGAGATAAGATCGACAGGTAACGTAAGGGTGCCGATTTGAATCAAACAAGATTTATAAACAGTGGATGTAATGAAGGTTTTTCCCAACGGAGTTTCATCAGATAAGTTAAAGTCTAATTTCTCCAGAGTTAAATTTAAACGTTGAGCGCAAGTAGGTGAAATAAAAGAGTGGGTAGAACCAGTATCGAATAAGGTATAGACTTCGCAAGAGTTTATGACTAACTTACCCGCGATAACTTCATTCGGGTTCCTCGTCACGAAAATTCTCTCCCTTAAACTACTTGTCTGGGACAACCTTTGTCTGGGCATATTCCACCCTCAACTGCTTCATTGTACTCCTGATCCATGATCTGAATCATTAATCTTCGATCCATATCGAATTGGGGTTAACCACAATGTACAGAGTAATTCAAAACTCGATGTTGGGTTCTCCCAATTGCTGTCTAAAAAGAGAAATACATATCATCTATTTTAGCCTTTTGGGATCGAACTTCTCTTTCTATAATATCAAAGCGTCGTGCGGCTTTTAAACATGCATCCTTCATTCTCACTCGTTCAATTGTTTCTTCGTTCAGCTGATCCTTGACATATGAATTCTCAGATTCTAGCTTTATCATCTTATACTCTGCCAAAAAGTGCTACTGTTCAAGCATCACATATCGGGTAACATAATCTTGAATTGTTGCATCCCTTTGCTTAATGACCGCCTGCCATTTTTCAGTCTGCTCTTCTAACTGATGAATAAGATTTTGCAGTTCTACATTTCGATCATAAAGTTCTCATAATAAATTCTCCTTAGGTTCCTCTTCTTCCTCACTCTCAGCTGCTACCTCTGCAACTAGCTCGGGAGCAACTATTAATTCTTCACTCACTACATGTGTAAGACCCCGAATTTTATGAAATAAAAGTATTCATTTTTTCTTATAATTATTATTCAGTAAATGGTTAAATTGATAAAAAATTAAAGTTAAGGGTGATATATGTAAAGTTTACAAAATACGCATGATGGTTATAAAATACTCATTGTTGTTAGGGAATATTCGTTTGGTCGTGGAATATTCTTGTTGTCGGGAATATTAAATGCGATGGCTTTGACCATTTGTGGCGCCTATAATAGAATAAGCTATGGGATGAAGAAGAAAAGCGATAAGTTTGAATTTTTATAAATAACAGGCGTAATTATTACTGAATTAACATTGTTAGAAATACAGTGGATAAAATCTGATGTCTGGCGTTGTTGCCGCGATGGCGCACGGTATTGTACAATATTTTTTTGAATTATTTATTCTTAAGTAAGAAGGCACTACTCAATAATTATTACAGTAATTACTATTCAATATTTTATTTTATTGATTCAATAATTGCTGCGTTGATATTTTATATTATTGTTGTTTCAATAATTGTCACTGCACATTATTTTCCATCAATAATTCATATTATTTGAATAATAGTATTAGATAGCATTATTGTCAATGTCTAGAAAGTTCTGTCAAGGATAGGTTTGGTCACCTAATTGCGCGCTAGTAAGATAAAATCCTTATCGGAAAGCCCCCTCTTTCCTGAGAACTGCCTGGTTGTCATTATTGTGATTCTGTAATATTATTTATGAATAATTAATTATTGATTTATATGATAAAGAAATATTTATTTTATGTGGACATAAATGATGGATAGAAAAAATATTTATTTTATGTGGTTATAAATGAAGGAATTAGTGTTGAGGTGTTTTATCAGTATTTTGTCGAAATAAAGAATGAAATTTGGAAATTTTTAGAAAATTAGTTTATTACTTGATTTTGTAAAATCTATAACTCTTTGTGTATAATGAGTTAGGAGATGAGCCATATATATCAAAGAAAGCCCCTAAGTAAGTAAAATAGCAGTAGAAACTGGAATCACCTAAAAATTCATTGTGGATTTTTCGTAGTGACTGTTTGAATGAAACTGGTCCGAAGGACTCATAATCCAAAAAATCAGTTTTCTTGAGATATATTGCGTGAGTTATCATTTTTAATCTGACCGTTGGATCATTGTGATTTTTGGATATGTTATACATATATAAGTTGAGTATATGTCCACAAATTTGAACCGTTAAAAATTAACGTATGATTTGTTATGAATTTTAAGAGGTGACTGATTCAGAAATTATGTTTATAAATGATTTTTGGTAGAAAATTCTAGAATGAGTGGGCCCCACCTTTAGTTGGTGAGAAATGTGCTCAAATTTTATTTCAAATGTGGTGGGTGGCAATAGTAGCAGATAAAGCAATCAGGTAGCAGGTCAAGTCTGATTCGGCGTGCTAGCATTTTCCTATAAATATAGTGATGAGTTAGAATTGAAAATCACACCAGAAACTTAAGTTTTATCTCCCTATATTATCGAGTATTTTTGTGAGTATTTTGATACTTTGAGAGTTCTTTAATCGATTGCAAGTTTCCAAATCATCATATCAAATATTCAATGTTCGAAATCTTGCTTTTTTTGAGGTGCGGGATTTTAAGGGATTGTAAGGGATGTTATTTTATTCTTAAATGATATTATTTTCTTCAATATCATTATCCGAATTATTGATATGAGTTTTATTGTGGAATTTTACCTTTTTTCATATTGGAGTTCTTATTCACGATATCTGACTATATTCATGTATATGGCACTATTTACGTATATGATATTATTTACGTATCTGATCTTATGTACGAATATGAGTTCTTATTCATGAGTTACTATTCACAAGTTATTATTCATGAGTTACTTATTCTGAGTTACTATTCATGAGTTACTATTCATGAAGATTCTTATTCATGAGTTACTATTCACGACAAAATTGGTTTCTTTTTTTGACCAAATTATCGTTGATTTATGAATCTTGCTCTTTAAATTAAATGCAGTTGTTGATCATATTATTTTTATTATCATATATAACATTTTTATAATCCCAGTGAAGAAAATTTCTCTTTCATTTGAGTGTAAAGGTGGGTAGATTATTGGTGTGATCGTGATTATGGGTTCTCTTTGGCCAATAGTGCAAAGTTGAATTGTTGACTGGTATGATCACGACCATTGAATTTACAATTGAATATCTTTAGCTTAAATGCAAAGGTGAATTGATCAACATGGTTATAATTATGGTTTATATAAATTCTGAAATTCTGAAATGATTATATATTTCTTTGAGATATTAATATCTTTGGCCTGTAGTGCAAAGATGACCTGTTCTTGAATATCTTTGGCCTATAGTGCAAAGATGAACTGTTGATGAATATCTTTGGCCCGTAGTGCAAAGATGAATTTATTAGTATGATTATGAATAGGAATTGTGATTTGGTATAACCATGATCTTTGATGTTACAGGTAAAGACAGGTGATGAAAATTATCTTCGTCTTGGATGAGAAAAGAAATTTGGAATCACAAATATGATTATGAGTTATTCATATGATTGTGGACATGAACTATTGATTGATGTTACAGGGATAAAACATTGTTGGTGGACTTTTAATGTGACGCCCCCAAAATAGGTATACATCACCCATTTTGAGTCGTCAATAACATGGTACAGAAACAACTAAAATTTTATTAATACAACATGAAAACTGTGAGTTTAAATACAAATATTGCCGCCTAGACAATATTCACACCCAAATAAGTCCTCATTACAATTATTGATACATTATTTTACAAAATGGTAAGGACTACTAAAACAACTTTCTAGAATCATCATTCCACACCCCGACTAGAACTCGCTACATTCTAGCCTCCTGAGAAGAAAAATGGAACAAAAATGAAAAGGGTTAGCTCAAGTAGCCCAGTAAATAATATTATGACTAAGATAACATAGAACAAATTATCGTTAGTGTAAGACCCCAAATAATTAATAAATAAAATTTAATTTTCTCTAATTATTATTTTGAAATAGTAAGGGTTGATGTGATTAATGTGGATAGTTATGGGTAAAATACATAAATATTTGAATAAGCAAGTGGTTATAAAATATTCATTATTATTGGGGAATATTCGTTTGGTCGTGGAATATTAAATATCGTCGGGGAATATTAAATGCGACGGCGCAACAATTTGTGGGCCCCATAACTTGAAATCGATTGGAGGAAGAAAGCGACAAAAATAAGTTGTTTAAAAATAACTTGGCGTAGTTATTCACCAATTTAATTTGTTGGAATACCCGTTGGTTAAAACACGATGTCTGGCGTTGTTGCAGACAAAGAAGAGCACTGCGGTATTGCACCAATTATTGATTCTTACGTAAGAAGGCACTACTCAATAATGGTTACGGTAATTCTTATTCGATATTTTATTTTATTGATTCAATAATTCTTTGCGTTGATATTTTATATTCTTTGTTGTTTTGATAATTGTCATTACACGTATTTTTTATTATCGAAGCAATAATTCATATTATCTGAATAATATTATTAGATAATATTATTGGCAATGTCTAAAAAGTTTTGTCTAAGGAGAGGTTTGGTCACCTAATTCACATGGCGTAGATAAGGAGAAATTCTTATTAAAGCCCCCTCTTTCAGGAGAACCGCACGGTTGTCAATATTGTGATTACGTAATATTATTTGTGAATAATTAATTATTGATTCATATGATGAGGAAAATATTGATTTTATGTGGATATAGATGGAGAAAATTTTTATAGTGACAATTGTTGAAAATTAATATTTTATCTTTTACGATAAAATAATTCATTTAAATATATTATTTTAATAATATATTAACGATGATATTTTACGATGAATGTGGGATATATGAGTATATGTGGAGAAGGAGTATTTTTGTTACCAAAAATGTTTAAAACATGTTAAACATGTAAATTGGACCCCATTTATTATTGAAATTTGATTATAGCTGTAAAATCGTCCATTTGTGGATTTCGGTCAATTTTTATTTGGAATTTAGAAAAACTTTCTTTCGCAAAGTTGTAGAGAATTGAATTTCCTATACAAACTCTCAAGATTTGAATTTTCTGACAAAAGGGCTATTTATTGTGAATTATTGAAGTTCCGAAGCTCCGAAATAATTGATTTTTGGAAGTTTAAAATAATTTAAATATGAAAAACGTTTTTTGTGGGTCTAGCATGTGATTTGAATGTGTTGAATGTAGATTTTCAGATTCAAGAAGGTGCGTGAGAATTTTAATATATATATTATTATTTTAATAAATTTTACTGCTTTGGTGTTCTAAGCAATTTCTATAAATAGGTCTTGGGTTAGAATTGAAAATCACACTGAAGCTGAAGTTTTCTCTCTCTATTATCGAGCGTATTCTTGTGAGTATTTTGAGTATACTTTGAGTATTGCTATATGGTGCAAGTTCAAGTCATAGCCTATATCCAGGTGTTTCAACTTTAAATCTGTCTCTTTCGAGGTAAGGGATGTTATTTTCTTCTCAAATGATATTATTTCTTCAATATCATTATCTTAGAAATATTGGTTGGAACTTTTTATCAAATTTGGAACTTTTTCATGTATGGGGGTTACTTATTCATGAGTTCATTATTCACGAGTTCTTATTCATGAGTTCTTATTCACGAGTTATTATTTCAGGAGTCTTATTCACGAAAGCGTGAAGATGTTTTTTGTAAAATTTCTATCTTTTGGTGTCGAAATTATTGTTTCACGTATCTGCACTATTCACGTATATTTACTTTATTCCGAATCGCAGACTATTCATGAAAAATGAAATTTCTTCTTTTCGTCAAAATACCTATTCGGATACTAAGCTTTGATTGTATCCATGTTTTGATCATTCTTGAATTTTACACCACTATGATTATTTTGAGGTATTTTTGGATATGGATAAAACAAAGTCACGAATCATTAATCCTTAATCCTTGTCATTTTGTTTCTTTGGATTCGTTTATTTAAAAATATTTTTCATCATCCTCGGTCTTAAATGATGATATTATTGAATATCTTTGGCCTGTAGTGCAAAAGATGAATGATTTATGATGAATATCTTTGGCACAGTAGTGCAAAGATGAATGATTTCGATGAATATCTTTGGCCCGTAGTCTAAAAGATGAGCAGTGTTTAGATGAACATGACTAATGATGAATATCTTTGGCACCAGTAGTGCAAAGATGAATATTTGATTCGGATATATATTGATTGATGTTACGAGGGGATAAAAGATAGGCGATGAACTTTAAAATTCATACATAGAAGATAGTAGTTTGCATTCTCTACTTAACTCTTCTAATGAATTATTATTTCTCTGCGAATATTGATTTAAAACTTGTTGTCTTTTGTATTCTATTACCCTGTTGAAGACTAACGATAATTTTGTTGTATATTATCTTAGTCATAATATTCTTTTCTTGGGCTAGTTGAGCTCTCACCTTTTTTTTTGTTCCATTTTTCTTCTCGGGAGGCGAGAATGTAGCGAAATGCAGTTGGGGTATGGAATGATGGTTTTAGAGAGTTGTTTAGTAGTCCTCACCATTTTTGTAAAATAATATATCATTAATTATGATGAGGATTTATTTGTATGTGGATATTGTCTAGATGGCAATATATGTATTTAAACTCACAGTTTATATGTTGTAACAATAAAGTTGTAGTTATTTCTGTACCATGTATTTGGTGACTCAGAATGGGTTGGATGGAATGGACCTATTTTGGGGGCGTCACAGTTGGTATCAGAGCTTAGGGATATGATCTCTGGCGAAGATCGGGGAATAGAACTAGGAGGGAGAGGCGAGTAAATCCTTATTTGAGTGTGTCTACCTAAGCTTATTTGTTAGTTGGTCGATTATATAGGGATATTATGTGATATATTGATTTTCTTAATTAACCCTTGTTTTATGACGATATTTGAGAATGTTGGTCGAGAATATTAATGATTGGAGTAAATGAGACAGTGGAGATGCTCTCAGATTTACCAACGAGAGGAGAATGTGCAGCAGTGGAAATGTTCCTCCTATGAACAACACCACCGATCGACGATGAACGGCGTGATGTTTAGAATCTTTTGCGGTTCATGCAAAATCGAGACGAGGAGACTCGTGTTCAAAATCTGAGGAGGAAATGATAGCAATTCACGGGTTGTCACAAACCAAGCAGTTGAAAAGAGTTGGGACCACCACGAATTTAAGGGAAAGCCAAATCCGATCATGGCGGAGGCGTGGGTCAAGCAAATTACCAAGATACTCGATGTCTTGGGATGCGGAGGAGAATGAAGGTTCCATTCGCTACCTTTATGTTAGTGGCGAAGCGAGACTCTTTGGTGGGAATCGTGAAGCGTACCCATCCATTTACTTTCGGCAGATGTCTTGGGAGCGTTTGAAACTATTTAATGACAAATACTTTCACGAAAGTGTTAAATGTCATATGAAGGAAGTGAAGTTTATTAGGCTGAGCGAGAATGTAAGACCCCAATTTATTATAAATAAAATTGAATTTTCTTTATTCATTATTCTAAATTAATAAGGGTTAATTTGATATAATTCTTTGGTTATGGGTGAAATGTGCAAAGTTTACAAAATAAGCAAGTGGTTATAAAATATTCATTATTATCGGGGAATATTCGTTTGGTCGTGGAATATTCTTTTTTGTCGGGAATCTAAAATGCAATGGTAGCCGATCATTTAGTGGGCCCATAACGGAAAAGCGGTTGGATGAAGGAAAGCGACAAAGATTGAGTTTTATAAATAACGACGTAAATTATTACCAATTAACTTTGTTGGGTTATCACGGTGGTTAAAATCTGATGTCTGCGTGGTTGCACGCGAGACATGGTATTACGAGTATTATTGAATTATTGATCCTTACGTGAAGAAGGCACTACTCAATAATTATTCTGAGTTATTCTTATTCAATATTATATTTTATTAATTCAATAATTCTTTGCGTTGATATTTTTGTATTGTTGTTGTTTCAATAATTGTCATTACACGGTATTTTCCATTATCAAATCAATAATTCATATTATTTGAATAATATTATCGAGATAACATTATTGGCAATGTCTAGAAAGTTACATGCTGTCTAAGGAGAGATTTGGTCACCTAATTCTTGGCCAAGAATGAGAAATCCTTATTGGAAAGCTCTCCTCTTTCTTGGGAGCGGCACGGTTATCGATCTTTGTGATTACGTAATATTATTTTTAAATAAGTAATTATTGATTATTATGATAAAGAAAATATTTATTTTATGTGGATATAGATGGAGAAAATTTTTAATGTGACAATTATTGAAAATTAATATTTTATCTTTTACGATAAAATAATTCATTTAAATATATTATTTTAATAATATATTAACGGTGATATTTTTATAATGAATGTGGGATATATGAGTATATGAGGAGGTAGAGTATTTTGTGGCATTAAATGTTTAACATATGTTTTGTGTGTCGGTGGACACAATTCTTAATAGAAAATTGATTATAGATCGTAAAATCGCTTGGTTTGTGGATTTTGGTCAATTTTCATTTGGAATTTGGAAAAATTTTCTTTTGCAAAGTTGTAGAGAATGGAATTTACCATGGAAAGTCGTGAGTTTGAATTTTTACGATAAACGAGCTATTTTCTACTTAATTATTGAAGTTTCGGAAGATAAAATAATTTTTATTAAATAATGGGTGGGACCCACTCTTGTTTGAACATGTGAAATTTCTTTGGAAATTGGGTCAAGGTTGGTGGTGGTGAAGTGTTCAAATGGCATGCTTAGAAATGTAATTTTAAATAATAATAATTTATTAATTTAGTCTCGCTTTGGCGTTCTAACATTTTCCTATAAATAGTAGGCTAAGTTAGAATTGAAAATCACACCGAAACAAAGTTTTCTCTCTTCTCTCTCTAAATTATCGGCGTATTCTTGTGAGTATACTTTGAGTGTTGCTTTATACTGGTATGGGTTTTCATCAAGACTATCAGAAATTCAATCGGAAATACGGTTATTTTGAGGTAAGGGTATTATTTTCTTCTTAAATGATATTTTTCTTCAATATCATTATCTTCAAGTATTGGTGAACTTTTTATCAAATTTGGAACTTGTTGTGTTGGGGGTTCTTTATTCACGATATCTGAGACTTTATTCACGTATCGACACCTTTATTCACGAATCTAAGACTATTTTAGAAAAATAAAATTTTTCTTTTTTGTCCAAAATATCTATCTCGGATACTAGCTTTGATTGTATCCATGTTTTGATCATTCTTGAATTTTACACCAATATGATTATTTTCAAGTATTTTTGGACATGGGTAAAACAAAGTACGAATCCTTAATCCTTAATCCTTGTCATTTTGTTTCTTTGGATTCGTTTTTTTAAAATGTTTTTCATCATCCTCGGTCCTAAATGGTGATATAAATGAATATCTTTGCCCTGTAGTGCAAAGATGAGCGATTAATCGATGAATATCTTTTGGCTGTAGTGCAAAGATGAGCAGTGTTGAGATGAACATGACCAATTGGTGATCTGAAAATGAATATCTTTGGCTGTAGTGCAAAGATGATTAAAGATGTATATTGATTGTTATTACTGAGGATAAACAATTGATGATGGACTTTTAAACCTTAGAAGAGGTAGAATTCTTTCTCTACGTGACTCTTCTAATGGATTGTTGTTTCCATTGCATTTGTTGATCTAAAACTTGTTGTCTATTGTATTCTATTAGATTTTTCCCTGTTGAAGACTAACGATAATTTGTTGTATATTATCTTAGTCATAATATTCTTTACTGGGCTAGTTGAGCTCACCCTTTTCCTTTTTGTTCCATTTTTCTTCTCGGGAGGTGAGAACACAAGCGAGGATCGAGTCGGGGTATGGAGTGATGGTTCTAGGAAGATGTTTTAGTCAGTCCTCACTATTTTCGTAAAATAGTGTATGAATAATTAATGAGGACTTATTTGGGTATGTATATTTATGCAGAAGACAATATTTGTATTCAAACTCATAGTTGTATTGTCGTATTCTACACGACATCTGTATTGTCAAAGTTGTAGTTTTCTTTCTATACCATGTATTTTGGCGACTCAGAATGGGTGTTGTATACCTATTTTGGGGGCGTCACAGTTGGTATCAGAGCTTAGGGATATGATCTCGGCGGAGATCGGGGAATAGAACTAGGAGGGAGAGGCGAGTAAATCCTTATTTAGTGTGTCCTACTAAGCTTATTTGTTGGTCGGTCGTAATATAGGATATTATGTGATATGTTAATTTGTTTAATTAACCCTTGTTTTATGGCGATGATTTAAGAATGGGTGATGAGAACGTTAACAATGGAGTTTATGAGACCGTGGAGACAGCAGGTACTCACCGATGAGGAGAACGTGCACAACAGTGGCAATGTTCCTCCGTGAACAACGCCAATTGAGCAAATGATGAGCGACGGGATGTTTAGAAGCTTTTTACGAGTTCATGCAAAATCGAGACGAGGGAGACTCGTGTACAAAATCTGGGAGGAAATGATAGTAGAATGCGGTTTGTCACTACCAAACAATTCAAAGAGTTGGGACCACCAGATTTCCATGGAAAGCCGGATCCGATCAAGGCGTAAACGTGGGTCAAGCAAATTACCAAGATATTCGATGTCTTGGGGTGCACGGAGGAGCGAAGGTTCCATTCGCCACCTTTATGTTTCGTGGTGAAGCGATTCATTGGTGGGAATCGTAAGCGTACCGACCAGATGCACTTAACATGTCTTGGGAAAGATTTGAAGCTGCTTGATGACAAGTAATTTCGAGAAAGTATTCGTCATATGAAGGAGGTAGAGTTTATTAGACTCGAAGCAGAACAACATATGCGGTGTCTCGATCTGAGGCAAGGTTCGCGAGAATTATCGAGTTTGCAACTCATTTGGTGGAGAATGAGGAACGAATGACGCGTATGTTTCGAGAGGTCTAAAAACGGAGATTCGTCAATACCTTATCTCTCATAAATTTTCTACGTATTCGGATGTTGTCAATGAGGGCTCGATTATTAGAGCGAGATAGTGAGTATACTCAACCGGGGACTACAATCGTGGTATTCATCGAGCGATGATAACGGCGAGGAGGAAAGAATACGGACAAAGCGGTAACCACTCGGTGGTAATCGTGGACATGATAATAGGAGAGGTGACTCAAGTGGAAATTTCGAGAAGAGAAGATTCAACAATGGCGGGAAGATATCAACTAGCAAAGACTAAAGACCAACAACAAATGTTGGGGAGGAGAACGACCGCCGATTAGATGTTACAAATGCGGGAAGGAGGACATATCACCAATTGTCCACAACAATCCAAGGTATGTTACAACTATGGAAAGGAAGGCCACATCGCTTCGAGATTGTACTATATCGCGAAACCAAGTTCAAAGAGGAGTGGTTATTCCAAGGTCGTCCCCAGATAAGTCGAAATCGGCCGGTTCTGGAAGAAGCGTTTGTCGTATTTGGACAAAACGTGAGGAACCCAAACGAGGTGATCACGAGAGTTAAAAGTCCAACTACATGAGTTATTGAACATCGGTTTCATTCGGCCCCAAGACGTCTCCTTGGGGTGCTTACATTTTATTAAGTAAAGAAGAAAGAGCGGGAGTATGCGACTTTGTATTGATTATCGAGAATTGAACCATGTCACCATCAAGAATAGGTATCATTACCTCGCATTGATGACCTGTTCGACCCGGTTATAAGGAGCGCAATTCTTTTCAAAGATCGATCTTAGATTCGGATATCATCGGTTTAAGATTAAAAGCGAGGATATTCCAAAGACAACATTCGAGGACTCGATCACGGGCATTATGAATTCTTGGTCATGTCTTTTGGATTGACTAATGCTCCTGCCGCTTTCATGGATATGATGAACAAGTGTATTTAAGGAATATTTGGATCGGTTCGTTGTTGTCTTTATTGATGACATCCTCATCTATTCCAAAAGCCGTGAAGATCATGAGCACCATTTGAAGTCGGTACTACAAAGACTTCGTGAACACAAGCTTTATGCGAAATTTGAAGAAATGCGCGAGTTCGGCTTGAGGAAGTAGCATTCCTTGGGCGCGTGGTGTCAAAACAAAGAGTATCTCATTGACCCGTGAAGATTGAAGCAATACAAAGTTGGGAGCAACCAAAGTCGGTGATCGAAGTACGTAGCTTTCTGGGCTTAGCTGGTTATTATCGGAGATTTGTGGAAGGATTTTCTCGAATTGCTACTCCGTTAACTCAGCTGACTCGGAAGGATGCAAAATTCTTATGGAGCGAGGAATGCGAGAACAACATGACGGTGTCTCAATACGAGGCGAAGTTTGCAGAGTTATCCAGGTTTGCACCTCATTTGGTGGAGAATGAGGAACGTATGACGCGGATGTTTCTGAGAGGTTTGAAACCCGAGCATACATCGATATCTCATTTCTCATAAATTTTCTCTCTTCGGATGTTGTAAGCGAGGATCAATTATTAGAAGCGAGATAACGAGAGTACGGCCAACCGAGGGACCATAACCGAGGATCATACTAGAAGATAGTAGTCATCAGAATAACGATAACCAGCGGAGAAAGAAGAATACGGACAAAGGCAGTAACCACTCTAGTGGTAATCGTGGCCATGAAAATAGAAGAAAGCGAGTGGGAGGAGATTTTAAAAGAGGAGATTCAACAACGACCGTGTGAAGGCGTCGGCCCCGATAGCAACTAGTTCAAGGAGGAGAAAGACCACCGGTCGTATGTTACAAATGCGAGAAAGAGGGACATATCAACCCAAACTGCCCACAACAGTTTAAGGTATGCTATAATTGTGGAAAAGAAGGACATATCGCTCGAGATTGTACGGTATCGAAACCCAATCCAGAGGGAATGGTGACTCAAAAGGATGTCCCAGAAAAGTCAAAGTCAACGGTTCCTGGAAGAGCGTTTATCATGACCGGTCAAAATGCGAGGAACCCGAACGAAGTTAGCACGGGTTAGTTAATTATAAATTCTTGCGAAGTTTATACCTTACTAGATACCGGTTCTACCCATTCTTTTATCTCTCTTGCTTGAGCTCAACGTTTGAACTTGACTACGGAGAAATTAGACTTTGACCTATCTGTGAAGACTTCGTTAGGAGAAACTTTCATTACATCCATTGTTTAGAAATCTTGCTTGATTCAGGTTGGCACTATCACATAACCTGTTAACCTTATTTCTATAGATATATTTGTTTTTGATGTGATTTTAAGGTTAACTACTCATCATGCCGAAATTAATTACTTTCGTAAGGTTGTTAATTTTCATATTCCTAAGCAACCTGTTATTCGAATTCAAGCAATCAAACCATTGTAGTCAAACATTTTCATATCAAGCCATGAAGTCATTCGTTTATTACGGATGTCAAGTTTTCTTAGTTCATGTTATGGATTTGAATAAAGACACGCCGATTTGAATAATATTCTGTTGTTATTGATTTTTCCGACGTATTTCTGAAGAATTTCTTGGCTTACTCCCCAAAGTTCGATATTAAATTTTGTATCGACTTTGAAATTTAGACAAAACCCATTTCTAAAACCCCATATCGAATGGCTCCTATTGAACTTCAGGAGTTAAAAACCCAACTGTAGAAGTTGATACCCGAGCCTTTATCTGGTGACTTCCTTTGTGGAATGCACCGAAGCCAGACTCTCCGTAGGGGACACCATATTCGTGTGATAGTAAACTGATAGGTGTTATTGTGACGTGTTATCCAATATTGGGATGTGAGTAACAATTGAGAGTAACCTAAGTCAGTAATCGAAATACGTAGCTCTCTAGGCTTAGTTGGTTATTATCGGAGATTCGTTGAAGGATATTCTCGAATAGCTATTCCATTAACGCAGCTGACTCGTAGAGATACAAAATTCAAATGGAGCAAGGAATGTGGGAAGAGCTTCGAAGAACTCAAGAGGAGACTCATTTCAGACATGTTCGACCATGCCATCTGAAAAAAGCGAACGTGGTGGTGGCGTGTTGAGTAGAAGATCGTGTACAAGACGAGTACGATATTGTCAAAGACTCATTTCAGTATAATTTACAAATAATAGAGATGGAGATGAAAACTCTAGGTACCCACATGATGATATACGAGTATAATCGACTTTAATCGATAAAGTTAAAAATTTATTCAAGCTACACACATCGGAGTGATGAATTTGAAGAAGGAGGTGCAAGAAGTTGTTATTTCAAAAGCGAGAATCGGTGAGGTGAGGAAAGCTCAAACCTTGATTTATTAATCCATTTAAAATTCTCGATCGAATAGGGCCGTGGCCTATAGACTCGTTTTATCGCCAAGTATGACGCGTGTTCATAACGTTTTTCACGTATCGATGTTACGTAAATATGTGGGACGACCGAACCACGTCATTGAGTTAACCAGGACGAGATAATAGAAGACTTAACGTCACGAGGAGGTACTATCGGGATCTTGGATAGGAAAGAACATGTCTTATGTATCGAGGTTATACCACAAGTGAAAGTTTTGTGGAGAAACCATCTTTATTAAGGAAATGACATGGGAGTTGGAAAGCGGAAATGAAAGCGAGGTATTCTCATCTTTTGAAACACCAGTACGTACGTCAATTTCGAGGACGAAATTTCATAAGGAGGGAGGTTGTAAGACCCCAAATAATTAATAAATAAAATTTAATTTCCTCTAATTATTATTTTGAAATAGTAAGGGTTGATGTGATTAATGTGGATAGTTATGGGTAAAATCATGCAAATATTTGAATAAGCAAGTGGTTATAAAATATTCATTATTGTGGGGAATATTCGTTTGGTCGTGGAATATTCGTCTTGTCATCATGAAATATTAAATGCGACAGTATAAACAATTTGTGGGCCCCATAACGGAAAGCGATTGGAGGAAGAAAACGACAAAATAAGTTGTTTAAAAATAAGCAGGCGTAGTTATTACCGCTTAATTATTGGAATACCCGGTGGTTAAAACACGATGAATACGTTGTTGCACAGAAGAAGACACAGTATTGCACCAATTATTGATTCTTACGTAAGAATGCACTCACTCAATAATGGTTATGATAATTCTTTATTCGGTGTTTTATTTTATTGATTCAATAATTTTTGCGTTGATATTTTATATTGATGTTGTTTTGATAATTGTCATTACACAAGTATTTTTCATTATCGAAGCAATAATTCATATTATCTGAATAATATTATTAGATAACATTATTGGCAATGTCTAGAAAGTTACATCTAAGGAGAGGTTTGGTCACCTAATCAAGGCCAAGTAAAGAGAAATTCTTATTGGAAAGCCCCTCTTCACAGGAAGCGCACGGTTGTCAATATTGTGATTCGTAATATTATTTGTGAATAATTAATTATTGATTCATATGATGAGGAAAATATTGATTTTATGTGGATAGATGGAGAAAATTTTTATAGTGACAATTGTTGAAAATTAATATTTTATCTTTTTCTGATAAAATAATTCATTTAAATATATTATTTTAATAATATATTAACGATGATATTTTTACGATGAATGTGGGATATATGAGTATACGTGGAGGAGGAGTATTTTTGTTACCAAAAATATTTAAAACATGTTAAACATGTCGGTGGACCCCATTTATTGACTGAAATTTGATTATAGCCTGTAAAATCGTCCATTTGTGGATTTCGGTCAATTTTTGTTTGGAATTTAGAAAACCTTTCTTCTGCAAAGTTGTAGAGAATTGAATTTCCTATAAAAACACATGAAATTTGAATTTTCTAACCAAAGGGCTATTTATTGTGAATTATTGAAGTTCCGAAGCTCCGAAATAATTGATTTTTGGAAGTTTAAAATAATTTAAATATGAAAAACATTTTTTGTGGGTCTAGCATGTGATTTGAATGTGTTGAATGCAGATTTTCAGATTCAAGAAGGTGCGTAGAGAATTTTAATATATATATTATTATTTTAATAAATTTTACGCTTTGGTGTTACAAGCAATTTCTATAAATAAGTCTTAGGTTAGAATTGAAAATCACACGTAAACTGAAGTTTTCTCTTTATATTATCGGCGTATTCTTGTGAGTATTTTGAGTATACTTTGAGTATTGCTATATGGTGCAAGTTCAAGTCATAGCCTATATCGGTGTTTCAACTAAAAAGCATGTCTTTTTCGAGGTAAGGGATGTTATTTTCTTCTCAAATGATATTATTTCTTCAATATCATTATCTTTAGAAATATTGGTTGGAACTTTTTATCAAATTTGGAACTTTTTCATGTATGGGGTTCTTATTCATGAGTTCTTATTCACGAGTTACTATTCATGAGTTCTTATTCACGAGTTCTTATTCGTGAGTACTATTCATGAAGCGTGAAGATGTTTTTTTGTAAAATTTCTATCTTTTGGTGTAAGATTCTATTGTTCACGTATACGGCCACTATTCACGATATCGACCTTATTCCGAATACGGCCTTTATTCATCGAAAAATAAAATTTCTTCTTTTCGTCCAAAATACCTATTCTGGATACTAGCTTTGATTGTATCCATGTTTTGATCATTCTTGAATTTTACACCACTATGATTATTTTGAGGTATTTTTGGATATGGATAAAACAAAGTACGAATCATTAATCCTTAATCCTTGTCATTTTGTTTCACTGGATTCGTTTATTTAAAAATATTTTTCATCATCCTCAGTCTTAAATGATGATATTATTGAATATCTTTGGCCTGTAGTGCAAAGATGAATGATTTATGATGAATATCTACGGCTCCGTAGTGCAAAGATGAATGATTTCGATGAATATCTTTGGGCCAGTAGTGCAATGATGATGAGCAGTGTTTAGATGAACATGATTAATGATGAATATCTTTGGCTTTGTAGTGCAAAGATGAATATTTGATTCGAGATATATATTGATTGATGTTGTTGAGGGATAAAAGATGAGCGATGAACTTTAAAATTCATACATAGAAGATAGTAGTTTGCATTCTCTACTTAACTCTTCTAATGAATTATTATTTCCGCTGCGAATATTGATTTAAAACTTGTTGTCTTTTGTATTCTATTACCCTGTTGAAGACTAACGATAATTTTATTGTATATTATCTTAGTCATAATATTCTTTACTGGGCTAGTTGAGCTCACCCTTTTCCTTTTTGTTCCATTTTTCTTCTCAGAAGGCGAGAATGTAGCGAGTACGAGTCAGGGTATGGAATGATGGTTTTAGAGAGTTGTTTAGTAGTCCTCACCATTTTTGTAAAATAATGTATCAATAATTATGATGAGGATTTATTTGTATGTGGATATTGTCTAGATGGCAATATATGTATTTAAACTCACAGTTTATATGTTGTAACAATAAAGTTGTAGTTATTTCTGTACCATGTATTTGGCGACTCAGAATGGGTTGGATGGAATGGACCTATTTTGGGGGCGTCACAGTTAGTCTTCAACAGGGAAAAATCTGATAAAATACAATAGACAACAAGTTTCAGATCAATATTTGCAGCGGAAATAATAATTCATAGATGAGTTACGTAGAGAATGAAATCTACTTTTATCTATGAATTTAAAAGTCCATCATCAATATTTTATTCTTGTAACATCAATCAATATTCATCTTGAATCAAATATTCATCTTTTGCTACTACTGTGCCAAAGATATTCATCATTAGTCATGTTCATCTCAACACCTGTACATCTTTGCACTACAGGCCAAAGATATTCATCAAAAATTTCATTCATCTTTGCACTACAGGCCAAAGATATTTAGTAATACCATCGTTTAGGACTGAGGATGATGAAAAATATTTTAAAGAAAACAAATCTAGTGAAGCAAAAGAGCAAATATTAAGGATTCGTACTTTAAACAGTCCAAGTTCAAAAATACTTCATTAATAATCATAGTAAAGTAAAATTCAAGAATGATCAAAACATGGATACAATCAAAGCTAGTATCCATAATAGATATTTTGGACAAAAAGTGAAAATTTAATTTTTCTTGTGAATAGTGTTGTATTCGTGAATAGTGTCGTATACGTGAATATTAACCCCGACACTAAAAGATAAGAATTTCACAAGAAAAATCTTACCAATAATCCGGTGTAATAATATTAGAAGAAATAATACCATTTTTAAAAAAATAATATCCCTTACCTTGAAAAGAATAGTACTTTTGGCTGGAATATCAGATATAGTGCTGAAGGAAACTTGCACCGTATAGTAACACTCAAAATATCAAAATACTCACAAGAATACGCTCGATAATATAGAGAGAGAAAATTTTAGTTTCTGGTGTGATTTTCAATTATAACCTAAACACCCTATTTATAGGAAAATGCTTAGAACACCAAAACAGAAAATTTAATAAAATATTATTATTAATAACAAAATTCATACGCATCCTTGGAAATCAGATTCCCCACATGCCCACCTTCTAGAAAAAGTAAGAAAAACATTTTCATAAAATAAATAATTAAAACTTTCAAAAATCAATTATTTCGGAACTTCGAAACTTCAATAATTCATAATAAATAGTCCTTTTGTCATAAAAATTCAAACCTTATGTCTTTTCCATAGAAAATTTCATTATCTATAACTTTGCAGAAGAAAAGTTTTCCAAATTCCAAACAGAAATTGACCGAAATCCACAAATAGGCTATTTTACAAGCTATAATCAAATTTCAGTCAAGAAATGGGGTCCACAAACATGTTTAACATGTTTTAAATATTTTTAGTAACAAAAGTACTCCTCTTCCTCATATACTCATATATCCCACATTCATTGTAAAAATATCACCATTATTATATTATTAAAATATAATAATATATTTAAATAAATTATTTATCAGAAAAGATAAAATAACAATTTTTCAACAATTGTCACATTAAAAATTTTCTCCATCTATATCCACATAAAATGAATATTTTCCTTATCATATAAATCAATAATTAATTATTCACAAATAATATTACAGAATCACAATCACGACAACCAAAGTAGGTTCAGGAAAGAGGGGCTTTCAATAAGGATTTTTCTTCATCGACGCGCAATTAGGTGACCAAACCTCTCCTTAGACAGAACTTTCTAGACATTGCCAATAATGTTATCTAATAATATTATTCAAATAATATAAATTATTGATCTGATAATGAAAATACTGTGTAGTGACAATTATTGAAACAACAATAATATAAAATATAAATATAGCAATTATTGAATCAATAAAATAAAATATTGAACAGTAACTACTGTAACAATTATTGAGTAATGCCTTCATACGTAAAAATCAATAATTGGTGCAATACCGTGTGCTACTGTGTTTTAACCACCGGGTATTCCAACAAAGATTAATCAGAATAACTACGCTAGATTATTTATAAACAACTTATATTTGTCGTTTTCTTCATCCAATCGCTTTCCGTTATGGGGTCCACATAAGGCTACGTCGTCGTACGAATATTCCCCGACAATAAGAATATTCCACGACCAAACGATTATTCTCCGATAAAAATGAATATTTTATAACCACTTACTTATTCAAAATATTTGCGCATTTTACCCATAACTAACCACATTAATCAAATCAACCCTTACTATTTCAAAATAATAAATAGAGGAAATTTGATTTTATTTATAATAAGTTGGGGTCTTACATTTAACATAGAGAAGATAATAGACATTATGGTCTATTTGACTCTTCTAATGGATTGCTCGTTCCGCTGCAACTATGGTTGAAAAGTTTTATCATCTACCATATGTTCTAAATCTCTGATTTATTACTGATGAAGGCTATTGATAATTTAATTATCTTTAGTCATGATATTCTTTACTGAGCTATAGTTGTGCTCATCCTTTTGCTTCATAATTTCTTTCAGGTAATAAGAGTGTTTTTTGAATTAGCCGGGGATAATGGGGGGAATAGAAGCGGTGCTCTATATCGCATTCGAGTTCTCCCTAAATAGTATGGAAATAATTTTATTGAGAAATTTATATAAGTGTGTCGTATTGTATACGTCATTTGATATTTAATTTTGGTGAACCGAATATGGGGAGGCGAACCCAACTTTGGAAGGGTGTTCTGCCACTATCATACAAGATGTCTAATGACATACAACCTCGTGTTATCATAAAAAAGGGTTGTGCACATCCACTTGCAGAGTATATCTACGAGCACTACCTATATAATCTTGGAGTTTGGTTGAAATATAATTTTCAATTGCAGACAGTGGAGATAGTTATATGTCAAGAGAGGACTCACCATTGGAAAGAACATGATAGTAATCTTCTCATTTTTCTTTTGGGTCTATCGGGTCAACCAAGGATAATTTTGTGGGCACATGATATCTATTATAACCTAGACGCATGGCCTCCCATGTACGAAGGTTTCCTTAAGCACTTTCCAAAGATTTTAATTTCTAAAACAGTTATTGACTGTACCTTTATGTAAAGTGCCATTGTGATGTGCTATCCAAGTTGGTGTCCAGAGTCACAGTTGGTATATATTTGTATCAAAAGTCACAACATATGTGTTGTTGTATTTTGCACGACAATTGTAGTAATAAAGTTGTAGTTGTTTTTTGTACCATGTATTTGGCGACTCAGAATAGGTTGGGTGGATTGGACCTATTTTGGGGGCGTCACAGTTGGTATCAGAGCTTAAGGATATGATCTCTGGTAGAGATCCGGGATTAAAACTAGGAAGGGAGAGATGAGTAATATCCTTCGCTAGTGTGTGTCCTACCTAAACTGAATTTTATTACTTAAGTTGACAAATTGTGATATGTCAATTAACCTTTGTTTTGAAGCTGTATTCTAGAATGATATTTGAAATACATGAGATGAACAATGGAGAAATCATGAGGACAGGGAAGATGGAATCTGAAATGAAAGCAAGGTATTCTCAACTCTTTGAAATACCAGGTACGTAAATTTCGGGGACGAAATTTCATAAGGAGGGGAGATTGTAAGACCCCGAATTTTATGAAATAAAAGTATTTAATTTTTCTTATAATTATTATTCAGTAAATGGTTAAATTGATAAAAAGTTAAAGTTAAGGGTGATATATGTAAAGTTTATAAAATAAGCAAGTGGTTATAAAATACTCATTGTTGTCGGGGAATATTCGTTTGGTCGTGGAATATTCTTGTTATCGAGGAATATTAAATGACGACTTGCCAGCAGACCATTTGTGGGCCTCATAACAGAATAACTGTCGGATGAAGAAAATGACAAGTTTAAGTTTTTATCAATAACAACATAATTGTTACCGTTAACACTGTTGAAATGCCTGGTGGTTAAAATATAGTAATACGAGTGGTTGCATAGTAGCACACGGTACTGCACAGTATTTTTTTGAATTATTAATTTTTATGTAAGAAGACACTACTCAATAATTCTTACAGTAATTATTGTTCAATATTTTATTTTATTGATTCAATAATTGCTGCGTTGATACTTTATATTATTGTTGTTTCAATAATTGTCACTGCACAGTATTTCCCATCAATAATTCATATTATTTGGATAATATTATTAGATAGCATTATTGGCAATGTTTAGAAAGTTCTGTCAAGGAGAGGTTTGGTCACCTAATTGCGCGCCAGTAAGGAAAAATCCTTATCGGAAAGCCCCTTCTTTCCTGAGAACTGCCTGGTTGTCATTATTGTGATTCTGTAATATTATTTGTGAATAATTAATTATTTATTTATATGATAAGGAAATATTTATTTTATGTGGGCATAAATGATGGATAGGAAAATATTTATTTTATGTGGTTATAAATGAAGGAATTAGTATTGAGGTGTTTTATCAGTATTTTGTCAAAATAAAGAATGAAATTTGGAAATTTTTAGAAAATTAGTTTATTACTTGATTTTGTAAAATCTATAACTCTTTGTGTATAATGAGTTAGGAGATGAGCCATATATCAAAAGAAAGCCCCGGAAGTAAGCTAATCAGTAGAAAGCTGGAATCACCCAAAAAAATTCATTGTGAATTTTTTCAGTAGTGACTATTTGAATGAAACTGGTAGAAGGACTAATAATCCGAAAAATCAATGTTCTTGAGATATATTGCGTGAGTTATAATTTTTAATCCGACCGTTGAATCGTTGTGATTTTTGGATATGTTATACATATATAAGTTGAGTATATGTCCACAAATTTTGAACCGTTAAAAATTAACGTATGATTTGTTATGAATTTTAAGAGGTGACTGATTCAGAAATTATATTTATAAATGATTTTTAGTAGAAAATTTTAGAATGAATGGGCCCCACCTTTGGTTGGTGAGAAATGTGCTCAAATTTTATTTTAAATGTGGTGGGTGGCAATAGTAGCAGGTAAAGCCATCAGGTAGCAGGTCAAGTCTGATTCGGCGTGCTAGCATTTTCCTATAAATTGAGTGATGAGTTAGAATTGAAAATCACACCAGAAACTTAAGTTTTCTCTCCCTATATTATCAAGAGTATTTTTGTGAGTATTTTGATACTTTGAGAGTTGCTAATCAGTGCAAGTTTCCTTCAACGTCATATCCGATATTCCAGTCAAAAGTACTGCTCTTTTGAGGTAGGGGATTTTAAGGGATTGTAAGGGATGTTATTTTCTGCTTAAATTATATTATTTTTTTTAATATCATTATGTCGAATTATTGATATGAGTTTTATTTTGGAATTTCTACCTTTTTTCATGTCAGAGTTACTATTCACGTATACGACACTATATTCATGTATATGGCATTATTTACGTATATGATATTATTTACGTATACGGTACTATGTACGAATACGGGTTACTATTCATGAGTTACTATTCACGAGTTACTATTCATGAGTTACTATTCACGAGTTACTATTCACGAGTTACTATTTACGACAAAATTAGTTTCTTTTTCTGACCAAATTATCGTTGATTTATGAATCTTACTCTTGAAATTAAATGCAGTTGTTGATCATATTATTTTTATTATCATATATAACATTTTTATAATCCTAGTGAAGAAAATTTCTCTTTCATTTGAGTGTAAAGGTGGGTAGATTATTGGTATGATCGTGACTATGGGTTCTCTTTGGGCAGTTGTTGATCATATTATTTTTATTATCATATATCCCTAAGCTTTGATACTAACTGTGACTCCCCCAAAATAGGTATACATCACCCATTCTGAGTCGCCAAATACATGGTATAAAAATCAAATACAAACTTCATTTATACAATACGACAAAACGTAGCTGAGAGTTTTAACACGAATATTATCTCGTAGACAATATCCAAACTCAAATGGAGTCCTCATTACAATTATTATCACACTATTTCACAGAATAGTGAGGACTACTATAGTAACCATCTGGACCATCACTCCATTCCCTGACTAGTCCCAACTATATTCTCATTTCCTGAAGAAAACAATGAAAGAAAAGGGTGAGCTCAACTAGCCCAGTAAAGAATATTATGACTAAGATAATGTAGAATAAAGTATCCTTAGTCTTCAACAGTATAAAAACTGATAGAATACAATAGGCAACAAGTTTAACTACAGCGTAACAAATAATCCATTAGAAGAGTCAAGTAGAGCATGATATCTACTATCTTCTATGATTTAAAAGTTTATCATCAATTTTATCGCTGAGACTCAGCTCAATAAATAATCCATATCCACGAATTATCCATGCACTACGGGCCAAGGATATTCGTGTTATCACCAATGGTCATGATCATGCCAAACAACAATTCATCTTTGCACCCTTGACCGAAGAGAACCCATGATCATGATCATACCAACAACTGTCCATCAATGCACTACGGGCCAATAAGGACTTTTACCACATCATTTATAACATTACATGTCATTATTATACCGATAAATAGTCATAGTCATACCAATCAACAATCCATCTATGCACTACGGGCCAAAGATGACTTTTATCACAATATAAGCATGAGGATGATGACAATGATATAAGCATCAATCAAACGAAATCAAAGATAAATATTAAAGACTTTAAATTTATCCAGAGTTTATAAATGTCTAAATTGTGAACATGATAACTGCTTTGTGGAGTAAAATTCAAGAATAATATTCACATGTCAAAAATAATTTGGACAGAAAAGAATTAATTTTTGTCGTGAATAGTATCCCGGGTGAATAGTACCATGTGAATAGTACTTCATGAATAGTATCATATGTATGAATAGTACCGTACGTATGAATAGTGTCGTATGTATGAATAGTACCCATGAATAGTACTCCGACATGAAAAGCTTAAAATTTAATAAAAATATTCAGAAAAATATTCTTGTGAAATGATACTAGATGAAGCGCAAATTTCAAGGATATTCTACAAATTTCAAGGAGTATAATATCAATACTTAACAAAATAAGTGTAGAATTCGGAATCTGAAACGAAATAATATTACTTACATACTACAAAGGAAGAAAATATTATTTCTTATGAATATTGAACAAAAATAATATCCCTTACAACTGTTGAACGAAAATAATATTCTTATGAATATTGAACGAAGATAATATTCCTTACGAATATTGAATGAAAATAATATTCCTTATGAATATTGAACGAAAATAAAATTCCTTACGAATACAAAAAATAATTTCGTAAGCGAATATGAAATAAATAATACCCCTTACCTTAAAAAGAGAGCAATTTCGACTGGTATAACGGAGATATTCTTGAAGAAAACTTATATTGTTTTCTACACTCAAAGCTTTCTTAAACTCTAAAGATATACACTCATTATTATAGAAGAATAATTCTCTGATTCTGGTGTGATTTTCAATTCTAAACTAAGCATCCTATTTATAGGAGAATAACAAGATACTATTTGGATGCACAGTAGGGAAAAATCACGAGCGAACGTTCACGGCCGATTCGGCTGAAAAATTTTGATTTCACTATGCTATGCACACACTATGCAGTACTTTGCAATACTATGTATAATAAAATATAATATATTCTATTTTACAAAAAAAATAAAACTTATTATAATATATATATATATATATATAATAACAATAGTACTCCCGTGAGTGATTCCTTTAGTCCCCGTGAATCACATTAAATATATATATATATATATATAAAATAAAACTGAGATAATTTTTTACCGACAGTTTTTGAAAAATGAGTAAGTGGGGGTCCATGTAATAAGCCAAATTTATAACAAATACTTCATAAAAATTCTCTCTATTTATCTCAATTCACTTGGTTTCTCAAAACACATTTTTATTAACATTTATTCATCATTTATAACTTGCAATATTAACAACCAGATCATTCCCAGGAAAGAGGGGGCATTCCGATAAGGACTTCTTCTTATTGGCGCGTAATTAGGTGACTAAACCCCTTTCCTCGACGGAATTTTTTAGACATCGTCAATAATGTAAATAATAATATGAATAACTTTGTCATCTCAATTATTGATTTAATAATATAAAATATTGTGACAATAATTGAATCAATAACGTGAGATACTATTCAGCAACTACTGTGGCAATAATTGAATAAAACTGAGTGACTTCTCATGTAAGCATCAATAATCAAAGATATTGTACAATACCGTGTGTTACTATGTAACCACGCGTATTACTGTACTTTTATCACCGGGTATTTCAACAGTTAACGGTAAAACTTTTGCCGTGATTTTTGTAAACTTTCTAAATACGACAGTAATTTTGTTATGGGGTCCACCAATGATTGTGCCTTCGTACGAATATTCCCTGATAAAATGAATATTCCCCGACTAAACGAATATTTTATGACAACTTGCACACTTTGCAAAATTTATAAATATTATCCACAACTATAACATTATATCAAATCCACACCTTATTATTCAAAAATAATATTTAAAGAAAATTAAATTTTTATTCATAAAACTTGGGGTCTTACAACTTTATAGTGAAACAAAACTGTAAAGTAATAAATCTTGAATCATTCATATTCCTGGAACTCATATCAATATTGAATAGCTGAGAGGTCATAAGACTGAACATATTTTTTTCTTTTCATGAAAAGGTTATATCAGAAGTTTATATGTCAATCGTCGATCTTATCTTACGGGCACGATGGGAGATCAACCCTTCATGCCCTTTATTGATCAATACTATCTTATCCAAAATAATTTTTATGTTCAACATCACTGCTCCCAGAGCGCAATGTAAAATATCCCAATTCAGAGAATGTTCATTCTCAGACTGAAATCCAAACTATATCAATATAGCTAGATAGCTTAATTTATATCATAATAATATTTACTTAATATAAAAGAATTAAAATATTTTAATCTATATCTAGCGAGAATAAATGACTTAGACTATCTTAAACTGTTCATGCATATTGAATTTCATCTAATATATAAGCTAACATCTTAACCATTCTTTTAAAGCTGATTGGAATAAAAAAAATTTATTACTTTGCATTATTCATAAATAAATGAGAGACAGTTCGGAATTTAGAGAACTTATTCCACATATGAATAATTTCAAAATACTTGCTCAATAAAGATTAAGATTTAGATACTTACCTCTTCTGAAGACTACGCTTTTACAATTTATAATCATAGCTTCTTGTCAAGTATCCTACATTATTAATGCCATGTATAACCACATATTAGCTCTGAACACTTGGTGCTTATATATAAAGGTTGCACGTATTCATCCACAGATACTATGTTTGAAACACATAACAGTTGCTCACATCTGCATATACCAAATAATATATATCTTTACATATTTAATTCTAATCCGTTTTACAAATGTTAGGTTACCATATAACTTACTTTCCTTTTTAAAATTTCCATTTTAGAATTTCTTTAAGTCTTCTTTGAAATCTTAGTTTAACATAGTATTTCATGTATGAACAACCTAATCCAATATTCATATATATCATACATTCTATCATGTATCAATCATATAACATACACATAACATACCCCAAGTTTAAGTTTTAAAGAAAACATGTTTTTTACAAAGTCTGCAGAGAAGGCAGTGCCAGCACTGTTGAGTTTAACCTTGGGAGTGGCGCGACACGCAGCTACTCCCTACCAAACCAGATTTGATATTTTTCAATTCCCCGACTCATATTCTATCATGCTACCACTCATATATACATCATACAATACATAACAGATATACTTATATCAATGTTGAGTCTTATTCTTCATGTATCAAACTAAATTTTCAAAATTAAATAATTTTATATTTAAAAATCTCATGCTTCCTTAATATAATTATGTCTAGCACGTACCCCCTGGCCAAACTAGACCTCAAATGAACAGATATTTCATGAATACTAGTACTAAAGGAATTACAACTAAACTGAACCTCCTTTGCTAGTTTTCAAAATTTCCTTTAGTTTTCTTTTGAAAATCTTGATTACCTCAAGCTAAGACAATGGATTCCATACAATACATGTTTAGATCTAAGATGAGACTTAGGAACTATTCCTAGTTCTGTAATGAACTTTTCATCCAAACAATCAACTTGCAGCTTCATTTATAGCTATATACTTTGTCTTTATCACTAAACCAACAACTCTTTGCTGTTTGGAACCTCTCTAATTTTACTGCACCATTGTTCAAGGTAACACTTTACCTTAAAGTGGATTTTTCTGTCGTCTTGGTATGTCTGAAAAACTTGAGTCTGTTAAGCCCTCTAGCTTTAATTTAGACTCACCATAAATTTTAATCACATCCTTAGTGTCGGTTAAGTACTTTAAGATGTTTTTCACTGACTCACAGTGAACTTCTCCAGAATATGACTGATCATCATCAGGTCTCGTATATTTCATTGCATACATAATTGTCACTCATGCGATCTCTCTTTTCAGGAGTATGTGGGGACTATTAAGAGAGATACACTCCATGGCTCATCAACATGAGACATCTCTTGGAGTTTGCCATGCTAAACGACTTTAGCATCAAATGAATATACGTTTCTTTGGTTAAGTCGAGCATCCTCTTGAATCTATCTATATAGATTTGTATCTCCAATTAAGATACTCTTCCCAAATCATTCATGGAGGAATGTTTAGACAACTGTATCTTTACTGATTGTAGCATTAGTATGTCATTCATAATCCATAGTATATCAACATATAATATTAGGAATGTCACGGTGCTCCCACTGACCCTTTTGTACACATTAGGTTCATTCTTATTTGTGATAAAATCAAACTCTTTTGATTTGTTTTATCAAAACGAATGTTCCATCGTATGTAACTGGATCATCATCATCTATGATGTTTACCTCATCATCATTATCTATGATGAATCCATACCTCCTAGGTATCTTCGGTACTATTCCAGATTTACGAATCGATTGTGGTACAATAGGTCTATTTACAGGTTCCTCTTATTTAACTTATAGTGATTTGTGGTTCTTGAACTCTTCAAGATCTATTATCCTCCCACTAGCTCCTTCAATGATAAACACCTTTATCTTAGAAGGTAGTGTGTTTCGCAACAAACACCTTTTGCTAAGTAGGATTATAGAACATATACCCTAAACTTACTTTAGGATGTCCCACAAATCGACACTTGTCAAATCTTGTCCCAAGCTTATCCTTTAAAACCTTTTCACATAAGTTAGACAACCCCTTATCTTAACATACTTAAGATTAGGAATCCTCCCTGTCCATAACTTTTATGGAGTCTTGGGGCCAGATTTTGAGGTTACCTTTTTCGTAGATATGCAACCATTTATAGGGCATGACCTTAGAGGGATTCTAGAATGTCGGTAAAATCATTATGGACCGTACCATGTCCAACAAGGTACGATTTTTCCTTTCAGATATATCAATCAATAATTGCATATCAGGAGGCGTCCATTATGGAAAACCATTTGAGATGATCTAGAAACTTATTGCACAAGTATTTATTCCTTGATCTAATCAAAGAATATTAATACTTTGTCAATTTGTTTCACTTCTGAATTCTTTGAACCTTTCAAATAATTCACACTTGTATTTCAGCAAATACATACATTCAACTCTTTGAATAATCATCTCCTTTTTCTTATACTAGTTTGTTCAATTTGCAAAATAATTTTTTTACATAAGTCAAGTACACAAAATCCATTAAGTAATATTTCAGTTCTATACAAAACATTATTATTATAAATATAACAACAATTGTTCTTAAATATAATACCAAAGATTTCATTGTCCAACAATAAAATGAAAATAATGTTTCTAACAAGAACTGGAATACAACAACTTATTGACTTAATAGATTTGCCCGTAGGCAATGCTAAACTATAAGTTTCTATGGCTAATGCAGCAACCTTTGCTTTATATCCCACACATAAGATTACTTATCTTTGTTTAGCTTTCTACTTCTGCTTGGTCCCTTCATAAATCTATATTTATGATAACCAAAGTCGGTATCCAATACCCAAGTAGAACCTTGACTTACAGAAAAAATTATTTTAAATCATGAACAAAATTGTATTTGTAACCGAAACTTCACTAAGCTTCTTCTAGTTATCCTCTGCAAGATGCTTCTTGCAGTTTCTTTTTCAGTGTCCAGGCTTATTGCAGTGGAAGCAAACTCCTTTGTTATCCGTATCAGTTTTGTTCTTATTATCCTTTGTTTTTGCCTTTCAATTTACCTTCTTTGAATCGTTCTTTTTTTTAGAAAATCCTTTGGCCCCTACCAGTAAGACATGATCTTTCTTGGTTGGAAAGTGACTCTCAATATTTTTCAACATGTTAAGCAAATCAGCGAGGCTAATATCTAGCTTGTTCATATTAAAAATTTACAACACTTGTGAAAGGAGTCCGAGAGTGAGCGTAAGATCAAATCTTGGCTCAACTCTCCATCCATGACAAAACCCGTTGTCCTAATTGATCAATCAAATTGATTATGTTAAGGACTTTTATCTGTACTGTAGTGTCATCGATCATTCAAGATCGGAAGAGCTCCTTAGACATCTGATATCTATCAGTCCTATTTTCCTCACCATCAACTACTTGATGTGCAGGAATATAGTAGGAGCATCCATAGTTTCATGCTGACGCTGAAGCTCGTTACTCATGGATGTGAACATGATGCATTTAGCCAACTATGCATCATCTTGCTACTTTCTAAAAGTAGCAATCTCTTCCTCAGAAGCATTATCTGCAACCACTGCAGGGATAGGCGTATTAAGGACATAAGATAGCTTTTCAGCCATGAGAACTATTCTCAAATTCCTTAACCAATCCATTTAATTCGGTCCGGTTAAATAGCATCTAATATGCTTCACAGTGATAGTGATTTAGACATTGTAAAATTCTGTAAATAAATTTGTAATTAACAACATTTTAACATACATTCTTTTATTAATTACCAAAATAATTTAGGTCTTGCAAGGCTATCACAACCATCCTAACAGATATTCATGAAAGCACTTAAAGTTTACGCATACATGATCAGAAATGCAGGATGTAAAGAAAATATTTTCAAAAACTGCGCAGCTGCGCTATTTTTGTTCTTGAAAGTGGCGTGACCGTGCCACTTCGGCACCAGACACAAACCGACTCTGTCTTCTGGTGAATTATGACCAGCATGTATTAACCCATAATCCCAAAAACATGCCATTTTCAATTCATAACCTATACATAAGAGATTTTCTTCAAATTTTATGTAGTCAATTTATGTTATACATGATATCACATGAATAGTGAATCTAAGCTTAGGAATTCAATTTTATAGAACTTTTATTCAACTGAAGTTTCAGACTTCATAAAAATTCGATAGATTTCAACTCATGATTCCTATATGAATTATCCATAGCAACACAAACCGCAAACAAATCAATTCTCATAACATACTGCCTAACTCATAAATTTTACAACAAAAGTATTGCAGTTACCTCTTGTTGTATACCCTTGAATCAAGCTTAGTCCAAATTTCTTTTTTTTTTTAATTCTTCAATTGTAACTCAAATAATTGCTTTAAATCTTAGATGATACAGAGATTTAGGTAAGGAGTTAACATCAAGTATAAGATGTTTCCTTCGTCAAAAACCACACTGAATAATCGAGCTTTGAAGCTTTATAGAGGAATTATACTTGGGCCATACGAAATAGCTTTGTTGAGCTGTTTAAGTTATATCATCAATATTAATACAGCACTTGCTTAATAACTTACCGACTCATCCCTTGATATCCAGCTCATGCTTCTATTTAAAATAAAAGCTCAATTTTGATTGTTTGGTATATTTTAAAATATTCTACGTACATTTCGCTTTACATACAATGCATTTTAAACATACATAATGCCTTCCAAAAATATGGATAAAATATTCATAAATCATTTCCATCAAAACGGAAATTATTTATTAAATAAAAATATTTTATTTAATAAATAATTTGTTATATTAAAATAACTTAATTTCCATAAATTATCTTAGTATTTATCAAAATACATCCATCGTATAGATCTTATTTCCATAATTCATTTATGCAACAAATATATATTTTAATATATTTACCACATTGCATCTTACTCACATATGCACATTTTATAGTGCAAACAAATAAGGTAGGTCACATCATACAACTCGTTAAAATAAAAAAATAAAAAAAATTATTTATTAAACTTCTATTTTATTTATTAGGAAAAATGCAATTGCTACGGACAAACACCATACGTGCACTGTTTTGTAACACTTGTGTCATGGCTATTTGTTTATGTTACAATCTCATTTTAGCTCCCTTATATCTATACACAACCAACCTATTTCCTTTGTTAATTCACAGTTCAATCATAGCCACAGTTATCAATTACAACACCTATTATAAAGTTCTATTTTTAAAAAAAATAAAAACTATAAACTTACTTTGTAGCAACTGAATTTGATGAAGTTAAAGCTTTAGCAATCAAATTCTAAAACCTCCTTTCTGCTGTTGCTCGTTAGATTTCGCTCCCCAACGCAAATTACAATATAATTTGGGAAATTATTTTAAAAGGGATGGGATGGAACGGAAATTGGAGACCAACAAAGAAACATGACACGGATGGGAGTATACACTTCAATCATCACTTATGAGATTAAGTTCACTGCTAGTATTGACAGCTCCTGCTTGTTATGAATAAATGATACCACATAGCTCATACTTGGATCACTTATGACTCAGCTATGTTAATAGCTTAATACACCACCCATGTATTATGTTAACCCCTAAAATCTGTACTCTTCATATATATATATATATATATATATATATATATATATATATATATATATATATATATATATATATATTACTTAAGTACTCATATTATTATTAACTAACTTATACACTTACAAATATGTATAAAATTATCCCACACATTATAGAATTAATCCATGATTAAATTAACACTTTTTATATAACAAACCACTACATCAAATATTTGGTTCATTAATTATTTTAATTCCATCATTTAATTTGTACATTTTATTTTGTACAACTAAATTTAATTACATCCTTCATTCTATAAATTGTTTTCCAACAATTTAATTGAATAATAAATATATTGTAAGACCCCAACTTTTTTTTATAAATAAAAATTTTATTTTATTTAAATATTATTTTGATTAATAAGGTGTTGATTTGATATAATGCTATAGTTATGGGTGATATGTGCAAATTTTACAAAGTAAGCAAGTTGTTATAAAATATTCGTTTGGTCGGGGAATATTTTTTTTGTTGGA
The DNA here is from genome assembly GCA_020205605.1 of Panax ginseng. NCBI lineage: Eukaryota > Viridiplantae > Streptophyta > Magnoliopsida > Apiales > Araliaceae > Panax > Panax ginseng. The sequence goes on along the minus strand of CM035134.1, from coordinate 143,373,370 downwards.
GAATATCCGTACGACGACACAATCATCGGTGGACCCCCCCACAACGAAATAACTGTCGGATATAGAAAGTGACAGAAATAAACTTTTTATAACAATAACGTCAAAACTTTTACCGTTAAACTGTTGAAATACCAGTGATAAAAGAACAGTAATGCGCGTGGTTATACAGTAGCACACGGTATTGTACAGTATCTCTGATTATTGATGCTTACGTAAGAAGTCATCCAATTTTTTTCAATTATTGCAACAGTAGTTGCTGCATAGTATCCCATATTATTGATTCAATTATTGTCACGGTATCATCTCTGCACAATATTTTATATTATTAAATCAATAATTGAGACAACACATTTATTCATATTATTATTTGCATTATTGACAATGTCTAGAAAGTTCTGTCGAAAAATGGGGTTAGGTTATCTAATTGCGCGCCAATAAGGAGAAATCTTTATCGGAAAGCCCCCTCTTTCCTAGGAATAATCTGGTTGTCAATATTGTAAGTTATAATATTAATGATGAATAATTGTTAAAAGATTAAAAATGTGTTTATTAAAGATAAGTAATTTGTGGTAAATATTTATTCAAATTTTTATATAAATAGAGGGGTTTGTCATGAGGCGTTTGTTGTAAGTTGACTTATTATTCCATGGAGAGATATACTAATTTATGAGCCGCAGATGGTGCTTTTAATAGTAAATCAATCTGGACCGTCGGTTATGATTTTAATAGTAAATCAATATGGACCGTCGGTTGTGGTTTTAATAGTAAATCAATATATATGGACCGTCTATTTTAATAGTAAATCAATCTGGATCGTCCGTGAATTAGTTACTATTTAGTCCATTCTCCTACAAATAGAAGCTTAATTCTTCTTTCATTCTCATCAATTCACTAAGACTCACAAGAGAACGGTAGAAAGAGAGAAAGAAGAAGAGTATTATGTTACTTCACTATTGCAGTATCCAGTCTTCTACTAAGGTAAGGAGTATTATTTCTTTTCATATTCTTAAATTTAAATTTACTATGGTAAGTATTGCTTCTATAATCCCTGAAATTAGTAGAATATCATTGAGTTTTGTGCTTCATCTAGTATCGTTTCATTGGAATATTGGTCTGAACTTTCTTATTAAATTTCAATATTTTTACTCGAGGTACTATTTACGGGTTACTATTCACTCAAGTACTATTCACTCGAGTATTAATCACTAAGGGATTCGGGGTACTTTGCATGACGGGGTATTATTCATTTGGTACTATTCATTCGGGTACTATTCACGACAAAAGTGATTCTTTTTCTATCCAAATTATTTTTGATACATGAATATCTATTTATTCGGGGTACTTTGCATGACGGAGTACTATTCACGGGATACTATTCACGACAAAAGTGATTTCTTTTCTGTCCAAATTATTTTTGATACATGAATATTATTTTTAAATTTTACTCCACAATTAATTATCATGTTGACAATTTGGACATTCTTGAACTCTAGATAAATTGAATTATAAATCTTGAATAATTATCCTTGATCTCCCTTATTTAATTCCTTATATCATTGTCATCATCCTCATGCTTATGTTGTGGTAAAAGTCATCTTTGGCCCGTAGTGCATATATGGACTGTTGATTGGTATGATTATGACCAGAAAAGTTTGTATTGGTATAATCATGACCTGTAATATTACAGACAAATGATGTGGTGAAAGTGTTTTTTGGCCCGTAGTGCATAGATGGACAGTTGTTTGGCATAATCATGACCACTGGTGATACTAACGAATATCCTTGGCCCGTAGTGCATGGATAATTCGTTGATGTGAAATATTTATTGATGAACTTTTAAATCATAGAAGATAGTAGACATCATTCTCTACTTGACACTTCTAATGGATTGTTGTTTCCGCTGCAGTTGTTGATCTAAAACTTGTTGTCTATTGTATTCTATTAGATTTTTCCCTGTTGAGGACTAACGATAATTTTTTTTACATTATCTTACTCATAATATTCTTTACTGGACTAGTTAAGCTCACCCTTTTTCCTTTTGGTTCCATTGTTCTTCTCAAGAGACGAGAATATAGTTGGGACTAGTCGGGGAGTGGAGTAATGGATCAAGATGGTTTTTATAGCAGTCCTCACTATTTTATAAAATAGTGTAACAATAATTATAACGAGGACTTTATTTGAGTTTGGATATTGTCTACGAGACAATATTATTTTGAAACTCAGCTATTGTGTTGTCGTATTTTACACGACAGTTCTATAAAAGAAGTTTGTATTTAAATTTTGTACCATGTATTTGGCGACTCAGAATGAGTTGTATGGACTTATTCTGGGGGCGTCACATATATTTTATTCTCTTTTTCCATAAATTGCTCTATGCCTATTTATTTACCTGATTTAATGCATACAATAATTTTGTATCATTAAATTTAACTACATTTTTCCCTTCAATAAATTTCTCATCCACAATTTATTTACATATAATAAATATATAATACTACACAAAATCGCATATTGCATAGCATAGACTCACTTATGCAATACAATAACACAACATATCATCTAATAAAATTTTATTTAATTCTTATTTTAATATTTCCCAAAAAATTGGGTTATCACATATCTCCCTTTCCCAAAAAAATGATACGTCGTTCTTCAAAAAATCGAAAAAACGAAGGTGCATTTTTAGCGCGAATAGTGTTTTACGACTTTTTCTCGAAAAACTTTTATTAGAGATTTTATCTCTCCTCAAATAAATGCTATGATGTAATTCAAAATTTTTGAAAAAGTACGTTTATTAGTTTTATGAATAGTGTTTTAGCGTTTTTCTCGAAAATAATTATTTTCTCCTAAAAACTCTTAACACTCATACATAATCACATAACATGTAAATTAGGTCATTAATTGACCTAAATCACATAACACCTAAATAATATCAATAAAATTTTATTTATTAGATATTCTCATCGAAAAACCTAATTTCAAGGCTATCTGAATTCTTGGCTCATCACATTTTTCCCCTCTTATAAAGATTTTGTCCCCGAAATCATAATCACCAAAACATCCTTACTCGGTCTGCATCTATCTTCTTCCAAGATTCTATCACTGATCATAATTTCAATATATTATTTCCTCTTAGGTGTTATATTACATATTTAATTCATTTTCCTCAACAAATTCTTATAGGTTTTATTTCATAACATTTATTAAACTCAATTATGTTTTGAGTATTATTCCATAAATTTTCTTTTCTAAGGATCATTATATACCACAATCGTCGTAGTAGTTTAACATCATGATTTACTAAACTCATTATACTCATCAAAATTAGGTCTTCAAAATAATTTTTACATGACTACTCAACTCTCATAAACAAGAGTTTAGAATTCATTTACCAATGTGGTTTATAAACTAAGGTTTATTAATCAGTGTATAAGATTTATTAAAGTTGAGAAAGTACAAGTTGCGGATACATAATTCATGTAAACCATAAACCCTAATTTATAAACCCTAAATCCTAATTTAGGGTTTATTAACTATGGTTTATAAATTAAGGTTTAGAGTTCATTAATCAAGGCTTAGGATTTATTAAAGTTGAGAAAGTATACATAATTGTAAACTCTACACCCTGGTTAATAAACCCTAAACATAATTGTAAACTCTAAACTCTAATTAATAAATCTTAAACCCTGGTTAATAAACTCTAAACATTTATAATTGGTAAAGCAAAATCCATTTTGATAATTAGTAGCAGATGCTAAGTATTTTTTTTATCGTCTACTATTAATAATAACAAACGTTGATTTTCAGTTTCTAATATAGTCGTTTCTTTCTTGTTTTTAATTATTTAAATGGCGTATGCCATATAAGTATCCATAACAAATAAATGTTATCTATCATTCCCTTATATATATTATCTTAAATGAAATTTCATGATGTATGATTATCAAAAGAATTGACCTATTTAATAAAGGCAAATTAAGATTATTCAAACTTAATCATTACAATTGTGGATTATTAATTCAAACAAGAAAAAACAAGAAAGCAAGTACGTTTTACCCACTACATTTAAAAGAATAAGTTTAAATTTAGAAGTGAACACACATGGTTAATATTAGCAAAAGTGTTTTCCACTTATCTTACACGACATCACTAATTAAATGAGGAGACATTTGACTATTACTGAATAAGAAAAGGTAAATGTACGTACGGCCTAGATTTACAATGAAATTAAAGGGTTGAATTGAATTGTTAAAGTGGAGTGGAAATGAGTAACGAAACCAAAAAGGAAGGAAATTAATATATAGCGTTAAGGGGTGATACACATTTTGGGTGGCCAACTACCAAGCTAATTAATTCTCTTTTTGACAATTTCTGTAGTATAAACATTATTTACATGGTGTAATATTGTAAAAAGGTTCAGTACGTTGATTAAAATTCATGTATCAATAAAATAATTATATTTTTATGCGGAAAATTGGGTTAATTGGATATATTAATATTAATATTAAAATTACATATATACTCGTTTTATTCATTTTAATTTCCATGCATGTGATCAGAATAAATATTCAAAACATCTATATTATAAAGCAGAGGTTTGGTGCAATTGTGTTACACTTTTTGTTTTTCATTTTTATCTCTATAATTTTAATTATATTATCATTTTATTCTTTTTATATTAATCGCGTCATGCATTTATGTGTTTCAAAGAGATCTGTGTAGAAATTAGAAGTAAGAAGGTACATAGCGATTGGTGTATTATTGGTTCCAAAAAACTTAAAAGTAAATATGTATAAATATAATCCAGTTGATCAGTGAGATGGGTTTCTATCAGGATACATGTTCAATGAATGTAGTCAAGGATCGGAGGATTGGATATGATTATGTTTCATACTTGTGATTTAAATAGTCCAAAATAGAAATAAATAATTATTTAATAGTTGGTGCTATAACTATAGTTGGTTATGGCAAGAGCCTGATTTTAAAATTTTCACTAATGAGTACAATAAATTATGTTATTTCATCAATTTTGTAAATGCTGGCATGAATAAAAAAAATTAATTTTTATTATTATTTTATCTAGTTATGAGGTCAACTAATTGTAATAACTACAATAATATTTTAATCTATTAATGTGTACAAGTCAATTGAGGGTGCTGCCTAAAATGTTGATGATCCCCCATGCATGTACACTTAATTCAAAAGCCATGTTTCCACTTTGTCTCCCACATTGTCATCAAAACCTCTCTCCAACATATTGTACTAATACATAGAGAAAATTAAGCATAATTAAGAACTTAAGATTAAGGGTTATTGTTTAATTAGGTGGGCATGCACTTGAACCATGACTTCATATCCAACCCATTCGATCAGTGCCATTTGTCATGCAATATACCTTAAATATAGGAGTATGATTAAGATTACAAAGTGGAGGAAATTAAACTGAGTAGCTAGGTTAACTTAAAAATTAAAGTCAATTTGAATAATTAATTATATATAGAAAAAGTCTATTAAAGCTAGAGGATGACATGATCAATTACCCTTCATTCCGAATCTAGAGAGAAATTTTTAAAGTCATGGTATGTTAGAAATTAATATAAAAACTTTAAAAGCATAAAACTAAGAGCCAGCAGCTTGAGGCACTCCATTTTATTTACAAGGTATAAATTCGAATACATTTAATTGGGAACTCATTGTAAACCTAATAGTAAGAAGAAAGGTTCTAAAAAAAGATGAATTTCACACATGACACAACCTTAAACAAATTTTGCGAGTTTATTTATTTTATTTTTGTTCGTGGTGATATTCTGCTAACTTTTTATTGCTTTGGTGAATATAAAAAAAATAAAATCTTTTTTTATTAACAAAATAGAATTTCATTAAACCCTAAGGCCAAATTTTTTTTAAAAAAAAATAAATTCTTATAGACCACCCCGCTACATTCTTACTAGAGTGGACTCATGAAGTCCCTTGAGGTTGAGGTACTCAAAATCTCAATGCAAGAAACATATATACCAATCCCAAAATAAAAAGAGGGTAAAAACACAAACCAACAATATGTTCAAAAGGATTGGACTTGGATCATACAATTATACAAACACCGACTCCGGATATACAGTAAAACTTCTATAAATTAATATTTGATAAATTAATAATTTTTCTAAAATAATATATTTTTTTTCAATCTTGACTTGAGCTAATGAGATAAATTAATAATTTCAATAAAATAATAATTTTTAAAAAGATTATATATGATCTCATCAAAATCATAAATTAATAATTCTTTTAAATTACAAATATATCTAAGGTAATCTTATAAAATATGATTCTATTCTCGTTTGTTTTGTCTTAAAATTCAAATCTAATTGAATTTCATCATTAATTTTTCTCATTTCGTCCAAAAGTTCAAGTATTGTATTCTCGAATTGTAATAAAAATTTGTGAAGAATTGTTGACGCCATGAGTGCTTCCTTTCGTGTTATTGGCTCTAAAGTTATTGTATCATCCTCACAAGTATGATACATTAATTTAATAAGTATGATACATTGCATCAAAAAAAGTATGATGTAAACATCAAAAATGCAATAATTTTAATGTATTTAAATTTATGTTCACCGAATAGAAAAACACTCCTTAAATTAATAAATTATTAATTTATCGATTAAATAATAATTCTTTAAATTAATAAAAAATTTCAGTCTTAACAGTATTAATTTATAGAGGTTCTACTATATATATATATATATATATATATACACACACACACATGTGGTCCCCTTCTCCAACGAGTTATAGAGACGGTTTTTTGAGATATAGCGACGGTTCGAACCGTCGCTATAGCTATGAAAAAATATGTCGTTATAGCCAGTTCGTCTTTGGTTTGCTCCCTATAGTTCGTTGATATATATATATATATATATATGTGTGTGTGTAAGTGACTAATTCATAGTTATGTTCTAAGAATAAGATTATCCTTACAACAACTCTCAGCCATCCACTCATCTGCAGTTTAATATGGGAGAATTCGCAATTTAATTCTATGGACAAAAAAATTATCCAAAATACCCCTTCAAATTCACTTTTTTTAAGTTTTTCGAGTTTCGCAGTATTAAATTGTATAGGCCTATTTTTTTTAAGTTTAACTTCACACTCAAAGAAGACTCATATGAGACACATCATTTGTTAACTAAAAAAATTCACACAGAATGAAACTAAAAGTTAAAACGATTTAACAAACCTTCAACTTCACACTCGGAGAAGACCCATATAGGACATTGTCAACTCACATGATACTTTAATAATAACATTTTGCTTCTGCACTTCCTTAATTTTATTGTTTTCTTTATTTTGAAACCTTTGTTTAGGTAAGAGCAACATGTACAAATGGTACTTCAAATTGATATTACCACTAAAATCAGTTCTCTTTTTCATTTTTTTTGGGAGGTGTGTCATTACTAAAAATCAATTCATCAACTTAATTTGACACACAAATTGATTCCTCCAAGGTGGAAAATGGATATTAGATCATAGATAGATAGTAGGATATACTTCATTCTAAACCCGAAAACAAGTCAATTATATAAGAAAATTGTACATAATAAATAGAGGGGGGCTAACTAACTGTAACACCCTCTTTCCGAAATAAAAAAAGAGGTTATTCAAAACACAACAAAACTGATAAATTTATAGCAAGGTTCTAAACCACAAAAGAATAATCTCATAATGATTAAATATCACAAGACAAACCATAATAAATGTCACACTGACTCAAACCACAATCTAAGATAATTATTATAATTCTGAACAAACTAATATATCATAACCTAAACAGAATATATCTAAATCATTTAGATAAAAGGGAGCTCTCATCACACTTGCCATTGATCTCCCTGATTACCTGCCGAAAAATACAGTATGAGCCAAATGTCCAGTATGAATATAGAATACAAGAATAATGAAACGAAATAACTAACTCAATTAAATGAACTGAACTGCAATGAACAAAACTAATACAACGAAATAATAGGCTGAATTAAATGGTTTGGTGTTATTTCATACCGAGATCAGAAATATACCTCGCCACACAGACAATCAAAATAATGTCACACAGACAATCACACATTGGACTACGCAATCCAGATGTATGCAAAAATCAGAAGGCGTGTTTGGTACAACATCACCAATCCTCAAAACAAAACAGAATAAAAAACTAGGGTCGACCCATATGCCTCCCACAACAAAACACCAAATGGCCAACTAGCACCAGAGCACAAAATGGAGATATCATGGACTGATCACACCGTCACGGAAGGTGTCATGCCTCGGTGGCAAGAGGACATGCATGTGGTACCTCCAAAGGTGGTTATAACTCAGGTATACCATACGATATATTCTAACAAAGATACAATGTCACAACATATGCGACATAATATCAAAACAAAGGGTTCTAATATGTACATGTTAAATCGAAACGATTTATCAATACAAGTCTCCAAAATATATTGCATGTACTTTTCTACAAAGATCGAAATAAATGCTAAACATCTAGTTCAAAGAATATCTAAATAAACAATCATATGAATTCAACTATGATCAAAGTATCGAGACAATATCCGAATTTTAAATGAGAAGCAAAATGAACAACTAAAAATTTAAGAATATCGCTGAAGGAATACAGAATTCGTACCTGCATTAAACAATGTAATACCCAAAAATTTATATCTCAATATATATAGTTCGTTAACTCCTTTCGTTCAAACTAATCACCAAAAAAACATCAATAAATAATGTATTAATTGAAGGTTAAATCATTAATTCTTAATTATTATTTTTATAGAACTCTTTTTATTAGTGTTACATTATTACCATAATATAAGTAAACCTTTAAAACTTTTAAATTTTCAGATTTTACACATTCATTGTCGGCAGCTTCGTCCTCACCAATATAAGTAAAGTTCATAATCTGATAAAGTACTGTAACTATAATCTCACATTGCAATCTTTCACGCTCCGTTCCAAATAAAATTTTGCTAATGGCTATACATCTATGTTTAAACCTTAACTATAAATTATCTCAATTTAAAATCATATATTCTTTTTTAAATTGAATTCCTTTACTTGGAAATTTCTAATTAATTAATACATACGGAATACATGCATCTATGCTCACCCCTGTTCATCCAAACTTCATGTACAAGATAATACATATCTATTAACAAAGCTAATATAATATAGATGCATGATTCTACATAACTACTTCTATAGAATTAATATAAAATTTATACAATAGTTATTAATACTAGTCTTGCTTTGATTTGAAAAGCCTTCTGATTGTAATCAATTCAATTATGAGAAAGCTATTGATATATATACATAATATGATAATATAATCACGAACAAAACAAATGATTTACCTTGGTTGAAAGTATAAACTCTTATGTTTCTCTTTTTCGGTTCCCACACTGCCGCCTCCCTTCTTCCCCTCAATTAGTTCATATCAGATATTCATATTAGTTAGGTTTTGATTATTATTTATATATTTTATTATTTCTTCTAATTTTTAATAGTATTTTAATATTATATAAATATAAATTAGACCCAATTAATTTAAAAGTCTCAATTTATGCAATTCCTTATTTATTATAGTCCATATAAATTAAATGACTAATTTGACCCAAACATAAGAAAACCCAAATTATATATTTTAAAATTTACTTACACATTTTATTTTTATTTTTATTTTATTTTATCGGGTATTACACTAACGCTGAGAGCTGCTTGGTCGTTGCTTGTGTCGACATCCCACTAAAGATTAGTCCGATCAGCCAGCATTGAATACCATTCGGTCGGATAAATAGGTCTTGCATCCATGTATATTTCAAGAAAATATATAAAAGTTACAACTATTTTGTCTTCGGTTATTTTGTTCAAGTCAAAAAACTCACTCTTATAATCTTCAGAAAAAAACCTCGATTTCTTTTGAAAGATTTGTGGGATGTCCATTTCTGGGGATAATCAACAAAAACACTTTCGTGTCTTCAAAAAAAATCACACTTCCAGAGTAACCAATATAATAACCAATATGACATCCACAGTTTAATATTGTAGAGCACAAAAAAAATTAAAAAAAATAAATTTGGCATCCGCAGTTTAATACTGCGGAATCCGAAAAACTTAAAAAAAAATTGAATTTGGAAGGGTATTTTGGATAATTTTTTCGTCCACAGAATTAAACTGCGTATTCCCCCATATTTTACAGTTGGATGGACGACTGAGATATGTTGTAAAGATTACATTATTCTTACAATGTTGACTATGAATCAATTCTCATAAATATATATATATATATATATATATATATATATATATGCAAAAAGAAAGGTGAGGACTACCTGACGCTCAAAATGATATCGTTTTGCATACTTAAATACACTCATTCTCATATTATGTATAAAAAAAAATTATAATTTTTCAAAAATTATTATAATTAATTTAAAAAGTATCTCATACAAGTAAGTCTCACCTACGTGCTCTCATATATATATATATATATATATATATATATATATATATATATATATATATATATATACAAACACACACACGACGGTTTTATGAGCTATAACGATGGTTGAATCGTCGTTATCCTATAGCGAAGGAAAAAACCGTCGTTATAGCTGGTTCGCTTTTGATTCGCTATTTAAGGTTCGCCGGAGAAGGGACCATATATATACATACTGTGGGCAAGGAAATCGTACCTTACTAGGGTTAGGGTTTCGTGTTGTCTGAGGAGGAGAAAAATCCATGAAGAATACAGAATTGATTGATTGATTGAAGAGTGGAGAAGAACAGGTGATCGATTACTCCAATGACACGTGGCAGAACTCTTAGAATCCGAGAACCTTGTTAGGGTAGTAAGGATTCAGAGAGTCTTCTTGAGTCTTTGGGTTGAGAGAGAATCTCCAAGTCTCCTAGTCTTCCAAAAGGTCCAAGTCCTGAGTCTGAAGAGAAGTCCAAAATGAGGTCCCCTTCCCAATGGAGTGGAAGGGGTATTTATATGATTTTCTAGAGAGTGGTCATGTGATAGGCACATGATCTCAGAAAAATTTCAAATTTACCCTTAGTCATCAGAGTAATGCTCAGATCGTCCCGCCCTTCTAGCCACCAATCCAATCCCTCAATCAATTTCCAAAATGAGTCGCCTCCACGTGTCTTCTGCCTCGGAACACGTGAAAGATTCTCTCAGATCTTGCTTCTTTTATTTTTGGCTCTTCCGTCTTTTTATTTAATTATAATGTGAACATTAATTTGTGCATTTAATTCAATTAGGTCAAATAAAGCCTAATTTGCACTTGGGACCACATTTGCCCCCTGCGCGAGAGTTGCGTCCTTGGAGTGACGATCGTGCAAAATACTTTAACTTTGTGAATCCTGCTTCAAATTTTTGAAAAATCTGCGGAGCTGTGCAAGTCCTGAAAACAGAAAATCATAGGAGAGGGAACATATAGGAGCTCTCCCAATATATCTTTGAAAATCTTCTATCAAATCTTTCCAAACCTTTCATAATATTTGTTTCCCTAATTAATTTTTATATGTATATATATACATATATATATTGAAATCAAATCAAAATAAATTATATATTTGTCAACTAAAATCAAATCTTAATTATTTTATTTTGTAAATAATTAAGATCAAATCCTTCCTTATAGAAAATCAAATCATTCCTATTATTTTGGAAACAAAATCAAATCATTCCTATTTAGTAATATAATATTTGTTTCCTTAATAATAATAATGCTTGTTTTTCCTCCTCCTGAGAAAGCAGGTTTATTTCTATATGTTACGGCTTGCGCAAGCTTAGACAGCTTTCCATGTTCTGCTCGCATTCCCCGTATGTGTATAAAAAAATAGGAGTACCCCTACAGTTCCCTTGAAAACGAAAGTCCTAGGAGAGTGAACCTCTAGGGGAGCAAACCCCTGGAGGGCAAGCCCTAGAGGAGCTCTTTAAGAATATCTAGGTATCTCCTAACTTTCCTTGGACATGTCTCCCTTCCATGCTAGGTTGGATCTCTTTATTTTCAATCATCATGTTGTTGACCGTTGGAAGTCACTTCACGTCTCCATGAGAATGACTTACTTTATGTAAACTTTAGGAGCTTCAAGATGCCATAGATAAATTGAAGACCAAGCTTTTAGGAAATCGAGTCACTACCCAAGACCTTGAAGGCTCGATAGCCTCCAATCTGAAGGCTCGTGGTACCACACCATTGTCGACTTGAAGGCTTTAATTTATTCCCTCTCTTTAGTTCGACATGTCATGGCCTTTAGATCATAAGCTTTCATAGTTTTTTCCATTTCTGATCGGAAAATTCATGTACATATATTTCATTTATCAAATTGTAGTTTCTTTTATCCTTATTGATTGCCTTTAATTTGAACGATTCTTTAAAACTCAATATTTAACATTGAATCTTAAGTTGTTCGAATTAAGACTCCAAGATAACAATAGGTCTCATAAAACAGCAAACATGATTCTTTTCAAGAAAAAACATGTTTTTTTATGCAAACTAACACTTGAATCTATACTTTTCTTTCTTTTTTTTTAAAAGATTAGAAAAAATATTCAAGCATAAGCGAAAGTTTGACAATTTATTGATAATAAAATTGCTTTAAACGAAAAGCATAATGTTTCAAATAATAAATTCTCGATTACTTTTGAAGTTGAAAGTATAACTTGTCTAGTTCGAGGACTTATAGTCAGGTGCCTCGATTACTTTTAAAGTTGAAAGTATAACTTCTCGGGTCTGAGGACTTATAGTCAGGTGCCTCATTCACTTTTAATGATAAAGTGTAACACTCGGGTGTCTCGTCACTTGGGTCGTCCAATTTCTTGGCAAGTGCAGTCTACGAGGACTTGAAATCAGGTGCCTCGTCACTTGGGTCGTCCAATTTTTTGGCAAGTGCGGTCTACAAGGACTTGAAATCGGGTGTCTAAATCCACTGGGTCGTCCAATTTTTTTGTGAGTGGTAGTCTACGAGGACTTGTCCACCATTTAGAGTGGACCACCATCTTGGGTGGATTTATATATATATATATATATATATATATATATATATATATATATATATATATATATATATTTAATTAAATCAATTCTTGTGCCTCCAACCTTGGTCATCCAATTACTTGTGAGGGAGGACTTAAACCACCATTTTTATGGACCACCATCTTGAGTGGATTTTTAATTCATCTCGTAGTTGAGTTTTTCGATGGTAGAGCTAGTATTTGAGTTCTTGACTTACGGATTGCACCATGGGTGATAGTGTTACACGCTTCTTCTCCTAGTTCAATCTCCCTACCGTGTGACTTCTCATGGTATATCCTCCGATCGTAATGTATCCATAGTGGAATGTCTTGCGATTGGTGGTATACACGTAAGTCCGGTCTTCTTTTCATCTCTTAGTTATAACCAATGGGGCCTTGAGGCTTCACCACTCCATGCTCAACCCATTGTTTCATGACAGGCTCTGAATGCCTTCGCACGCATGTAATAGCCTTGGGCCCGGCATTACGGTATACTTGTCCACATGTTTTCTCTACTTCGCTCAAATTTCTCATTCTTTTCCCTCTTGCCCCTTGTGGTTTTTGATCGAGAATCCGCCAAAGCCACGATTCTTCGCCCTCTTGTCCTTTTTCATGTAACCATCGCATGGCTGGTGGGAAATGTCATGATTCCTTCCAAGTCTTGTGCAAAAGATGAGAGGGTCGCAAATGAATCACAAGCTTTGGTAATGAGGTGGGGCTTGAAGGCGTCTAAAGCACCATTGTTGCATATGCTAACCAAGTTCTTTTTTTCAATTGGCTCTGCACACTTATGTGCTTGGGCCCTGAACCTATCCACGTAATCTGACAGCTCCTCGTTTGGCTTCTGCTTGAATCGCATGAGCTCTACGATAGTTACCTGTTTCTGCACATAGAAAAATTTCTTAAAAAATTGCAATTTTAGATTATCCCAATCATGGACTGATCCCTTCTCCAAATTGTAGTACCAACTGAAAGCACTATCTATCAAAGTCTTGTTGAATTCCCTCATCAACAAGTTGTGGTTGTTTACTTCATCATATCCTAGCCACGGAGACATCGACTCTACGAACCTGGCAATGTGTTCCCTGGCATTTCCTTTCTCCCCGTTGTATTTTTGAAACTGCGGGGGATGCTCAATATACCCCGTCGAATAAGGTTGACTTCGAATGTGTGCAGGGTAAGGTGGAGTAAAATCTAACTCCGAGGGTCGGGATGTCTGCCTGCGAAGTTGATTGATCACATCGATCATATCATCCTTCGTCATGTACTGGCTTGTGGCGTGAACTCTCTGGGGTGTTGTAATATACTGTTGTATTAGCGGTGTGTATGGAAAAGAGATTGGTTGATGTACACTTGCATCGTGCAAAGCTGGCACTGGTAGCATTTGCTGGCTCATTTATTGGACATAGCTTGGGACAGTTGGCATCTGCACCTGTGAAAATACTGGAAGAACAGTTGGGATGATGTTCGTCTAGGGTAGGCTTGCTTCCAACCTAGGTTGTGGCCCGTCACCACTGTTCTGGAGCTCCAAGTTGATTACTGGAACCGATTGACTTTCAGTCAATGGAGGTACAATCTGATTCTCTTTGTTGTTGTTGCCATTGTTGTTGTCCTCCACTCCTGCTTGTTCTCCTTACGAATTGCCTGGAAACATAGCCTTGAAGGTAGGGATCTGCATCAATTGCTGGCAGAAGTTCCCCATCTCCTCTTGTTTCCTCTGTATCTCCAGCATCATGGCCATAATCATCCCTTGTCCTTCCCGTGCTTCCTTTAATGCCTTGAGCATCTCCAGTTGCATAACATTTGTCTACTCTTTCCTTTCATCCTCGACTTGCCTTCCTGCGTTGGTTTGTTGTTAATTGGCCATGTATAGTGATGTTGAACTCCCTTCTGAAGTGTCTTCAATAAGTGGTTGGTCAAAATCCAGATTTGTGCCTTGGAAAACTTGAGTTGCTTGCCTTGGAACTGGATTTGGTGAGGTAATACTATTTGTTGGTGAAGCAGCTCTTCCTATAATTCTCCCACTTCGAATTGTGGGCATACCCTTCATGAATTCTACACCTCCCCAGCAGAGTCGCTAAAGAAATGTGGGCAAGGAAATCGTACCTTGCTAGGGTTAGGGTTTCGTGTTGGCTGAGGAGGAGAGAAATTCATGAAGAATACGAAATTGATTGATTGATTGAAGAGGGGAGAAGAACAGGTGAGCGATTACTCCAACGACACGTGGCAGAACTCTTAGAATTCGAGAACCTTGTTAGGGTAGCAAGGATTCAGAGAGCCTTCTTGAGTCTTTGGGATGAGAGAGAATATCCAAGTCTCCTAGTCTTCCAAAAGGTCCAAGTCCTGAGTCTGAAGAGAAGTCCAAAATGAGGTCCCCTTCCCAATGGAGTGGAAGGGGTATTTATATGATTTTCTGGAGAGTGGTCATGTGCTAGGCACATGATCTCGGAAAAATTCCAAATTTACCCTTAGTCATCAGAGTAATGCTAGATCGTCCTGCCCTTCTAGCCACCAATTCAATCCCTCAATCAATTCCCAAAATGAGTCACCTCCACGTGTCTTCTTCCTCGGGACACGTGAAAGATTCTCTCAGATCTTGCTTCTTTTATTTTCGGCTCTTCCGTCTTTTTATTTAATTATAATGTGAACATTAATTTGTGCATTTAATTCAATTAGGTCAAATAAACCCTAATTTGCAATTGAACCCATATATATATATATATATATATATATATATATATATAGATTCCCATCTGTATAAACCATTATTCCAAGAATCATGATCCTAACTCTTGATCTCGATATTAAATGGCCCAGATTAAATACAATTTTTCCCCTGCCACTACAGCTTGTAGCGGCAATAACATATCTTCTAGCGGCACGGGTAATTACCAAAAAGCTTGTTGCATAAATATATAAATCAAGGCATGGAAAAGAGTATTGTCGTTACAAGTTGTAGCGATAGGGAACCAAAATAAAATACCAAGGCATGTTAGAATATAGAACATACTACTATATATCTATTTATGCAAAACATACTATTATAATAATAATACTATAATAATATTAATATTAATATTATTACTATTAATAATACTACTAAAACAATAATACTTTAATAATATTAAAGTTATATATTAATATTAGTATTCTTATTATAGTAGTATTATTATTAATACTATAATACTAATATTAATATATATGACTTTAATATTATTATTATAGTAGTATTATTAATAGTAATAATATTAATATTAATTTTATTATAGTATTATTATTATAGCACTATTATTATAGTATAATTGTTGTTGTAATAGTATCATTATTATGGTAGTATGTTTTGCATAAATAGATATTAATATTATTATAGTATGTTCTCTATTCTTCCATGCCTTGGTTTTTTCATTTTGATTCCCTGCCGCTACAACTTGTAGCGGCATTCTCCCTTTCATGCCTTGCTTTATTTATGCATAGTATTGCACGTGGGAGCGAGGGGCTTTTTGGTTTTTGTTATCGTGTGTTCTAGCATGTTAATTCGCTAGAAGTTGTAGCGGAAGGGGAAACTTACATTTAATCTAGGCCATTCAATATCAAGATCAAGGACTACGATCATGGTTGATGGAATAGTGTCCATGAAAATCGATCGCCATGAATGAAGACTAAGATATATATGTGACACCCCCAAAATAGGTATACATCACCCATTCTGAGTTGTCAATACACGGTACAGAAACAACTACAACTTTATTATTACAATAGTAAAACTGTGAGTTTAAATACAAGATATTGCCATCAGACAATATCCACATACAAATAAATCCTCATCATAATTATTGATACATTATTTTACAACAATGGTGAGGACTACTAAACAACTCTCCTAGAACCTTCATTCCATACCTCACTCGTTTTCATTATATTCTCGCCTCCGAGAAAAAAATGGAACAAAAAGGAAAAGGGTGAGCTCGATTAGCCCAAAGAAGAATATTATGACTAAGATAATATACAACAAAATTATCGTTAGTCTTCAACAGAAAAATATAATAGAATACAATAGACAACAAGTTTTAAATCAATATTCGCAATGAAATAATAATACATTAGAAGAGTTAAGTAGAGAATGCAAACTACTATCTTACATGTATGAATTTTAAAGTTCATCGCCTATTTTTTTTATCCTCGTAACATCAATCAATATATATCGGGATCAAATATTCATCCTCGCACTACATGCCAAGGACATTCACCATTGGTCATGTTCATCTAACCAATTGTTCATCTTTTGCCTTCTGGGCCAAAGATATTCATCGAAATCATTCATCTTTGCACTACAGCCAAAGATATTCATCATAAATCATTCATCTTTGCACTCTGAGGCCAAAGATATTCAATAATATCATCATTTAAGACCGAGGATGATGAAAAATATTTTTAAAAAACGAATCCGGTGAAACAAAATGACAAGGATTAAGGATTCGGTACTTTGTTTTATCCATGTCCAAAAATACATCAAAAATAATCATAGTGGTGTAAAATTCAAGAATGATCAAAACATGGATACAATCAAAGCTAGTATCCACAATAGATATTTTAGATTTAAAAGGAAAATTTTCATTTTTCGATGAATAGTAAGGTCAGTATTCGTGAATTTATCATCATATCGTGAATAGTGCCGAGTATACGTGAATAGTAAACTCGACACCAAAAGTTCCAAATTTGATAAAAACTTGGATCAATATTTCAAAGATAATGATATTGAAGAAATAATCATTACAAAAAAATATCCCTTACCTCGGAAGGCATAAAGATTTCTACCGGAATAATTGGATATAAAGCTATAACTTTGAACTTTCACCGATAGCAATACTCAAAGTATACTCAAAATACTCACAAGAATACGCTCGATAATATAGAGAGAGAAAACTTCAGTTTCTGGTGTAATTTTCAATTCTAACCTAAGCTCTCTATTTATAGGAAAATGCTTAGAACACCAAAGCAGAAAATTTAATAAATTAATTAATATTCCTACGCCAACATTTGAAGAACTAAAACCAGTCATTAACATCACATGCAAGACCCACCATTATTGCAAAAAACGTTTTTCTTATTTAAATTATTTTAAACTTTCAAAAATCAATTATTTCGGAGCTTCGGAACTTCAATAATTCACAATAAATAGCCCTTTTGTCAGAAAATTCAAATCTCGCGAGTTTTTATAAGAAATTCAATTTCTACAACTTTGTAGAAGGAAGTTTTTCCAAATTCCAAGCAGAAATTGACCGAGATTCATAACCAAGCGATTTTACAAGTTTATAATCAAATTTCGGTCAAGAAATGGGGTCCAACCGACATGTTTAACATGTTTTAAACATTTATTGCAACAAAAAATACTCTTCCTCCTCGTATACTCATATATCCCACATTCGTTGTAAAAATATCACCATTATTATATTATTAAAATATAATAATATATTTAAATGAATTATTTTATCGAGAAAAAGATAAAATTTCAATTTTTCAACAATTGTCACATTAAAATTTTCTCCATCTATATCCACATAAAATCAATATTTTCCTCATCACATGAATCAATAATTAATTATTCATAAATAATATTACAGAATCACGATGATTGACAACCAGTGGGTTCAGGAAAGCAGGGGCTTTCAATAAGAATTTTTCCTTCTTTGGCGCGCAATTAGGTGACCAAACCTCTCCTTAGATGTAATTTTCTAGACATTGCCAATAATGTTATCTAATAATATTATTCGGATAATATGAATTATTGCTTCAATAATGAAAAATCTTGTGTAATGACAATTATTGAAACAAAGCAAGAATATAAAATATCAACGCAAGCAATTATTGAATCAATAAAATAAAATATCGAAGCAGTAATTCATCGTAACCATTATTGAGTAGTGCCTTCACGTAAGAATCAATAATTGGTGCAATACCGTAATGCCATCGCAACAACGCGTAGACATCGTGTTTTAACCACCGGGTATTCCCAACGAGGTAAATGTGGTAATAACTACGTAGTTATTTTTAAACAACTTATATTTGTCGTTTTCTTCCTCCAATCGCTTTCCGTTATGGGGCCCACACACGGTCATACTGTCGCATTTAATATTCCTGACAAGTCTTTAATATTCCACGACCAAACGAATATTCCCAAACAATAATGAATATTTTATAACCATTTGCTTATTTTGAAATACTTGCGTATTTTACCCATAACTATCCACATTAATCAAATCAACCCTTACTATTTCAAAATAATAAATAGATGAAATTTCATTTTATTAATAAAAAGTTGGGGTCTTTATATATATATATATATATATATATATATATATATATATATATATATATATCTTGAAAAAGGCAAACCAAAATAAACATATCACACGATAACAAACTTTTGTTTTTTTATCCACTTTAGTTGTTGATAACCCACATAAACAAATTATTATCGAACCCCAATTCATTTTGTAAGGACACTACAAGAAATATAGCTATTTTAGACATAATTATTTCTGACAGAACTAATTCCCTCAGAAATAGCTATATTTCGATTTAAATATATTCTACGATCATAAGTCCATCAAAATAGTTTAATCCCCGGCGAAATTACTCGTCGAAAACCTTTTGGTTAAATATATTTCGTGAAATGTCTCACAAGTGGCTTCGGACTTTGCTCATTTGATATTTGTTAAGCAATTAAAAGGAACACATGTTCAGGTTAACACTTGTTCGATCCCCTTTCTTACCAAGCCGACCACTCAATATTGTAACACTCTCAAATCCAGGTACCTATTACCTCGGACCTGGTCCATTACTATACAACCTTCATATGAATATTTATAACATTTATTCATAAAATAATGAATACAACCTCGCTTTGATACAATTAATACATTAATTCTTTTCATTTCTAAAATATACAACCTTTACAACCTGGTATTACACTTTTAAATCATATTGATTTAAATTATACAATTTCAAATTATGAATAATGTGTTTCACTTGAATATATTGGGTTTTAGGTATCCATGAACTCACAACTAAACTTAACTATTCTTCTATACAATGTTCTTTGACTATACAATTACAGTATGTCATATGAATGTTATCTAGCATAGGCGCTAGAACTAAAAAAACCTTCAATCTGTACTTCTTCCCTTTTTCCTTTGTCTATCCCGAATCCTTCGATCCATTTTGGTTTAGCTGAAAACAATTATTTATAGCAAGGGTGAGCAACTATGTTACCCAACAAGTTTAACAGTTATCACATAACACATAGTTCTCAATTTAAACACACTTTAAATTATTCATGCTCCGCAGTTTATACATAATTCGTGTTTCTCATACTTTGCATTTATTCAGGAATCATAATGTTCATACTCAACAGTTATACCTGATTCATGCTTATCATATATCTCATATCACGAATATAGTGAGTTTCCACAACTCAATCCACATGCATCAATCATTAACTTGATTCAATAGATTTAAATCATAGTATAGCACATAGTGTACATCTCAAATTATTCACAAGAAGTACATATAATACAGGAAAAATATGCACATAACAATTAACAAGTTCACATATAAAAACAAGTTCTGAAAAACTTGCATGTACCGGCATTTTACCATTAACATTCATGTTCCTTTGCATGACCTACATGGTATGTGAGATTGATAATAAACATCGTCAATACTTGATCTTATGGTTAACCTTACTTTAATAACCTACTTTAACTTATATGGTCCTTATACCATTTTTATAAAATCAACTTCGTTATTTATATAACTCAATTTTATTTCCCTTTCATCACCACATGTGCTAGCTTATCGCACTTGTAGTTTACTGCGTGTATCACACCATTACAACATACCATACTTGGTTAAACATTACTCGTCTAAGTTCTTTAGACTTAGATTAGGCATATAGCTTTCATTCATTACTTTGTGATCATACACAATATACATTACATACTTAGTTCTTATACATTCTCAAATATACTCATTTTGGTCCAATCATAACATGATACAAATCATTGATCATTATACACTTCAAATATCATCTTACGTTATGTTGTGACATTTTCAGGAATCAAATCCCATTATTCCATCATAATTTAAAAATAGAAAATATGATTTTTTAGGGTACGTTGGGGATTTTTATGAATCTTTGTAATGAGCTTTTGACTTTCAAGTGTGGAAAAGCTTTTAGACCATACATTATAGTATTTTATTTCATAGTTAGTCAACTGAAAAAACCTCTTAAGACTTCTCAAGATAGTGCCTCAAAATGGGTGTTTTACATTTCCATTTTACTACCAACTGCAGCAAAAGTGAATTTTTAGGCCGCTTCGATGATATTTTTGGACTTTATGGGTTAGACCATTTAATCTTTTGTTTGTGCAAGCATTTAGATCATATATCATAGTATTTTTTCATGAGTTTGGTTTCTTAAATTCAGTTATGGAAGTTAACCAAAACTGGACACAAACTAGGGTGGTTACCCATTTTCACTCTGCACTTTACGTTACTATTTTCACTATACTATTTTCACTCTACGATTTTCAGAATTTACTCTACGATTTCGAGAGTCATTCTACGATATAATTTATAGAGTTCACTCTACGATTTTTAGAGATCACTCTACAATTTTCAGATATCTCACTCTAATATCTGCTGAGTTCTCCACTCTACTATCTATTGAGTTTTCTACTCTACCATCTGTTAAGCCACTCTACTATCTGCTGATCCATTCGACTATATGTTGAACCACTCTACTACTCAATTGTTGCAGAATTGAGTTTACTGCCTACTTTGATGATTTATTGGAATTTCTAGGTTAAGCTTATGGCTCTACCATCTGGCTCTACGTCTAGACCACATACCAAGATATTTTAATAAAGGTTTAGGTTCCTCATTCATATCAGTTAGGCCGATTTTAACTAAGGCTCAAACTGGACAGTTTAGCACTTTTTCCCCAAAACTGATTTTGATACACTTTTTAAATTTCTTCCAGTTTTGACTACTTGGATAGTCTAGACATGTGTATTTTATTTACCTAAGGTTACTTTTATCATCATCTCACTTTGTTTAGTCATCTAACCAATTTTGACCTATCAAAGCTCACTTTAGGCTTGACAATTATATCATAACTTGGTTTTCTTACTAGCTTTAGTCATGGCAATGATTAGGAATCATCACAAGAACGTATTAGCAACTTTATATGAGTTCATTACAGTCTTACAAATTTAGGTACTAAAATTTACCCAAAACAGACCACTTTTGGCCTAAAACATGATTTTTAACAAATCTAATATTCAAAACGGTTTAGACTTGGTTTCTTTAACTTGTGTAGCTTACTTATACCATATTATATCTATTGAAACTTACCTAAAAGGTTTAGGTGTGGCCTCTCTTCGTTTAAGTGTTAGATGACACTTTAAAGCTTACTTTTTATGGCCCTTAAACATGAAAACTGAGTAGTACTGAATATGGACCTCAACTAAGTTGAGGATCAACTTTTAAATGTTAATTATGAACATATTATGGTCTCCTTACTGACTCAAAAGTTCATGTACTGACTTTAACCAAAATTAAACAGTCCTCTAACCTACAGTTTAAGAAAAGTTTTGGCTATTACTCATAAACAGTGCCCAAGCTATGATTCAAGGGTTATCTAAGCATTCATATAAACTTCAAATTATCCTTAAAACTCATCATCACATACTTTAACAAACTTGAAATTTTTATTGTGTATCAATACTAAAATAACTCATTTCTAGGCATTATTAGCATGAGTTAGTACTAAATCACCATAACAGCCTTCAAGCTTTCAAGTACAAGTTTTATCACAACAAGTACTTTTTGTATACTATATGTTCATGGTTTAATACATCTAAATGTGTGGATTTTATCTTTTGTTCAAAACCCCTAATATATTTTTAATTCTTCTTTCATTGGTCTGAGAACATCAATTTACAGTATTCCAATTTGAGACTCAAAGTGGGGGTCCGCAGATCACTCTCAAGTTGAGATCTACGATCGTGGAATTGCATTCTACGATTGTGGAGTTACACTCTACGATCGTGGAGTAAGGTACTCTTCTATCTAAAATAAAATTATCATGGCATGTAAGTTATACTACAACATGGTATTTTTAAGCATAAAAGCATGTTTGAGGCATTAATCTCAATATATGAGCTCGTAGACATAATTTTGACTCTAATTCATAGCTAGCATGCTTTTATACTATAACAGCCCCTACTTGGACATTTAATCAAACAGTTGGTAAACATGATTTTATTTACATGTAACCACAAATTTTCTGTCCATTTTCCTCAGCTTTTGACTTTTCATTTATTAAAGGTCTTCATATAATGCCTCAACCACACAAAATTTTAATATTATCCTAACAGTCACCATAGTCTTATTTAATACTATAGCCACTAACGTAACAGCCCATTCTACTATTGTAGGCCCAAGTGCAAATTAGGGTTCACATGACCTAATTGAATTAAATGCACAATTAGGGTTCCGCGACCTCATTAAATATGCAAATTAGGGTTCACATAATTAACCTAATGGAATGAAGACGGAAAAGTCAAAAATAAATAGGAGAGACCCGAGAGAAGCCTCCACGGGTCCCGAGGCAGAAGGCTCATGGAGGCAGCTCATTTTGGGAATTGATTGAGGGATTGGATTGGTGGCTAAAAGGACAGGGTAATATGGGCATTATTCTAATGAATAAAGTGTATTTCTGGAATTTCCCTAAAAACATGTGCCTAACATGTGACTACTTAATTCCAGGAAACTCTATAAATACCCCTTCCATTCTAGGAAGGGAAGGGGGACTCTTTTTGGTGACTTAAAGGCTTGGATTTTCCACCTAAAAGCACTAAATGTAAAACCCCAAATAATTAATAAATGAAATTTAATTTCCTCTAATTATTATTTTGAAATAGTAAGAGTTGATTTGATTAATGTGGATAGTTATGGGTAAAATACGCAAGTATTTCAAAATAAGCAAATGGTTATAAAATATTCATTATTTTCGGGGAATATTCGTTTGGTCGTGGAATATTAAATCGCTTCGGGGAATATTAAATGCGACCAGTAGCGAGCCCATGTGTGGACCCCATAACTGAAAAGCGATTGGAGGAAGAAAGCGACAAATATAAGTTGTTTTAAAATAGCAGGCGTAGTTGTTACCGAATTTAATTGTTGGAATACAAATTGGTTAAAACACGATGTACGCGTTGTTGCGCACAAGAAGGCATTACGGTATTGCACCAATTATTGATTCTTACATAAGAAGGCACTACTCAATAATTGTTACGGTAATTCTTGCTATTCGAGTATTTTATTTTATTGATTCAATAATTAACGTGTTGATATTTTATATTCTTTGTTGTTTCAATAATTGTCACTACACAAGATTTTTCATTATCGAAGCAATAATTTATATTATCTGAATAATATTATTGGATAACATTATTGGCAATGTCTAGAAAGTTACATCTAAGGAGAGGTTTGGTCACCTAATTGCGCCACATGAAGGAGAAATTCTTATTGAAAGCCCCTCTTCCTTCGAGGGGCGCTGGTTGTCAATATTGTGATTACGTAATATTATTTGTGAATAATTAATTATTGATTCATATGATGAGAAAAATATTGATTTTATGTGGATATAGATGGAGAAAATTTTTAATGTGACAATTGTTGAAAATTAAAATTTTATCTTTTACGATAAAATAATTTATTTAAATATATTATTATATATTTTAATAATATAATAATGGTGATATTTTTACAATGAATGTGTGATATATGAGTATACAAGAAGAAAGAGTATTTTTGTTGCAATAAATGTTTAAAACATGTTAAACATGTTCGGTGGATCCCATTTCTTATTTGAAATTTGATTATAGCTTTTGTAAAATCGCCTGGCTTATGGATTTGGTCCAATTTACATTTGGAATTTGAAAAACTTTCTTCTGCAAAGTTGTAGAGAATTGAATTTCCTATAAAAATTTGCGAGATTCGAATTTTCTGACAAAAGGGCTATTTATTGTGAATTATTGAAGTTCCGGAGTTCCGAAATAATTGATTTTTGGAAGTTTTAATTGTTTAAAATAACAAAAACGTTTTTCTGGTTGGTTGGTGGGCACATGTATTACAAAATATGCTGAAATCAGAATTTTGAAGTTTGCATATGATTTAAATAAATTTATTAATATTTTATTAAATTTTTTACTTTGGTGTTCTAAGCATTTTCCTATAAATAGGGTGCTTAGGTTAGAATTGAAAATCACACCATAAACTGAAATTTTCTCTCTCTATATTATCGAGCGTATTCTTGTGAGTATTTTGAGTATACTTTGAGTATTGCTATACGGTGCAAGTTCAAGTTATAGCCTATATCCGAAGATTCCAGGTTAAGATCGCATGTCTTTCCGAGGTAAGGATATTATTTTTTTTCAGTAATGATATTATTTCTTCAATATCATTATGCTAAAATATTGATCTGAAGTTTTTATCAAATTTGGAACTTTTGGTGTCTGAGTTACTATTCACGATCTAAGACTATTCACGATACAATACTATTCACGAATACGGCATTATTCATTTAAAAATGAAATTTTCCTTTTCGTCCAAAATATCTATTCTAGATACTAGCTTCAATTGTATCCATGTTTTGATCATTCTTGAATTTTACACCACTATGATTATTTTTGAGGTATTTTTGGACGTGGATAAAACAAAGTACGAATCCTTAATCCTTAATCCTTGTCATTTTGTTTCATTGGATTCGTTTCTTTAAAAATATTTTTCATCATCCCCAGTCTTAAATGATGATATTATTGAATATCTTTGGCCTGTAGTGCAAAGATGAATGATTTCGATGAATATCTTTGGCCCGTAGTGCAAAGATGAGCAGTGTTTAGATGAACATGATTAATCGATGAATATCTTTGGCTTCAGTAGTGCAAAGATGAATATTTGATTCGAGATATATATTGATTGATGTTACGGGGATAAAAGATGAGCGATGAACTTTTAAATTCATACATGTAGAAGATAGTAGTTTGCATTCTCTACTTAACTCTTTTAATGAATTATTATTTCCGCTGCGAATATTGATTTAAGACTTGTTGTCTATTGTATTCTATTAAATTTTTCCCTGTTGAAGACTAACGATAATTTGTTGTATATTATCTTAGTCATAATATTCTTTACTGGGCTAGTTGAGCTCACCCTTTTCCTTTTTGTTCCATTTTTCTTCTCAGGAGGCGAGAATGTAGCGAGTACAAGTCGGGGTATGGAATGATGGTTATAGAGAGAGTTGTTTAGTAGTCCTCACCGTTTTTGTAAAATAATGTATCAATAAATGTGATGAGGATTTATTTGGGTATAGATATTGTCTAGAAGATAATATTTGTATTCAAACTCACAGTTTTACTATTGTAATAATAAAGTTGTAGTTTTTTCTGTACCATGTATTGACAACTCAGAATGGGTGATGTATACCTATTTTGGGGACATCACACTAAAGGGTTTGGACCTCTCTTCAGACTCAGGACTTGGACTCTTGGAAGATCAAAAGGACTCTTTTTGGTGACTTAAAGGCTGGGATATTCCACCTAAAAAAACTTAAAAGAGTTTGGACATTCTCTCAACTCGAAGGACTCAAGAAGGCTCTTGGAATCCCTGCTACCCTAACACGGTTCCCGGATTCTAGGAGTTCTGTCACGCGTCGTTGGAGTAATCTCCCACCTCTCGTTCTCCCCTCTTCAATCAACCAATCAATTCCGTGCCCTTTATGGATTTCTCTCCTCCTCAGCCAACATGAAACCCTAACTGGCAAGGCACGATTTTCTTACCCATATTTATTTGGCGACTCTGTTGGGGGAGGTGTAGAATTCGTGAAGGGTATGCCCACAACTCGAAGTGGGAGGACAACGGGAAGAGCTTCACCAACAAATATCATTACCTCACCGAGTCCAATTCCAAGGCAAACGAGTTGATGCAGATTCCCGGTTTCAAGGCCATGTTCCCAGATAATTCACAAGGAGAACATGCAGGAGTGGAGGACAACAACAACGATAGCAATAATAAGGAGAATCAGATTGCACCTCTATTCACGGAGAATCAGTCTGTTCCAATCATCCACTTGGAACCTCAGAATAGTGGTGACGTGCCACAACCCAGACTGGAAGTTAGCCAACCTCAGACAAACATCATTCTAACCACTATACTCGCATTTTCACAAGTGCAGATACCAACCATCCCAAGCATTGTCCAACGAACCAACCCACAAGCACAACCGATACAGAATTTACTTGATGCCAGTGTACATCAACCAATTCCGTACCATACACACGACCAATGCCACCATACATCACAACACCACAGAGAGTCCACACCACAAGCCAATATGTCACAAAGGATGATATGATCGATGTGATAAATCAACTTCACATGCAGACATCCCGACCTACGGAGTTAGACTTTACTCTACCCTACCCGGCACATATTCGGAGACAACCTCACCCAGCAAGGTTTATCGAGCATCCCCCGCAATTTCCAAAATACAATGCGGAGAAAAAAAATTCCAGGGAACACATTGCCAAGTTCATGGAGTCGATGTCTCCATGGTTAGGATATGATGAAGTGAACAATCACAATTTATTGATGAGGGAATTCAAAAAGACTTCGACGGATAATGCCTTCAGTTGGTACTACAACTTGGAGAAGGGATCAGTCCATGATTGGGATGATCTAAAATTACAATTTTTTAAGAAATTTTTCTGTGTGCAGAAACAGGTAACCATTGTAGAGCTCATGCGGTTCAAGCAAAAGCCGAATGAGGAGTTGTCAAATTATGTTGACAGGTTCAGGGCCCAGGCACAGAAGTGCGTAGAGCCGATTGAAGAAAAGAAATTGGTTATCATATGCAACAATGGTGCTTTAGACGCCTTCAAGCCCCACCTCATTACCAAGGCTTGTGATTCATTTGCGACCCTCTCATCTTTTGCACAAGACTTGGGGGGAATCATGACATTTCCCAACAGCCATGCGATGGTTACATGGAAAAGCAAGAGGACAGTAACTGTGGCTTTGGCGGATTCTCAGTCAAAACCACAAGGGGGCAAGAGAGAGAAGAATGAGAAATTTGAGCGAAGCAGAGAAAAGCATGGTGACAAGTATACCAGAATGCCAGTTCCAGAGACTATCACATGCAGCGAAAAGGCATTCAGGGGCCTGTATGATCAATGGGTTGAGCATGGAGTGGTGAAGCCTCCAAGGCCCCGGTTGGTCATAACGAAAGAGATGAAAAGAAGGCCGGACTTCTGTGTATGCCACCAATATGCAGGACATTCTACTGTGGACTGTTATAGTCTGCGGAGGATATACCATGAGAAGCTGGCGGCCGGGGAGATCGAACTAGGAGAAAAAATGTGCAACGCTATCCCCCATGGTGCAGTCCCGGAAGTCAAGAACCCAAATACTGGTTCTACCATCAAAAAACTCTGAACTACAGATGAATTAAAAATCCACCCAAGATGGTGGTCCACCAAAAATGGTGGTTTAAGTCCTCAAGAGTATCCCTTGCCAAGTAATTGGATGACCAAGGGAGGAGGCACAAGAATTGACGGAAAAAAAAATCCACCCAAAATGGTGGTCCACTCTAAATGGTGGTCAAGTCCTCGTAGACTGCACTTGCCAAGAAATTGGATGACCCATGTGACGAGGCACCTGATTTCAAGTCCTCGTAGACTGCACTTGCCAAGAAATTGGATGACCCAAGTGACGAGGATCCTAATTTCAAGTCCTCGTAGACTGCACTTGCCAAAAAATTGGATAACCCAAGTGACGAGGACCCGATTTTAAGTCCTCGTAGACTGTACTTGCCAAGAAATTGGACGACCCAAGTGACGAGGCACCCAAGTGTTACACTTTATCATCAAAAGTGAATGGTGATTAAGGGCTTTGAGTATAAGCCCTCAAATTTCAAAAAGTTACACTTTATCTTTAAAAGTGGCGAACGTTATGCTTTATTCGGCAAAAGCAATAAAGTTGCACTTTATCTCTAAAAGTGGTGAACGTTATGTTTTCTTCGACAAAAGCAAGATTTATTATATGAAACGTTATGCTTTTCATTAAAAGCAATTTGATTATCAATTAATTTGTTAAACTTTCACTTATACTTGATTATTTCTTTTGATTTATAAAAAAAAAGAAAAAAGAAGAAGAAGTATAGATTCAAGTGTTAGTTTGCAAGAAATATATGTACATAAATTTTTTGATACAGGAAATGGAAAAAACTACAAAAGTTTGGTCTTCGTGGCTATCAGGTCTACGGGACTATCAGGCCTTCGAGGCTATCAGGCCTTCGATGCTATCAGACCTTAGAGGCTATCATGCCTTCAAGGACTTCTTAATTCTTAATGACTTCTTAACTCTAAAACAAGAGAAATTTTAAGAGATGGTAAGAAAGATTAGATCGAAGATTTTCAAAATATACCAGGAGAGCTCCTCTAAGGCTCGCCCTTTTAGGGTTTGCTCCCCTAGAGGTTCCCTCTCCTAGGACTTTAATTTTCGAGGCTTGCAAAACATCAAGCCCCGCAAAGTGTTCAAACACTGGAATCAAGACTTCCACACTTACAATATTTTGCGCGTTCATCTCACCAAAGGCGCGACTCACGCGCATGGGGCAAATGCTTACTGGTAGATTGGTAGATGACATAGACGTCCTCCAGAGTAGAGGTGCATATTCCCCTAGGCAGTGACGAATGTGCAAGTAAAGGAGCACCATCGTGAGATCAATACAGTAAGGGTTTGATGGTTCTATTGGATACATAGGTCTTTGCATAGTTGAACACGGCAAAAGATGCCCGCACTCTTGAGTATATCCACGTAATCAGTGTTTCCAAGGATCTCATCAGTCCAATCCTGCTATCCTTGAAGGCGACCAGATGAATCAGACATGAAGCGAAGGGGACTAAAAGGGCATTCTTGTTTCTCTATGCATATGCGGGGAATCCGATAAGAATGGGGAAAGTCATCCCAACCTCCACAAGCCGCTACATATAGAAACAAGCCTTTCTTCTCTGGCAGAGGAAGTGTTGTATGATCATAAGTCTAGACTCGCTCTCAAAAGACGTCAGAAAGACCAAAATAGGGGAGCCCTTCCCCAATCATTGAGAAACGGGGCCTCCTTGGTTGTTCCCAAGTCTGCAAAATGTTCAACAGGGAAGGCCTGCAAGAAAAAAGAATTCAGCATAAGGGATCTAAAGAGCAAGGAAATGAGGCATTTGAACTTGAAGTGCTCATCATGGCAAAGAGGAAAGTCTGAGATTTAAGCTTCAAAATATCTGAAAATAAGAAGAAACAATGTCAGAAAGAGTTAGGAATCACAAATATTTTTCGAAAGTATCCGAAAGAAACTTCGGACGGCTAAAAGGCATCATTCGGAGCCTTTTTGGACTTATAATGGCATTCATCATGGCCATTGGCAATAATCTTTGTAGGGCTCGTCGATATCTTCGTTTTGATATATTATGGGTCCCAAGACTCCAAATGAGTCAAAAGTTATGATCAAAATAGTAGTTGTTCCTACAAAACTTTATTTTTTTCATTTAAACTTCATTTTTCCCATAGGGTTCGGCCATGTTGCCTTAGGCCACCTAGGGTTCGGCCATGTTGGCTTCGTAAGGCTCCTCGCTAGCTTCATTTTGATATATTATGTGTGAGACCCCAGATTTTATGAATAAAGATTTAAATTTCTCGAAATATTTTTTTTAATATGATGGTGTGGATTTGATATAATGTTATAGTTGTGGGTAGTGTTTATAAATTTTGTAAAGTATGCAAGTTGTTATAAAATATTCGATTGGTCGGGGAATATTTGTTTTAATAGGGAATATTCGTACGACGGCACAATCATTGGTAGACCCCACAATGGAAGTATTGTCGTAGTAGTAAGAAAAGCGCATGTAATTATCTTTTATAAAATAATCTATGGAAGTGTTACTAATTAAAACCGTTGAACTACCCGGTAATAAAAGTACGAAGAATGGCGTGGTTGCATAGTAGCACACGGTATTGGTTATTGATGCTTACGTGAGAAGTCACTCAGTTATACTCAATTATTGCTACAAAGAATTCTGCATCATATCTCTTATATTATTGATTCGATTATTGTCATAGTATCATCTGCATAATATGATATATTATTAAATTAATAATTGAGATGACAAAATTATTCATATTATTAAATTGTAATATTTATAATGTCTAGAAGTTCTATCAAGGAGAGGTTTAGTCACCTAATTGCGCACCAATAGGGAGAAATCCTTATTGGAAAGCCCCCTCTTTCCTGGGAACGACCTGGTTGTTAAATATTGTGAGTTATAATATTGATGGTGAATAAGCTTGTGTTAATTAAATATGAAATTGATAGTTCCATTGTGTGGAAATTATTAGTGTTAGTAGAAATCGATATTTATGTCGATAATAATTGATGTCTGGAGGTTATATTGTTCAATCGGGTATTCGGGGAACTTTTCGTGTCGGGGTATTATTCACGAGTTACTATTCACGAGTTACTATTTATGAGTTACTATTCACGAGTTATTATTCACGAGTTACTATTCACGAGTTACTATTCACTTGGGTACTATTCTATTCTAGAAAAATATATTTCTTTTCGGTCCAAATCATTTTTGGGTACAATATTATTCCATGAGGAGATGTGCTAATTTTTCAGACCGTTAGTGAAAAGTTATAATAGTGAATCAATATGGACCACTGGTGGAAAGTTATAATAGTGAATCAATATGGATCGCTGGTTTAACGTTTTAATAGTAAATCAGTATGGACCATTGCTTTAAGTTTTAATAGTAAATCAATATGGACCGTCCGTTTAAAAGTAAATTAATCTAGATCGTTCATGAATTAGTTACTATTTAGTCCATTCTCCTATAAATAGAAGCTCATTTCTTCAATATTTCTTACGAATTCACTGAAACTCTTGAGAGAGAAATTATAGAGAGAAAGAAGAAGAGAAGTCAGCCACCTCTATATTCCAATATCCAGTTTCTTCTAAGGTAAGGGGTATTATTTCTTTCTTATTCATGAAGAGAACTTCTGTTATTCCATTCTTTATTATTATGTTGGAATAACCTGTTATGCGAAGTACCGCATACATGATAAAATTCTTTTGTTATTCCATTCTTTATTATTATGTTGGAATAACCTGTTTATGCGAAGTACCGCATACATGGTGAAATTCTTCTATTATTCCGTTTATTATTATTCTGTCAGAATATCATGTCTGTGCGTTTACACCGGACCTGGTTCCATTATTTATTATTCTGTTGGAATAACCTGTATGTGTTGTCTATCGCATACATGGTGATTTTTGTTGTTATTTCATTCTTTATTATTCGCCGTAATATCACATCATGCGTTTATGCTTGGGACTGGTTCCATTGTTTATTATTACATTGGAATAACTTCGTATATGCGCCTATCGCATGCATGGTGATTTCTGTTATTATTCCATTCTTTATTATTCTATCGGAATATCCTGTCTGTGCGTTTACGCCGGACCTGGTTCCATTATTTATTATTCTGTTAGGAATAACATGCATCGCGATCTATCGCACGCATGGTGAATCCTTACATTATTCCATTCTTTATTATTCTGTTGGAATAACCTGTCTATGTGGATTACCACATGCATGGTGAATGATCCTTTGTATTCATTCCTTATTAAATTGTGGAAATGATCTGTATATGTGGATTACCGCATGGCAGGTGAAAATCTATTTGCAGTTTCATATACTCTATTATACTCAGTTGGTTAAAGTTTTGGCTTCTATACTCCATAAAATTAGTGGAATGTCCTTGATATTTATGCTTCATCCAGTATCTTTTCATGGAAATATTCTTTTGAGCATTCTGGAATTTTACTCCACAAAGAAGTATCATGTTGACAATTTGGACGTTATTAATTTCTGGATAAATTAATTCTTGAACTTGTTTTATTGAATTATTATGTCATTATCATCATCCTCATGCTTATATTATAATGAAAGTCATCTTTGGCTTACGTATGCATAGATGGACTTAGTATGATTATGACCGGGGATCATTTAAGTATAATCATGACCTATAACGTTATAAATGATATGGTAAAAGTCCTCGGTGGCCCCGTAATGCATTGATGGGATGCTTTTTGGTATGATTATGACCGAGAGATTGTTCTATATAGTCATGACCATTGATGATTTAATGAATATCATTGGCTCGAAGATGAGGATGATTAAATGATGTGGTTTATTTATTGTCGAGTCTCAAATGATAAAAATTGATGAAAACATTTTATACCATGAAGATAGTAGATTTTATTCTCTACTTGACTCTTCTAATGGATTGCTTGTTCACCGCTGTGATTAAACTTAATGTCTATTGTATTTTATCGGTTTAACATTGTTGAAGACTATTGATAATTTATTCGCATTATCATAGTCATAATATTTCTTCTCGGGCTAGTTGAGCTCACACTTTCTTTCACCGTTTTCTTGTGAAATGAGAATATAAATGGATTTAGTCTGGGGAAAGGAGTGATGGTCCAGATGATAGCATTAGTAGTCCTCACTATTCTATTAAATAGTGTGACAATAAATGTAATGAGGACTCCTTTGAGTGTGGATATTGTCTAAATGACAATATTCTTATTAAAACTCTCAGTTTATGTATTGTCGTATATTACACGATGGTTGTATAATTAAGTTTGTATTTGTATTCTGTACCATGTATTTGGCGACTCAAGATGGGTGATGTATACCTATTTTTGGGGGTGTTACATTATGGGCCCCGAAACTCCAAACGAGTCAAAAGTTATGATTAAAATAGTAGTCGCTCCTCCAAAATTTCATTTTTTTCATTTAAACTTCATTTTTCTCATAGGGTTCAGCCATGTTGCCTTAGGCCACCTAGGGTTCGGCCATGTTGGCTCCGTAGGGCTCCTCGCTAGCTTCATTTTGATATATTATGGGCCGCGAAACTCCAAAAGAGTCAAAAGTTATGATCAAAATAGTAGTTGCTCCTCCAAAAATTTCATTTTTTTCATTTAAACTTCATTTTTCCCATAGGGTTCGGTCATGTTGCCTTAGGCCACCTAGGGTTCAGCTAGGTTAGCTTCGTAGGGATCCTCGCTAGCTTCGTTTTGATATATTATGGGCCCCGAAACTCCAAACGAGTCAAAAATTATAATCAAAATAATAACTACTCTTCCAAAAACTTCATTTTTTTCATTTAAACTTCATTTTTCCCATAGGGTTCGGCCATGTTGCCTTAGGCTACCTAGGGTTCGGCCATGTTGGCTTCGTAGGGCTCCTCGCTAGCTTCGTTTTGATATATTTTGGGCCCAGAAACTCCAAACGAGTCAAAAGTTATGATCAAAATAGTAACTGCTCTTCCAAAACTTCATTTTTTTTCATTTAAACTTCAATTTTCCCATAGGGTGCGGCCATGTTTGCTTCAACCCCCTAGGGTTCGGCCATGTTGTCCTCAGCTACCTAGGAGCTGTTCCCCTTCATACCTTTGAGGTCTTATTGCTCTACCAATCAACTCCTTGGAACGAATCCTCTTTCGCCGCGAAAATTATAACCTTCCTCTAATGAATTCTGAGGGAAAAAACCAAGATATGATCAAGGTAATGGGGCTCAGAAACAAAGAAAGGCTACAATTACCTGAAAAGACAAATAAATGAAGTAATCAAGAAGAATTCAAAGATAAAGAAGTTGGTTTGTTTTCTTTTATTTGGAACATAATTTTCGAACACGTGGCAGGAACATAACATGAATCAAGGCCTACTAAAAAAATAGCACATGGATTCGTGGCTCCTAGTGATCATGAGACAATCCTAATTGAATTTTAAAATCCAACTATTGGACACATGCACGCAAGCAACTTTGATGGCTATTAGCACCCAAAGAACTTTGATGGTCATTAGTAGAATAACACGATAGCTTCAATGAGTCTCTCTTTATAATTCGGATGCATAGCTTTAATGGGTCTCTCACCGCAATTCGGATGCAAGATATGTGACCATGGATTATGAATATCGACTCCTTACTTCTCCAAAATAAGATAAGTAAAAGTTTATTTTAAGAATAAAATAAAATAAGATTCCGAATATTTTATTTTATTTTAGAAAAAAATAAGATTTGATTTTATTTGATAATATATATATAATCTTGTCAAGATCAAATAAAGAAAGATTTGATCTTATTTCCAAAATAAAATTAAGATTTGATCCTATTTCCAAAATAAAATTTAGATTTTATTTTATTTTCAAAATAAAATTAAGATTTGATTTTATTTGGCAAAAAGGAAAGATTTGGTTTACGAAAAGAAGGATTTTATTAAATTAAATTCTATTGGGTGATATTTGATTATGTTTTCTTGTTTCAATTTCCAAAAAAAATAAGGAAACAAATGCCCAAGCTATGAAAAGATTTTTTGGAAGATTTCTCAATTCGTCCAAGGAAGATCTCTGCTAGGTTTTGCCTCTCTAGGGTTTAACCCTAAAGGTTTGGGCTCCCTAGGGATTCCCTCTACTAGGACCATTGTCTTCAAGATCTGCAGGTGGAGCCCAACAAAATTGTTCAAATAGCTTGCATTATTCTTGCACGATCGTCTCTTTGGAAATGCGACTCTCGCACAGGGGGCAAATTTGGGTCCAAGTGCAAATTAGGGTTCACATGACCTAATTAAATTAAATGCATAATTAGGGTTCCGTGACCTCATTAAATGTGCAAATTAGGGTTCACATAACCTAATAGAATGAAGACAGAAAAGCCAAAAATAAATAGGCGAGACCCGAGAGAAGCCTCCACGGGTCCCGAAGCAGAAGGCTCGTGGAGGCAGCTCATTTTGAGAATTGATTGAGGGATTGGATTGGTGGCTAAAAGGACAGGGTAATATGGGCATTATTGACTAAAGGGTATTTCTAGAATTTCCCTAAAAATATGTGTCTAACATGTGACTACTTAATTCCAGGAAACTCTATAAATACCCCTTCCATTCTAGGAAAGGAAGGGGGACTCTTTTTGGTGACTTAAAGGCTTGGATTTTTCACCTAAAAGCACTAAAGGGTTTAAACCTCTCTTCAGACTCAGGACTTGGACTCTTGGAAGATCAGAAGGACTCTTTTTGGTGACTTAAAGGCTGGGATATTCCACCTAAAAGTACTAAAAAGAGTTTGGACATTCTCTCAACTCGAAGAACTCAAGAAGGCTCTTGGAATCCCTGTTACCCTAACACGGTTCTCGGATTCTAGGAGTTCTGCCACGCGTCGTTGGAGTAATCACCCACCTGTCGTTCTCCCCTCTTCAATCAAACAATCAATTCCGTGCTCTTTGTGGATTTCTCTCCTCCTCGGCCAACATGAAACCCTAACTGGCAAGGCACGATTTCCTTGCCCATAATTATCAAATATGAAATAGAAAAGGAATAGAAAGATTTTAAGTTTGTTTACCTTGCGCTAACTTCTAGAGATTTAATTAGCTTTACTGCTCAATCTTTCCTTCCCTTCCACTCTTAGCTTTGCTACTCTCTCAATCTAATAGACTGCTATTGATATTGCTTTTAGAATTTGGATAAGTATAGAAGTTATCTTATTTCAGGTGCATTGTATGGCCATATATAGTGAGCTTTCTCTCTCAATCAGCCTACTTGGCCTATTGCTGATCTCTATCATTATCTCTACCATGATGCTCTCTTTAGATCCTACCCGACCCCTATATTATATTGGCCTTCATCATTACCACTACACAGCCTCTACAAGGCTTAGCAGCCTCCTATATTACTATGCAGTCTACTTGGCCCCTATGTTGGCCCCTATTCAATCCTTTATTAGCTACTTGACTCATGTAATGAACTTGGCTCCTACAGCCACTCTACGCCTTATAGCTACTAACTAAATTGCTAACTAATTGTTAGCTTACTGTCTGACCAACAACCATCTCATTGCTCTTTTAATTTGAACTAACAGTTCTTTTTCTCTCCAATATGGGCTGTCGAATTGGGCCTAATGCAAGGCTGGACACAACTTTTTTTTGGGCTCAATGTACTCATATCATATTAGTAAAATAAAGAAGGCTTGAATGTCTACATGAAAAAATTAATTTGGCCCAATTTATATAACTTGAACTCTTATTACCCCTCTTTACGTAAGGCAATGGTCCATAACATTAAATTATTTGCAAGCACACCTAGCAAATTTGATATGGTCCAATGTTTAATATGGACTTATATTACATATTAATATACATAGATTTTTATCCACCACATTTCTTTAGGCTAGTAAAATAGTTAGCACATACTTCATTAAACTGACGGCTCCATGTAATTTAAATATTCATGGTAGCACACTAATTTTCTTATTTGTCACTAAATAATACTTTTTTTTGAATGAAATTAATTATATTATAATACAATTATTTCATTAATCTCATAGGTAGCTTTATATCAAGAATATTTCACAATTAAATCATGTTGGCTTTCTTTTTTCATTTTGAATAATAAAAGTATACATTTAATAATACCTTCACTTACTACGTCTCATAAAATTTATCTAACTCCACATATTAATTTCTTTTCATTATGAGTAAGTAATATTTATAATATCTCATACATTCTTAGTTAGAGCCTCTTATCTTAAAAGTCTTTCTTTCTGATCATTTTATACCCTATGTGCTCTTTATAGCACATAGATAAAATAAAATAAATTATTCCACTCTTTTCACATTTCCTTTATTAATAATTAGGTTAAATCTCTAACATTTATTTAATTATTTAATATTTCTCTTAAGAGATATATTACTAATATTCGGGATATCACAAATATTCATTTCAAAACTCACTTAATATGGTGAAATTGGTAGACACTATGGACTTAATTGAATTGAGTCTTGGTATAGAAACTTACTGAGTGATAACTTTCAAATTAAATTCAAAGATTCGAAAAATCATACAATTTTATGAAATCATGTGCTATGGCTCAAATCCGTAACCAATCTTATTTCTGATAGGGACAATTGACAATTGAGCTCAAATACGAGTAGTCCCCTCTATGACATCTCGTAACCATATATGATGAGGAAATTGTGTAAATTTAGCAACCACACCGATAAATAATAGAACGACACACAAAGTAACAAATAAAAAATTTACTTCATTATTATAAATCAAGTTATTGAATATTTTAAATAAATCTCGAAATTAAAAACTAAATATTATCCAATAAAAACCTAAAACACTCTCAAAAAGAAATTTAAAAAAAAGTTAAAATAGTGAATTGCCCAAATGAATTCTAGGTTTAACATCATTACTCTATCTTCTTTTAATTTGTTTGTTTCCTTAATTTTAGAACTCACTTCTCTCACACCGTCAATTATTAAATTAATAAATTTATTATTTTTACGGATAAATATGAAACAAAAATATATTCATAATATTTACAAGAGTAAAATACAGTGACACCTCCTCTAGATAATTATAATAGCACTCACCTCCACTCTAATTTTTTAAATAACAGTTAGGTGTTGTTTGTTTACATCTGATTGCCTCTTAATGGACTGCCTCTTATTCGCTAAAAGGCATGATGTTGTTTGTTTTTTTTTTTTTGTTACCTTTGAATGTCTCTTAATCGGTAAGACATAAAATGAAATCTTAATGATTAAGAGGTACATCTTAATGAAATTTTTTTGATAATTTTTTTTATATAAATATATTCAACAATATTATGCACTCATTTTTATTAAATTGAATATTTAAAATTATTAAATAAAATTTTACCCTTTAAAATGGTAAAATAGTGTCATTAAGAGAACTTACTTTTTAGTTATCAAATAATTTTTTAGATTCAGACCTCATAACCATTCAGATGATCTAATTTATTAAGACATTATAATCATTCAGATCTTAATTTCCAGGTTTATCAAACACAACCTTAGTACCCCTAGCTACAAGTTCTTAAAGTTGACTAAATAGATAAAGTTACATATTTACCCTTGTATGTTATCAAATTTTAATTCTTGAATAATATATATATATATATATGTGTGTGTGTGTGTGTGTGTGTGTGTGTGTTTAATTAATTATCCTTTTTTAATACAATACATTTTAATTATAGTTTTATTTATAATTAAAACTATCTCATTCAAATAATTTAGTTTAATTATACATATTTTTGGATAAGTGATACAAATATTAAGAATTTTCAATTAAATTATTAATGGAGTTGTTCTAATTAGAGTGACTGAGTATGTTGATATTTTAGTTTTTGATATTTAACATCAAAAATTATTATTTGAATTCTTAGTTCCATATCATGATTTTTATATGTTAAATTTTCTTGAGTATATGTCAAAATTTATGATGTTTATCATTTTGATTACACTTTTT
This sequence comes from Panax ginseng, assembly GCA_020205605.1. NCBI lineage: Eukaryota > Viridiplantae > Streptophyta > Magnoliopsida > Apiales > Araliaceae > Panax > Panax ginseng. The sequence continues at coordinate 143,333,775 of CM035134.1, read as the reverse complement.
AGTATACTGATTTATATTGTTTTTGTGCAATGTTGAATAAAAAAATATAATAATATTTATTAGTACCTCTATCTTGTAAAAAGATTTTTTTTTCTTTTTTAAGTAACAACATTTGTAATTTTTGCTATAAATAATTATGCCCAAGTGTGACTTATGTTTAGTTTAATATTTGAGAAAAATAATTAATATAATTTTAATATTTTTTATATGAATAATAAGTTTCTTTTGTAATAATAAATTTGTTTTACATAAATTTTAATATTTGGGAAAATAATTATAATTTTCTGCATTAATTTATACTTTTATGGCTATTAAAATTTACTTTTTAATTACAAAAAATATATATATATTTAGTGAATATATTAAATATTATAACTTGAAAGGATGTATTAGACATTATATTAAAAATATTTTTAGATATTAATTGGTTAACTACACTAGAGATAATGAATGTTACATATTATAGACTAGAGGGTTACTAACGGTTACTTGAAAAACTAAAAAATGATGAGTATTATTATGATTATCACAGGAGTGTCAATATATTTTAATTTATTTACAAATGTATCTAGGTTTTTATAAACATATTCTTTGCCGATTTATTATGAAAAATTACTGAAACACATATAACTTTATTCACTCACTATCTCTTCTCTACTTTTCTTCTTCTCTTCTACGTATCGATTATTCTCTTCATATATACCTTCCACCCATGTAAACCTATTCATATGACTTATATGCACTGAAAGTTTTGCCGCCAATATTGTGTGGACAAACCTGTGCTACATTTGAAGACTACTGTAGATTTCAAGGAGGGAAACTTTTGTAGTCCTTAGGCAATCACATGCATCTATTATAACACGTACGAACCACTAATTAAAGGGCAATATTAAGTCAAATATATTACTTTAAGCGGAAAAAAGGAAGAATAAATTTCAAAAAACAAAATTATTTGATAAAAGAAAATACAACTGTCAGAAAAAGAGAGTACTGGACCACCAAATTAAATTATAGACAACAGAAAAGAAGCTTCATCTATCCACTATAATCTACAGGATATAGCCAATGAATATGGTCAAAAACAATTTTGGACTACCACAAAACCCCATATGTCAAACGTTAGTGGACCACCATCAAACAACATATTATCATATTATTGGTGGCCTTATTTTGTTGAGCTGATAACTGTAGTGTTACATGACCTAAAGATTATAACTTGAGACTTGAACTTGAAAGCTAAAGATTATAGGGCTTCAGTCTTAACTTAGTGTTATTTTATTGGCTACTATTAGCTAGGTTAATTTGTTGGTGTGGCAAAAAAAGAGTTTTTAATCATAATATTAATTAGTTATGTTATATAATTTGTTGTTTGCCCATTTTTGGACATCAAAATTTGTTTATTTTATGATTAAAAAAAGATATTTGAATTTCAGGCCCTATTGTCACGTCAATATTTTCGACCTACCATCAAAAAATTTAATAGTTTAAACATCTAATAAACAAAAATGAAAAATTCAAAATATGACTCATAGTTTAGGTCTAATTCATATTTATCCATTTTTATCTATTATTGGAGGTTGATTTGTAATGAAATTTAGGCGATTGAAATGGATGTTAAAATTGATTTTAATACTCAGGCGATTGAAATGGATGTGAAGTGGATTGTTTTTTACATGCTCTCTTCTAAAAAAAGGTGTTATTCCCTCCTTTCCAAACAAAAAAAGGGGGGAAATGTTTAGAATTAGAACTGATATGAATTTATTTATATTTTAAAAACAATAAATTGAGCAAGTAATAGTATTTTTTAAATAATTTAATATATTCATAATTTTATTGACTAAAATTAAATAAATCCACAACTTAATTACATTTTAAAATTTTGCGAATTGATTTTAATCTTAATTTTAATATAAGTAAAAAGTGGTAATAGTAATTAGTAAAGAAAGTGATGGTCATTATTCATGTACAATATCCAATAAGAGAGGACTAGAGGAGAAGAGGGGCTTTTAGAATTCTATATATAAATAGGACGAGAGAGTGACAGAAGATATCTGCAACTTGCCTGCACATAAAAATGTTTGTTTTTGTGTGAAGGGGAGAGAGAGAGGTCTGAATATTACAAAATAAAATTTGGTCTCTTGTGCAAGAGTTTGCAGATTTTTAAAGTTTCTATCTTTCTTTTCTTTTTCTTTTTTTTTTAAAAAAAATTATTGAGGCCAATAGAGCGCGAAGTAAGTAAAGAAAGAAGAACCACAGATGGAGATGGAGACAACAAGAAGACATGACTATATAGGTGATAATTATAATAATGATAGTATTTCTGAAGGGACTAATTCTGTTGATTGGAGAGGCAGACCTTCACACCCTAACAAGCATGGTGGAATGAAAGCTGCTGCCTTTGTCCTTGGTATTTTTCTTCTCTATCTTTTTTTCTTTAAAAACATATTATATATATATATATATTTGGAAGATACTTGGTTGTATATATATTATGTTATATTATATTATATACGTGTTTGTGGAGTGCAAATTTATATATTACATGATACAATACAGCTCTTCTTAATTTTTCTATATTTTTTTTATCTTTAATAACTTGTTTCTGTGTGAGGTTAATGGATTTTATTTATTTATTTATTTTGGCATGCAGGGGTTCAAACATTTGAGATAATGGGAATAGCAGCAGTTGGGAACAATTTGATTACATATGTGATAAATGAGATGCACTTTTCATTGTCAAAATCTGCAAATATAGTCACCAACTTTATAGGAACTCTTTTCATCCTTGCACTCCTTGGAGGCTATCTTTCTGATTCTTACCTTGGCTGCTTTTGGACCATCCTCATCTTTGGCTTTGTTGAACTTTCTGTAAGCCCCCCCTCCTTTTCTTTATATATTATTGCACTTTTCCTACATCACACACAAAAGATCGGTCATGCATGCATTAAAAGTGGCTGATCGAAATCTTATCAAAACTTTTAGAAAATGCTAAACAAGTATGTATATATAGTAGTATATATTATTTTAACAATATACAAAAAAAATGATGTGGTAATGTCAAATTTTTTTAAGCGATCCACTGTATAAAGAAAAATATAAACAAATTAATCTTGAGAGTAAGTAGTCTCACATCTGACAAGTTAAGCCTTGCGATCCATCCATCCTAAATATAAATCTGATGAGCTAGTTACTCTACGGATATTTTTGATAATTAACCTAAATTTATCTGTCGGATATTTCAATCATGATATATATATATATATATATATATATATATATATATATATATCAAAACACTTAATATTATACACATGATCAAGGTTTGTTCATCATATGTAGTATGTACATATGTATACACATAATTACATATGCAGTCGATCTCAACCACCATATATATCTTTAATAATACATGATATAAGCTTATGTTAATTTGGATTTTTTAGGGTTTCATATTGTTGTCAGTCCAAGCCCATCATCCCCAACTAAAGCCACCCAAATGCAACATGGTAACTGATGGAGATCACTGTTTGGAGGCAAAAGGCTTCAAGGCCTTAATATTTTTTGTGGCACTTTACTTGGTGGCACTAGGGAGTGGCTGTGTGAAACCTAATATGATAGCTCATGGTGCGGATCAATTCAACAAAGATGATCCCAAGCAGGCCAAGAAGCTCTCCACCTACTTCAATGCTGCATACTTTGCCTTCTCTATGGGTGAACTTGTTGCCCTAACACTTCTAGTTTGGCTCCAAACTCATTCCGGTATGGACATAGGGTTCGGAGTTTCAGCAGTTGCCATGGCTTTAGGATTGATCAGTTTGGTTTGCGGTACTCTTCTTTACAAGAATAAGCCCCCTCAAAGAAGCATTCTAACCCCTATTGCTCAAGTAAATACTAAACTCTTTGAAAACTCTCTATTCATTTAAAAATGAAAATTGTTTGTTAAAAAAATAAAAAATGTTAGCGACAAACATGCTTTTAACAGCAGTACTAGTGGAACACAATTATTTATAATAAATTTATTGTGTCACTAAATGTGTATTAAGAGAATTGATTAAAAGATGTGATGGAGCGGATCCGATTTGTACCAAGTGATTTGGTTTACTAATAACTTTACAGCATTATTTACTCTTCTTACTTTTCCTTTATATATATCTTTTTGGTGTTACTTTTTCAGGTTTTTGTGGCTGCAATTTTGAAGAGAAATAAAGTGTGTCCGCCTAATCCACAGTTGGTCTGTGGAAGTCATAGCAAGGTGCCAAATACCAATTCCACTGTATCTTATGATGTCGGCCATCCTCAATACACGAGGAGATTCAGGTATTTCTCAACAGTAATTGTGGTTGGTGGGTGTCCTATTTTCATGTTAATTTGTCGTGTTTGTGAATTACTATATGTTACGTTTTCTGTTTTCTGTTTATATGCTTCTAACCAAAAATTTGAGAAAACAAAAAACTTAAGGAACAAATATTCGTTACAACTGCATGTGATAACATCATGTAGCCCCTATATAATCACGCAACTCTTTTTTTCTCTTTATGTGAGGAAAAAGATAGACAGTTGCTGATATTTATCATCACTCGCACCAATGGTATTCTATCGTTGTTAGTCTAAAATTTAAACAACCCAAACATGCATTAATTCTATGGAGAAATTAAACAAAGCAAAAGCCCTAATACTTTTATAGCTATTTTATTATATTCTTTCTCAAGATAAAAATTAATGCATACATACATTATCAAAAACCATGCATCGAAGTTTGTGTTTCCTTTAACTTTGCTGATTGTTTTACTCCTTGAAAAATTTGTGATATTGAGCATAATGTCTTCTTTGATATAATTTCAAGCTTTTCACAAAACTTTGGACAATAAATTAATTTATATTTAGGGAATTGATATTTCCACAAGTAAAATTTGACATTTTTATAAGATCTCTCTCACATGATTATGGGACTCATCTATTATTCCAGAGAAACCTTGTGGACTATCATTTTTATTTGTGAAAATATCAATTCCCTATATTTATAATCAAACATTTATTTTTAGTATGCATGCTCTAGATATCCTCATGCGCAATATTCTTATTCTCGAAGATGATGATTGTAATAAATTTCAGGTTTCTAGACAAAGCTTGTATCAAAATGGAAGGAGGAAACAACATGAATACTAATGAAAGTCCATGGAAACTATGCACCATAAACCAAGTTGAACAAGTAAAAACCCTAATCACAGTTGTTCCGATTTTCACATGCACCATTGTTTTCAACACC